>CM062399.1:7715120-8365204 GCA_031304145.1 Cardiospermum halicacabum | reverse complement strand
TTTTTTTTTTTAAAAAAAATTACCATTCACGAGGTTGCCTCTTTCTCCCTCCATCATATTGAACCAGCTCCTTCCAGTACTTAATTAGGTTAGACATTTAGGACTAGAAAAAATAATGAACTTCATCGAGCTGATTTCAGTCTTTTAGTATTTAATTTATGTACTCCATCATATTGAACCAGCTCCTTCCAGTACTTAATTTAGGTTAGACATTTAGGACATTTAGGACTAGAATGAGTAGGTGCCTCAATTTCTAAGGACTTGACTATATATAAAAGTTGCAGCACTTAGATAGACCTGTTATTAATGTGAACAGGGGAAAAAAAGTGTGAAGGGGAAAAAAAGCGAAAAGGGGCAATTTCAGGGAATAAGAGAGATTTGCCAGACAAGAAATAGAGAATCAGAATTTATTAATGAGAATTTGGGGCATAAGTCAGATAGGAGGGTTCACTGAACCTGGTTCAGTGTGTGTGAGGTGGTTAGTACCGGATTGTGAGTAGAAAACACGGAAGGCAATCTGGCTTATCAGTTGATTTGTTAGCAAGAAATAGGCTGGAGCTAGGGGGTTGCTATAACCTCATTTTGCTTCTTAGCATTTACCTTGCAATACAAGTAACTACAATAGAGCTGCAATATTCAACTGCTGTTATTCAATATCTTATCAAACATATCAGTAGTAGCAGCAAACCAGATCTGATGTGAGGGAAAAGTCGTAGTAATAACAGTGCTGGTTGTGAGAAAAGCATGGAAACCTCACGGGAAGGGTTTGAGAAGAGCTTCAAGCTTCTGCAGGAGAAGCAGACAGAATATGAGGTACAAATGAAAGCCCGGGAGAAATCTCAGAAAGCTGCAGGATTTAAGAGAAATGGCAACAGTTAAGGGAAAAAGACCAATGGAAGAGGAATACTCATCTGATGAGTATATATTCCTCAACACAAGGATATGAGAAGACACAAGAACATGAACAGGAAATGGTAGATCTAGAGTGACTTTGGATCAGGTTCTATGGCTTAGGAATCAGAGAAAAGGCGGAGAAACCCACAATCTGCTACATGGTTGTGGTCAGAGATTCTGACTACTTATAAATCAATCGTTAGAAAAGTTAGGCATCCCAAAAATATTATTTGAAAATAGACTATATTTCATATCCGTATAGGACGTCCTGATGCACGTATTACATGTTAACTAATGACTGTACCATTTTCTGTATCCTTTTTTGCAACCAAGGTCAAAATGAATAAAGGTTGTGGGAATGGAGACGGGAATTCAAACTACTGAAGGAGAGACAAGAGTGTGGGACATTTGAACCTACTCATATTCGATGGCATGAATCCTGTAGTTGGGTATACAAAGCTGATATGTTCTTTTATAGATAAGTTGAAGCTAGCTTCCATGCACAAGCAGGGTGATGCTCTTGCATGGCTCAAATGGGTGAAGAGCAGAGAGAGATTCATAAACAGGGAGGAGTTGAAAAAGATTTCAGTGAAGGAATTTAGGTCATTTAAGTAAAGCTCCAAGTGTAAGCGGCTATTGGCATTAAAACAGGAGGGGTCTGCAGAGGAATATCAGGAAGTTCATTGAATTGGCAGCCTCTCTGCCTGATCTCCAATGCTGTTCTTGAGAGTGTTTTCAAAACAGGGTTAAATGAGGAAGTCAGAAGCAAGTTGGTGCTATCAAATCCAAGACTTCTTTAGCAGATGATGAAATTAGCAAGTAGATTGAAGTCTAGAATGGAGAGGCTTCAAACATGAGGGGATGTTCGGCTGGAATGGGAAATAGAGCAAGGAATAAGTTGGCTGGAATGGGAAATAGAGCAAGGAATAAGTTGGATGAAATAAGCAAAGAGGGATACAGGGAAGTAAAGAAGGTAGAGAAGGTAGAGGGAATAGTCTTGCGAAGCAAGAGGAGAGTGATACAGTGAAGGGAAGGCTTAAGAGGCTCACTCTGAATGAGCTTCAAGAAAAAAGAAGCAAAGGGCTCTGCTTCAAATGTTATGAGAGGTATTCCCCAGGCACAAATGTAAGTCACTAGAAATACAAGTGTTGGCTGGGAGGGAACGCGGAGCCATAGTCAAACGATCCAAACCAGGTTGAGAGCGTCGAAGCTTATCCACCTGAAGCACTCACTTCGACTCCTGTCCTGCTGTGGAAGCAGTGGCCGGAAGCTTCACTGTGGAGGCAGGCGGTCAGAAGGAGAAGGGGAGCTGATAGACAGGAAGGATGATAACTTGATTGAAAAGTAGAATTGGATCGTGTTGCATTACATAATACTGCAGGATTAACTGGTCCAAAGACCATGAAGCTGATGGGTGACATATAGGGTGAAAAGGAGGCCATATTGGCTGACAGTGGAGAACCTCACGAGTTTATCACAGGACAATTAATTAAGAGATGTGGCTTGTCTGTACAACCTATAGAGAATTGTATGGTGGTGGTGAGAAATGGAAATAAGACCAGCTGTGGAAGGAAAGTGTGTGTTGGGAAATGAAAATCAGATAAGCTGTACAGGGAAGTGTGTTGGGGTTACAGTGAGGGTGCAAGGGCTGGATATCAGTGGGTATATTTTTTTGCCAATGGAGCTGGGAATCCTGGATCTAATACTAGGAGCAAAATGGTTGAGGACACTAAGAAATTCTGTTGTCAATTGGGACAAGATGCTAATGAAAATTAGACAAAAGAGGAAGAAACAAACTATTAGAGGAGATCCAAAGCTAACTGACACCTTAGTAAATGCGCAGACCCAATGAAAATCAGCTCAAACAGTTGAAGCTATTGATGCAGAACCACAGGAAGCGATAATGGGAAATGAGAATATCAGTCTGTCTGGGATCAGTTCCAGAAAGAATTCAATATGCCAAATTCTTAGCTTGATTTCCCTATCTATTTCAATAACTACCAACCGAGATAAAGTGTTCCTTAGCTTGTTCTGGAAGGAACTATTCAAAGTCCATGGAACAACTCTAAGATACAGCTCAACATACCATCCAAGGGGAGAGTCCCAAGCAAAGGATCAAATGGTTAACATCGAACGAGTACTGTTCCAACACGTTAACATCGAATGAGTACTGTTCCAACACTTCTTATCATGGAGACTTGAGAACTACTATCATTGGATCATCTGCTGCAGGAAAGAGATCTCTACTTGAAAAAATTAAACAGCACCTAATGTCGGCCCAGACTAGAATGATGTACACAGCAGATAAAAACCAAAGGGATTTGGAGTTTGAGGTGAATGATTATGGTTGGGTGAAGCTGGCCCATAACAGATAACTTTCTGTAGTGAAGCGGGGTAATAAGAAGATGGTTCCAAAGTATCTTGCACCATTTCAAGCTGTGCAGAGGGTTGGATTGTAGGCATTGTGGCCTACCAACTTATGCTGGAAGGAGCAAAAAACATCCTGCTTTCTTGTTTCAGAATAAGAAGATGGTTCCAAAGTATCTTGCACATTTCAAGCTGTGCAGAGGGTTGGAATTGTAGGCATTGTGGCCTACCAACTTATGCTGGAAGGAGCCAAAAACATCCTGCTTTCTTGTTTCACAACTTAGAGTTGTAGTTGGAAAACACCCAAAGGAAGTTGTAGTACTCGACTAATGGGAGGTGTTACAGGTTTATCCAGAAGAAGCAACGGCTGTGAGGTTAGGAAATGAGCAGAAAGTAAGGGAAGTACTCACCAAGAGGAAAGGGTGGTCAGAAGAAGAAGCCAGAGCTTTTCAGAGGAGGGATGATGATAGACCTCCTATAAATAAGGAGTATCTCTGTACCATGGCATAAGTCAGATAAGCAGGTTCGGTGGAGGAAGGTGATAAGCATTGGTGTGTGCACGTCAG
This sequence comes from Cardiospermum halicacabum, assembly GCA_031304145.1. Lineage (NCBI taxonomy): Eukaryota > Viridiplantae > Streptophyta > Magnoliopsida > Sapindales > Sapindaceae > Cardiospermum > Cardiospermum halicacabum. Next base: position 8,361,377 of record CM062399.1, on the reverse strand, counting down.
TTGGTTACTACCACAGCGTGAGCATCAATAGTAGTGTTCAGAGACCATTATAAAGCATTATTCTTATATCCATACACAATTCCTATCAGAAAGATGCTACATGGAAAACTAGTGATGAAATTGGCAGTGTGGGAAGTGAAGGCCAGCTTGGGAGATGAGATGAATGAAACAGGAGAAGCCAAAGGTATTCATAATTCATCATCCTGTATTAGTCATTGGTTTCACAGCCAACAAACTTATTCTCTACAGAAAACTATAAATTACTACCAAATTACAATCCTTCCTAGTGTTTAATCTAATTATCAACTAACTATTTGATATTTTCTTGAACACTAACTAGTGTATGTAGAAACTTGAAATCCTTGATCCACAGGAGCACTAACTAATAGAAATTCCTCTGTTTTGCTAGGATCAAAAGATATTGTATAGAAAAAAAAAATCCAATTAGAGACAAAAATTTATCCTTTTCTAGCTCACACACATACAATATAAGCAGGTCCTACAATTGACACACATCACATTTCACTGTAGATTCCTGTCTGGCTCATCACTTAGAACTTGAATCAGACATGATTTAGGGATTTGGATTACTTAAAAACGATTATTCCATGGGGTAAAACAACTAGATAATAGATTTAATTGACTGATTATTGGAGTCCATCATTCTAATAAAATTGTTGTAGCCTATGCATTGCCACAAAACCCTAGTCACACATCAATCAGAAAAAATTAAGAACAGTTAAACAACATCATCGTACGCACAATTGAATGAACACATCTCACAAGCTGGATCAGCATTCAGTAAAAAATAATAATATATAACACAAAGCAAGAAAAAACACATGAAAGAAGGAACCGGAGCTTCTCACCTAGTATAATCGAGTGCGCATCTCGTCTCCGCTTGTGAACATTCCAGAAACAAAACCTGTAGAGACATGAACAAAGTGAAATCATCCAGGATGAGAATATACAGAGCGCAATTGAACAAATCTCAAAAACCTAGATCACCTATAATTAGCTAGTTCTTCAATCAATTGACAATGTCGAACAGAGAACTCGATCAGAATAGGAAACGATGAATTTAGAAATGAATTAACGATGGAGGTAATCTTTCCTATTGGACTCAAAATTTGCAGAGCAGCCAAGAACATAACGATTAACAATGCTAACAAAAACAATAGCGACAACATTATAATTCAAAATTGACAACAAAAACCAAAACTCCAGACATAACAAATTAGAAGAAAAACCACAATCACGGCCTCATGATGCGAAATTTTAGGCAACAAGGGAAAAATGAAGAAAAGGCCAGAAATGAAAAAGAGAAACTTAGATGTAAATAAGACCAAACCAATCTAAGACATGCAATAAAGGCGAAAATAAAGCATGAACTTACCAGTAATAACATTAACTTCTGATGAATTAGAAGTTCTTTTCTGGAACTTGTATAAGATTTGGTGTCTGATGAATTGATTCAGTGTTTTCATGGAGAAGGTAGTGCTACTATTGGTTTCTGTAGTAATAGCAGTAGCTGAAAATACAGTGATATTAACATCTATCACGCAGCTGCAATACGTGTTAAGTGTGCAATTCAACTGTACCAACATGAACCAAATACAAATGAGAATGATAAGCCTTATGCAGCGATCAAGTTATGTGTACTAATTAACCTCAAAGAGTCCAGTTTCCAACAACAATGTAATAAAAGTCTTTGAAATCATTATGTATACTAATTAATCTCAAAATACCTTAACTTCATTAGAGTCCAGTTTCCAACAACAATGTAATGAAAGTCTTTGAAATCTCTTACTGGTTTCACCACTTTCTGTAAGATAAATTGAACAAGTGAGACAAACTAAACATTATAAAATTAATTCACTACGAGTTTAAGTTACTTGTATACTTTATGCTTATGACCTAACCGAATGTAATGTTCCATGATAAAGCTGAGTTCGGATCATTGGTTTTTACATTCCTTATAAGGTAGACTCGAGCCAAGGGGCATACTATCAACTGAAGCCATCTTGGCCATCACTTTAGTAACCTATGGAAACCACAATACTAAGATGAGATTTGTACAACCAAACAAATTATTCATGAGGACAAAGATAGCAAATTGCAGAAAGCAAATGTCCCTATGATATGCCCAAGAAATTAGCAGACACAATCCTAACAACCAGACAATGTCAAACAGAAAGTATTAATGATATACTTACACTCGCCACTACAACCAAACCGGACTCCAGCATATCTCCATAAGCCCTGTGACCAGTTACTTCCACAGTTGGCCTGCAACCAATCACAAAGACATCAAGTTAACCAGATAAAGAACCAACGTATACATACAACAGCAGAGGCAAACAAAAGTTTCATGAATTCAAGCTCTTGATGATTCATTTCCCTAATAGTTAATATGAATCTTTTTAGTATACATACAATACCAAAGTAATTATTTCACGATCTAATTGAGAATATACCCACTACTTTGATATCCAAATTCTAGAGAAAATCACAGGACATATCTTAAAATACCACTGCAACAAGTAACAAGTTACATATGAAGTGATTAGGATGCAAAATTATCAATAAATGAGTCAATAAAGAAGTTACCAAAATAGCAAATTCAATTACCAAATAAAAAACTCATTCAAACAACACATCGACACAATCTTCTCTCAATTTAAACAAAACACCACAAAACCCTTTATATATCCCAAATGTCAAATACTGATCATCAAGGTTGCATTCCATTACTAAACAGAAAAATGGCAGTACCAACACTAAGCACAGGTCGAAGCTGGTTCAAGTACTTCCAATACGAAGAAGCAGAGACTCACCACAAGAAGCCAGAAACGTGATCCTGATCGTCATAACCCTAATCGCCGCCGTGACATTCCAAGCCGGCGTGAACCCACCCGGCGGCGTATGGCAAGACGACGGCAATGGACACGTAGCGGGAAGGGCTATATACGCATCTCAATCGAAAGTGTATTACGTGTTCTTGGTATCGAACACGGTGGCTCTATCGACTTGTATACTTGTGATCGTGTCGCTCACGTATGGATTTCCGTTTCATTTTGAGGTAATGGTTGCGACTGGTGCCATGTTGGCTACTTATGCTTCTGCGGTGTTTGCTGTCACGCCTGAAGAGTTTGTTAAGTTTCGGTATATATTGCTTGCTGGTGTTGTGCCTTTTGTTGTTCGTGGTTCGATTCAGGTGTATAATAGTTTTTGTAAGAAGGATCCGAGAGCGAGAGGGCCGGTTAGTACAGCGGGGGGAAATCAGAATTAGAGGTGTGTTTGTTTTTGGGTCTTTTTGGTTGTGTTGTTTTTTGGCCTTGTGTGTGACTGGTTTTATGTTGGATGATGATGACTTTGCGAGTTTATTGTGTTTTAATACCAAGGAAAATACTTCACATCAGAATCTGTCACACCCGAATACAATCATTTAACATTAATTGGACTAGTTCATGTAGTGAACAATTCGAACGAAAACAATTTAAATTTTTGTTGATTACCACTCTTAGCTAACCAATCTGCATTCTTGTAAGTTTGAATTAGAGCAAAGTTGTCAAGTTCAAGTTCAATCTACCTGTATCCCTATCCCAAGTCCCAAGCAATCTCCAAATGGAGAAGTACTCTCCAAACTTCAGCTCTGAAAAATGAACATGAACCCAATTGGTATAGAAACCTCTCAGTCATTCGCTCTACTGGTTTCGTAGAATACCACCAGCACTAGTTGTGCCTTGATCTACAAGAACATCGCCACCAATATTAATCCTTATCCAACTTGGTTCTGGTGGCTTCCAAGCAATATATTTTTCAATTTTCTGCCTCTTAGCACCTACGTAGGGGTGGCAATATGGGTCATGACACGACGGGTTGACATGAAACGAAATCGATTATTAAAGGTTAGGGTTGAGTATAATCGTGTCGTGTCAGTAAACGTGTCAAACCATTTAACCTGTTTAATAATCGTGTCATGTTCGTGTTGGTATAATCGTGTCACGGGTTGACCCGTTTATTGAGGATATATATAATTTTAAATTTTGATATTTTATTTGTGATTTTTTATTAAATAAAATTAATTTCATAAAATAAATTCGTGTCAACCTGTTTAATAATCAGGTTAATGTATCGATTTTGTGTTGACGTATCGGATTGGATAATAACTCATTTATTAATTGTGTTATCATGTCGTGTCCATGTCAACTCATTACTAACCGTGTCGTGTTCGTGTTGGAAGTTCACAACCCGTTTAATAATCGTGTCGTGTTCGTGTCATGTCAAGTTAGAAAGGTTCGTGTTCGTGTCAGAGTCAACACGACCCGCGAACCCGTTTTGTCAGCTTTACACCAACGTGAAAATCACAACGAGCAGCCTCCATAACATTCTTTGCAAATGTTAGGATAAAGACAAGATTTTTCAGGGGAGTGTCACCATCTTGAACTATTGCTTGATTTCTCCATAACCATTGACACCAAACAAGACACCCCAAAAAGAATGCTCTACTGTATTTCACCCTTTCCCCAGTCAGATTTGAGATTGCTTTCGAACCATGATGTGAAAGGTAGATTCATGACAAGGTTGAAAGTTTTTTAGGATCCACTAGTTTTTTCCAAATGAATCTGACTGACCAACAGTCTCTCAATACATGAATTACTATCTCCGCTGCATTGTTGCATATTATGCAATTAGCATTTGAAGTAAAACCTCTCTTGACTGTCTCGTGATTCGTCATTAGCTTTTGTTGATATGCCAACCACAAGAAAACTCGAGTGCGCTCTGAGCCCTTCCATAACCAAATACATGTCCACAGTGTGTGATCACTAAAATCATCAATCTCGTGTGTTGAGAGTGCATTGCCTAGTTTTTTAACCCTTCCAGTGACTACATCTTCACCCGCTCCACTGTGAGGAGAGATATGATTGGCAATTTTCATACAGATTTCAGATAAGAGTATATGGTCGAAGCTTCCCCAATCACAAACACCCGCTTCATTAATGTATTCTGTCACTGGTCGTTCCAGAAGTAGCAAGTGGGACTCAGTTGCAACAAAATCTTTTAGTGGGGGTAGACCTTCAACCCAGCTATTAAAGCAGAATTTTGTAGAAAGACCATTAAAAACCAATTTGATCATACCATTTTGTAGTTATTGCCAAACATAGACAAATCTTTTCCATACGGTTGAGCCTTGGTGAGTAGGAAGAGATGATGAGAGGGTCCTGGCATTTTCAGTGTATTTTCTTCGCACAAGCTGTAACCAAAGTTCATCGGGCTTGGTGGCAAAAGTGAAGGTTATCTTTATGAGAAAAGCACGGTTAAACACAGTGGTTCGTCTCAACCCGAGTCCACCATTAAGTTTAGGTGAACAAACAGTATCCTAGTTTACAAGTGATGGAATGCGTTTATCCATGCTTGATCCCCATATAAAATTTTTTGTGATTCGATCCAACTCTTGGCAAGTAGAAACAAGTAATTCACCGTTTGCATGGAATACGTGAGGATCACGAGAGTGATACGTCCTGCCAATGAGAGATATTTACCATTCCAATTGTTGAGTCTAGAAGCCACCTTGTTGATCACATGTTGGAATGAATTCCTGTTTAGTCTTAAATGTATGACTGGAACTCTAAGGTATGCTTCAAACTCAGTACACATAGTGAAACTTGAGGGCATAGTAATTGAATTCCTATCCAGCTCACTAACATTAGAGGAAAAGTATATACGGGTTTTGGCGTTACTCACTTTCTTACCTGAGGCTTACCAGGGTGTTGTTGATGATTTCCATCTGATGAACACTAGCCTCTGTAAACAAAATAAGGTCATTTACGAAGAATAAATGTGAGAAAATAGGAGCTGACCTCTACACTCGGATGCCTTACCATAGACGCTGCTGTATCCGTAGCTTAATTAGTTGAGCTAACCTTTCTACACATAGAACAAAAATATAGGGGGACAAGGGGCATCCTTGTCGAATTCCTCTAGGCAGTTTGAAATATTTAGTGTGTTGACCATTCCAAACTACAGAGAATGAGGTGGAGTTTATACACTGCATGATAATACCCACAAAGTTAAAAGGTAAGCCTGCTAGCAGTAGTGTATCTTTAATAAATGACCACCTAAGTCGATCGTATACTTTCTCCAAATCAACCTTAATAGTCATGTAACCCTGTTTTCATTTCATTCTGTCCATCGAGTGCACAATCTATTGGACCATGATTATATTATCCATGATGTGATGCCCAGGAACGAAATTGTTCTGTTCTGGGCCAACTAGAAAAGGCATGAGAGGTTTTATACGGTTAGCAAGGATTTTATGGGATACATTACAAATGTTTATAGGGCAGAATTATGTGATGCTTTCCGATGTTAGGATTTTTTATGAGGACAAGCAAGATTTTGTTTAATTAGGGGTTGAGGGAGCCACCTCTGAAGGTTTTTTTAGATGAATTTAATGATGGATGGGTGAATGATCTCCCATTGATGCTGAAAAAATAATGGGTTTAAACCATCAGGTCCTGGGGCTTTCATACTACCCATGGAGAAAAGTGCACTGTGGATTTCGGTTAAGGTTGGTATTGTTGTATGGTAGGGAATCAGTTTGGGGATAAGGGTAATGCTTGGGTTGCCTTCTTCTGTGTACAGCTGCTGGAAGAACTCCGCTGCTAAGGAGTTAAGTTTGTCTCCTGTAATCTAAGTCTCATTCTGGTCCTGTAATTTTTGAATTATATTCCTGCTCTGGCGAACTAAAGTCTTATCATGAAAGTACTTAGTATTTCGATCGCCGCTATTAATCCATTCAGCCCGAGATTTTTGGTACTAGAAAAGCTCCTCCTACTTAAGTCCAAATTCTTTTTTGAGGGAGACTTCAAGATCTTTGAGGAACTGGTTAGAAGGTGTTCTTTCAAGGGCCAACTCAATTCCTGTGAGTCTTGTAGTGATTTTGTTTAACTTGCACATGATGCTCTCAAAAACGGTAAAGTTCCAGTTTTTTGCTTTCTCCATGAAACAACTGACAGTATTGCAAAGATCATCCCCTATTATCCAAACTTCTTTGACCATTTGACTAAAGTTAGCATAAGTAGTCCAGGCTGCCAGAAACTTAGAAGAGTGAGGGTTAGTACGGTGCACTGTCGAAGCATTAAGTTCAATAAGAATAGGTAGAGGATTCGACTTAATTCGTGCTAAGTGCTACACTACATCTTGAGGAAAAATCATTTTGTCATCAACATTACAGAGGGCAAGATCAATCCGCTCTTCAATATCACCCGTCTTTCAAGTGAATTTTGGACCTGTGAAACCTATATCGAGTAGGTTGTAGTTTTCAATCCAACATCTAAATGCTCTGCATTTACTATCTGCCACCATAGGTCCACCTTTCTTCTCATAGTCAAAGGCAATAGTATTGAAGTCTCCAGCTACAATTCAGGGTCCCCAAATATTTTGAGAAAATAATTCTAAAGAGTTATAATTTTCGTCTTTCTTTAGTATTAGGGTTGTCATACACTACAAAGAAGTGAAAGGCTTTTCCATGGAGAGCATTATCAAACACATGAAGGAATTGAAAGTGTTAAAACAGAAATTGGATATCAAAACATTCAGGGCTCCATAGGAACAATATCCCCTTAGAGAATACTAAAACTTCCACACGATGCAACCACTTATATCTAAGTCTCTGAACTACTCTATTTGCAATCTTACCATTATTTCTAGGTTTAAGAATCACCATGATCATATGTCTAAACTCTTTAAACAAATTATTTGTCGCATTTAAAAATCTATCACTCCCTGCATCTTGACAATTCCATACAAAATATTTTGTTTCCAATACATTAGCAAAACTGAAAGGAGTAAGAAGACTAACCTAGTATATGTCCATCTCCTCCTGGAGATGAGCCATCATCTATCACTATAATAGGCTCTTCGAGGCCTTCTGATTCCATTTGTGCATGAGAGGAGTCACTTTGATCAGGGTGGTCCTTTGGGATGGCTATAGCAAACTGGTTAGTGCAGAAAGGTACAAAGTTGAGAGTAAAGGGTCTTGGGCTTGGTCCTACTTTACTAAAATCTGAGTTGGGGCAATTAGGTTGTTCTGGAAATTTGAATGGCACCCATGTTTTAGTTGGTTTCAGGTATAGAATCATGTTCTGGAAGTGAGTTGGAATGGTGGGGGTAAGTGGGCCAGTAGCATTGACTTTACATTTATTTTTGGTTTGGGCTTTGGTGTTTACTGTGTGGGACTTTTTTGTGGTCATTTTTGTCCTAGGTTTAGAGTTTGGAGGTGCTATAAGGTGTGTAGGAATATTGGGATTAGTATTTTCTCTCATGTCTGCGTGCTCCTTTTTATCCAAATTTGTGAAAGCTTCAAACCTGGAACCAGAAAAAAAATTAAAAAAAAATACTTTGACTCTTTCCAGAAGAATGAGGAGGATCCCTACCTCTTACACCAATAATACTCCTTGTATGTGTTATCTTCTTTGTGATCGTTTTGCGTCATCCATGGCCCAAGATCCGGGTCGGGTTGAGGAGATTCGGCGGGCACTTGATTGTCTACAGGTGATTCGGAATTTCTTGTGATTTCTCTCGCCGGAGGTACTTTCTCAACATTTTGTAGGTTTCTGGCTAGGCAAGTACTCTCCAGGTGGCCAGTTATACCACAATGGAAATATATGCTTGGTAAGTTCTCGTACTCTATCTTTTGGTGGATGCCTTCATTAGTGAAAGAAGAGCAGAGTAGTTTTGAGAGGTCTAATTCAATGGCCATTCAGACAAACTTACCTCTAGAGGCACTTATGGTGTTGTAATCGATCTCAATCACTCTTCCCAGTAGTTGTCCAATTTTCTCTACAATGGCATTATAGTAGAACTAGATAGGCATACCAGGAAAATGCACCCATGGGATTACATGAGATGGCTTGACAGTGGTGAGGGTGAACTCTGGAGACCACTTTTGGACGGTGAGATAGCTTTCTAGGATGATCCAAGGTTCATCCACCAGTGTGTGGTTACAGTTTTCCTCCAAGGCAAACCTGACTATAAAGTAATCGTTTTCAAGGTCTATCACCACATATTTACTTGTGGGTTCCCACGGATTTTCGATTCTGTTGCAGAGCATTTTGTACCCAACAGAACGACCTAACAACTTGATAACCGCAGCCTGCTTCCATGGTTGAGTAATTTTCTCCATTAAGGGCTTGGTTAAGGTAACTTGGAAGCTATGTTTGTTCAAATAATAGACACATCATCATCTCCAAATGCATCATCAATGAGGAAGAATGGATTTTCAAAAGCATTGCTTCCAAAAATTACTATCTCTAAAGGATATACCTTCAACAGACCATACACCATTTGACAGAGGTGTTGGATGTTCTTCTCTTATTCTGACATTTTTCGTGGATCGTAGTTCAGATGAGGTTTTCGGTGGACTAAACATGCGAATCTGCTCTCGTTGACCTTTTAAGCTTGTATCATACTTCTTTCAACCCATGATAATAAGAAACATGAATGTTGTTTGTTGTTGTACCACTAGGAGCCTCTTTGGGGTTGATTACGGCTAGAAATGACAGAACCAGTGTGCGAATAAGTCAAATTTGATTCATTTAAAACTTGATTCGGATCAAGTTCACCTCAAATTTTGATTCAATTAAGTTTCTCACAGTGGAGTCTTAGCTCAAATGTAAACAAGTTGAACTTCAAACTTCAAAATTAAAAATTCACAAGTTTGACGAATTTAAAGTAGCTTATACGAGTCAAATCTATAATATAAATTTATATATATTAAGTAAATATATTAAATTAATATATTAAAATAATATTTTATTTAATATATTTTAATAAATCAATTCAACTTTCAAATTGAGTCCGAACTTCTATATAACCTCACGAGCCCGAAATTATATATAACCTAGGGGTGGGCAACTACATGTTCGGTTCGGTTTCGAGTGGATCCGAACACAAATATGTAAATTGGGTGTTCGATTTTGGGTGTTTTCGAACACCCAAATATCCTATGACAAACCGAACCAAACCGAACACCCTGAAATATGTTCGATTCGGTTCGGTTCTTGAGCGTTCGAATTTCATTGACTTTATTTTGAGTACATATAAAAATATATATTCAATAAAATATATCCTTATAAAATTGATTCAAATATAGAACAAGTATTAGTATTTAAATAAATAAAAAGCAACACCAAACTAAATATGTAGATTTTTTTGGTATTTGAACTTTAAATAATATTAAAAGATGTAAAATATTTTTAAAACATGTTTTGGTGTTCGGTTCGGTTTCTTGGACCCAAAACCGAATCGAACATTCTATCGAACATCCAGAAAAACATGCTAGGAATTTGTATGTTTTTCCTAATATAACCTCACGAGCCCGATCATAAACTTATTAATCTAAACTTAAATAAAAATTTGACAAATTTCTAATCAAGTCCGAGGTAAATGATGCGAGTCTGAATTTATAGCTTGGACTCTATTCGATTTGAATATACATCTGATTTTCATAAAATAAAATCAGTAATAACATTTTGATCAGAAATAGAAATCTAAAGCGAAAAGTCATTTCATACTCATCTTAACTATAGTCATTTAAGAGTGTTAGGTTTGTATAAAGAAAATGCAAATACAAGTTTGACTCCAAAGGATTAAAGCACTATACTTATGGTGCTAGGTTGTGTAGTATATAGAAAACAAGAAAAATTCACAAAGCAGACCAAACTTCTAAGCAAGTGACACCAAACTATTACCACTACCACAACCACTAAGGATTGAGATTCAAGTTCAACCATCCCATTTTTCTATGCCTTGAAGTCACTTCCAATGGCCAAACTAGTTGATCTATCACTGCCCATGTTGCATGTTCCCTTCCAGAGAATCAATACAACTGTCAAAAGGAACAAAACTCTTAAATAACCCTTCACAAAATACAACTCTGTACATTATTCTTTTGTCACCACCCACCAATGCTCAATTCAACACACCCACTTACCTCTCTCTTTACTACCATTTTTGTCCACCATGCCCCTACACACTTTACTGTCTATAAAGTCCAAAGAATCACCAGAGACAACATAAAAATTAATTTACAGAACATGACTTTGAATTAAAAGCCAGACTGTAAAGAAGAATCTCCCATCTGTACAAACATATTGAATCTGATTTCCATGAAAACAAATACACAAAAAAACATCATAACCACATCTCTAAGTTTAACTATTTATGACAAACAGCAATACATTAAACAGCAAGTTGCTGTTTCTGATGTGAGGTTTCATCTTCATTGAAACACAAGTGGGCTTTTAGTGCTGTTGATGATTCTGCAATGGTTAGAGGAGGAGGTTGAAGCATCATTTCGTTGTGGAGATAAGAACAATATGTGTGGAATGTGTTTGGAGTCACATTTAAATGGAAACCTAACCCAAATAAGAAATCTATTTCAAGGAAATTCATTTCTGTTATGTTGATTCCTCCCACTTTTGCATAATATGCATTGTTGTAGTACCTGAAAATGTTGAATGACAGACAACAAATTGTTGTTAAAAGTTTAAAAAAGTGAAGAAAATTTCAATAGTACTGAATATGGACCACAGGGTTTAAAATAAATCTGAATGTTTTTATCAGAGAAAGACAAATGCAAATTAATGGATTGTGAATAGCTGTTCAGACAGTGTGACAAAATGAAAAGACAGCACCAAACAACTTGACAAAACTTTAGCTGGAAATGTATAAACCAAATATTTTTCATATCAAGCTGCTTTACTTGCAATTCCTTTATGAAAATTTGAATTCAAAATCAAATCTTTTGTATAATTTCGATGATAATAACAGATTTCAGCATCTGGGGTTGTGATAAAAACATCAAAAAGCTCAAATTCACATTCCATATGGTACAAAAATTGAAAACAGAACATATATATGAGAATTTGCAGAACAACTTACATGTCATCCATGAATTTAGCAGCAACCATGACACTAGTGATGAGCAAGCGATGAACATTGAAGGAATTGATAGGCAAAGAAGGTTGTTTTTGTGCGAACCGGTCCAGATAAACATAAGCAACAATGAAACAAGAAGGACTACAATTTGCATACTTGAAAATTCTCTCAAGATAGCATTGAATAGTGATTGTTGGGCGAGTGAGGCCATGGAAGACAGAGATCTTCTGGGGTTGGAGACGACAGTTAATGTCGTTGGATTCAGCTACCCTTTGTAGCAGAGAAGAGAAAAATGTTATGAACTTTGACATTACAGTTGGGTTCTCTAGCTCTGCCATTGATGGTTGGTTTGTTGGTTGATCACTTTTTGTTTTTGTTGTGGTCAAGTGAACTGAGCTTCAAAGCCTCTATATATATATAGTGCTTGAAGTATGAAAAAGCAGGTGAGGTGGTTATAAACATGACTCAGTATAATTAACCAAAAAAAAAGTTTAAAAAAAATAAAAATTGTGGGGTTTGAATTTGGGAATTTGAGCTGGGGATATAATCATCATAATTAGCAAATTCAAAGTTTCAATCTGCCAAAGAGGGAACAAACAAGGAGTTGAAAAAGGTAGGGTTTTTGTTTATCTTTATTTAAATTAAAAAACTTATGTTTAGTAGTGGATTAGTGTCTTTTTCTTTGGAAAAAATGTGAGATAAATAAGTGGTTTAAATTGGCTAAAGTGATGGGCTAACAATACCCATCATGTGATTACATGTGGGAAAAATTTCCCAATTGTTTAACTAAGAAGACCCCACTTTTTGTTTTTTCATTTCATTTTGAGAGATCTTGCATGTGTTTTTGAATCCATAAAATTGGGTGACATAACATGGATTTGTTTTGTTGGTTCTTAGCACTATCATGCATGTTTTTTCCTCGTCTTTTTTTTTTAAATTTTGTATAAGATTTATCACAGATCTGATTCTAAACCATGATCACCAACCATAAAAAGAATCAATTCCATCCAGATTTCTAATCTGTCTTCAAATACTACAAAGCAACACATTATTGAGTAGCTTAAGCTAAAGTGTCTGCTTTTGCTTTATAAGATACCAAGTAAAACAAAACACAAGTCATGAAACATGAACATGAGTTGGTGTTTCAATTTACAGGTAATAAAAATATTGCAGAAATGTCAATTCGTTTACCTTCTAAACGTGCATGATGTCTTGCTTGCAACAGCCAGTAGTCACAATCTTTGTCTGTTTTTAATTAAAGTCACCAAAATAAATGTCACAATAACCAATACACATTTTTCACAGTTTGGTCAATGAATCAATACACAACACAACAACATCAATGATATGCAGAGATGCAGATATTGGAGTAAATCCAGAGCAAAGCATGTCTTGTGTTAGAAACATTTACAATGTACTGGCAGATAAAACTATAGTATTCAAAAGCCTGCCTCTTGCCATGTAATTATTTTAACACCTCTAAAACCATGAGCTGTCCATGTGACTGGCCTCTATTTATTGCGACCCAGAGAATTTGCTTCCATATAAAAAATATATGTTTGTACCTTATATATACTATACTTTGATTAAATTAAAATTGCAATATGATAAATAAATTATATTTGGACCGCCCCACTTGATGCTATTCAATATATACATGATAATGGGTCCTATAAAATAGGTCTAATGAACCAAAATTTTGAAGATCTACCTCAAATTTTGTCAAATTTACTATCTATATCTCAACTAAGCACTATTGATTTGTACAGTATGCATTAGAATGGCTTTTCTCTTGTCACCGACAGCTTATTTTGTCAAGTAGTTCACTACTGTTTCTTTCTTCTATTCTATAGAAATCAATATATGACAAATAGAGATATCATAGTGTACAAAATGAGTAAGCTCGTATAGCGTCATTGTCCAAGCCCAACAGAAATTTAAGACAAGAACTAGCCCACATACCTGGAACACTATAGTCTATAGTTCTTCACTAAGAAGTAGTTCAGACTCATCATCCATGGATATACTCTCTTCACTGTCAGTTTCAGCTTCGGTTGTATCCACTGATGACTCATTTCCTGTATCTGTCACACCAACGAGAGCAAGATAAGCTTTGTCTTTACGGTACCCTGGTTGCCTTAACAACTTAACCAGAAGCTCTTTGCTTTCGAAATCAGATTCTTCTTTACAAAGCTTAAAGAAGGACAGTATGTTAGCTGGATTAGGCCTCCAATTCTTCACTCCCTCGGCGCCAAAAGCTTCCTTGAAGCAAGACAATGCCTTGGAAATGCTTCTCTCGCCTATATGTCCTTCTGCAAGATACTCCCATGAGACTGAGTTTGGCTTTCCTCCATCTTCAACCATGTCGTTGAATAATGTTTCAGCTTTGCTAAACTCTCCATGTTTAACATACCAACCAATGAGAAGATTTGTAATCCTAGGATCGTAGGATGTCTTTGCTGTCTGCCATTCCTCGTAGATACTTTCCAGTCTTTCAATGTCGCCAAGCCTAATCAGAGATGAGAGCATAGAATGGTATCCTAAATTGGGAACAGTAGGGAAAACTGATTTGTAGAGATTCCATACCCTATACACCTCCTCTTTACTACCAATACCACCATACAGACTTAAAAGGTAATGATAAGGTGTCCTATCCCGACCAGTTATTCTACTCTCGATCCTCCTCAAACACTCTTCAGCTTTTTCAATCATTTCCACCCTAATATACATTGTTGCCATAGTACTGAATGTAGTCCAATTCGGGTTAATCGCTCTATCTGTCTTCATCTGTTCATACACCTGCTCCATCATCTCAATAGACCCTCGAAATCCACATGACGACAGCCATATATTGTAAGAATATATATCCAGTCTCACATCTCTATCTATCATTTCCTTCACCATATCGTCGACTTTATCATAATCCTTGAGACTCATATAAAGAGTCATCATCACATTGAATGGAAGTGAGTGAGAAGCATAACCTTTATCTCTCATTTTATCCATCAACAATTCAGCATTCCCTTTGATTTTCGCTCTCACATACGCATTCAAAAGCGCGCCGTATACTCTCCTATCTTTTAAATTGTCCGGCAGCCTGAGGAAAAAATCTTCAGCACTTGCAATTCCACACACTTTGCCTACCAAATCTAACTGTATAGCAGCATCACTACCAGATAATCTGAACCTCTCTCCTCTATTATTCATCCATTCATACACCTACACAAATATTCATTACATTTACATAGCTGCTAATTACTCATACAAATGCATGTAGTATAAAACATGATAAATCAGCCTCACATAATCACATAAACTAATTCACTAAGAGGAACAAGATCAATAGTCTATATGCTTTTTCTACACCTTCCAAGATACAATTATTTCCCTATTTTCTCAAATTCAAAGGTTTCAATACCAATTGAATGGTCTATAAGCAATCTAAAAGCCCTAAATCACATTATCTTCATCTATGACCATCTTCAAACTTAACAAATAAACGATAACCTAAACAAAACAAAACAAAACAAAAAACAACCAAATACAAAATTAAAGTACTTCTATACCTGCAAAGCAAGCTTGTAGCGTTTATACTTCCTCAACTCCTTGATAACCCTACAAAGCTCCCACTTCGTCACTTTCCTTCCACCAGTCTCCCATTGATTCAACACAGAAGCAGGACCCTGTTCAGGATTCTCCATGAGAGCAATTTTCCTGTATATAGCGTTCCATTTGATCGTAGGCCTCCTCTCGAAGTCCACAGTTCCATAGTTGTGAACTTTCGATAGAGAGCATCTCACAGCTGGGAATTTCACTCGAAATTTGCCAGAAATGGAAGTGGTCTTGCAGGGTAGAGGTGAAGAATAGTAATGGGTCGACGAGATATAGAGGTTCTGGTGATTTTGCAGACTATTTTGAAGAGTAAACATCTTCGTTTCGTTTAAAGTTTCGAACGCTCACTCACTCACTGACCATTTTTCTCTTCCCTCGCAGTCTGATAATCAGTTTTTGTTGTGAAGATAAAACCGCCAATTGGGCTTAAATAGGGCCTTAAAGGGCTCTCAATGGGCCGTTAAATCGCCAAGTGGGGCCTTATTGGGCTCGAAATGGGTCGTTAAATTGATAAATCAAAATCACTGCACCGTTTAGGACAATTATGCAGATTTGAACAAAAATAGTATACGCGGGTTTTCTTCAATGCAGTTGACACATGACTATGTTATTCATTCATTTTCCAAAACTGAAAACTTTTGCTTTATTGTATTTATTACCAATCTGGTATAGCTTTCGAACTTAAAGTAAACAAGTTCACATATATGGAAGTTGTTATCTTCTTTTCAATCTTCTTCATTCATCAACTTTAACCAAAAAAAAAATTACAGAGTTTGAAATTCAAAGATATCAACAATGGCGGATTCAGCTGCTACCAGCTTCAGTTACCAAACCAATGCTTTGTTCCGCAAAAACTTGACTTATCAGGTCTATCAATTCTCAATCTTTTCATATATGTCAACTTTTACAGTAAATCCAGTGATTTTCTTGTTAACAGACTTGATCATGACATTAATTATGATTCTCTGTTGCTCAATTTTGTAGAAACGTAACAAATGTACCAACATTTGCCTTGTATGTCTCCCAATAGTCCTGTGTTCAATAATAGCAGTGACCCAGATGATAATGGACCGTGTAATGAAGGAGAGTCAATCTCTAGACACCAAGTGTGAAATTCTGTATGGTGACTGTCCTGATACTCCACCACCAGAATGGGCTCCATTGTTGCAAATACCAAAACCAGAATTTCGTGCAGTGAAATCTGGTTCTGTTCCGTTCTTAGACTTGCCAAATGAAGCCTGTAGAAGAAATGAATCGTGTCCTGTTACTGTACTTTTAACTGGAGACAATCCAACTTTTGGAAAAAGTAAAAATCGATTCTATACTTTTATATTTTGATTTTGATTGTTTATCTAATTTGTGTGTATGATTTGGTAGGTGTAAGTCAGAATATTTTTAGTGACAGTTTCAATTTCAAGACATCGGATCCTATGCATGATTTGGCTAGTAGTGTTGCTGTAAGTTGATGTTTGTTTATTTATGAGAGTGTAAATACATCTACTTATGTGGTTGATTTGAACTTTGAACATGTTATAGGGGACAGAACAACAACTAAACTACTTTCTGGATCCTGCATTTTCTTCCTTCTATAACATATCCGTTATTCAAAACCAGTGTACTGTAAACACAGCTGTTCCTATTAGGTTTCCCTCTATAAATGCTTCTCATGGTAATCGATTTCACTTTCGAATACGAATACTTTTATCATTCTTAATCCGAATTGACTTATTAGTTTCTTGATCCAGATGTAAGATGTGTTGAAGGTTTGAATTTGTGGCGTAATAGTTCTTCTCAGATTAACAGTGAGCTGTATAAAGGCTTTTACATGGGAAATCCTGAAAGAAAAGTTAATGAAATAGTTGCAGGTATACCATATTAAATTCCTTTGACGACTGATGTGGCTAGCTTAATTGATAATTGATATGACAGTGAGTGTTGTTTGGTTTTTTGCAGGCTATGATTTCTTAAACTCTGATGTAAAACGTTTTAATGTGAGCATCTGGTACAATTCAACCAATAAGTATGGATATGCGGGACTTGAATTGATTCGTGTTCCGCGTTCCATAAACTTGGTATGTGCATAGAACTTGTTTGTTGATTTCCTTGGTATTGATGTATAATGTGATGAATGGTTTGTAGGCATCCAATGCCTATCTTAAGTCTCTGCGCGGACCTGGAACTCAATTACTTTTCGAGTTTCTTAAAGAAATTCCAACCCCAAACACTCCATTTAGTTTGGATTTTACATCTCTTCTTGGTGCATTGTTCTTTGATTGGGTTATCTTACAATTATTTCCTGTAAGCTTCTGCACCAGTACCGGTTATTTGCCTACTTGATTATGTCACTTTCAATTCCTCTTACAATTTATCTATCTTGTTACCTTTTGAATTCTTTTAAGGTGGTTTTGGCGAGTTTGGTGTATGAGAAACAAGAAAAGCTAAGAATCATGATGAAGATGCATGGACTTGGTGATGGGCCGTATTGGGTGATTTCATATGCTTATTTTCTCACCATCAGTTCAGCCTACATGCTGTTTTTTGTAGCATTTGGCTCGGTCTTAGGTAACTGATTAACTAGACGAGAAATTATCTGTTGTTCATTTCCCTCAACTTGATTTGCTTTGGTTTTTACTTTACAGGATTGAAATTCTTCACCTACAATGCCTACAGCATCCAGTTTGTATTCTATTTTCTCTATATCAACCTGCAAATATCACTGGCCTTTCTAGTGGCTGCAATGTTCTCTAACGTTAAGACCGCTACAGGTTTTCTACATGAGCTTTCATATATACATCAACTGTTATAAAAACTGACACTAATGTTGGAATAATTTAAATGCAATTCAGTTATAGGGTACATATTCATCTTTGCAACTGGTCTCCTGAGTAACTTTTTGTTCGAAGACTATGTTGAAGATCCAACAATTCCAAGTAAGTTTAAGAATGAAGACACTTTAACTCTTGATGTGAAGGACTGGTATTGAAACTGTTACATTCTTGTAGGAATCTGGATAATTTTTATGGAGCTATATCCTGGTTTTGCACTTCATCGCGGATTGTATGAGTTTATACAATATTCATCTCGTGGTAGCTATTTCAAAATAGATGGAATGATTTGGACAGATTTAACTGAAAGTAGAAATGGAATGAGAGAGGTCTTAATCATCATGGTTGTAGAGTGGTTGGTTGTGCTTTTTGTTGCTTGTTACATAGACCGAATCACTTCATCAGGAAATTGTAAAGGTCCTCTACGTTTTCGGTGGAAGAAATCTCCATCTCCAAGAGAAACCAGCTTAAATAGGCAGGAAGCTAGAGCTTTGGTTCAGATAGATAAACCTGATGTCTTTCAGGAGGTAAAATTTAGTGAATTCACCTTGTTTATTGTGAGCATAATAATACTTTTCTTGTATCCTACAGCTTGAAAAGGTCGAACAGCTATTGCTTCAACCGAGCACAAGTCATGTGGTCATCTGTGATGACATTAAGAAGATATATCCAGGAAAGGATGGCAATCAAGAGAAGATAGCGGTAAGTGGGTTATCGCTCGCATTGCCTCCAGGCGAGTGCTTTGGCATGCTTGGTCCTAATGGTGCTGGAAAAACCTCCTTCATCAGCATGGTTAGTCTAACATAACTTTATCTTCAACATTACAAATCACATCATTTGAATTCTTCATCATATCATTAACAGATGATTGGGCTCACAAAGCCGACTTCTGGGACAGCATTTGTCCATGGATTGGACATAAGGAGCGATATGGACAGAATATATACCAGTATGGGTGTGTGTCCTCAGGAAAAGTAAGTTATAATCCATTTCCTTCTTGTCTCAAGATAACATGCCATATCACTTTAAATAAAATCCGAAACCTCTACTTCTTGGCAATTGTAGCCTGCTGTGGGAAACTCTTACAGGCCGCGAACACTTGCTATTCTACGGCAGACTTAAGAACCTCAAAGGTCCTGCTTTGACACAAGTAAGACTCATATCATCTCTACCAAATGAAACAAAACAAAGGCAAAGGTTAATCATATTTTTTTGTTATAGGCTGTAGAAGAATCCCTCAAGAACCTCTACTTGTTTTATGGAGGAGTTGCAGATAAACAAGCTGGTAAATACAGTGGAGGCATGAAGAGGAGGTTAAGTGTTGCTATTTCCCTTATTGGAAACCCAAAAGTAAGTCAAAATGTCTCATAATCTCAATTATTTTGCACTCTTCAACATTTCTTGATCACCATTGCTGTGTTTTTACACTTATATGACATGCTCATAAAAACTGTGTAAGGTTGTATTTATGGATGAGCCAAGTACTGGACTTGATCCTGCTGGGCGATATAACTTATGGAGTGTCATCAAACGGGCGAAACAAGGACGAGCAATCATACTCACTAGTATTATTTCTCACAACCTCATACACATTAAAATGCTCTTGATTCCTTAAAAACTTTTTTTTTTTATCATAGTTTCATCAATGTATCTGCATTATGCACATTTTCGCAGCGCATTCCATGGAAGAGGCAGAGGCCTTATGCGATCGCATAGGAATTTTGGTTGATGGTAGTATGCAATGCATAGGAAATCCAAAACAGGTAAACTTGAAATCAACATTCACATTATACACTATACACTAGAATAGACACATCAAAACCATCTCTTATATGTTGCAGTTAAGGGCTAGATATGGAGGATCCTATGTGTTAACAGTAACAACATCAGAGGAACATGAGAAAGACATAGAGAACATGTTGCAGAGACTCTGTCCTAATGCTAACAAGATCTACCAAATCTCAGGAACACAAAAGTTTGAGGTTCTAAAACATGAAGTGAGAATAGCAGATGTGTTTAAAGCTGTGGAGAATGCAAAGAGAATGCTTGAAGTTTTCGCTTGGGGTCTGGCTGATACCTCTCTAGAGGATGTATTTATCAAAGTTGCAACCTCAGCTGAAACAGTTGACATGCAACCATGATTGTTAACTATGGAAATGAATGGTTTGGAAGTAGTTTGATCCTGTTCTTTTGGTTAAATAGAACTTGTTAGGTGAATGTGGTTGTCTAAAACTTATATATGGTGTTAAAATTAACTGGTGAGGTTGTCACTGTTGGCTAGATGATCATATATATCGAAATAGTATAGTCTGGGCTCTATAATATATATGCAGATTAAGACTCACATTATTAGCTTTGTCTTTCACTACTGATTGCATAACTTATTCTCAGTAAGTTGATATTTGGGTGTCTAGTAGCCTATATTTGAATTATTATTAGCTTTTGTCTTTCCCATTTTATTGCATAACTTATTCATAATAAGTTGATAAGTAGCCGATATTTGAATATTATTTTTAAGGTAGAGTAATGATGTCGTTAAAATTTTGATTATTCAAATTATATATATATATATATATTAATTTTTGAATGATTTTTTATATTAATTTTCGAAGAAAATCAATAAATTTTAATTGAAAATCGATTGGATAAAAATTATTAATCAATAATAATGAATAATTATGAAAAGAGTAAATAATTTTAATAATTTATTAATTAATATCGATAAATTACCCGAATCGATTACCTCATGGCGGGTGGGAATTTGCCCTATCTAACCAAATTAAGAAGAAAATAAGATTTGAAAGATACAGCAACAAGCTGGAATAGCTCAGTTGGTTAGAGCGTGTGGCTGTTAACCACAAGGTCGGAGGTTCAAGCCCTCCTTCTAGCGTTTTTTTTTTGTATTTTGCATTTTGGGCCAAAAAGGACCCTTTTTCAATGTTCAAGAGACACTACACTGCAATGTAATTCCTAAATATATAATTATATATAGTCAAGTCCATGCAAAAACACCACGCTACATACATAACAATAAGATAAAACGAATCCTCCAATAGAATTAACTTATAACATTAAGGTTTTTGACAATATATAGGTGTGTGTAACACACTAATATCTTATACAAACAACAAAGTAGACAGATATATTAATAAATAAATAGAGTCGTTTCTAATAGATTGATATATAAAGAAGGGAAGAGAAGAGATTAAAAGGTGGTAAAACATTCAGGTTCAGAAGAATTGGAGTCATCACAAGGAGAGTGGTTGTGTCTGCCTTCATATGTTGTTATTACCATTCTACAGTCTTCTGATAATCTCTCTACTCTTTTTTTCACTCTACAGTTGTTATGTGTGCATCTGTAATAACTTCTGCATTTCACCATAATAACAATCCATTTATTAAAAGAGATATCTAGAGACTAAAATTAGAAAAATAACTGTTATATAAACAGTCTAATTAGTATTTATCACAAAAACAACCATAAATATAAAATATTTTATATTTAAAAAAATTACGTATAAAAATTCTGAATATGAACGGAAATTAAATATTTATAGTATGTAAAATAGAAAATATCCCTTAATTTCTAGATACTTATAATTAATTTTATTTGTCCGTTAATTTTTAAACTGTTATAAAAAAATATTACTATAAGAAATTTTTATTATAAAAAAATCTTACTCTATGTGATATTCATATTAATCTTAGTATTAATGGAAGTGGTGCGTATTAACCTTAATATTAATGAAATGTGGTGAATGTAGTTTAGGGTTAATAATTCTTTTTCTCAATGTATTCTACTACCAATTTGGGACTAATTGAACAAAATCTTCATAAACCAACCTATTTTACATTATTGAAAACAAAAATAATCAACCTAACCTAATTGAAAGAATGAGAAAAACAAAAAAGAAGCATATTATAACAATAAATCAATCTCTTTAAAACCTAATTAATAACTTAAAACCAAAGTAGATGCTTCCTACCAACATCTCTAACTCCATACTTACTTAACTTCATCTTCCATAAACCATTAATCAATAAGTTTTGTTTGTGTTAATTAATGATATTAAAATTAATTAATCACAATTAAAAAGATTAAAATACCTGGGATGGAGGCTGTTCTTAACAATTTTCTGACCATATTTTCTCCATTTATAACCATCATCAAGCACATCTACATCACTTCTTGTCTGAAAACAAAACCTTGGCTCTCTTAGC
Organism: Cardiospermum halicacabum; assembly: GCA_031304145.1. Lineage (NCBI taxonomy): Eukaryota > Viridiplantae > Streptophyta > Magnoliopsida > Sapindales > Sapindaceae > Cardiospermum > Cardiospermum halicacabum. The sequence continues at coordinate 8,338,773 of CM062399.1, read as the reverse complement.
TTCCTCTTCATCTTCACTTTGTTGTTCTTCTCTGTTGATGAATTTCTCCACCTACCACATCAACACACAAAAACACAATCTCAATCTATAAAACAACAATAATATACACAACACACATATATATAGATATATATATATATATAGATCTATATAATTGTATTATATACCATGAATTGTTTCCAGCAGCAGAAGTATTTCCATTGCAATTCTCATCTTCAACACTTTTCTGATCCAAATTACTAGACCTCACCTAAAAAAACAAAAACAATATTAAACAACACAAATCAATCAATCAAATATATAAATAAATAAATAAATAAATAAATAAATACCTGATCATTATTAAACCCTAGAGAGGTGTTGTTTGAGTGGTTAAGAGTGGTATTCTGATTGTGACTGTCGTTGTTACCAGGAGACAAGAAGCTCAAGACTTGATTCTCTTCAAAATGAACAAAAGTACCCATTTCAAGATGATGAGAAGATGGTGTATTGAAAGATACAAAATTACTATTATTATTAGGTATAGAACCTGATCCAGATCTCTCTCCTACACCTTCCATATATATAAAATCAAAATCAACACAATAAATCACTCTCTTGTTATAGAGAGAAAAAGAAAATCTTAATAATACAAAAATCAAAATCAAAAGAATAAATAAACCTTGCTTCTCTCTAACTAGAGACCAAAACTAGAAGATGGAAGTTGTTATTGTTTTTTTTTTTTTTTTTACTCGGATAGGTTTTATATATATAAATGTTTCCCTAGTTGGGTTTTTCTGTTCAGTAGAAGCCAATAGATTTTTATTTTTTTTTTATTTTTTTATTTTTCTAGAAACTGTTTTCTTTTTTAATAATTAAATTAATTATTAAATTAAGGATTAAAAATGTGGATATATAGGACAAGAAGAGAGTCTTGGTTGGTCAACGAAGGAGGTTGAAATGGAATAAATATGTAAAAAAGTAGAATGTTTTTTCTGCAACTTCGGATTTACCATGGATTATATATATATATATATATATATATATATATATATATATGTGTGTGTGGTGGCAGAAAAAATGTACAGTACTGTTTAATGATTATGAGAAATGGAATAAATAAGGTACTGGTCTGCAGATTGATGGAATATTTGTTGTATATGTGTGTGTATATATAATGGTTTTCACTTGTTACCAGCTAATTATATGTTCTATTATGAGATTTTGTCTAAATGGTTATATATAATATCTTGTATTAATATAGATTTATTTCTTGTTTTAAAAATATTTTTCTTAATTTATTTATTTTTGGGTTATTAGTTAAGTTCGAAAGAGTTAATATTTTTTAAAACTAAAATAATAATTCAATATTAAATCTGTTGATAACTTTGTGGATAAATTTTGGTATTTTAGTTATAAGCAGTTAAAATATAGTGAAGAATGTTATAACTCATTTTTGTGTATTATTAACGAAATTCTAGAATTTACTCATCGCATAATTGGTGGTGGAAATTAATTCATATATTATTAAAAACAATTTTAAAATTATAAATAAGCATATATACTGTATTATCAAATAATGAAGATAGGTTTGAGTGGTGTCAATTCAAACAGTAGAGAAAATAAGAGTTTATTGAGAATTTCTATGGTGATGGGGGTCTAGAATTGAATTCTATATGTGATGCCTAGAGAAATCTATTTTCAACATAAAAATGGATCAAACTATGCAAAGATTGCATTACACATATACTCACACAATATAATATATAAATTAATGAATTGACAAACCATACCTTAAATATCATATTATTAATTAAATTGTACATTTTTTTAATTAAAATAATAAAATAAACCAATACTCTTTAATTTGAATAAACACGTATAAATATATATATGTCACTAATTACTTACACCATACTCAAAACAAAAGTATATAACTAGAAAGGAATAATAATAATAATTTGATTAAAATTATTCATATAATTGTTTGGTAAAAATAAGCAAAACAAGGTTGATAGATAATAAGAAGAATTCAAATTTCTTACACAATATTAAAGTCATGGAGGCAATGAGTGGTGGGAAACATGAGAGCTTGCTTCCATCCATGTCAAACATTATATGTATATGTGTGAATATTATAGATAGAGACATTGTGAAAGAGAGATAAATGGTGGTGAAATCAAAAAATCAACAATGTAATAATAATAGAATGTTTATATAATGTTAAGTTGGACCCATATATATATATATATATATATATAATTACTACTAGACTTACATTGTTTGGTTATGTTTCCTTTAGTTTTAAGAAAAACCAAAACTCCTTATTATATATACACACTACTTTTACTTAGATCTCCAAAAATCTGATTTCGTCACTCTTTTTTATTTTCAAAATTACTTTTTGAAATATTAATATATATCAAAATCCAGTGTTTTAACTTTTCTTTTACATATCACTATCGTCAGCTAACATTGATAAATGTGACCGATTTCAAAATATTCTTTTAGTTCTTTTCCAAGAAAATAAAAATTAAATAATAGTACTACTCCTACAATACATATTTCAATTCAATTGCTGATTCAGACATCAATATCTCTACATAGTCTATCTATATATCTATACTTATAAACCCTAAATAATTTTATACTAGGTATTTAATTATTACATTATATTTGATTAATTAGAGTGATTGAATTGAGAAATGTGGGTGGGAAATTTATTGGAGAGAATTTTTTTTATTTTTTTAATAATTTAACTTATTTATTTTTTATAGTGAGTGGTACTGTAACCAAGGAATAGAAATCATTACTATCATGTCAGCTTCAATAGTCGAATATACATATATATGACTTGAAATAATAATGATAATTTGTTCCCACGTGTTTCGTACATTTCTAACTAATAGATTCCTAATTATTTTATACACATTTACAATACAAATCCATATAATTTAAATTAATACCACCATGTATTCTTTACAAAACCAGATAAATAATCATTATTAAAGTAGGAAAAAAAAAACAGTTTTGTAAATAATAATAATAATTAATCAAATTTTGAATTTAATTTGAAATTAAATAATAAACATAGTTGAAAAAATAATGCAAAAGAGAAGGAGGCAGGGAAAAGGCAGTATATGAGAAGAATTCCATGCAACAATGATAGCCATTTCAATCAATTTCTAAAGTCTTCCAAATCTAATGATGGTAGAGTGAAATATCACATTTTTCCTTGGTCCCACCTTCTCTCTTTTTCTCTATTATTGTTATTTTTAATTATTATTGTCCAATTTTTATTTTTTATTTTTTCGAATTACTATACATAAAAATGCTATTAAGACAGTTGAAACTCAACTATCTTAACCAACTAATATAACTAAGTTCCCACTCCTCACCAAACTTTATCTTAACTAGTTCCACTTTGATTAAATAGATTCTAAGAACTTTACTTAGTTGTGTTCAATTCAATTGAACTTATCAAGTTCAATCATTATCAACCAACAACAATTGGAGTTTGGGGTTTATAACTCAATTTCCAATATAGACCCACTAAAAAAGTTGATGTAAATCCAAAATATATGTGAAGACAAAAGGAAATTGAATGGAATAATGTGAGCATAATTATGTCTATAATAAATAGACTTTTAAAGCTAAACATGTAAAGGTTATTAATATTTGTAGAGACACATGAGAATCTAATAAACTATATGGTGTCTAGAGATGATCTCTTTAAGTCAACCAAATAGATTCGTGATAAACATGTCTCAAACATAGTTGCAATCGCACGTGGTTTAGTTTTGTTCATTTTTGACGTTTTCAATTTCAGTTTCTTCACTGTCTTTGTGATGTTTATGATTCAAATTTGTCTAGGATTGTTTCTGTGTTGATGGGAGGAGGAGAGAAGTATAACTCATTATTCAAATTCTAGTGGTCGGTCTATAGACCGCTTTGCATCAGAGTCAAGTTCGGTTCAGGGTTCTAAACACGTCCAATTAAGTTAGAGTATATTCAACTTGACTCTGGAAGATTATAGCAAATTCGAACCGGTCGAGTTATTAAAAATTAGATTCGAACTCGAATGGTAATCGAGTTGATTGTTAAAATTCATCAGTATTTTTATTAATAATTTTTTAATTTTATATAATTATTTTTAATTTAAATTTGATATATTCGGACTCGACTCGTTTACCATCTGTATAGTAAAACTCGATAAAGTTTACGAATTTTACCTATAAATAATACAGAGTTCGAGTTTGTTTTAGAAAAAATTCGACTCGAACTCATAAACAACCGATCGATTTTATATATTTTTCGATTCGAATAACTCATGAATAACTCAATATACTTAAACTCCGAGTTCAATCTACTGTAAAATTGTGCGCTTTGCATTAGATTTAAATTCGCATGGTTTTATTTTTTTATTTACTGCAGTGTAGAGAATCGGCGAGAATGTGATCTCCAATACCACTGTCTAGAAAATCTCATTTTGTGATTCGAAGGGAGACATTGCACGACGGGATCTATCAAAATTGGACTTCCATAACCGTCGAGTTGACATTTTAAAGTTTTCGTGATAATACCATCGCAAAGACTTAAAGCCCATAACATGATTAGGTTCGAAAACCAAATATTTTTGTAGTTCATGGATACAAGCCCATATAAAATGGGCCTATAAAATACAAGCAGGCCCAATTAAAAATCCAACCGTGTGTTTTTAGACAACACAAGCGAACAAACCGAAGAAGATTGTCACAACGACACGTGTACGGTTCCAGATGAATATTCGCATCTTGGTCTAGGGTTTAGCAGTATCATTCACTTCACACTATTTACATGCCGCATATATATACACCCACATACTCTATATCTCGGGTACTATCTATCTAATCGAAACCAACCAGGAGCTTTGTAGAAATCGTCATCAGAGATGGAGCAGACATTTATCATGATCAAGCCCGACGGTGTCCAAAGGGGGCTGGTATGATTGTCTTAGATCGAGCTTTAAGTGGGGTTTTAGTGTCTTTTTGGTTAATTTTTTTTTAATGATTTGTGCTTGATTATTGCAGGTTGGTGAGATCATTAGCAGGTTTGAGAAGAAAGGTTTCACTTTGAAAGGTATAATCATAATTACTTTTTGTTTGGTAGATTGTTAGTAGATTTCGACTTTTGATTTTAGTTACTGTTGGTAGATATAGAAAATTGTATTGTTTGTTTTTGTTTATAGTACTGTAGATGCACAAGTACCTGAATTGTGATTTAGTTTATGAAATTGGCTAATGAAGTGATTAGTTCTAGGATGTGTTTTGATTATTTTTGGCGTTTACGGTGTTTATTAAGGTTTGAAGTTGCAAACTGTTGAGAGGTCCTTTGCCGAGAAACACTATGAGGATCTTTCAAAGAAGCCATTTTTCGGTGGCCTTGTGGAGTACATAATCTCCGGTCCAGTTGTTGCTATGGTTTGGGAGGGTAAGAATGTTGTTGCTACCGGTCGCAAGATCATTGGAGCTACAAACCCTGCTGAATCTGCTCCCGGAACCATCCGTGGCGATTTCGCCATTGACATTGGCAGGTAATTGAGTGGAAGATTCTTGATCATGAGTTACATGTAGGCTTCTTTGATGTAGAATCAGTGGTAATTTGAACTGTTTTGGTTGCAGGAATGTTATCCATGGAAGTGACTCAGTTGGCAGTGCATCCAAAGAGATTGCATTGTGGTTCCCTGAGGGCCCTACTCACTGGCAGAGCAGCCTCACCCCCTGGATCTACGAGTAAACTCGGCAATTTGCAGAATATGTATTCCATAAGTAGTAGTGGCTCTTTTGTAATGTTTTTTTGAGTGGAACTAGAGTTTGCCCAGGTTGTGTTTGTGGGATAGCAAGAAGAAACGTCGTCGATGGATATTTTCGAGTTTTTATTTCAATTTATAGCAATGGTGCCCTTAAATTTATCTTCTGCTTCTTCTTGAAAATTTGAAATTGGCTTGCTTCTCAGAATACGTAAATCAATATTGTCGATTGACACGAATCTTTTGCTTAACCGAATGCTATAAGTTCAATAAAAACAAAGCGGGTATGACTATAAACATTTATGCATTTGCAACATTACAATCTCAAAGACCATATTTATGCATTTGCAACATTTCAACAAGGCAAGAATCACTATGAACTTATCTTATAGTCGGAACCAGAAAGAAAACCGGTGGCTTTAAAAGATAGTTTCAACCTTACAATCTCAAAGACCCTTTTCTTTTTCCAGGTCAGAAAACTCAATAAAACCGAAACCCCTTTTGAAAAAAAATCATGAGGACATTCACTATCACATGGCTCCAATTGTAAACACAAACCATATCATGTACAAAGCAGATCATTTAGTTAAAAGCAGGCAGAGGTAAGAAATGTAGAAAAAAGAAAGCCGCGTGCATATCTTGTGGCTGCTACAAGCCGTTTGTCAACTTTTCAATTGCTATACTATCGACTTAGAAGTCCATAAGAGGGCATGTCTTCTAAACGTGTTACATCATCCATCAAAAGCTCCCTTTCGAGCTGTCTTCGTGTGGCTTTCATTACCGTCTGCAAAGCACAAGCATGATATGGGTGAAACATATTCCACATAGATGTAAAGTAACAAATAATGTATCCGCATAGATGTAAAGTAACAAATAATGTATAATGCGAAATTCTTACATTGAAGTCCATGTATGATGCACGCATTGAAAGCCATTCATGATCCATTAGCTTGAATGTGATGCAATATAGAAGGTCAAAAGCTGATTCATTCTCTGCAAGAGAAGAAGAGAGGGCAGTAGTAAGGATACTAGAAATTCAGTAGCTGGGAATGGTAAAAGTCACTGTATAAGAACTCTGACAAACCTGAAAGAAACTTCAAGAAAATTGCTCCTACCAATGTTCTGGGTTTTACTGTAAAGTTGATGAACAATGTTAAACGAGAGAATCCCAAAAGTGCAAACTTCATTGATTTCCATGACCATGATAGTATGAAATAACAGGGTTCATAGCATGGAAATTATATAACTCAGAAACATAGAGAAGGAAAGTAATTATTGACAAGGAATTATCACAAACCTGCCTCAAGATCAAGCATCTGAATGAGCATGAATGTTATATTCACACCAGCCACAGCAAATGGATATTCCCATACTGACCGATCACCTTCTAACTTTCGCAGAAGATCCTGGAAGGATTTCTGAAAGAACAAACAGGCCAAACGCAAATGACTAACCCACAAAAGCTTCAGATAAAGTAAAGGTACACAACTACAACTTCTGGAGAGCCACAGATCTCCAAACTGAGTCAAATGCAAACATGATGCACAGAAAAGGCCTTCATAAAGTCAAGACTCAAATCCATATGAAACAGACAGGTATCAGCTTTAGGTATGCCATATGACCTACGTCCCCGAGAATGAAGAATTCTCCACAAAGTATAAATACTTCTTTTATGTATCAAGTTATCGACCATGTCAAACTAGCATACCCTTGTATAAATTAACATTCAATAGAATAGTTTACTTTGATATGAGATTTTCACATATAACATCACTACCAGTCTTCAAATGTTTTAACTAGTCCAATTTATATAATTCGAAACCACAAGCATCAGGCATGCATAATGACAGAAAATGAAGTTATTGGACACGTTGGAGTCATATTCATCTATTTCCCAATGTCCAATTAGCTATAAATACAACAAACTAGAAATATATAAGATAATTGATAAGAATAAAATGATGTGAACAAAGGAGGTAAGAAATACCGGAAAATGCCTAGCAAAGAACAAAAGGTTCTCCAAAGATATGAAACCACCACCCCTGCCAAATATACCCAGAATTAAATGCACACTCAGTTGAATTTGAGAGACAGGAGGGGGGAGGGAAAGGTGCAAGCAAAATAATAAATAACGGACAACTGGTATTCTACCTAAAATCTGTTGATGGATCCTTTCCTTGCCAACCCATTTCCTTCCACTGCTCAGATATTAAACCACGAAGTTCTTCCTCTGGAAAAGCAGCATTCCACAAAGCCTTCAAAGCTTCCTAGATCAAAGCAATAACAGAACTAATCAGAAAAGGATGCTGTAAGTGGTCCTCTGACCATACAGAGCAAATTGTTGTTGAAAATGGAGTGGAACAACCATTTAGCATTTCATACACTTCAAATGCAATAGCAGTATTACCTGATGTTCAGGAATTGAACTATCATATGCAATATCTATACGGTTCTGCAGTCTCTGCAAACATTCCTCCTGAAATCACCACAGGCAAACTACAACTTCAATTGTAGGAATCGCAACACACCTAAAGCATAACAAAACAAGACCAAGGAATGTTTCCCATTTCTTTTTATTTATCCTTTACATGAATAGAGGGGGCTTATAAGTCGTTATCAAATAACAATACCGAGTGTTCCACCTTTTCCAAAACAAATGGGAAATTCATAGCAAATCAAGTTGCAAAGTTTACTCTCAAGTGATGAACAATAAATCAAATGAAAATAGACAACTATAGGAAGTTCTCATATCAATGTGCAACACCAAGTAAATTGGTAAAGAATACATTACCTGAGCAGGGGTTAAATCAAATGAAGGACGTGGATCACTCTCTCTTCTCTGTGCACAAACACAAGAAAGGCCTCGCCCCAGCCAAGCAGCTGATCCGGCGACGACCTCAGCTGAAACAAATAACACATAGATTCGTCTAAATCAAATATCTAAACACCATAAGCTGAGCAACTTGAACTATCCACAAACAACTCCATACACCAAAACCAACACCCACATTCACCTCTAACGCACCACCAGTGTTTCAAATTTCCCAAATATCACACTATAATAACCTAACTTCATAAAAAAGATAGTTATCACCAGTAATTATCATCAACTAACAAGTGATCGAGTTCAATCAGAAGCACAAATTCACAACTGTCCTATCACTTATGTCTAAAACGCAATCTCCCAAAATCTACATCTACAGATGCAACAACAGTGTACAGTAAAAGACATTTCATGCCTAAAATTAACATCGAAAAGCTCACCCACCACAACAAATTTGAATCTCCCCAAGCATGAAGAAGTTAGCAAGAACTTTTGAGTAAGACACTCGAAGCTAAAAACAGGCAAACAAGACCAAACCTCCAGCGAAAAAAAGATACCGGTAAAAAGCACAGTGTTAGATATATATTGACTGACAGATAAATACTTAAATTGACAAGCAGATAGAAAAATAGATAAACATTTAATAGACATACAGAGAGAGAAACACACACAAAAAAAGAGAGAAAAAAAATTACCAGAAGTCGAATGACAAGTATTGCCTCGTTCTAGTCCCTGAGAAATCCTCCTGACAGCGACAAATGAGCCACCTCCTCTCTCGTCCATCCCTCGCAAACACACACAAACACTATATCTCTCTCTTTCACTCTTCCTCTCTCTCACTCTATCTATCTATCCTTGTAATCGCCTCTGTTTAATCATTAAACCTCCAACCCTAACTTCCTCCGCAATCCACAACTGAAACATAAACACACACGAACAATCACAAGACAAAAACATCAAAACACTGAAAAACACTCATCAAATCGACGAAAAAATACAAGAAAACACTTCTAATGAAAACAACGCACCGCGACGAAAATGCAGCACCGAGTCGGAGCAGCGGCAGAGTTCCGTCGAGAAGATTCTATAAATGAAGATGCTGTTAAATCGACAAGTGGAGCAGCGTAAGAGGTGGTGTTGTTCTTGAGAGAATCTTGATATGTAAAGGAATCTTTGAAATTGACGATAAAAAAGCCTGAGAGATTTCGAGATCTACAATAACATGGACGACTCCATTACGCTTGCTTTCAGAGAAGTTTAACCAGAGAGACACAGCACACCTCTCTCTCTCTCTCTCTCTGCGAGTAACTTTTTTTTTTTTTTTGATTTAGTGTAAAATATCTAGGCCTAATTATTTATTTATTTTAATTTCTTTTTTTATTAAATTATCAGTTGCGGAGTCACCGAAAAGGCTATTTTTAGGTGATGTTTTCTCTTTTGTAAAGGTCACTCTTTTTTCAATTTCAAACGCCGTAACGGATGTGTAATGAATGTTCTATTAGTTTAAACGGAACGGGATTGTATAGGTAGCGGGAAAAAGGTTAATATCGTAATTGTACGGTATAGTTCGTTACTTTGTTAATTATGTTTAACTAATTATATAATTAGAATTATAGTTCTTGTGAGAAGCGAATTTGTGAATCAGAAAGGAAGTGCTGGGATTTCTAGTTTTTGTTAATGGTTTATAGTTTGAAGTCGTTGGTTTATTGTATAATATAATAATGTATCACATGAATCATACATGTATTTAGATGTAATAGAATAATATATGTGTTTGATGCTAAGAGAAGGAATGATAATATTGGAAGGTGTTTATGATAATAGTGTATTAAATCATTAAAATGATAATGGTATTAAATCATTAAAATGATAATGCATTGTCCATGGTTTGTATTATCATATCAAATTCAAATTTTATATCTAATTTCGTAAGTACTATATTTAATAAATATAATATATTAATATTAATATTTAAATAAAAAGAGTTTTCTTATTAATATGATTTATTATTTTATAGTAAATAGAAAACATTATAATATAATTATTCAAATTCTTGATGTATCTAAAAAAAATATATATTTTTTTTTAGATAGTTAAAACATCTGCTCGAATTCTAAATTTAAATATAAAAATAGAACTATACAAATAATTTATCATTGAGTTATATCTGGTATTGTATTCTCTGATAATAAAACTTTTTGATATGTTTAATAAAACTTTATAATATATATCTAATTACTGTTCGGTGTCAGTTGTTTGAGTAATATGTAGAGTTGAGTACCAATAAAAATATCGGTTTGTAAAAATTTGTATTTGATAATAATATTTTAAAATAATTCTAACGATTCAAATAGCAAACTAAAATCATTAATTTGAAACTATCAAATTATCCTTTTATTTCATAATAATAAATATAAATTAAAAATTAAAATAATATATTATTTTTATAATTTTACATCTAATTATAAACATCGAACACTTTTTATCAATATTATTTTAATAATTACTTAAATCGCTATTCGAAATTATTAATTATTACAATTATTCAAATTAAAAATGTAAATTGAAGGAAGGTGAAAAGGGAGAAGAAAGGTCACATGGGGTGTTGTGAAAAATGGACCGTATAGTATAGAGCATGATGGAATGAGTTTCATTGATAGTGAGTCTCCACTACTTATAACATCATGTACTTTGTTCACTCTTATCATTAATACCTCCAAATTAGAGTCATGGTCCACACGCATGGCTTCTTCACCTTTCTCTTACAAAACCTTGCGTTCACTTTACATTATCTTCCTTTTTGCATTGCATGTTAATCAAACCCTTCACATGCCAAAAGCATTTCCCTTTCTATAATCAACTTTAGGTAGTTTTTATTTCAATATTTTAACATACATGTAGTTCTTTTCTTCACTTGGAAGGGAAGACTAATGTAGGTCAAACCACATAATTCAATCTCCATTAATGAATTTTCAACATGGGTCAATAATGAATCTGCAAATGAACAATAATAGAAAAGTAGATAAACAAAGCCACGAGTTTGGTCACATTGTTAGGTAAAGCAAAGCGATACATATAAATAAAAGGCATAAGGGTTTTAGAAGCCTCTAACTATATTTTTCAAGTTAATTCTCTAATTTCACGAATGGTCAACTTAATCCCTTAATTTTCAAGTTTTGTGTCAAATTAGCCCTTTTTGCTGATGTGGAGGGTATAATTGACATTTTAAAGTTAACACTTTTTGCTGTCAGATCAGTCTCCACATCGGTAAAAGGGCTTAATTGACCCATCATTTGGAAGTTGATGAGCTAAATTGACCCTCCACAAAATTTGAGGACTAACTTGAAAAGTATAGTCAAGTTCGGAGGCTCCCTAGACCCTTATACCTAAATAAAATAATGTGTTTCTTTACAACCTGTGATGAAAAAGATTTGTTCGGACAAAGAAGAAATTCAAGGTCGTTATTGCAGTGACTAGTCCCCAACAACCCAACATTTGAGAAGAGAGATTGTCGATGTCTAGTGGCGATAGTGAAATTTGATGACTCATTTGATTGATTGGTACAATTAACGAATAGTGCATGTACTCGGTCCATTTTCGTTTATTGAAAACAACTTTTATCATTTATTAATTTTCGTTAACTAATAATTATTACGAATATTTGTGGAATGTTGACACTATTGATTGTGATATTGATGATTCGAAAATCTCGTCGGTAATTGCTCTTTTATCATAATCACGTTGATTTGAATTTTTGCATGTTGGAGTTTATTGTGTTTTGACTTGTATTTATTGTTGTAATTTAAATTAATTAGTTGGCCTTGGCCGGAGGGTTTAGATACTTCCAAATTAAATAGTACAACAAATAGAATTTAGCATAAATTATAATGTTTTCTGAATAATCCAATTCGAAAATAGTAATAAATAATGATTGTTTTTATTTATTATTTTAAATTACATAAAATTAGATATATTAGAACTTATAAATTTTATTCTTATTTTGAAATTTATTTTGAAAATAAATATTAAAATTTATTCAATTTATATTTATTATTTTTATTTTACATTAAAAATATATATTTTATATTTCAAAAGAAGCTAATAATATATAATTTTCATTTCTATATCCACTCATTAAAAATATTTTAATTTTTTAATCCATTTATAATAAATTTTAAATTATTTTTATTAATTAAGTGGATGTTTCTAGTGGCATTCGGTATATATTTAGCGTTTGAATGATTATAGGAATGGATATTATATTAATTAAAAAAAATTAAAATTAATTTTAAAACTCGATATTTTTTAAAATTATTTTTAAAAATAAACGTAAATTAAAAAAAAATATATATATAATCATTATTTTGATAAAATAGAATTATTTTAATTAATTTTTAATAATATATGCAGACTCCAACTTATTTGGAATTCAAAAATTATTGAAGTTAGATGTTATGTATATAGATACATTCTAGTATAGCAAATGGAGTCTAAACACACCTAACTATAAGTTGGAATTGAAAAGCCAATAATCAAGCTAAGTCCATGTTTAAAAATATATGATGATGAAATCGGATCTCACACCTGAATTGATAATGTTAATAAATAGATATGATTGTGGGTTGGATTTGGTCATCTTGAAGAAGTGAAATAAAAGAAATTCGAGTGAGTTATTGGAACTTGGAAATGATATCTTCCATATATACATATATAAACACAGTCAAATGGTGATGATGTGCTTACCAATATGAGTTTGATTTAGTGTATCTCTCCATTATTTTGGTCACTTGTGTTTGGAATCCAACGTGTACTCTTTGTTTTATCAAGACCTCTGCCGGATCTTTAATATAATATGATACATATATTTAGTTTTTGTGAGCTGGTATTTAACGATTGTAAATAACAGTTTGTTGGATAATATATATTTTTAATAATTTTATAAATTGTTATTCAATCTGAATTTTAAACTATCAAATTATTTTTCTATCACATTAATAAATATAATTAAAATAATTATACTATTTTATTTAAAAAAAATTATATTTAACCGTATTTTTTCACAACTACAATTACCGTCACCATCATAATACCCTACTTGTCTTATGGTTGTGATTTATTCGTAAAATGAAGAGGAATATTAAGGAAAACAACAAAGGATGATAGGATAAATCTAATAGGATGTTGGGTTCGAAATTGATTTAGATTTTGTTGTTCCACTAATTCAATATGGGTTGGCGAGTTTGGTTCTTGTCTAATAATAGTTCATATATATATATATATATATATATATATGTATATGTATGTACACTTTAGAAATAGATCATTCATCGGACAAGTGGATATCATTGACACCCACTATGTTAGTGCTCATCGACGTTTGAAGAAATTATTAACTTTCTTGTTCACGTGGTGATAATGAGATTCGACTCTCACTTTATTTATATACAAATGAATTCTCAAAGAGTATTCTCTTTCAATTTATCATCTCAATTTGAAGGCCACGTGTGCTAGTTCAATAATAATAATAATAATTACTACTTATTTATTTGAACAGTGAAAATATTAGATTTACATTTGGGCTCAGAAGGCCTTTTAAGATTGTTAACGGGCCTAGAAGGCCTAGTAATTTAATCAAGTCAGTCCAATTCATCAATACTGAACTGTCATGGGCTTATCTCCATGCAGGGGTAATTTAGTAAATTCAAATAAACTTTCCGTTGTCATCGTTGTATCGTCTACCTTCTTCGAACCAAATTTCGCGATTACACTCTTCTATCTAAAAACAAAAATTCAAAATTCTATAAAAACTATGCAGTTTTCAAGCTGCTTCCATCAATTTCACGTCAACAACACCACTAAATTAGGGTTTCATCATTCAATAGGCGTCGACACTCTGTTCTCGAACACGACAAGCTCACTCAAACAGAGCAGAAAACCCTTGGTGACTGCACAGAGCTACAAGTCCAACAATAAGAGAGAGCGAGTTGAGTTGAGAGGAAAAAAGGAAAATGTGTGGAGCATTGACAATGAGAAATCAGCTTCTGAGAAAACTCAACAACAACAGAGGAGGAGACGAGGGAGGAGAGTTGTTAGAGAGAAGAGAAATAGAGGTGGTGGTGGTGTTGGTCGAGTCTTGGTCTCTGGTTCCATGTTGATGGAGGTCGAAACTGTTCTTCAAACGCAGGTAATTCTGTTAGTACCAATTTGAAATGCTCGATTTTGAATTAGAGATAAGAGAATTTGAAAACGACTTATTTTGTGCATTTGTGTTGATGTAAGAAATTATGTAGTATTTGGTAAACATATAAGCGATAACTGTCACTGAAGAGGCTTGGTTAGTTATTAGTGTAGTGTGTTTCTGAAGTTTTAGAACGTGGTTGATGATGTATTTCTGATACTCATATCTTTATTTATAATAACTCATCTAAGGTTTGATACAACTTAAAATACTCATATCTTTATCATCTAAGGTATGATAAAGTAGTAGCTATCTCCTAGTTTATCTCTAACTCCTCCAACTAATATTCCTAATTAAAGAAATAATAATAAACCAGAAAAGATAAATAAGTAGAATAATAACAGCAGCAAATAGGAACAGTAGCAGCAAATAGGAACAGTAGCAGTAAATAGGAGCAGTAAATAGGAGCAGTAATCGGTTAACAACACCCTCCCTCAAGCTGGGTCATAGATGTTGATGAGGCCCAGCTTGGAGACCATATTTGAAAACATGATTCTTGGCAGAGGTTTGGTGAAAACATCCGCTGTTTGATTGCTGGTAGGTGTAAATGATAAACTGACTTCTCCTTCCTCAATTTGTTCTTTGATAAAATGCTTATCTATCTCCACATGCTTAGTCCTCCCATGATGAATAGGATCCTTTGCCATACAAGTTGCTGACTTATTATCACATAACAGCTTCATAGGACTTTCTAAACCCATTTTCAGCTCTGCAAGTAACCTTTTCAGCCATAATCCTTCACACAATCCATGAGCCACTGACCTAAGTTCAGCTTCAGCACTGCTCCTAGCTACAACTGACTGTTTTTTACTTTTCCAGCTTACTAGATTACCCCAAACATAAGCACAATAGCCCGTGGTTGATCGCCTATCTACCGGTGAACCAGCCCAATCTGCATCAGTGAAGATTTCCAGCCCTTTATTTTCACCTTTTCTAAAATAAATGCCTTTACCTGGTGATCCCTTTAGGTATCTCAAAATCCGAAGTAATCCATTCATATGTTGTTCATTTGGACAGCTCATAAACTGACTTAACACACCGATTGCATAACTGATGTCCGGTCTTGTGTGAGATAAGTAGAGTAACTTTCCTACTAACCTCTGATATCTACCCTTCTCAACTGGAACTCCATCATTATGAGTTGAGAACTTTGCAGCAGCCTCCATTGGTGTTTCAATAGGTTTACACTCAAGCATTCCTGTCTCTTCTAGGAGGTAAAGGGTATATTTTCGTTGTGAGACTGAAATTCCCTTCGAACTCCTTGCAACTTCCATACCTAAGAAGTATTTTAAGCCTTCTAAATCCTTAATTTCAAATTGCTCACCGAGAAATTTCTTGGTTAATTCTATTTCGATCTCATCATCACCTGTTAAGACAATATCATCCACATATACACTCAGTGTAGCTATCTTTCCATTACTCTTATGTTTCACAAAAAGAGTGTGGTCAGCATTGCTTTGTTGATAGCCAAATACAACTAAAGCTCTTGTGAATCTTCCGAACCATGCCCTCGGAGATTGCTTAAGACCATACAGTGATTTCACCAACCTACAAACCTTTCCTCTCTCAACCGGCTTATCCAGCCCTATTGGTACATCCATATATACTTCTTCCTCTAATTCTCCGTTTAGAAACGCGTTTTTCACATCCATTTGATGAAGATTCCAGTCCATATTTGCTGCCAAGGATAGAAGTACACGAATAGTGTTTAACTTCGCCACCGGAGCGAACGTTTCTTGGTAATCAATTCCATAGGATTGGGTGAATCCTTTAGCTACAAGTCGAGCTTTAAACCTCTCAACACTGCCGTCTGTTCTGTGCTTCACAGTAAAAATCCATTTACACCCAACTGTTTTCTTTCCTTCTGGAAGTGTAGTAATTTCCCAGGTTCCATTTTTCTCTAAGGCATCCATCTCATCTTTAACAGCCTTTTTCCACCTCAGGTCCTGTAATGCTTCTTGGACTGATCGAGGAATTTTAATTTCCTCCACTTTTGCTGTGAAAGCTTTAAAACTATTGGATAATTTCTCATAAGAAATGTAGTTTCCAATTGCATACCTGGGGTTTTTGTTTCTGCACTTCCTTATTCCTTTTCTTAAGGCAATCGGCAGGTCCCCTTCAACATTCTCTGCTGCTTTTCCATTAAATTCTGCTTCAAGATCCTCTGCTGCTCTTTCATTAAATTCTGCCTCTTCTTCTTGGACCTGGATCTGCAGATCAGACTCATGACAGGTTTGATCAGCTGTGTCCATATTATTTCTCCTTAAAGTCTTGTTCTTTCGATGATAAACTCTTAGACTATTACTCTGATCTTCACCTATATGTGTTTCAGCCTGCTCTCTTTCATTTTGATAATCTCTCACCCCCGGGACAGTGTCTAAAGTCTCAGTTTCACTCACCTGGAAAGGGTCTAGGGCTGGTTCTGTCTGTGTAACTAATTCCTCTCTTCCCAGTGTATAGTACGACTCACTCTCAACAAACGTGACATCCATAGACACTATAATCCTCTTCCTACTAATTGAATAGCATTTATACCCTCTCTGACTAGCTGAATATCCCACAAAAATACATTTTTCAGCCTTAGGATCTAACTTACTTCTAAACTGAGAGTGAATATGAACATACACTACGCAACCAAACACTCTAATTGGAATTTTTGGAATCAATTTGTTTAAAGGAAAGAACTCTTGTAGTGTTTGTAAGGGAGTTTTGTAGTCTAGAATACGAGAAGGTAACCTGTTCACGAGATATGCAGCTGTAAGAACTGCCTCACCCCAAAACTGTTTAGGAACATTATTTTCAAAAAGTAACGCTCTAGCAGTTTCCAATAAATACCGATTTCTACGTTCAGCTACACCATTTTGTTGTGGTGTAACTGTACAAGAACTTTGATGGACAATTCCCTCACTTTCAATGAATTCTCTCAAAACAGAATTGAAGTATTCTTTGCCATTATCGGTTCTAAAGATCCTGATCTTTGTTTGAAACTGAGTGTGTACCATTTTATGAAAATTTTTGAAAATTTGACACACTTCTGATTTTTCCCTCATAAGAAATACCCAATTGACCCTAGTATGATCATCAATAAAAGAAACAAACCACCTAGAACCAGTAATGTTAGGTATCTGAGTAGGTCCCCAAACATCACTGTGTTTTAGCGTAAATGGTTGTGATTTTTGATACGGGTGAGAATGATATGAAGTTCTAGAGTGTTTGGAAAACATACATGCTTCACATGAGAATGAATCTTTTATTTCATTAATACCAAGAGCAGGAAATAATTTTTTCAAATACAAAATGTTTGGATGTCCTAACCTTCTATGCCACAGGCTAATGGCATCTTTATTGACTCTCCTAGAATGATGACCTAACCTAAAATCTCTTGAAAAACTCTCAACATCTGCTGTACTGACTTTAAGAAGATATAATCCGAACTCACTTTTAGCACTGCCAATCGTCCTCCCAGATTCCAGATCCTGAAATTCACAATAATCAGCAGAGAACTTAATTTTACAATTGTTATCTCGAGATAGCTTGCTGACAGATAATAAATTGCATTTCAAAACAGGGACAAAGAGAACAGATTTAAGCACTATTTCTGTGCTTATCTTCACTGTACCTACTCCTTCCACCTTAGAAATTGACCCATCAGCTATCTTAATTCTCAAATCCTCTTTTAAATCATCAATAGTTTCAAATGAATTTAAATCTCCTGTCATATGATCTGTAGCTCCTGAATCTACAATCCATGTTGTATTAGGTTCATTCTTAGCTGTAAGAGCATGTATTAGGTTCATTCTTAGCTGTAAGAGCATGTATAAACTTACCTTTCTGAGCCACAGAACCAGCTCATAATTGTGGATCCAGTGCTATTAGTACTAGCTTGATTCACCAGCTTTTGGACCATCTCAAATAGCTCTCTACTAGATTGATCTCCTACATGTGAGTTTTCTGTAGTAAACGCCTGATTAGCATGTCCTTCACGAGTCTGCTGCTGCTACTGAAACCTTCTTGGCTTCCAATCTGCTGGTTTTCCATGAATATACCAACACTTCTCCTTAGTGTGTCCTGGCTTTTTGCAATGTTCACAGTATATCCGATGATTTTTCCTCTGTTGTATGTCTGCATAGCCATGAAATCCACCAGATCCACCACTTCTCACTACAAGTGCAGACCCGTCTACAACAGGTGATTCATTCCCTGAGCTTGAATCTCCCAACATTATCCTCCTTCTGCTCTCTTCGCGTTTAATTTCAGCGAAAGCAATTCTAAGTTTCACTGTCGGACGTGCAGCCATCAACCTTCCTCTTACATCATCCAACTCTTTTCTCAGTCCATACAAGAACTTAAGAACTCTCTTCTCTTCAACTATTTCTCTGTATTTTGCTGCGTCCTCGACATTCTTCCAGACTGGCCTTTCCAACATATGAAGTTGCTGCCAGTATCTTGTTAATTGGTTGTAATATTGTGTCACGTTCATGTCTCCCTGCCGTAGATCGTGAACCAGATTTCCAAGGCAGAAAATCTCAGATTTGTTATCCACGTTCGAGTATCTTTCTCTCACATTCTCCCAAATCTGATACGCCGTTTCGCACAACAAAAATTCTTGGCTAATTTCACTGGTCATGGAGTTTATTAGCCAGGACATAACCATATTATTTTCGATATCCCACTTCTGATATTCAGGAGATTTTTCATCTGCAGGTGCTTTGTACGAGTCACATAAATACTGTCCTTTTCCCTTACCACTGATGAACATTTTAACGGTTTGGGACCATTGAATGTAATTACTTTCACTAAGTTTGTGAATAGTAATTGGTTGATTAGGGTTTATAGTGTTTTCGGTTAGGATTACTCCACTGTTAGGAGCAGATTCGGTTTGGGATTTTTTAGAAGACTCCATTTGAGATTTATGAGCTGGTAATCATCCCGGATTTCAACAATGCTCTGATACCATGAAGTTTTAGAACGTGGTTGATGATGTATTTCTGATACTCAATGAGATCAGAAGTATCTTTATTTATAATAACTCATCTAAGGTTTGATACAACTTAAACTACCTCATGATAAAGTAGTAGCTATCTCCTAGTTTATCTCTAACTCCTCCAACTAATATTCCTAATTAAAGAAATAATAATAAACCAAAAAAGATAAATAAGTAGAATAATAACAGCAGTAAATAGGAACAGTAGCAGTAAATAGGAACAGTAATCAGTTAACAACAGTTTCTTTTTTCAGGAACCAGTTATAAAACCAATTTGGAATACATTTACTAGTAGTGTGAGTGGGATATGGAAGGGGGTTGGAGCAGTGTTTTCGCCTATTACAGCTGAGATTGAGCCAATTGATATTGGGAGCAAAGATGAAAACCTATATGATTGTTATACTCTTGCTATTGTTGAGGCGGTTCCATCATCTTCTGGAAGTGGAATGTCTCAAATACATAGGAAGATCAATTGGGTGACTATGAATCCTTATGGTGAAGTCCTGCAACGTATCGGAGGTAGCAATACTAAACCGGAGCTTAAGGATGGGAATGCAACTTTACCGGCTAAGGAATCGGCTGATCAAATTGTATCGAAACATGTTTTGCCGAATTTTGAGTCTTTCAACCTTGAAAAGAGTGATTTGATGGAAGAAGATTTCATGGGCAATGAGCCTGGTCTAATTTTTTTCGAGGTATGATATGTTACGTGCATAGTTTTTCCTTACATACTTATTGTAAAGGGCACTGTGTAATCATTATTTCTCTCAAGCTGCATAAAATGCTGATTATGTTATTGCTAGGTGATGATACAAAGCTATGCCTATTTATCTAAATTCTGGCAGCATGACTATATTTAGTTAGTCTATTATGTAGGTTAATGCAACGCATAATGTGATGAATCAATAATGATGCACCATATCTGCTTGAATATTTTGGTGATGAATCCTTTACCATTACATGTGTACACCTGTTGATGGATTGCTTATATGAATAAGAAAAAACTCCTTTGCTCTTTTTGTATTGTTTAAGTTGAGGTGATTGTATTCTGATTGGTTGTTTGGCAGGATGGATCTTATTCGAGAGGTCCAGTTGATATTCCTGTTGGTGAAAATGATGATTCCAAATATTATCTATCTCCAACTTTCAAGTTTGAACAGGTAAGTTTACCGTGTTTGATTTGCCTTATAGCATGATGCTTGGCTTACATAATTTGCTTCCCAATTGACCAACTGATGATTCGAAATATACCTAAGCTCTAGTCCTATACCTTGGTAGATTGCAACCGAATGTTGCTATTGTGTTTTCATATAAACTTCCCTTTGATTATTATTGATGTAAGAAGCCTGCACTTCTTTGAGGTTGAGCTAGACAAAAGAGGCACAAAGTGATACTTATGTGGCTTTTAATTTCTTTCTACTAAGTGCTTGGTCAAAAGCTGCCACAAGAGACTTAGGATTGTCCACACCATAGAATTCAGTGAAGGCGGTTCAGACATTCAGATAATGAGAGTTGCTATCTATGAAGAACAATGGATATGCCCGTCTAATATTGGCAGCCACAGGTATGCACTTACACTTATGCTTCGACACATAACATGTCACCTTTGTCTTTCATTTGTGAGTCAACTGAATTCTCGTCCTTCTCAAATGAGCAGTGATATGGAATCCGATGTAAAGCCATTCTCACAAAGGAAACGAACCCAACCATCAGAGCTAACCGGATCCTGGAAGGTGTTCGAAGTGAGTGCTACACCAGTATTCAGAAGGGAAGAGACTGAGCTAGAAGAAGAAGACAAAAATGGCATCCCATACGTCTACCTTTGTACAGAAACCTTGAAGAAGAGGCATTTGCCTGAGAGTTCAGTCCATTTCAGAGAAGAAGAAGTGTTAGACATGCAAGATGTGACCATGCTTTGGCTGCCTGGAGGTGTAACAGCTTACGTTGATGTCAAGAAAGATGGCACTCTTTGTATTGGAGTTGGGTGGTATTCAGATGAAGGTATGAACCTTGTCATGGAGAGAGATTATGAAATAGATGGGAAGCTCAAGGAAGTCCGATGGAAAACCGAGGTCAAGAGAAGGTGGTCAGATCCACCTCCCGTGTAGTTTTCTACCATACTTATAGACAGTTATGTTTACTTGTACATTTAATCAGTAACTTAGATTATCATACTTATGTTTAGTCATACATACATACAAAAATTCGAGGAAATGCAGTAAACCTAGAAAACGATATCATCATGAAAATGTTATTACACATTCTAACTTTTTCAAATTAAAAAATAATAAAAAATAAAAAATAAAAATTCTGCATTCCCACAATTAAACAATACAACTGACAATTAGGTCCAATGTCAAATTAGGTCCAATGTCAAGTTAACCTTTTCGAGTATGTTGGTTGTGGTTGTTAGATTAATCGGAAAGGTGTGTGGATTTTATATTATAAATAAGTGTCTGTTTGGTATAGCTTGTGTTTTTTACTTTTGATAGAAGAAAAAGAGAAGAAAAGTACTTTGACTGAAACACCAATTGAGGAGTTTTTACTGAAAGCACTTTTTCAGCATATAAAAGCATCTCCAGTGGAATGTGAATTTATTGGTTTGCACATCCACGTGGACATTCTGGATTTTTTATTTAACAACTCGTGCAGGTGACGTGACAGAAAAAATAATAGAGAGTGTGGAGTAGAGCTTCTAATAGAGAGTGTGGAGTAGAGCTTCTATTTTCCACGTCCTAGTTGACGGTGTCAATCATCAATTTTAATATTTTAAAATTATAATTACCATATTAATTCTAATGGATTATAAATTAGGGAAATCTGAATAGACAATTAATTTTTTTTCTCCAGAAATATTATTTTTGACACATCATTATCCACACCCTCTATTTCTTACCAAGCAGCGCAGGAAAATATTTCTGATTTCAGAATGCTGTAAACGTACTTATATAAGCTATACTAAACAGGCTCTAAGAAATGTGAAAAAGAAAAAAAAAATAAACGCAGAAGAAAATGTGGGAACTGAATTAATTCCACTTATTTGATGTTAGTCATACCAGAATACGAACAGCAATGACACGAATATCACATGATTTGCGCAGGTAATGCAACGTTACTACACATTCAAACGAATCTTTCAAGTACAGAAAGACAACTTTTTGCATTTGAACACAGATTTATGTTTCACAATACTCTCGAGGTCTAGAACATTTCCATAATTTGCCTATAACCTACATACATTCACCCGTCAACTTTTCCGCAACATAAACTCCCATAAACCACACAGATGCCCAAATAGTAGAGAAGGCAAAAAAATGTCGAATGGCAAATCCTACATACTAATGAAGCAGCTGATACAGAAACCCAGACAAAACCACTAAGCAGTCGATGCAAAAGAAAATACATAATTCTTGTTTAAATGGGCTTGATCTTGAAGTGGAGTGAAATGAGAGAGAAGACGAAGCATTTCAAGTCCTGCAACAACAAATATACCCCATAAGAATTATTCAAGCTGCACACGAAGTATACAGAAGAAAAATCAGAAGTCTCAACCCTTTAGGCAGTGATATATTACAATACATAAGTTCGGTTGGTTTTCGAATCTCAGGGTTATAAGATCATAATCAAATTTGAAAGCTTATTGAACTGTAAATATGAAAGACAGAAAGCTTATTGAACTGTAAATATGAAAGACAAAAGAGTGATTTAATAATCTTGTATAATATCCAAAATTTTTAAACTATTAACTTAAACAAATACAATACTCCATCATATAACTAGATTTGGAAATCACTTCGGATACTAGAAGATTAATCCTATAGGCTACCATAAACAGAACTGAAATGAAGAGAATTGTTTCAGGCATGACATTGTTCTAAATAACATGAAATTTGGGTTTCATGATTCCATTCAATAATCAATGACAATATCTATTTTTACCGAGACAATACAACGCAAGCTATAACTTGCAAACATAATATGATATAAAATTCCTAGAACTTCCACATAATACTATTATAAAGAGAATAGGAGATAGAAAGGAAATGTAAGGGACATCAAACATGAATAGAAAATATAAGAAAATAAGACAGCCAATTAAATGGCAAACTCGCAATAAAAGAATGTTCATCGCTACACGGTCTGATATCCTAAATAAGCAAAACAAAGAATCACTACAAACATAAACTCATGGAAAAGAAACTAGACAAGTTTAGGCGAGTCAACATAATAAATAGATCATAGTTGAAGGTACCTGAACAAGGTAATAAAATATGCGAAGCCCTTCTGGATCCTTACTACTCTGAACATCAACAAGCGAGCCAATCTTCGAAGTAGTGAAGGAAATATGTTCATTTCCCATCACAATCTCAAGCTCCTGCCTCCCAACGCGGTCAGGTTCTGGCCAGTTGTTATCATCTTCCTTCATTATCTATCCAAATAAAAACATACATCATAGATCTTAAAAAAAAAAAAAAACAAACTTGGAGTTCTGCAACAGAATGCACAAGATAGTGAAACCAGAAACAAACAATGTGAAACTAGATGTTTCTATTGATACTCCAGAGACTTCATCATCAAACACATAATCCATAAATAAAAACTCTATTCGGTTAACAACACAAATACAGAAGACGATAGTTAAACCAGATCCAAAAAATTAATCATCTATCTTCCTAAGATACACCAAAACCCATAAATTTAAACAAATCCACCAAATACATAAGCAAACTCGCAGAAACATAAACAAATTAAAAAATATGATATTTTTCATGGTACCAAAAAATCGAAGCCCTACAATTTACTCGCTTTAAAAAAAAACACAAAACAAAATTGAACTTCATCAATAATCAAGAATCCTACACATAAAACATCTAAATACAATGATGACTACATACACCCGAAACCCTAGAAATCGAAGTTTCATCGCAAAAAGCAATGTAAAACCCTAATAGTCGACAACTATCAAAATAAACGATTCTAGATAGATAGTGAATGTAAACCTCGCTTTCAGAGATAATGCGACGGCATTCACGGAGGACGGCGGGGGTGAGGAAGACCTCTTTGCGAATCATGGTGTCGTTCTTGTAGTTAGAATTATTAGCATATCGGAGCTTGCCATCGGGCCTGAACTCGAACTCAAGAAACTCGTGTCCGAATTTACCCTTGTGTCCCACGTAGTAACGGAGATAGAACTCTCCCTCTTCTTCTCCTGCCATTCTCGTGTTTCTTTCTCTCTACTGTTTTTTCAGGCGATGAGACGACACTGGTTTTGGTTTTGGTTTTATTGAAGGTTTTTTAGCCTTCGGGTCGGTCAATGTCTTGGGCCTTTTATTAGGCCCACTTTGAGTTGGGCCTGATGTAAACCCCTTTTTATATTAGACTCATCTGTTGTTTTCCAATAGTATCTTTTTCTCTTTTTTTTTAATTAAAAATAAATAATTATACTATTGGTATTTTGGAGAGATATCTTTATTTTCGGTTAATTATTGATAATATTTTTGTAGTTTTTTTTAAAGAATATATTTTTGTTTTTTTTTAAATTTGGGTGTTACAGGTTGTTATCATTTGGATATTATATTTGATTATGAGTATTTATTAGAACAGAATATTATTCAAATTCAAATTTTTGATTTTTAGTTAATCAAAATTTAAAATATATGCTAAAATAAGATTTATTTAATTAAAAATAAAAAATTAGTATTTTTAAAAATATATAGTATCTTCATTCAGAAAAAAAGTTTTAATTTCTTTTTTTCGTTTAATTAAAAACCAAAAAAAATTATAATATATTTAAAATTTTCATATAAAATGAGAAAAAAATAAAAACGAATATTATTTGAATTCAACTATTTCCGGTTTTGCAACTATTTATACATTTATTATTAATTCTTTTGTAATGAATTGTTAATTATATAAAATGCGTTGTTAATTTGGCACTAGTGGTGAAATTTGATGGTAAACATTATTATTATTATTATTATTATTTTATTTTTATTATTATTTTTTTTAAATGTATGGTGAGATAATTGTTTGCTTCAAAACTACAAGAACAAAATGTACTACTAACTCAAGATCGATAAAATAAAATTACCATAAATACGAAACGATCATCACTATAAACACCAATCTCTGCAACTAAACTTATTTAATTATTCTAAACCCTACCAATAAAACCCAACATCCTAGAACCCACCCTCTACCACGTCCTTCTTCTTCTTGGAACAATGTTCCTTAACCATAGATTCAAAAAACGGCGTAAAACGGCAAAAGATAGTCTTAACACAATCCTTATCAATCTTCTTAAACGTGTCACAACACTGACCGCTAAGATCCGAAAAATCATGGGTCAACCAACCGACGTACAACTTCGGCATACAGGGGTGCACTTCCTTGAGATCCTTTAGACACTTCTTTATCTTCGGGTCCGGATGCGGTTTTGGTGAATGTGGACCCGGGGCGGGTTTCGGTGAAGGGTGAGGGTTGAATGGATACGGGAGATGCCAGTATGGGTAGGGGAGTTTAGGACGTCGGAGCGTAGTAACTGGAAGATTTGACTTCCGAGCCTGGAAGACAGGCTCGGGTTCTGTGGTTTCAGGTTCGGAGTTGACTTTTAGTGAACAGCAAGCCATGATGAACAAGACCAATAGTAGAACTGATGGTGTTTTCTTCGTCATTTTGTTTTTTTCCTTGGTGTTTCGGATTTGGTTCGGTGATGGAGTGATTTGGTGTTTATATAGGGTCTCAGAGATAATTTAATTGGATTTTTGAAAAAAAGAAATTGAAAGTGGAGTTTGATTTTGTGATAATTATCGTTATTTGAATAAGTTGGTTAGTGATCGTAATCGGGGTTGTTGTTTTAAGAGAGAGTTGTTGAAAGAATCGTGATTGTTTGATAATAAATAATCTTGCGTATTCTATATATTATCTTCGAAATAATAAATTTTGAACTATTAATTTTTAAAATAAATTTGATTGAAATTGCAACTAATTGCGTGATAATTTGGAAATGGAAATAATTATTGAAACTTAATTCACAACCTACCTTAGGTACGAATCTTGAATTGAATTGAATTGGTAAAAAAAAAAATATAAAATTATAAAATTAAACTTAATTTAAATATAAAATTAAATCGGAAAATATAAATTTTATCCAAAATAAAAAAATAATTTAATTTAATTAAATTTAAACTGAAAGTTAGTAGTAAAATCTAAAGCTCCATTGAACTAAGATTTCCTGTGATGAAAAACCGGAACGGAAAGAAAAAAAAAAAAGACTCAACTAAAATATTTTATTATCAAATTAAATTTTATTCTATTCTATTTATTTAACAAACCTTTTATATATATATATATATAAATATATATATATAAATATAAAGGATGATAATTTGAATTACGATAGAAAGAATCAACACCACTCCAATCTATTTATTGTGAGTTTGAATTATCTAAACTCCAATCTATTTATTATGAGTTTGAATTAAATTTAAATAAGTTAAATTTACGAGACATATTTAAATTTATTTTTTATTTTTATTAAAATAAAAATAATTTAATATTAAATATTTTATTAGTAATTTTTTTATTGTAATTAAACAAATTATAATATAAAATTCATTGCTTAAAAAATTATATTTAACCGACAATAGGTCGGGTTGGGGTTGGGCAACTCAAATTGCAACAATTAAATTGTAAACCAGCCGAAATATATATATAATAAAAATAGAAAAAAACATACATAATAAGTTTAAATAAAAGTCTCAAGAAAATAAAACAAAAGAAACCATAAAACAACAATAGCACTGCCTCTTGCCTAGCCCAAATGCAATACAATTCACATGCACATCTAAACAAACATAACACCAAACACAAGTGACACAGCAACAAGCATCAAACTACCCAAAGCATTAGTAGCATCATTACTGCCACCACCGCCAGCCGGGGACGGAGGAGAGTCGTTGGTTGTTGGAGTACCGGAGCCAGAACCGGAACCTCCGGTTGGAGGAGATCCGCTAGGGCCGTTGCCGGAAGATGAACCGGAAACGGTGACGGCAAGTTTCATGCCACTGGTACAATGACCTCCTGTAGGGCATATGAAGTAGATGGCACCGGTTTTGTTTAAAGGGTAAGTTGTGGATCCACCCGTGAAGGTTTCAATTGCGTTACTTGTTCCACAGCTGTCGTAATCGCTTTTGCCTACTACGTCCACTCCATGAGTTGGTCCGTAATTGAATACTGTTTTCAATGTCATCACATTGTTATTTTAGATAAAAATGTTCGTTGCATACTGTATCAATGACTTAATCAACAATTTGCTGCTCACATAACTAATACTATTTATTTTATTAAATTAAGTGTAGCTTTTAAAGAAAAAAACACCAAAGGTAGTATAATTAAAGGTGGGCATGCCAAATGGAATATTTTTATTAATTTTTTTTTTTATATACATATTTAGTAACCGAATTTAAATAGTTTATTGAATTTTTTTTCCTAAACTAAATATTCAATTTAAATAATTTTTATATTAAACATTCAATTCAACAAACAACTTAACCAATTCAACAAACAACTTAACCGCTAATTTTTTAAACTAAACATTCAATTTAAATAATTGTTTGTACTAAACATTCAATTCAACAAACAACTTAACCGCTAATTTCAAATTTAATATAATATTTATAATAGTTAACTGCTATTTGAATTATGTTAATTGAAAATCCGACCTAACCTAATATATATATTTTTTATTATTTTTTTTTAAAAAAAAATCATAAAACATAATCCAAATTAAACCGAAAATCCATATTATAAATCCAAATGGAATTAACTCAAAAACTGAAACCAACTATTCGATTAGATTCAATTTCATTTCGCCTCCTATGAATAATCATAATCGGCCAAATATCTAAAATGATAGGATGGGTATTTAATACTGGGTTAGACACCCTGAATGAGCTGGAAATTTACTCACCAAGATTGTCTCCGACAGAGAAAGTTTTACCGGAAGTCCAAGTGGTATAATCTACGCCTTGACTCCAGCCATTGGCATCTCCGACGGTATAATCAGTAGCAAAGACAGCAGCAGGTGTGGCTACAAGAAGAACCAGAATAGCAGTTACCATCGCCATCTTACAAGCATACACGAGAGAGACAACCAAGAGAAGATAGGAGGAATTATGTCAAATGATACATGTTTATATAGAAATACAAACCAATTAGGTATATACATATATAAAAAGTCATCTCTATCAACCATTTTATATTATTTGTTTCATATATATTGCCTGCTTTCTTTCTTTCTACAACTAAAACAATCATGTCGTAGTTGATAACTTGGTCCATTATATCCATAATTTTATTCTGTGTGCCACCTACCCTAATATACATTAAGAAAATTTTGGTTCCGCTCTATTTTGATGACTTTGTATAGTTCCAAACATATTAATCAGGTTTTAATTTGGTTCACTCCAATTTTATGATAAAAAGTTAATAAAATTTTAATTTAATTCAGTTTATTGATTCAATTTTTTATTAAAAAATTTTTTTAACCGAACCAAAATGAATCGATAGTTTTCGATTTATTTTACATTTTAAAAATAATTAATTAATTATTGTCTGATTTCATACCTACATTTAATAACAATAAAATTAAACCAAAATTAGTTTGGAATTTTATAAGCAATTCTTCTACTCATTATAATTAATGAAATAAAATGAAAAAGAACTGATAATAAATTATATATATATATATTTATATTGAATGTTTCTTTCTGTTTTTTAATAGTTATGTTGGTATGTATTATTGCTAGCTTCCTGTGTATAATAATAAAGAAGGGGATTAGTTGAGCACTATGCAACTATATATAAAACTGTAGTTGTTATCGTGAAAGGGTTGTTAACTATTTTTATTAATTTTGACTACCAAACTACATGGAGTTGGTAATTGAGTAGTTGAACTCTTCTTCATCATTTAAATAATTGAGAAAGAAAATATGGTCTAACTCTGTTTTATTTATTTGGAGAATAATAATAACCTCTTTTCTTCATTATTACACTCCAATCGGCCTAACATGGTTGATTCTAAGCCTACCTTCTAGAATTTCATTATAATCAAAGATTCAAACTAACATAGAATTAGCATTAGTAATCAAATTTATACAGTAATTATAATCTATAACATAACAATAGTCAATCGAATATAAAATTTATAATATGATGAACAGTAGTGTTATATTGGTAGATATATAGGTTGCGTAATGATGATTATAATTCTAGAAACAATGTATCTATCTTTTTTATAATAGAAGTAAAGTTGACATTATCAACATCAACAAATCTCTGCCATCTTTCTTCCTCGGCTGTTGTTACGACCAGAAGAAAAACATTCATAAAACAACACATTTTTGGTCGCCGGCACCATTAAATAATATTTTTCTTAATAATCTAATCAGGAATCAATACTACTAATACATTATTTATTATTATAGATTTTAAAATATATTAATGGAATATTATTTTTTTAAAAAAATATATATATTAAATTTTACTTAAATAATTAAATCGATTAAATTAGCTATTATGATGGAAAAATTATTTAATAATTATAAATAAAAATTATATTAAAATTAATAAAATAATTTATTATTTTATAATTTTGGATTTTTAATTAATAAATTTATAAGATTTTTTTTTTTTTTAATTTTATTTTGATTTTTTTTAAAAAAATAATATTAAAATAAATATATTTCCGGTTTTAATTTGTTTTAAAAAAATCAGATCAAAAAGGCAGTTATATAGCTATAGTATAACTGGAAGTTTATTTTTATAATTTTTTTTATAAATTTTTAAAGTGTAAAAAAAATAAATATTAATTTAAAAAAATTAAAATTAAAAGATCTGACTTTACGCTTATTCTATTATGGTTTTAAATTTTATATTATATTAATATATTTTTAAATTATTTTATTTTATTTTATTCAGTCGCTATCTAACAATTAAATGCAAGTAGCTACCCTTTGCAAACACACTATCACTACTATGAAGGGGAACCACATGGACAGTTCAGAGAACTTAAAAACTTCCAACACACACCTACAAATCCACCCCACCACTTTAGTACTTTTCACTGTTGCCGACTCCACTCCCCTCCACGCCTATACTATCCATCCAATAGCTACGGCCCACATTAAATTTGTACATCTAACAAAACAGTATACATGTTTCCCATCCATATAATTAGTAGTGGTTTTGTTACTTGAATTTGTAAAAATGGAATGTGAGGAGGAGAGATCAGATGTAATATGTGCTACTATAGACATTTCTTCTCTACACGACCCTTCTCTTAGATCTAACACAATCAATGAGATACGAAAATCTTGCTTGGAATTAGGATTATTTAAAGTGATTAACCATGGGATTCCACTAAAGATCATCAAAGAAGCTCTTCATGCTGCATCAGAGTTCTTCAACTTGCCTATAGATGATAAGGTTGTTTTCAAGTCTGATAATGTTCTTGATTCGGTCAGATATGGCACGAGTCTTAATCATGCAATGGGTAAATCTATAGAGTTCATCAAGCTCTATGCCTATCCAGTCGAGAATTGGATCCATTTGTGGCCATCTAAGCCTCCAGATTATCGGTAAGTTTGATGATATTTTAGAGAAGATATATAATCTAAAGAGGTAACTAATAGATTATGTGTGTGTTTTTTCCGGTCAGGGAGAAGATGGGAAACTATGCAAAAGCAGTGCAAATCCTACAAGCTCAAATAGTGGAAGCTGTTTTAGAAAGTTTAGGCTTAGAGACCAACTATATACGCAAAGAAATTGATGAAGATGAGATGCAAGTTATGATTGCGAATTGTTACCCGTCATGTCCACCGGAACCAGGAATGGAACCATCACAGCTAGGTATGCTTCCTCACACAGACCACGGCATGCTAACCGTCTTAGTCCAGAGCTGCGAGGGGCTACAAGTGAAGAATCAGAACTCCAATTGGGTACCTGTATCTGCAGATGAAGACCTTTTGATCATTCAATTGGGAGATCAAATGGAAGTTATGAGCAATGGACTATACCAGAGCGTTGTACACAGAGCAACTCTGAACAAAGACAAGAAGCGGTTCTCAATAGCAAGTGTACATAGCTTACCTTTGAATACGAAGATAGGGCCAGCGTTGAAGCTCATTGATGATCTGCATCCGTTGTCCTACAAAGAATACAGTTTTGCGGAGTTTCTTGATTATTTGTCTAGCAATACTGGTAAAAGTAAAAGAACTAAGTTCATTGACACATTGAAAATAAATCCCTGAAAATAGCAGGACATGAATTCTCTATTGATTGGAATAATATGATGATGTGCCAACAACTTAATTTTGTTATCCAGGGAAGAGGTAGTGAGAGTTTTTTTACCAAATACCTATTTTATTGTTCCCAGTTGCGTCTTTCAATATGTAATGCTTCAACTAGTTTGCACAACTGAAATAAAATTCAAGAACAAATAAGACGATGAAAAGATTGAGTATTTCTAACCTGCATAACATCATCATTCGAAGTTATATCCAAAGGATAATATTATACATGACATCATTCCATTTATAACTAACTATGATTCCACCGCCATATCAAAAGTCGTTAGCAGTTTTTGCAGCAATTCAA
The DNA here is from genome assembly GCA_031304145.1 of Cardiospermum halicacabum. NCBI lineage: Eukaryota > Viridiplantae > Streptophyta > Magnoliopsida > Sapindales > Sapindaceae > Cardiospermum > Cardiospermum halicacabum. The sequence continues at coordinate 8,306,303 of CM062399.1, read as the reverse complement.
AGAGGGATTTCTATGGCTAAAATCTAGATGTATGAATAATGATATGAATTATTACTGGACAGGACAACGAACAAATCGTCCAAGTTTTATTAACATTTCTGCCCTGTAAGAGAGGATCTATAGCCTAAACAAATTAACAAAAACAATCATTATATTAGAAAATATCTTTTACAAATTTTATAATAATAACTAAAAGCTAAATGAGGACAATATTTGACACTTACAGTAGATCATAGAAGTATTTGTAGCCACTGGTAAAAAGGCAGAATTGGTTTTGTTCCTTCACCTGAAACGAAATAAAAATAAATAAATAATAATAATAAGTAGATCATGAATTTGAGGAAGTTCCAATTGAACCAAGGCAGATGCAGCCAATTTTAGACACCTTGTTTTCCTTAACAGAAGTCCTATGATGTATGAGATACGGACAAAAAGAAACTGACTTCAGAGGAAAACCAGAGTTTAAAAACACAGGAATATTTCAACTTTCTGGTCCTCCAACAAAGATTTCATCCAACTTGATATGATGGAAACGTATTAGATGACCATGCACAATAAAGTATTTCATGAAGATTGCTTATAATATAAAATTTTGAGCTTCATGAATGACTCAGGAGAGATGGCTGACGCTAACACACTCCTGGATTCTCATGTAACTCACCTCTCAATTGAATTACTCCATAGCCCTAGTATAAATTCAGATTCCGCAATATAATGGTCATGGGACCCACTTAAGAATTACGACTGCTTTCTCCCTCTTACACACATTAATGAACAAATAAGCTAGAGAACTATCTCATACATTGAAACTGTACATGAGCAACAACACCTATAGAACACATACAATCTCAGTTCATTTTGTGTATAAATAGGCATGCTAGGATGTAAATAAGACATCTGCATTGAACCGAGTAAGGAAAACAGAAAAGAGTAGAGAAATATAGAGAGAAATGGAAGGTGAAGGAAAGGCATCATATGCTAGTGCAATGGCACTAAACCAGTCAGGGATACCTCATGTGCCTCATCGTTATATTCTTCCTCCTTCAGAACGCCCACACCCAATTGCCAACTTCTCTACTACCCTTCCTATCATAGACATTTCAGTTTTACACGATCATTCGCAAAGGTGTCATGTGATCGATGAGATAAGAAGGGCTTGCAAGGAAATAGGGTTTTTTCAGGTATTTTTGTAGTACTATTATATCAACATCATAAACCACCTTTATCAGATGAAAGTCATGTTTTTTAGTGATAACAATATACCTTCTTGCTCTTTTAAGAAAATATTCTATGCACAACTTGTTATGGTATTGTCATTTCTCCATTTTTATTGACAATAGTGTATCTTCATGCTGTTTCAAGAAAATATCTATGTACAACTAGATATGGCATACCATTACAGGCAATTTAGAAGGAACATCCACATGTGCAGGATTTGACACAAATTTTTTGCCTAGTCGAAAGTAATGATTATTTTTTTACGTAGAAATGTGCATGCATGGCTATGTTATTATAACTGCACAGGTTTAGAAAGAACTTACGTCATTTCAGGTGATAAACCACGGCATCTCACTTTCTGTCATGCAAGATGCCCTTGATGCTGCAACAGAGTTCTTCAACTTGCCTATTGAGGAGAAGATGCTCCTGGAGTTGGGTAATGTTCATGATCCAGTGAGATATGGTACCAGTCTAAATCATGCAACAGATAAAGTTCACTTTTGGAGAGATTTCATCAAGCATTATGCCCATCCGATCTCAAAATGGATCCATCTGTGGCCTTCAAATCCTTCAGATTACAAGTGATAACAGCTAATAAATAAATAAGTATTAATGCATTCTTTTACCATTAGCAATCTCAACCCTAATAATTTTTGTTTCTCAGGGAGAAGATGGGAAACTATGCTCAGGCAGTGCGAGATTTACACGTACTACTTATGGAAGTTGTTTTAGAAAGTTTAGGCTTGACCACAGATTACTTACATGAGGAAATTGAAGAGGGCATGCAAGTCATTGCTGTGAATTGCTACCCAGCATGTCCTGAACCAGAACTTGCACTTGGCATGCCACCACATTCAGATTATGGCTCGATAACCATTTTACTCCAAAGCAGCCAGGGGCTACAGCTTATGGACCACATCAATAACTGGCTACATGTTCCAGTGGTTGAAGGGGGCTTAATAGTACAGCTGGGAGATCAAATAGAAGTGATGAGTAACGGAAAATACAAGAGTGTTGTCCATAGGGCAACTGTCAACGAAGAGATAAACCGGCTCTCAATAGCAAGCCTTCACAGCCTACCTTTAAACAAGAAAATAGGGCCAGCACCAAAGCTTGTGGATGAGCAGAACCCAGAGTTCTACAAAGAGTTCAGTTTCAAGGAGTTTCTTGATTTTATCTCAAGAAACGACATTACCAAAGGCAGGTTCATTGACACTCTGAAGAAAAATCCATGAATAGGGTGGACGGTTCTCAGCATTATGTTGGCGTATTGCATCTTGTTCCGTTCACTGAATTACACAAAATTACTTTATTTTTATTACTAAGCATGTTTTATAAGTTAAAGTTTCTTGAATGTGAGTCAGTTTGTAGCAGTGCAATAGAGTCGTCATAATTTACTAATTGAGTCATGTAACGGATTTTGCAGAAATGCAAAATTATCAATCCAAATAAAGTAATATCATTAGTCTATATAACTTTTGCAAAATCTAATGAGCATGGCATTTTACCTATTACTATAATGACATTTATCATCATTTTGTTGTCTTTAGATCAGGATCTCACAGCAATTGCTATACCTAAAACAATAATACAAGAAGAAATCTAATAAATAGGAAACTAAATTCATGATATACTATAAAGAGATTTCAAAGCAATACTTGGAAAACTACTTTGCAACTTATGATAAGTGATAATACAAAAAGAATTCATGATTCATCTTCTTCTTCACGCTTCTATCTTGCATGACGTCACAAATGATACAATTAAAACCACATCAAACAACATAAGAAAAACAAGCAACAAATTGAACAAGGTCATCAGATTTATCCTGAAGTCTCAACTTAAATTTCCTAAATGACTGTCAAACCATGAAGCTACCTAATATCAATTACTTCAGCTCCAAGAATATCAAAAAATAAGAATTTAAATTAGAATTACAATCATAACAACACTGGTGACACACCGTCACAGAAACATATCTAAAATTCATCTCATACGACACCAATCAATATAGCTGCACATCAGAGCATTACCTTCCCAAGTTTCCAAATCGAGCAGGACTCAGGAGAATATAACTTAAAGCTCAGGGCTCCACTGTTCCAACAAGCTTGAACATATTTAACCTCATACCAGAAAGCAAAAATTTACACAACTAAATTAATTATGAGAACATCTCACCATTTAACAGTTCCAAAGTCCAACAAAATATGATTGCCAGTAAATTTAACATTCAAAAACGGAAGTTAGAATCGGCGAGTCAGCAGTTACAATGAATTTGCAATCCGTAGCAACAATCGTCATTCTACAATTCAACATTCACAAAATTCTTCATTCAATAAATCAACCACATTAATAATTTAATACATGTGTAATCAATCGATGGAACCCTAAATTCAACAGTAATCCAATAACTGGTAATGCAAATAATCAGTGGCACAATGCGCCGTCAAAATTGATCTCAACAAACAGCTATTCGTGAAAATTTAACGAAAATTCATTCACCAAACCATAAACATACGTACTAGTGTCTTACAATAAATTAAAAAAAGACGACACACTTACAGAAAATTCAATTGAATCACTCATCGTCTGCTTCTGACGACGATGTAGTTCTCATACTAATCACTATCCATTTTTCATGTGAGCTCTTCACAGATCCAAATCTCACTCAGTTACAGAGACCATTTTCCGCAGGTTACGTTGATCTAATCTAACGGTGTCTATTTTCCTACTTCAGCCGGGAATCGTGTTCGCGCGCATTTTTCTCTCCCGTGTGATTGGCTGATAAATTTCGGTTGCGGGACCCACAAATATTTGCAATTTAATTAGATCTAACGGTTCATTTTTGTGCCACGTAACAGATGTATCTTGTGGTGATATGAGTGATTTTATGTTAGAATTCGTTCAAGTTAAAATCCAATTCGGTGTTTGATTCGGTGTGTCATCCACATAGCTCATGAACCACAGAATTTGCAAAGCGGTCGATATTTCATGCGGTGATATCCACGTGTCGTAATTTTAGAAGGGTAGAGTTTGAAGCCTGAAGAGCCATGTTTACGACATGCACATTGAAAGATTATTTTTACGTAGCCATATCATCAATTGTAAGCATGTTATATATATATATATTTATATATACGTAAGCATGTATTACACCAGTCATATACTTGATATATACCTTTTGTTAATATGCTTCCATAACCAGCTTGTAAACATGGAGTCTTGTACAGCAACCAAATTTACACTGCTACATATATATAAAAGGAAACACATCAATGGAACGAAGAAGAATTTTGATTATTATGATGAAGAAAGTTTAAATAATATCTAAAAATATCAACAAAAACAACATACCTCTCATCTACTTGTGCAAGGTAGATATATACAATTTACATACGGTGTTTAAACTAACCAAAGCTCTGCTAACAATGCAAGACTCTTCTCTATATAGAGAAGTCACTCAAGATCATCACGTATGATCTTTCAATCAAGTGAACAGTTGCGAAGATATAAAGTATATATATATAGAGGAAAAAGAAAACTGGGATTTTTCATCTATGAAACGCATCAACGGTGGATATTGTGCTTGCTATGTACTTATTCACGTCACAAGTCAACAATAACATACTTTAATGTTGATGCTATAACTCAATCAACATGCTTCGAAAATCTGAACCGAGAACAAGAAATAGTACCAGAAAAATGGGATACATGACGGTATTCCTGGCTTATTTCGAGTGCACCTGACGTCACAATTTAAAAACCAAAACAATAATATAAAGGAAGAGAAAGATAAGGCAAAATACGCAAAGCTTAATGGGCCTGGGCCGTAGAGGGTCCATTAAAGAATTTGAAACGATATTGCTTGCTTTTGCAGGATTTTAATGGTATAGGTAACTTGTCTTTTCGGTCTACTTTGCTCTTCGTTGACATCTTTATATATAATTCCCGGTGAAATAGGGAAAAATAGAATCGTGTAACGAGATCTAGCCGGAGAAAATCACGTGATTCTCTTGAATCGATCTTGTTCTTCTTCTAGTCTCTTCTGTTCTTCAGCTATGAACCCTGAGTAGTAAGTTACTCTTCCTCTTGTTTTTGGTTTTTTTCGTTAGGGTTTTGATTTGATTATCGGATTTAATATCGATTTGCTTATAATCGTGTGTCGATTGTCGTTATTTGTGTTCGAGTTTGTGATATCGTGAGGGATTTGATTTGATTTTGATTGATTTGTTAATTGATTGTTGTGAATTTTGATATTAACTGGATTTCGTGTGTTTCGGCAGTAGTTTAGTTGACATCGGAAAAAAAAAAGTTTATATAGGTTGGAATATGCAATCAGTGAGCTCTTTTGTTTTCTAGATTGGTAAGGTAATTAGAATAGGCCAGTATTGAATGTCTAATTGAGTTCTACTCGTTGAGTTGGAAGATGTGTTCTAAGTCATGTAATGACCTCTGAACTAGTTGTCAGTCATTACTTTTTGTAAATAAGATGCTATCAGTTTTGGTTTATTCAATTGTTGCTATGAAATTCGTTATTTGAGTTGAATTCGGTTAGTGCCGGTAGGTGTAGGTGTTGATTTGGAGGGTTAATATCGGTAGTAGATCAGATCCATTTTTTTTTTTTTTCTAGTTGCTGTTATGGAAAGTTATTTAGTTCGAAACTTCTTTAGTATTGTGGGTTTGACTTGATTATGTAACACAAAACCATGGAATTAGCATTTTGTGTAGTTGTTTTATTTAGGCTTCAGCATTTATAGTCTGAATAAGTAAGTTATGTTTCTTCTTATTCTTTTTTTCAGTGACTATCTGTTCAAGCTTCTGCTTATTGGAGATTCTGGCGTTGGAAAATCTTGTCTTCTCTTGAGATTTGCTGTAAGTTTTTGAGCTGTTTACTACAGTACTGTAGAATTAATGCATTTCTTTCCCTTTTGTTTCGCTGTTGAAGTTTCTGAGGCTGTTTAACACTTCAGAGTTGTTATGAGTTCAGTATATAGCCTGTCTTGACCTCATTTTTTTTTGGATCCAGGATGATTCATATATTGAGAGCTACATAAGCACCATAGGAGTTGACTTTGTAAGATGATGCTCTTTGATGGTTGTTAATTTTGTTGCTAATATGTTTATTCATGGCCTAATGTCATGACTTTCTTGTTTGGGTAGAAAATACGCACTGTGGAGCAAGATGGGAAGACAATTAAACTTCAAATTGTATGTTCTTCTATTTGTTGTCTTTTTAACTTTACTCATTAATATAGGTCAACTTCTAGATGGGTTCTTCAAAGTAGGATTTCCCATGTTAATTTGACCACAGCTTGTTATTAGATTTCCCAGATCTCTTAGTCTTTATTTATATTATTTTGCATTTTTCCATGTAATTTTCATTTGCAACTTTTAAGTGTAGACTAGTGAGTTTGCTTTATGTTTGATTTGCAGTGGGACACTGCTGGACAAGAACGATTTAGGACTATCACCAGTAGCTACTACCGTGGGGCTCATGGTATCATAGTGAGTGATCTGCTCAGCATTATATCTCATTTTCTTACATTAGTTTATATTCAACTCTCATCACTATAATTTTCTCCTGGGTGAAATCAACTCTAGATTGTTTATGATGTGACGGACCAAGAGAGCTTTAATAATGTTAAGCAGTGGCTTAATGAGATCGATCGTTATGCTAGTGATAATGTCAACAAGCTTCTTGTTGGCAACAAGTGTGATCTCTCTGACAATAGAGCTGTGCCGTACGAGACAGCTAAGGTAGGCTACTTTAAATGTGCATTTATTCATATTGCAGTGATCAAGTTAAGTTCTGTTATATACTACATGATCTAACATGTTCCTCTTTTCTATCCTCCTTGTTTATCAGGCTTTTGCTGATGAAATTGGAATTCCTTTTATGGAAACCAGTGCGAAAGATTCAACCAATGTGGAACAGGCTTTCATGGCCATGGCTGCTTCAATCAAGGACCGGTAAGTCTTTCTTCTTCCCCGTAGAAAATAGTAAAAATGCTACAAAACAGTCTATAGGCTTGTGTCCGGTACTGTCAAAAGTGTCGGATTGTCTAATAGACCATTCTAAGATTATCAACTTATATCGGTGCTTTCTTTCAATGCTAATTACAGAATGGCAAGCCAACCAGCAATGAACAATGCAAGACCTCCAACAGTGCAGATCAAAGGCGGGCAGCCTGTTGCACAGAAGAGTGGTTGCTGCTCTTCCTAAATTACATGTATTAGTAAGCTCTATTCGCAGTATTTGGGTGGCTTTTGTGTGTAAGATTACTTTGTGTTTAGTGTCTCTTCAGTCAAAACCTTTATACATTATGGACAGACCTTGTGAAACAGTCTTTCTCCTAGCGGTTTAAGTTTCTTTCACTTGGGAGTATCCCATTCATGTGTACAAAGTAGAAATACTAATTAATTGTTAGTATTCATGTTTCTGTTATACATTCTTTAACGGATGTTGGCTTTATGGGCTTATTATCTGGATTTTACAAATAATCATAGTGTTCTTGACTTCTGTTATCAGGGCTGTAGAGAGTATATTGATAAGCTTATGTGCTCTCTCCCTCTTTATTTTCACTTCCTGGGCTGTAGAGAGTATATTGATAAGCTTATGTGCTCTCTCCCTCTTTATTTTCACTTCCTGGCATCTCTTGAATTTGCGCTATTGACCATATTTTTGATCTGTAATATAATGCCAATCCTACCAAAACGACGGCTAAAGATCTAAAAATTTGAGATACATGGGAATAATTTTGGCTCTAAATGGATCATATTTTCACATGCCCCTAAGTTAATAGCATACCAAAACTACAATGGGAACACATGAACGCCTAAAATATACATTTTAAAGCATAAAATCCAAAAGATCTTTTTTTTTTCTCATAACAGGAAACCACATTATTCAAGTCAATTTCCTGCCCCCATTGATGGAAATAAAAAGGAACCCAAAATTTCAAAAAGAAAAAACAGAGATGGCCTTGTGGGGTTCTTCCGCTCATATCTCACTTGGCCCCCAAGGTAGGGAAGTGCCTTTGGTCTTCAATGGAAGGTAATGGCACATTCCTGATGGAAGGTGCTGACACATTCCTCACAGGATTGTTGCCTCCACGGTCTCCTCTCTGGCCACGATCTCCACGGCGACGTCCACCTGATGGATTGTAATACCTTTCGCCCTCAGCTGGCTTCAGGAACTCGGTGATGTTCACAGCCTGTTAGCATTCTCAAAAGTTATTAGACTACAGACTAATAATTCATTATCCAACCAAGTTAGATACTAATATTGAAAGGTATGCAAAAGTTGATACAAAATTAAAGGTGGATATAAAAACATTACAAGCACCACAGGGAGATAAACAGGCCTAAGGAATGAATGAGTTGATGGCATCTAGAGCTTCAAAGTGACAAGAAATTAACGGATATATATCAATGACTAACTTCTTGTGAATATATCAAACTAGTAAATGCAGGCCACATAAGGTATGTTTTCTTTATTACCAACCTTTTTAGCTCTCTCATCCTTCTCAGCAGCATCTTTTCGCTTGTCCTTGTCAGAGCCCTTAAAAGGAATAGTTACCAAAGAGTATTAGTTCCGGCGTGCTTCATATTGTGATCAAATGTTAATGAGATAGGGCCAAAGATCTTACCAATTTAATAAACACATCGTCATTGTCCTTCTTGTTAGAGAGCTGCTGCATTGACTCGAACTCCTTGACATCCACCTTTCTTTCCTCAGTTTTAGTTGCCTGAAGAGCTTTCCGCTTCTCTTCCTGTTTCTTCTGGTATTCCTCAAGAGTCATCTCCTATACAACAAGGAGAATTTATAAGTCTCAAAATAGCGAACAATTAAACTTGCCATGGCAATACAAGGATTGCAAAAGTGTAACTAGAAACTTAGCCACTAAATATTGGAACAAGATTTATTTGTTCATAATTAATCAACATGACAACTACAAAATCATATGCTCACAGCAGAAATAGCTCTAGACACAAAAGAAATCCTAATCAATAGACACACCTTATCCTCCTCGGGTACTTTCTCTTCAGATTCTTTAGTGGGGCTCTCCTTATCACCATCCACAGCATCACCCTCTCCAGCAGGCTTCTCCTCACCCTCATTCTTTTCAAATTCCTTGACTTCTTCAGTCACCCTAATAATACATTAAGGGATTGATACATAAGCAGGAACATAAACCAACTCAAACAATCAAGGGAAGTTCTATTCTATAAATAAAAAATTTTAAAAAAAAAAATAAAAATAAAAAAAAAAAAAAAAAAAAACCTACAAAAGACAAGATATTACTCACTGTGAAAATTCATCATTCTCGGATCCCCAATTGCCACGACCAGACCCTTCCCGTTTGATTTCATTTCTGCAGCAGAAGTTTAATCCAGGTCACATACATAAATAATTCAAAGACCGCTTCTAGATTTCAACCACAGAATAAAACAAATCAAAACAGCAATAGAATATATTCTTACCCGCGCCCAGTTCCGCTTCGACGTTCATACGGCCTACGAGGACGTTCACCATCACCAACATCACCGTTACTGAATCCACTGCGACGACCACCTCGGCCACCTCCTCCACGTCCACCAATAGCATAGCCTCCACGCCTTTCTGAGTTCCTTCCAGACTCCCCATCTTCAGGAGCTCCTTGACCACCAGCAGGGAATCCAGTGTTTCCAGTTGAATTCTCATCATAAGCAAAATCACGTCTAAGTCCTCCACGTCCACGACCACCACCACCACGTCCTCCAAAACTGCCACGACCACCACCACTGCCACCACGTCCTCCTACATCATTCTTCCCATCCCTCACTAAAACCATAAAATCATCCACCAGTATACAAGCAATATAAGTAACAATTCCAAATACAGAACTTCCACTACCTCAACCATATTTCAAGGATTGCAATCACATTAAAAAGATAAATAAACAATTACACATACTTCAAAGGCCATATAACCTCCAAATTAAACAGACAAGAAAATACTTAATTCATATATACATATACACAACCAACCAAATAAAGCCAAATAATTTATATATATATATATATATACATATAAAAAACTAGCTAACCGTACAAGCAAGCAACAAAAGAACACCATAAACCTATTGCCAGAACTTCTAAAATACAACAGAAGCTTACAACACAAGCACCTACTCGAAGTTATAGTCAACACAAACAAACATAACAAAAACACTTACCAGGCGGAGCAGTTCTTGAAGGCGCCTGCTTAGCAGACTTAGCCAAAGAAGCAGGCTGCTGCTTCTTCGCGGCGGCGGCGACGGCGGCTGCCTTCTGAGCAGCGATCGACAAATCCTCGGTGTCGTCATCCCCTAACAAATCGAAAGGATTCATAGTGGCCATTTCTTGGGTATGGCAGACAAACAACAAACAAGAAGGCTGTATTCAAACAGGTGAGCACGAAAGGCGTTAAATTAACAGAATATCCATGGTTTAGGAATAATGTATAGATCTGTAAAAATAGAGAGTGATGTGAAGAGAAAAACCCTAGCCGCAATAAAAGAGTGTGTGCGCTAAAGAAGATAGATATAGAGCGACCTAATCTTATGCTCACTCTCCTCAATTTATTGTCCTTGCTCTATGGAGAGAGCTCGTGTAGTGTGCTCTATATTTTATTATTATAAAAACTTTTATATTTACTATTTCACCCCTTTTTTTTTTTAGATAAATTATGTATTAATACATTTTTTATTTATAACAATCATTTTATTTTTATATAACAACAATTAAAAAAAATCCATTCAAAATAGTAATTTTTTATTTATAAATTTAATTTCATTCTGTATAAAATTGGGTTTTAGAAAAAAAATTTACCCAATTTTCAAATACATATTCAGATTTTAAATCATTTTAATAATAAATATTATATGGAAAATTTATAAGTCATTTAATAAATATAAATAAATAAATTTAATTTCATTTTAAATTTAATTGGACTTATTAAATATAATTAATTTTCTATTAAAAATTTTATTTTTATACAAAAATTAAAATCAAGATAATAAAAATTATATTAATCCATAATCATCTATACCATCTTCCCACTGTAAAAGTTTTTTTATATTTAAATTAATCATAAATTATAATTTTAATTAAAAAATATTTTTTAAATTTTTTTATAAATAATTTAATAAATAATTGAATCATGGATATTATTAACACAAAGTTAATTTTTTTTCTTTTAAATTAATAGAAAAGAAATCAATAGCATTGGATAGTCATTACCCACTAATAGAAGCTGGTAGACAACCCAATAGATACATATAAAATAAAATTTCAAATTTAGGGCCTTTTCGAAAGTCTTCGAGACATTTGTCATGTTTGGTAATAATAAGAGGGATATTTACATCCTTTAAAATTGAAATGAAATTTTCAAAGGAAGCTTGTTTGTCCCAAAATCGCAAATAGGAAAACATGACGTGACACGTCACCCCTACACGTTTTCCTTGTAGAAAATATTCATACAAACTTCAATTGCCCCATTAATAAACATTAGTATATGTGGATCGCTACATTTATGTTCTCAAATAAAAACGTATTGAACTTAAACCATCAATTTAACGAGAAATTACAACAAAGATTACAACATAGATGGTATGAGAAAAAGACATAAACTACTCGTCTTTGTGGACAAAAAATAATACAAAATTTCTCTAAATTTCTAGAAATAAATATTGATTTATTTAAAAGAAAAAACGAGCCACTCATAATTATTATTCTTTTAAAAAAATTATTTCCCTAAGATTTTAACTTTCAAAACTAGAAAATAAGTGACCTCAACTTAAAATCCAGGCAAAAGTGATAGATCAGCTATGCCTCTTGGAAGGTCTGCAATCTTCTTGAGTAATGAAAGTCTGTTCTTCCTTATTCTGTCATCTTCCTGCATATTGTTTATGAGAAAAATCATTTAACAAAATATTCAACCCAATATTAATATTTTACTACACTCAACTCAAACTACGACTACACATTTAAAAACAAATTCCACTGTACATTTGAATGAAGAACAAAAGCAAATGATAGTGGAATATCAAAAAGCAAGAGTTGAAGCATCCTGAGCTTAGCATACAATAATTGTTAATTAAATTCTAATCCTTTTGATAAATAGTATATTACTTAAAATAGCATCTTACTTAAACCTTTTTTTTTTCTTTTAAATGATATGCATTAATATTTAGACATAATAAACTTTTATAAACACTTAAAATTGGAACCATTTAGACACCTAAATTTTACCAACCTCAAATTAAAAAGAAAAAAAAAAAAAGAAAAAAAAAGAAGATAATACAGCCCCTTCCATTAAGTATTATATTATTTGGTCAAGTAAAAAACACGTCAATAAAGTAAACAAAGTATGTTTTGCATCTTGAGGTATTTAATTGGTAATCAATCGAATTCGAGTGTGTAAATAATAATAATACGTTACATAGAAGATAATTTGAATACGTACCACCATGACGAACACATTATTAAAGAAGTCCTCAAGGGGCTGAACCAGTATGGCGGAAGCTTCAACAAAATCATTGACCTCAATATCTGCAGAACCAAGAAAATGGATAGAAGAGTCAATTTACAAGAGTCTGAATGCAACATATTTTGTGAATACTAGAGTGACTTACCATGATGAATTTTATTGTTAACAGATACATACGCACTCCATAAGGCTTTCTCTTCGGCAGTCTCAAATGCCAATTCATCCACCTAAGCAATTCATTTGAAGCAATTAGAAATCAAACCACCTACTAATACAAACACCTGGTAGAGCTTACGCATAACTAGTCAATAAGATATTCAGACAAGATGGTAGATTATGTCGCCAATTCATAATTCAGAAACAAATATTTCAGGGCCATATAATGCGGGAGCAAATAATTTAATGCGATTATTAGATAGTACTAATCAATTTAAGTACCTTCCAAAATCAATAAGATCTTCCGAACTGACAAAAAGAATGGGTATTGCACAAAGTTGGAATTAGTTACTTAAGATAGATAAATGATTTAATATATCTACATAGCACATAAAAGTCAAACTCTTCAAGAACACTAGATTATATATCACTAAGATGTATCATAGTATTTCATATTCCAGCAAAAGAAATATAAAAAATTATATCATTAATACAAATCTCCAATTTAAGACCGCATGCAAAACAACTTTTACCTACTCTTTGTCCATAATAGCACTTGAAACATAACAAGACAAGGTTTCACTAATACTACATAATTCTTAATGCTTTAGTGATCTTAACCCATATAACGTAAAGTGACGATTAGCCATTAGCCAAAATACAAGAAAGGGTTGTACCTTTATAGAAGGATCCACATCCTTTCCACGAACTATTCTTGTCGGACGAGAATAGGCTTCTACAACTTTCGGGAAAAGGTCACCTCTTAATAGAGTTTCCATCTAAACGGAGTTCATACAAAGAAATTTTAGATATACTGTTCATATTCTAAGAAGATAGAATTAAGTTATATTCCTTCCAAATAAATGAATGAAAAGCCATATCAAGCCATAGGCAACAAGTATGGTAAGAGATTTACAGGCAACAAGTATGGTAAGAGATTTACAAGGAAAATAATTAAAATAACAAAAGAGGAAAGGATCGTGATAACTTCTATCTAACATCAATTTCAAGAAACACAACTTTTGTAAGAAAATAAACAAAAATATCTAAGCTGCAAAAGGTATCATAGGAAGTACTGGAAGAGTGAAATCAAATGCAGGCACTAACCTCCTTAGCTGTCTTTGCAGCCAAACAAGGCAAGTTTCCGCGTTCTGCCAGAACAGAACGAACAACTTCTGGACTTATTCCTTTATCAACCTGTGACACAAGCAGAGAAGTAACTTGATAACTTACATCTTACCTTATATTCAAAAAAAGAGCAATCTGCAGATTTTTAACCAAAAATAACCAAACATATAAAATAACAGGAAGAAACCACCTACTCATGCAAACGTAAACTCTTCATACATATGATCAACACACTAGAATTAAACAACAATCCACAGGCCCTTAACAATTCAATGATGAATAAACTGATAACAGACAAGAAACCAACTATTCATGCAGATGTAAATACTTTAGATAAACGATCAACACTGGGATTAAATAATAATCAACATGTCTTTTACAATTCAATGAATAAACTGACAATTTGCTTCAAACACAATGAGCTGAAATGGAATCTTACGCACCAGAAATTGCTCTAATCTTCGAGTAACAAATTGATGTACCTGAGAAATAATGAAGCCCCGTAATTAAATATAAATAATGACTACAAAGCAGTGGAAAGGCATCATTTTGTGGATAAGAAGCACTCATCAATCATCATAGTTAAAAAAGCCAAATTATGTCATTAGGCAGTGAAGGCAATGTAATAAAAAGAAAAAGCATAGAACTGTTGACATTCTCACATCATTTATTATGTTAGCTTCTACTTTTATTGGCTGGAATTCGGCAGCAAGTTCCAGAGCACGTGCCAAATCCAAATTTTTTTCTTTTTCAACCATTATCTGGACCTACAACATAAACATCATCATGAAATTAAAACGCTGTGTAATCTGTCAAACTGCTCATTCAACAAATGAAAGCAGAGTGCGGCTTTAAATTATGGCATCCACTCAATAACTTACAAGACCATATGAAATTCTCCGCAAGCCAAAAGGGTCATTGGTAGAACTAGGTTGACAGCCCGCAGCAAATAGACCAACAAGGCTATCTAACCTGTACAACAATAAAGAATTAATGATCCACTAATATGTTTGGTTGTGATTTTGTAATCAAGTTTTAGACTGTCTATTAAAATTATAAGTTCCAGTAGTAAACCAAGAAACAGTAGAGGAGATAGAACTTTCTAGGTATTCGAACGTAATATTGAGGACATCTACTTTGTGGCAAAGTTGGTAACCACCTACTAAGAAATCTGTTAATTATACAACCCACATCTTGGTACAGAACCTCATTCTTTTGCCACTATAAAGAACTTAATGAAGGAAAGCATAACAATTGGCATAAAATACAATAAACGCATCAATGCTTATGAGTCTAAAGTCACCTGTCTGCAACTGCCAAAACTATCCCTGCATCAGTTTTGGGAAGAATGTCTCCAGAAAATCTAGGAAGGTTAATCTCTAACAATGCCTCTGCAATCTGCTCACAGCACACACAAAAACATTATATTAATAACTCTAGATAATTATTAAAGGCTAAGAGATTGTATCATCAATACATAAACTATAAAAAGAAAATATATTAGCAATCAGCCACCTGCTCTGAAAAGCCATCCCTGAGGGCATAATGACGTGCCATTATTCCTGCGAGAGAAGTGAACTCCGTAACAACAGCAGTTGCCAGATCTGACATTGCAAGTGATGCAGCATCTTGAACAGTCTGAAGCAATTTTTCATTTACTCCCAGGTCCATACTTAGTTTGTTAATCATATTTTCAATTCGTGTCATCTTGTCCAGGATTGTGCCAAGTTTCTCCTAATTTCCCACACAGGCAAGGAATCAGATACAAAACATTATCCTCCATCAGGAATAACTTTACTTTTTAACACTAGATTTTTACTTCTTGGTAATTATACTTGAGTGCACGTTGATTGGAAACAGGATAACATACTTGTAAAGTTGTAACAGATACCAATCAAATGATATAAACAAACAAAAGATAAATTAGGTCACATTATGGATGTTAAAATAATCTAATTAAGTGGACAAAACAGAGTGACTTTTGTAAATTTTGTCAACCAACTTACATGGAAAAGAATCTTTTTCAGCTGACAACGAAAATCTGCAAAATTTTTGCGGGTATCCATCTCATAGAAAAACTTGGCATCTTCATAGCGAGCTCTGCAAGGGCAGACTAATGCTTAACAAACAACATATGCAGTTGAGCCAGAATAGTTTACAGCAGGAAATCATAATGGTTTTATATTTTTAGTTTTTGAAAGTATAATATTACTATCAAAGAACTTACAACACATTTGACCATACTAACCTGAGTACAGCTTCATTCCCTTTCCTCACAACTGTCTCATTAATTGGTCCATTAGCAACCTGTAATAAAACACAATCTTATTTGCTTCACTTCTGGAAGAATTTGCCTCAGCTCCTTCAAGAGCAAGAACAAGTGTCAAAAGGAAAACATATTTGAGCAAAACTTACAGCAATAAAATAGGGCAACAACTTCCCGTTGTCATCAGTCACAGCAAAGTACTTCTGGTGCTTCTGCATTACCTGAGAAGTTGTTGCATAGTGTTAATTATTAGTTAAATACTATCATTTAACACTATCAATACCAAATACTGTTTAAAATCTGATTAGGTTCATTTAATAAGGAATCTTTATCTACTAAACAAACTTAAATCTAGGTGAGCTCAATATGGAGAAACTGATCTCTGAATACAGTTAAGATAGCAGGCCTCAGAACATAAAAAAAAAAAAAAATGGATTAGACAAATTTCATTGGTTGAATCCTACATTTGGACTGAGCAAACTCTTGTTCATGGAAAGTGGTTAATCAGTCAAAAAGAAGATTTATTAGACCAGACTCTCATTCATGGAACATTGGTTTATCAATAAAGAAAGAAGATAGGATGTACAACCAGCAACTACAAAGTTTAAAACTTACCATAGTTAAAAGATCTTCAGGAAGCTCCAAGAATGATTCTTTAAACTTTCCAAGGATTGGAACAGGTGCCTCAACAAGATTTACAACCTAATATGTTTATAGGGAAAGATACTTCAATGAAAAGATTCTTTCTAATACAAGTTCCCAATCAAAACATAAGTTCTTACCTCATCAACTAGACTTTCACGAATAACAATGTTTCCATTGACAGTTTTAGCCAATGAATTGGACTGTTCTAATATTTTTCTCTTCCTGTCCTGGAAAACAGAATCGATTTTAAATTAACAATGAACAAAATTATCTCAAAGTTAAAAGAGTATAGGAAAGAAGAGCTTCATTAAGAAACTTATATTACCTCGATTTCTATACTGATTCCAGCTTTCTGTATCACATTTGCATATAATTCTGCACTTTCAACCTGCGGAAAATATTGTGATGCAAATTAAAACTCCTTGCAGACGTAAATTCAAAACCAATTTTGCCTACTTATTCGAAAATCATCCATATGGAAACATCTTTGAATCAAAGGTGTCAAGCTACATAAACTGGAAAAAACTAGAGCTGGATTAGTAAGGTGACTAAGCTAACACACATCATGCTACCTTTGAAATCAATGATTTTTCCACATGTTATATTGCTAAAATAAAGGGAAACAACTGTTGTGAGATTGTGTTCCCGAAAACAGTTGTCATAATACAGTTTATATAAGGTAAAACCACAGATATAGGTTATGGTACAGTCACCTTCCACTATGTGGTACGAGCATATCAGTACCATCAATATGGATGATTGATATGGACAAAATTGAGAAATATATATTTATGTAGAAAAAGGTTTTGAATGAAAGTTCTGTTAAATCTGGGCTTCTGTAAAATTTTAAGGTGATGTTTTATATTTTTTGAAATATATAGACTCATTTGCTAAGTGTAGATGCCATACACTTGTAAGAATCTAATACCACCGCTTTGACACCTCTTTCATCTTTAATTTCCTCCCTAACTTCCTACTCATTTTTACAATCTAGCAAAATGTCTGAGCTTCTCCTTCTTCTTCAACTACAGCTAGTTGAACTGTTTCATCTTCTCTTCCACTACAGCTACTTATTCAATTGTTTCATCTTCTTCTTCAACTAGAGCTACTTATTCAACTATTTCATCTTCTTTAACTCTCTTTTGTGACCTGAAACTGTGCGATAAAAACTGTGACAGTATATCGGATCTGGCTGTATATATGGAATACGGCCATACACGATCGTATTCCTGTACTAAAATGGTAGCGGGAAACGGCTACCAGTAAATGGCCGAGTTGAGATGCCATGGCTCCAGTACAACCGCTTTTCCATACTGACGTACCAACCCCTTTTTCACAACAGAGGGTAAAACTTGTAATATATATCCAAAGACTCATCTCAGCCCCAATCAAGTTAAAAACCTAACACCCTTTTTTTTCTTTCTAGAGGCACTAACTAGAATAGAGTTGACAAAGACAGAAAAGAAATATTTAAAATGTACAAGAAAAACTTCAACATCCCCCTCCACTTAAGATGTTAATCACAACATAGAGAAGTCTCTAGAATAAGCAACCATGGTGCAGACAAGTAAAAGAAAAATGGAAACCAGAAGACAGAATGCAAAATCCTTTATGAACTGCTTAAAGCAAACTACTCAAAATTCATCAACTTTAAAATCCATATTTTAGCCACAAGTGATTATATGGGGAACCAATAGCCTGAGTCAGCTAACATTTTTAAATTGGAAAATGGATGATCCATTACCATTTATGAAGAATGCCAGAGAGGAAAATCAACAAATCATCGACAGAAAAGGTTAAACAGCAGCAGACTGATAGAACTATGTTTCAAGACATACCAATACAGTAGCAGAAGAAGTATTCCGAAGACCATATGACAGGTTTCCACTACATTGGACAGGAAAAAAATGCATGAGAAATGTTATAGATACAGTGGGTGTTCCTAAGATTGATTCTTAGAGAGTACTTACCTCAAAAGTCCAGCAAATGTAAATGGAACAACCACATCTCCGTGGAGGGCCATTATCCAACGAATGGGTCTGCTGAACATTACCTACATTATAATAGAAGAAATGGTGAATAACTCTGGTTGATCAAGAATACAAATGAAAATCTAGATGTCAAAGGCATTTCAAATCAAACACAATCAGTAAGTACACTTGCCTGGGAGTTCCATCGCATTGACTTTGGGAATGCTATGCTAGAAATAACACCAGGTAGATCTTCTGATAGAACCTGTAATCCATATGTAAAATTTATGGATATTTTAGAGTCAATCTGACCCATTTTCATCACACTACACAAAATAGCATTTTCAACAAAAGTGATGTTTTCTTATTTAACAATTTATGCTGTCAACCTATACCTTTATTGCAAAATTGCAATTTTGAAGCATGTATTTTGTTATTATATACTAAGGCGTCAGTTGGAGCAACGCTCTGATGATGTGCTCAATGTTTTATTGAACAATTCAACAAGAGGATGTATATTTAGAATGTTCAGCAAGTTCATCTATAGCAGATTATGAATCCCATCATAACTACATATACATACAGTAAAACAATTAGATATAGAACCTCTAAAGCAAGTCGAGCAGACTCCTTCACTTGGGCATAAATGTACTCTGTTTTCCCTACAAATGAGAACATTCAGAGAAATCATGATTAGTTGCGGATTATGATATGACGAACATTGACTCATTTGTCAGTTAGATTATTAGTAACAAACAAACATGTTAATCTTAAACAATAGTTAATCAACAAAAACAAAACTGAGTTTTAGAAGCAAAAAACTTGAAGTCAAACAACATAATAATGAGATGTTTGCTCACCAGATTTTTCCAAACTTAGTCAAGTACCACGAGAAATAGAATACATTATAATGAGAGATTTGTTCAAAATACATTGCAAATCCAGGTCAAGACACCATAAAGAATCTAATCTAAATTCTAATATATAAAACATTAACAACTAGCAACTAAATCAGCAGGAAGCATGCATTGACCAAATCACTCACCGTCAGTCTTCTTATACAGTAAATCCAATGAAACATCATATCTGCGACAAAAACCCTCAGCAGCCTGAGGAAATAAGCCAACATTTTTTTACGATTCAAATGTAGTATAAGAGATGCCTAAGACAGAAATATAATAATACTGCAGTAGTTCTCTTGCTTTTAAAAACAGCAATATCTTCAACACAAAACCGTTGAGTCGAAAAACAATTAAGATATCAAAGAAAACCTTTGTAGGATTCCCTAGCTGGTCAAAGGCTTTTGCAACTGGAGGCCCTCGTATCTCCACCTGATTTGCAGTTTGCCTTTTGCAGAGATTCTCAACAGAAACCTAGAGGAGTGAAAGCCAAAAAGAGCTCAAGCCATTGATTTTTACAATGTAAAATAAAAGGAAAAGATCTGTAACAAGAAAACATGTCACAATGTAAAAAATGCACAGAACAAAGACAGACAAATATAGGTTTTTTTTTTTTTTTAATTTTTTTTTTTAATTATAGAAATAACTGTCTTTCAGATGTTCTTTGGAGGAAATAACAAACTATATATACAACAACTTAACCTAAAATATTATAAAGGTTAATAGAAGGAAGGATTTATACTCAAGAATTGCATACAGTTCAGGAAAGCATAAAAATGAATGTTTCAACTAATTCAAAGGTGGAAGACATCTAATATAAGTTATAACTATACCACTAGCCTGCGAGGTGTACCAAAAACCTGCACTTCCCCATGTTTTAGTCTTTGTTTATCTAGCAAGATCAACACTAGATCCTTGAGCTGCAAAGAACAATCATCAAACCATTATTAATAAAAGGTCTAAAATCGATATGCACCCATATACATACACAAGCATATGTAGGAAGAAACAGTGAAGACAAACATATATAACCACATCCATGCCTCATGAGGCAGAAACTTACTTGCTGGCTAGCATGAACTACATCTTGAGGAGGCATCTCTTCAGTACCAATTTCGAGCAGAAATAACCTAGGATCATCATGCACCTGCGGAATGAGTTCGAGAAAATGTAGTATTTGAAAGATGCAACTTGAAAATGACTAGTGCAAATGATAAACTGTCATGAGTGTTTTTTTCCTTTTAAAGTGAAATATGTTATTTACTTCCCGAAAAACAACTATAATTCATGGCGCTTTGGTCTCTTAAACAATTCAAGCACATAACATCTACATATATTCAAAACTAAAAAGAAATACACATATAATTTACTATGATAATTTTTCATCAATAACCCTATAGTTATCTATCACAATGTTAACCAAATCAAGGGAATGAATTTATTATAATGATTGTTTTATTCCAAGAAAGTGAAGACCAAAAGAATCTGTAAACTAGATACTAAATAGATACAAAAACAAGATGTTCAACCAGAGAATGAATGATGATGATAGGGTGTAAAATACCATCATATAAAAGGAAGTATAAGAAATACAAACTTTTTAAAATTAGGATCAAGAAAACAGTCACATGAAGGAAATCGTACCCTCATAATTGCCGCCTCCAGAAGTTCTTTAGGACAATCGAGATTTACAGGATCAGAAACAACACCTAATGGATGCCCAAGGGACTCCCTGGTCTTCAACCAAAGCTGTGCACATTGACGAGCTAAACTGATACATAGATTAAATAAGCATTAGTCTCTGTTGTATCAGTATATATATTTTGAGACTAGACAAACTAATGGAAGAATGGACTCCAATTTAATAAAAATCTAGCATTTCAACCAGTTCTTTTTTAACTGCCAACAATGAAAGAGCAAGGAAACAAAAGCCTACCTACGCATCCTCCCAAAATATCGAGCACGTTCGGTTACCCCAACAAAGCCTCGAGAGTCTAGGATATTGAAAGCATGAGATGTCTTCAAAAGCTGATCATACCTAGCATCTTTTGACCAGTTATTAACTTCTCAAATGAAAAGAGTGTATATAAAGAACAAATAAAAATTTATAGAAGCTTTCAAACATACGCAGGAATCGGAAGGCCAGCTGCAAGTAAGGATCGTGATTCTTCCTCAAAAAAATCAAAGTGCTTCTGAACATGATCAACGCTGGCATGCTCCAAGTAGTATGCACTCATTTCCTTCCTAGGGAAAAGAGAGAGAGAGAGGAAAAAAAACAATACAATACAACAACGACATATGTTACAAGAATTATAGTGTGTTGAGTATAGACATGTTACAGTTACAGAAATAACTAGTGAATAATTAGTATATTTACTCGTTTTCCAAGAACAGCTCTCCATATGTGATTCCATCTGCATATTTAATCTTCTTAAAATGGTCAACTCCCTGCAAAAAAAAAAGAAAAATTGGCAAATAACTTTAGCAAGAGGAGTTTAGTTTCAACAGTAAATTTAGCACAAGTATGGTTTTAAACCCCTAGTCCATACAGAAAAGGAGAGTTAAAATTTCGTTCCAATTTCATAGTTATGAACTAATAAATTGGCAAATAAAAAGATCAAATAATTGCAAATCACCTGAAGCAACATTAGGATACGCTCAAGACCATAAGTAATTTCAACAGATATTGGCGACAGCGGCAAACTTCCAGCCTGGTGAGAGGAGAAACAAAGGATAGACCAGAGGTTGAAACTTGATCAAACTTACGAGCCAAAGATAACAACAGTCATTACCACAGAGTATGCAGTAAATTCCAATACCTGCTGGAAGTAGGTGAATTGTGTGATCTCCATCCCATCCATCCAGATTTCCCAGCCCAAACCCCATGCACCAAGTACCTATTATAGAAAGCAAAGAGAATGCATGTTAAATATCAGCTTGTAGTGAGTGTTTTAATCAATAAAAGCAAGTTCTGGCAATAATGTGCTCAAGCGAATTCAACCAAATAGTTCCCATCATATGAAACTACTATAAAAAAAAAAATGCATGAGAGAAGATATATTACCGGGCTCTCCCAGTTGTCTTCCACAAATCTTATGTCATGCGCAGCAACATCAATACCTATAAAGACATAGGCATAAATGCTCAAGCCAGATTTGGATTTTAAAAATAAAAATAAAAAATTCTGAAGTAGTTAAATATATTGGATGACACATGTGTACAACTTTTCACTGCATCTATTGCATAACTAAACAGCACATGCACTTATGTAATCTAACTGTTACCAGATTTTAACATGCATGCTGAGAAAGAAAGAGCAGGACATCAATTGTTTCACAAGCTACTAGCTTCTTGCTAAATTTAGATAAATAAGTTCTGAATTGGAAACATTATCAAATTAAAGCAACCAACCCAATACCTAGAGCAGACAAGCTCCGAATAAAGAGGTCTTGTGAATTTCCAGGATCAGGCTTTAAAATAACCTGAAAACAAAATAAAAAAGAAAACAAAAATAACATTATGCATACACGGGTCTATACAGATACACATGTGTCACAAACAATGTTACCAGCACATTTAACCTGAAATTGAGTGTGGCGTTGGAGTCTATTAGGATTTTCTCCATATCGACTATCATCTGGACGTATACTAGGCTCCGCATACCTTCAACACAAGAACTATAGATTATAATTGTGTTTCCACACAGAAGTGGCCAGCATCTTAATTTAAAAAATAAATGCTGTAAAACCATATCCTTACGCAACGTTCCATGGTTCAGGACCAAGTACCCTCAAGTATGTCAATGGATTCATTGTTCCTGCTCCAACCTAGTCGAAATCAACAACAAACTAACATGAAACTAATTTAAAAGCAATAGCAATGAAAAACATGCAACAAACTGATATCAACACAAATCTAATCAATATGTTGCAAGCACATATGTCTAACTCCCACACAAGAGCAACACCAACTCGATCAGTTGAAATCATAGAAAACTCAGTAGCGTTCATGAAGATATAGAGAATCCACGTGACAGAATCTCACAGTAAGTGACACCATCTTAATCACTCGAAAATGAAAATGACATGACATTACATTAAACATAGAATCGATAATAGAGAGAATCAATAATAGACTTACCTCTGTATTGCTACATTGCATCACAGCACATCCAACTGACGCCCAATATTCCTAAAAATAGAAAACTCATTAGTCAAGAGCATTAAAAGCAGAACCGGAACGCAAAACGAAAATACGAAATGCAAACTTACTTGCAGTCTTTGAATTGCTTGCTGAAAAGTAGGAATCGAGACTTCTTGACTACTCTCATTGATCGTGTCCGCAGAAGAACGATGTTGTTGAACAGGCGAGGTACTAAAAGCAGCAGTCGCAACCAAATTTCGACCTAAAGAACGGCGGCTAAGAGACGGCTTTAAGAAACCGATAAAGCTTGAGCTCCGAGAAGCAGAAAAGAGGAGTGAGAGGTTTGAACAAGGTTTTAGAGAGTAGACTAGCAGCGGGAGTGTTGCCGCCATAGCTCTATCTCTCCTCACTCTGATTTTTGAGGCTTCAATTATCCGATTCCCATATTTATACTCCAGGGTTTTCACTGATCATTTTTTACCCTCTGCTTCTACGGCTAATTTACGCCGTTACTCATTTTAACGCTCCTCGTTGCGGTAATATTCGTATGACGCCGTTAGAATAACTGAATTCTGTTATTTGTCCGTAAGGGCCCGAGTTTGGGCCGAGCCTGATTTGAACCGGGTCAAGTAGTCTCATATGGATCGGGTTTTCGGGTTTTGTTAACCGCCAACTATGTATCTCTCCCTTTCTTTGGATGACTTCTAGTGTGGTTTTATAAAGTATGGTTTAATATGGTACAGTTTAATATGGTATGATTGGAACCATCAAATTGTGTTTCGATATATGGTTTTATAAAGTATGGTTAGCACCATAAAATTTTTATTGTGTTTGGTTTGGGGGGTATAATATGGCTTAACTATATGTAAATGATAATAATATCCTTTCGTATTTTATACTTAATTTTTAATTTTTAAATAATTATTTTTTCATAATCACATATAATATGGCAAAAAAATTTAAAAAAAAAAGAGAAGAAATTAATATTAAGCCACTAAAATACAACAATCGATAATATAAAATTTTTACATGTTTCTTAACAAACATAATTAAAATAGTAGAAATAATAATTTTATATTTAAATAATAATTATTATTGTCAAATTTCTCTAATTCTTATCATCACAGTAAACACAAATTTCAAACATGAATAATTCAAAAATTCATAACATAAATGTTTTTAAGAACTAATATGCAATCAGACAAAAAAATTTAAAAAAAAAAAAAAAAAACACTCAATTTCAAAATCGAGAAGCACTTTGAATATTGCGTTGAAGTTAAGTATTCGTGATTTATATTTGTAATTTTTAATCGAATACAAATTTAAAAAATTAAAAAATAATTTTATAATTAAAAAATATTATTAATCTAGTTTAAAAATAAAAAATATTTAAACCAATATCAACTAGTGGTTAAAAAAATAACACAAATTAAACATAAACAAACATGAAAATATGGATGGAAGTGGAAACAAACATGGTGTGGTTCCATCCAAAACCTTCCATCCAAACAAGGGGTTCCTCTTGGTGTAGGTAATTGAAGACCAGGACAACAATGGCGAAAGAAGAAGTGGCGATGGAATTGGAAGCTGTAGAGGCGGTTTACGGTGACGATTGTGTCGTCATCCAATCATATCCTCCACATGTTCACCTCCACATCAAGCCTCGAACTGCCGAAATCTCTTCTCAACAGGTGTTCTTCAATCTCTATTATTGAAACCTGAAAATTAAAAGTCAAACTTTGAAGCTCTGGTTTTTAGTTCTTTATTGTAGCAATATCTTGATTGTGTAGTGACATCGTTTTATTTTGTAGTTCGTGGAAGCATTAATCAGCATACGAGCTGGTCCTCAGGTGATTTCATCTACTGTCTGCGTAGTTGATTTAATTCCATCAAGTAGAAAAAACATTGTAATATGCGTGGGTTATAAATTGGATGATATTAATGGAATATCAAATGTGGCCTTTGTGTTTGGTTATGGATGATAAATTGTGCTTCGATGGATTAGGTTTTCAACTTTTATGCTGATTTTATTACTCAATTGTGTTTTTTATTTGGTAGTATCCAGAGGAACCACCTATGGTCAATCTTGTAGAGAGTAAGGGTCTTGATGAACAGAGGCAAAACCATTTGATATGTAGTATACAAGAGAAAGCAAATGAGCTCTCATCTTCTCTTATGCTTGTAGCATTATGTGAGGTAATTGGTTCAAATCATTGTAGTTCTGATGTTGTTGTTTTGCAAATCAAACATTCTTGGACAAATTTTCTTGATTCATGACTTCATGTTTTATGTCAATGGATTTTTGTTATGGTGGGGAACCTGTGAACTTTTACAATTAAGTCATGGTGATATATTATGTTCTTCTCTACAAATTATTTAGGGCTTTGTACATCTGAAGTTCTGTATTTTACTGTTTAGAGTACATATATATTGGCTCATGGGTTTAGATATGCATGTTCAATGGTGTCCTTGCTCTTAACTGAGTCTATAATTTTGACAGTTGTGCTATTTGTTTTCATTTTCTTAATTGATTCAAATTGCTTACACAACCGTGTGTCAAAAGACTAATAGTGAGGCTATGAGAGTTATAGTTGCCTTCTATTCCGTGAAAATTTTCTTGTAATTCAAATTTGCTATATTCTCATTTTTGTTGGATAAGTTAATTTAAAACCTGTGAAATCTAAGCCATAGCATCAAAATGGAAAATGTGAAGTCATTATAACTCTTTGGGATGATATCCTTCTAGTTTATATATCTCTGAGCTATGATTGTATGGTTTCTAGGAATCGGTAGAGAAGCTCTCTGATATGAATCATCCCGATGGCGACTGTCCCTTATGTCTGTATCCTTTGGTCCAAAAGAATGACCATGAAGAAATCTTGCCTTTCATGAAGTTGATGTCATGTTTCCACTGCTTCCATAGGTAGAATCTTGTCTACTGTGTGTATCAGGCGAGTTTCTTTTCTTATCTATCTAAAGTTCTTGCCTTTCTTTCAGTGAGTGCATTATCAGGTGGTGGAATTGGATTCAGCAAGAGAAACAACAATCCGATACTGATAACTCTCGTTCGACTACACGGCCTGTGGCTATCAGAGAGACTAGAAAGGGTATGTTTCAATTAACGTAATGCACTATTTACTTACCCTTGTTTTTTTTAGGGTGATCTGTTGGATGGTATTGTATTGTTGTTTTGATTTTAAATGATACATTTTAAGATTCTAAATTGGTTACAGTGGATACTGTAGGGTCAATCCACTGTAACCAATTAAATCAAAAAATAAGTCATCTAAAATATCAAAATAAAAATAAAACAATACAGTACCATCCACCACCAAACCATAAAACAAGTAGAGGCTTAAGGATTTGCTGCTTTACTTACATTATGAAATATCAACTTCCAAACTAGTTCCTTTCTGTCTTTGAATATATCAAGTGGGTTGGAGGAGTCTATACTATAGCATGATTCTTTTATATTAGTTAACCATCTGACCCATCCTTACATCAAAGATGTAATTGTTCATATCTATAAAATTTGAGATAGTTTTCTCTATCTTTTGGAAGTGCAATCGTTCAATTTCTTATTGGTTGTTTTATTTAGATGAAAACGGAACTACTGAAGATGAGATGGGAAACTGTCCAGTTTGTCGAAAGGCATTTCAGGCCAAGGACATCGAACATGTGCTGGACTTGGTTGGTAGTAGTCAATCCTGTCAACTGGTATATTTACCCTACTCACAAGCATTATAATTTCTGCTCCATTTTACACTTCAAGCAATGTGTTATGCATTGTTAACATTGGTCTCCATTGCCAGCTTAAAGAACTAGAAAGAAATTAATTGAATTGCATTGTAGTGATTTTTGATCCTGAAAACTGTATTCTACATATTGATCCATAGATGTATGATTTGCAGTACTACTTACTAGCAAAGTTAATCATTATATCTTCCTGATTTCAGGATACCATCATAGATAAATCCGACAACGATCAGGAGCTTCTCCATTCCAGTTCAGAGAATATCAGAAGACAGAAATTTGAAGCTATATTAAAATTACAACAGGAAAGAAGCGGCCTAATTGAACCCAAAAGAGAGCTAGTTGTTTTGCCCGGTATGTATCTTCCACAACCAGTCACATCAACTTCTACTGAAGAAAATACCGAGCCTGAGCAAGAACAAAGACCACCCCACAACACAAATTCCAGTGGTTCCTCAATTCGCCCTGGTACAAGTAATCACCGCAATTCAAGCAGAAGGCGGCCAAGAGGAAGACATCCTCGACAACAACAGGCAAGTCATTGGGTTCGAAAAGATAGTAGTACTTCAAGGTAAAGTTACTGACTCATTTTCAGAATTTGGTCCTAGATAATTAGAAGACACATGATAACAGATTTAAGAAAAACAATATAAAGGTGTGATAATGACTGTTTTACTGTATATTACAATTTTTACAAGCCTGAGATTGTATCTTCTATACCATTCTCATTTTTTAGTCTCTGTGTTCGCTTAAATCCTGATTTTTAAAACACTGATCATGTTTAGTATACTAGTAGTATGAACTAGTGATAATACTAGTAAGTTTGAACTATAGAAAAATATGAAAAGGTACACAATAAATGTGTTATTGTATGTGGTAAGTAAAGTGAAAAATCTAATTTACGGCCCAACTAACTAAAAACAGTTGGTTTTGATTACATAGTGTGAACAATTGGCCCATTCATATTATGAACATCATTATTGGTCCAAAATTCATATTAAATAATTATTAGGTCATAAAAAGTAACACGTGGAGTAATTAACTAAATGACAAGGCAGGCAAAAAGATTGACCACTTTATTTATTTTCAATAATCGAAAGAACAACAGAGATTTGTCTGTCTACTTACTTTCTACTATGTATGACTTCAATCTATTTGATTCATTAAATCATTGACTTCTTTTTATGATTATGGACAAAAAAGCTTATTAACGCTATAATTATTCATTAAGGGAACCGGATTGCTATAAAAGGAAACTATATTCACAAAAATTTCAGACATGTGGGACCAATTAATTCATTAGAATTTGGACAATCGATGCAAATTGTATAGTAAATTGAAAGAGTTTTGATAGATGGACCCATTCAATCATCCGAAAAAAATAGTACCAAAAAAATTAAATTAATAAAATTAAATTAAAAAGCTATTTATTATGTATAACATCAAAGTAAATAAAAATCATATTTTAATTATTAGTATTTTTTTAATTATTCACACTAAATTATTTTTTAAATTATAAATGCAATTAAATAAAATTATTTCTATAAACTAATTTTTACCATTTCATACTATATTAAAGAATTTTAAATAATATTTTCATTGTATCAATATATTTGAATTTTATTAATGGTACATGTCTCAACGTTTTATTTAAGTATTGGAGAAACATAATTGACACATAATAATATATGTATCTTAATCGAGGTTATAGCTATTGATCTAATACCGTTCTACCGATTGGAATATTCAATTAATTAATGATATATAACTAAATTAATAGTATAAATTATTATTTTTTAATTTTTTAATTAAAAAAACTTCTAAATTTAAATGTGTTATTAAATCACTGACCCAATCAATTAGTGACATATAACTAAATACTGCATTTAAAAAACAAATCTTTCAAATCTTAATGTCTTATTAAATCAATGATCAAATCCACTAATGACATATAACTAAATTAATACTATCCATTTTATTATTATTATTTTTAAGAAAATCTTCCAAATCTAAATGTATTATTAAATCAATAACCCAAACCTAAACTAATACTACCAATATTATTTTTTTTAAAAGAATAAAACAATTGTTTAAAGAAAAAGAAGTTGACAGTTTTAGTTAGTTTAGTACATTCTTTTATATCCACCAATTGATTGTCTTGGCTTGAATGATGAATGGTAAGGTATCAATATAGTTCTACATTTACAAGAACAATGACAATGAGATTGTATTGGTAACCGATTTCTGGTTCTTCATTTACCAACTTTATAAGATTCTCTAAATAGTATAGTATTGGTTGGTTGAGTCTCGTAGCATTGAATGTCATATTTCCATGACGTTTGAAATTGTTTTAAGCATGCCATCAAATTCCCCTAAGGCATTTTTAATAATAATAAAAATAGTATTTAAAAAATTATAAGTCAAAAGTCAATGTATTCAACCAAATTGTAAAAATATATTTGAAATTTCAAATAGCAGTAACAATTAGCTATTACATTGGATTCTAAATTATAAGTAAGTTGTTGGATTAAAAATTTTATATTAATTTTAACTTTTAAATTAGCTGTTAGATATAATATTGTTAAAATTCTATTATATATATAAATATAATTCAAACGATGATAATGATGTAATTAATTATTAAAAAAAAATTAATAAAGTAATCACTACAAGTAATTGGGTTAAAAGTTATTATTTTACAAATGCTATTTTAAATATTAATTGAAACGGTGAAATACTATTTCAATTGCTGTTATCAAACACATAATTTATTGTTTTTTAAAAATTTTAATTAATTTACAATTTAAACGCAAGGAAACACTAATGGAAAACTCATTTCCACACACGTATGTTGTAATATATCAACCCGAGACTTTGTTTATTTTATTCTGTTATCTGTATGTATGTTGGAACATTTAGTAATTGGTAAGTATTGTTTGGCTTGACTATTACAATGGGTTTGATATTCAGAGTTTGCTCTAGTCCAGATCTGACCCAGATGCACTCAAGATCTACGCCTTACCAAATTACCTAAATATCATGTATTCTTGCTAAGTTTTTTGAACTTGAGTCTGTAAATTTTGATTTCTTTATGATTTTTCGTTGATGGTGTACACACTTTGATTTATAGTGAAATCAATTCCTCCTTCTGGTATAAGATTACCGTGGATTAGCACTTTTGTACAATGACCTACGTAACTGTTATTGTTTTGTAGTTTTTGATACAATTATACTTTCTGATTCAGGAGTTTAATTCATAATGTAATTAATATAAATATAATATAATATTTATTTATTTTCGTAAGCAACCCTTAATGATAACAAAGCATTAGATACACACTCAAATACGTTAGTAGGGTATGTATATTTACATAGGAATATACAAATTTATTACTATCAATATACAACGAGACCCTTGGTCTTATATGAAGACGAAAATCAAAGTCATTTAACATTGACTCTACTTGGCTGGTGTCAAACAAGGTATATTCAACATGATATTTCCACAATAAGCTAATATAAATGTGTATATACAACTAAACACAATATAAATATACATATATAAGAAACAACACACGTGGGAAAATATAGATATATATCTAGATATCTCATGTAATAGAACAAACAACATGTAAGGTATAAATCATAGTGAAAAAAGTTTTAAAAAGTAGATAAAATATATGATGATGGTGATAAAAAAACGTGAAGAAAAGCTTGATATGTAGGGTGTCAAAAAGTAGATAAAAGGATGAAGATACTATTAAGCTTTGTAAATGGAATTTGCATGCAATTCATGTTTTTTTTTTTAAATAAAATAAAATAAATTTATTATAAGTTGACAACTACACTTTATGCTTTCTATTACTATTATTACTATCGATGATGATAAAATATCTTCACTTCTTTTGTCGTCGATGTTTCTTATACACTAATTGCTATGTTGCTTTTAGTTTTAAATGGTGGGATTGTGGCTCATATTGTAGTACCATTTTTTAATTTTATAATATTTGTTTCATAAGATTAGAAATACCAATTTTATTTATTTATTTATAAGTTCCATTTATTTTTATTTTAAGATATATTTTAAAAATATTTTATTTTATTATTTATTACAAAAAAAAATAAAAATTTAACATTTGAATACAAATATTTTCTTTAATAAATTATATAAATTTGATATCTTTATTTTTAAAAATAATTTATAGATTTTACAGTGTAAACTCATTTTTATTGTTTCACCACTTATAATTTTTAATTTAATTTATTTACAATAATCTAAATATATTCTTTTATTAAATAAATATTATTTTGAAATTGTAATAGTCATCGTATTAAAATGTAATTATTAACTAAATACTCCTCCCAAAAATGATATTTGTTCATAATAATAATAATAATAATAATAATAATAATAATAATAATAAAATTTTGTTAGTATATTAATTTTTAGATTATATATATATATATATAATCAATAGGGTCCATGAAAAATACAAGAATAGGGAAGAACAAAATCTTATTGTTCCATTTGACAGACTGGTACCAGTACTTGCCATGTAGTACACCATTAACAGATTTCCATTTATAGGCAAACTAAGCCTCCACACGAAAAATAAATTTCAAATCCAAAACCCATTTATACACAATTTTTAGAATAAATAAATAAAATAACAAATATCTAATAGAGTACATGGTTTCTCACTATTACATTCAATAAGGCAAATCAACAAATCCAACAACATGAATCTATATTGCCTTTGCTCTAAACAAAAGCCATTTAGTGGTCACATAATTATTGAATATATATAAATTAAATCATTAATTCATGGCCACCAATTCATCAATATATGTTTTATATAAAATTTTAAATTTGATTTTGTAGTTTGTCTATTTTTTGTATTATTTTCCAACATATGAGTATGGCAAATGGATCTGCTACTTTGAATAGAAATGTTTTTATTTATAGTACTTGACCTACATGTTTTGCAAAATTTATCTTCAATAATTACAATTTTTTTTATATATATAATATATAGTTTAGTTGACAATATAAATATATATATATATATATAAAATAGAAGCTTTGCCTTTTTATGAGAATCATTTTTTCTTCTATTTAATTGGTTGTATATAAAATGCTTTGGATTTATTGGTCCATTAGAACCTCATTTTGAAAATTCTGCCAAAATATCTTTATTCATTTGAGGGTGATATGTTAATTTTTAAATTTAGATTAATTTTGGCATTTTGAATATAATTTTCCTTTTATTTACTTACAGATGAAATACTATTAATATATATGTATATATATATTATAATGTATTAGTAGTATGAATAAATATATTTTTATACTAAATATGATTGTCTATGAAAATAAGTTAAAAATAAATTTAGTATAATATTTTAAATGTTTAAAATAATAATCAATAAATATTTATAGTCATAATATTTATATTATAAAATCGCTTCTAGTGATGTCGTATCTTAAATGTAATAACAAAATCTCAAATATTATACTTTTTTTTTACTTTAAATAATTTTAACGAGGAAATCCATAATTTTTTTTAGTAGTTGTTTTATATAAATCCGACGAGTCAATCTTGAATTTTTATATGAAGTTTTAGAACTAATATTATTTTATTGATTATATTTATTTTTTATTTTAAAATTTTTTATTATAAAATATTTAAATATTATTAATTATTAAAATTTTATCCGTCTCGAAATATTTTCTTGAAAATAAAATAAAGGAATCTAACTTTAAAATTCAACTTACTTTTATTCATAATTTATGTAGCCGATTACATCTATTTTGTTGTTTATAAAAAAAATATATAACTATAAATATTGTATTTATATGAGTTAAAAAATAATAAAAAAATAATATTAAAATGTTTTTTTTAATATGTACATATATGATGTTATATTTTTATTATATTATACTGACGGTTCAATTATAAAACAATTACTATTCTTTACTGAAAAAAAAAAAAAAGATTACACTATATTATATTATAATATTATAATGGGTGAATATGTATATATATTATTATTATTATTATTTAGGATGATTTCTAAAAACCAATTACAAGTTTGACAAATAAGCCAAAAATATATAACTTTTTTATTTTTGGCAAAAAAACCAACATTCTAACCGTGTCCATCCATTTTATTGTTCATCCGTCATTTGATGAACAGTAACTGGGGGTGTTTTTATAATTTTTTATTTTTACATAATATTTTTTATTTTATTTTGCTTTATAATTATTTTTTATTTTTTAAAAAAATAATAAAAATTATCGAAATGTCTCTGGTTACTGTTAATCAACCGACAGATGAACAGTAAAAATGGATGGAAACTGTCAGAATGTTGGTTTTTGGCCAAAAATGAAAAATGTGTAAATTTTTGACTAATTTGTCAAACCTGCGGTTGGTTTTTGGAAATAACCCTATTATCTACTATAATATTTTTGTCTTCAAAATAAAATTTTGTATTTTTTTTTAAATACGATAGATCAATTAAATTTTAACAATGATAATAGATTGGGCCTAGACATCAAATCTCATGCACAAGCCCGATTATAATAACAAATTATCACCAACTTTAAACAACAATTGTGCATGCAAACAAAACTAATGGACAGAAAAAAGTTGTAAAAAGTAATGAGGCGGTTACAACTTTTGTATATATTCATATCACATGATGAAATGAAAAATTACCAGAGCAGTATAGTTTATCTTTCATAATCGTTTTATAGTATCAGAGCTTAAACAAACGTAAATAGATGCCTCTTCCGATGAGGA
This sequence comes from Cardiospermum halicacabum, assembly GCA_031304145.1. Lineage (NCBI taxonomy): Eukaryota > Viridiplantae > Streptophyta > Magnoliopsida > Sapindales > Sapindaceae > Cardiospermum > Cardiospermum halicacabum. The sequence goes on along the minus strand of CM062399.1, from coordinate 8,271,809 downwards.
TTCTCATGTCACATTTTATAAATTTTCTTCTTTATTCTGCACCTTAAACTTTAATCTTCCTCTCAAATTTGATAAAAAGAACTTCAATAATTGGCAAGCTCAAATTTTGGTAGTCATTCGTACCCTTGAACTTGATGATTACATATCTTATTTGGTTTCTGCTCCACCTCAATATGTTTCTGCTTCTGCAACAGATCCACCACAACTAAATCCCTCTTTAATTGATCTGTTGGTTTTTTTCTACAATTGGTCCTGCTGTTATTAGACTATTTAATCAGTCTCAAACTTCTCTAGAGGCATGAGCTAATTCTATTTCTGACTATATGCAAGAAATTAAAATAGTAGGAGATGAGCTTCAACTTGCAGGCCATGCAATCTCATATCAAGAATTGATTCTCATCACTCTTAATGAACTTAGGTCTAAATATGATGTTGTTTTTACACTTCTTACTCACACAACCTCTCTTCCTACATTTCAAGATACACAATATGCCCTTATGATGCAAAAAACTTGAATAGATCAACATAATTCCATTATGAATACACAAATAGTTGCTTTTAATATCAATTATGCTGCTTCTGCCTCGCCATCTAAGTTTCTAATCGGAGGGACGAGGTGTTATCGAAGTGGTCGTGGAGGACGTGGTCGAGGAAACAATAGGTCTAGACCGCACAATAGATCTCGACCACGGGTCTTCTGTCAATTTTTTCAAAAGTCATATCACTTTGCTCTTCAATGTAATCGATGTTTTGATCAAACATGGCAAGGTCCCCAACAAAACTGGATGTCAACTCCATCTACTCCACCATCACATACTACACCACCCCAAACATCTATGACTCATAACTCACGAACCTATACATCATCTGAACCATCAAGTGAGGCCACATGGTTTATTGACAATAGTGATTCTCATCATATCACTTCAAATAATCAAAATCTGGCTTAACCTTCCTCCAATAATGGTAATGAAAACGTCACAATGAACAATGATGACTCTTTACCCATTTCTTGTATTGGCGATTCTTATCTTTATTTTCATGACACCATACACACTCCCATTAAACTTAAACAAACTCTTCTTATTCCTTCTATCACCAAAAATTTATTCAATATTTTACAATTAACAAAAGATAATAATATAGTTGTTGAATTTTCTAATGGTGGATATTTATTTAAGAACAAGATTTCGGGAAAAATACTGCTCAGGGGAGTGCTTCAGGATGGTCTCTACAGCCTTAAAGCTTCTTCAAACCAATCACTATCATTCCTTCTCCACCACAACAGTCTACCATAACTCATTTATCTGATTATAATATTTCTGTTTCTACTAACATTTGGCATGCCGAACTTGTGCACCCTTCTGATAGTGTACTGCGTCTCGTTACTCAATCAATGAATCTTAAAATTAATCCAAATTCTCTTAGCTTTTATGACTCTTGCAAGTACGACAAACTTCAACAATTACCTTTTGCAACTCATTCCATAACAGCTACTAAGCTCTTCCAGATCATGTACAGTGACGTTTGGGGCCCTTCTCCTCACTTATCTACAGTCATAAATATTACATAATTTTTATAGATGCCTATTCTTGATTTACATGGTTTTATCCTTTGAAACTAAATTTCGATGCCTTATCAGCTTTTATTCAATTTAAAACTCATATTGAACTTAGCTCAATTTGAAAATCAAAACTTTTCATGCTGATAATGGGGTAAATATCATAAATTTATTACTTATCTCACTCAACAGGGTATTAATATTCAATTTTCTTGCCCTTAAACTCACCAACAAAATGGTGTTTCTGAATAAAGATACCGTCACATTATTGAAATGGGTCTTACCTTTCTTGCCCATGCTAAAATTCCATCATCTTTCTCACTTGAATCCTTTTCCACTACCACTTATTTTATCAATAACCTACCCAGTCCTTCCCTAACTAATCAATTCCTTTATGAGCGTATTTACAACAAGAAACCTATTTATGACCATCTTAAACCTTTTGGTTGTTCTTGTTTTCCATACTTGCGTCATTACTCCTCTCAGAAGTTAAATTTTCATACCTCTAAATGTATTTTCTTAGGCTATAGTCCTTATCACAAGGGTTATAAATGTTTGTATGCTAATGGTCAACTATACATTTCTCGTCACGTACAATTCAATGAGGCAAAGGTTTCTTATTCCTTCATGTTTCCTCAAAACACTACATCATCACACTCATATAGCTCACAAAAGTCTTTCACTTTCCATCCTACTTCCTGATATCCCCAGTAAAGCACGATCTAATAGCACTCTCCAAACAGTACAATCTTTTGTCTCCAGTTCACTACGAATTCCTCATCAGGTAAATCTCTCTCCTATATATCTTCTACTTTATCCCTTCCCCTAATTCTACATATCTTTCACCTATTACCATACCAGTTTCTGAAACACCTAAATCTTAACCTACACAGTTCCCTCACCCTATACAAACGCGTTCCAAAAGTGGCATTTATAAGCTCAAAGCCTACACATCTACTATATCTTCTCATGCTCAATCTAAACCGGATAATGTAAATCAGGCTCTCTCTAATCCTATCTGGAAGGTTGCTATGCAAGATGATCTTTCAGCTCTTTATTCCAACCGAACTTGGACATTATTCCCTATGAATCTCATATGAATATCTTGGACACTAAATAGGTATTTTGGGTGAAGTATAATCCCAATGGCTTTGTTGCTAAACATAAAGCTTGTCTTATAGCAAAGGGCTTTAATCAAAATCCTGGTGTGGACTTTACAGAAACCTATAGTCTAGTGATTAAAGCCTCTACAATCAAGGTTATTCTTTATGTAGCTATTTCCTACAATTGGACAATTCAACAGATTTACATAAACAATACTTTTCTTAATGGTGACCTCACTAAGGAAGTTTTTGTTAATCAACCTCACGGTTTTGAGAACTCATCTTATCCTACTCATGTTTATCATCTCTCAAAGGTTTTATATAGTCTCAAACAAGCCCTATGTGCATGGTTTCTCACTCTTAAAAATGCTTTTCTCAAATGGGGATTTACAGCATCTAAGTCATACACATATCTCTTTTTCTAAATAAAAAAAATAACACTATTCTACTGTTGTTGGTGTATGTTGATGGTATTTTGGTTATTGGGAATGACAAAATTACTATTTAGAATATCATTGGCACTCTTGACATTCAATTTGCTCTTAAAAATATGGGTCATCTCAACTATTTTCTGGGTTTTGAAGTTTATCATGACTTTATTGGATTATATCTTTCACAACATAAATATGTTCAAGATCTACTCAGAAGAGCAAATATATTTACCTGTAAGCCATGTTTAACTCCTATCTCCATGGCTTTCAAATTGTCTCTTTATTATGGTGATCCAGTTTGAAAACTCGACTGTCTACCGTAGTCTTCTTGGTGGTTTTCAATATATGTGCAACACAAGACCTGATTTGAGTTTTGTTGTTGGCAAATTAAGTCAATACTTGACACATCCGCTTAAACCTCATTGGATTGCTCTTAAAAGGTTTCTCAGATACTTATAGGGCACCTCGAATCTTGGTCTTCATTTTCATCCTTCAACATTTCCTCTTCAACTCAATGCTTATAGTGACTTTGATTGGGTAGGGTTTGTCGACGATAGGAAATCCACATTAGGTGGTTGTGTCTTACTAGTGGGAATTTGGTGTATTTGACGTCAAAGAAATAACAAGTCGTTGCTCGCTCTAGCACAGAAGCTGCACTGCCAACACTCTCAATTAGGGAATTTGGCTCATATATTTACTTTTTGAACTTGGTTATTCTCCATCTCAGCGGCCAACTTTCTGGTTCAACAACAATTAATCACGTTTGATCTCTTAAAATCCTGTGTTCCATGCTCGAAACAAGTACATTGAGATTGATGTTCATTTTCTGTGAGATAAAATTTTGGAAGGTGTATTTGAGGTAAAATACATAAACTCAGAAGATCAAATTGCAGACTTGCTGACAAAACCATTAACTTCAACTAGAATGCAGTATCTACTAAACAAACTCAACCTTGCAAGAAGCTCATAATTGAGTTTGAGAGAGAATGTTGGCAATGATAATAGATTGGGTCTTGACATCAAATTTGATGCACAAACCCAAATTACAATAAAAAATTATTATCAACTCTCAACACACAGATGTACAGACAAACAAAATTAATGAGTTGTAGAAAGCAAGAAGGTGGTTACAACTTTCTTTTTATATATATATATATATATATATATATATATATTGACGGATCCAATAAGATGTCAACATTGTCAATTGACAGCATTTGACTTTGAAATTCTAATAATATATATACATAAATAAAAAAAATTAAATTCTTGTAATAAATTTCAAGATGAAAAAGAGATTTTATGAATAGTGTCTCACATACATTAATTTTTTTTTAAAAAAATGACTTTTTTTAATTAGATAGGTTGCTTTTTAAGCATTAAAGTTAAAAACCCAAGTCAATGATAGCATATTTCAATTTGATTTTTCATTTTTCAAATATTAAAAACAAAAATCAAATCCCGAATACCCAAATCAATTTATTCATATTATCTCTTTTCATTTTTTTAAACATTAAAAACAATAAACAAATCCCTATACCCAAATCAATTCACTAACACTAGCTCCACGACAACCTGTCCCTGATACCCAAATCAATTCACTCACACCACCTTTTTCAATTTTTATAAACATTAAAAACAAAAACCAAATCCCTAATACCCAAATAAATTCACTCACAGACAATCAAATTCCAAATACCCAAATGAAATTAATCATCAGTTGATAGAGTATATTCAGCAATGAAGTTAATCAATGCTAACTTGCGAAATAAAATAGTGTTGACATTGTTTAATTTTTTTCTCGATCCACCCCTCTCTCTCTCTCTCTCTATATATATATATATATATATATATATATGACATAATGGAAAATTATCAGTACAATTTCTTTTGAATTCCTTTTATAATCAATTTCACCAAAATTTTACATTTATTTATATATATATATTATTTTTTTTTATTTAAAACAAATATATGACTACATTCATATCATCAGTGATGTGTTAATTAAACAGTTAGTATTTGGAAAATGACAAACAATTTAACAAATTTTTTTATCAATAATAGTATTGTATTGCATAGATACAATTTAGTGAGAGTATTAATCTAATCATCAAAGCAATTGATAAAAAGTTATATAAAATCGTATAAGTAATAATTAATACCAAAAACAGGAATAAAACCAAAGTCATTTTCATTAATTTTTTCTACTTCAATGAATTCCATTTAGGGTTCAGACAAAAAATCTTAAGTGCACATATGTTAGATATTATACTTGGATGTAGCCAAATTTAATTATCTGACTTCCTAATCTGGTTTTAATTATTGTAATAAATAAAAACACAAGAAGACAATTTATCAAATGAAATTAGGGTAGATTACATGAAATCAGATTCGATGTTGATTGAATTAAAAGAAGTTTTAATGTGGCGGCTTACACAATCGAATTTTAACTTATAAATCAAGTCATTAAATAATATCCAATTAATTAAAGAAATAAAACAACTTATAAAAATGGATTAAGCAACAGAAAATCTCCTGAGTCATTTTATCAAACTTCTACTTTTATGTCACCTCTTAAAATTATTAATTAAAATAAAAACACAAAAAAATTAAAATTATGATTTAAATTATTTTCATTTCATAATCTGATTTCAAAATAATTAAATGGATATGGCAAATATTAATAGTAACATTTATTTGTTTATTTAAACAGAAAATTTATGATAATTTGAGGAAAAATATAAATGTTTTAAAAAAAATAAAATTCGAAATAATTTAAATAGTATTTTCAAAAATATTGATAATTTAGAAAATATTATTAATGTTAATAATAAAACTATTGATATTTTTATATAAAAAAATTAATTGAGAATTATTTAGGAAATATTTTTAAAGTCAAAAATATAATTTGTTGGATATTTTTAAAAATTGAATATAATGTAAAGAATAATATAGTTTTTGACATTTTCCTTGATATGGTTCTTTGAAATTGAAATCAATTTTTTTTTCAAAATTAGAATTTCAATTTTCTTAAAAAGAAATTTGCATAAATTATACTATATTAACTCGTTAATTCTTATTGACTTCAAAAATTAGAAATCAAATATCGAAATGTACACGAAATGTATGTAAAAAACACATATTCTTATATAGAATCAGAAACAATATATATAAACAAAAAAAAAATACGAAAATAAAGGCATGAAAAACATATCAGATATAGAATTTGAAGCATGAGATAGTCGTGAAGAAGTGTAACTTGTTAAATTAGATTCTATTTTCTTCACGTAAACAAACAAACAAAGTGTTTGGAAATAAAACAATGTTGTGTTATCTACCTTGTTTATCCAAACATAACACGTGTGTCTTTGTCACGTAACAAGACATTGTGTTATATCAAAATGTGAAGTGAAATGTGGTAATGGAATTAACGATTTGAATAGAAAGTGAAAGTTGATAGTCAAATTATATTTAGGTGTTTGAGAGAGAGAGAGAGAGTCAAAGTATTAATGATAGTGACATTAAACACACAAATCTCACATATTATATTAACTCATAATCAAATAGTAACTATACTTTGTCAACTTTATTGGACCCATCGATATATACTTCTTCACCAACCATATAGTACCCTTCTCATTCTTCTCCACTCATATCATATACCCAAAATATCACTTATATATAATAATAATAATAATAATAATAATAATAATCTAATGGGAATTTTTTATTTAAAGATAAAAATAAATAAATCTTATTGAAATTTCGGTCTGATATTTAAAATTTATATATTTTTATTATCATTAAAATATTTATATAATTAAGTTATGGGATAAAAAATTTAAAATTTTTACAAATTTTATATTATAATATTTTACGTATATTATTTTATTTAAATATATAGTTATAAAATTTATTTTTAAATTATATAATAAATAAAAATATAAAATAAACGATGTTATTTTAGAAATTTCTTTTATTTTAATATATAAAAATAAAAATGATAATTAATTTATAAATTTAATTTTAACAATTATTTGTTTGAAATCTTTAATTTTTAAAAAATTATTTATATATTAATAATATTATAATTTATTTATTTAAATTATTTGTAATAATATAATTAAATATTAAAATTTATTAGTTCAAATGATGGGATTCTAATAATTTTAAATTTTTATAGAAAATTTAATAATAATAATAATAATAATAAACAATACCTTGAAGAAGATTATTATTGAAGTTGTTATTCACTTTCACATATATAAAAGAAATAAAAATAATAATAAATTAATCACGTACCTATATATATACACACTCTTTTTCATAATTCTAAGACCATTGAAGTCATCATCTTCTTCAATAAATTCTTACTTTTCACTTTTTCTCACTATAAAAACCTACTAGTACCCTTCCAAACCCATCACAACCCAACCCATCTTCTACTATTTCCATTTTCCACCCCAAAAACAACATTAAATGACTCTCTCTATCAAACCATGCACTCCCTCAACCTTCACACCAACACCACCAACACCAAAAACACCAACATTTCTCTCATACACTCTCACTCCCAAAACGACACCGTTTCACTTCCTCCTCGACACCCCAACCCCTTCTCAGCCCCACAGACCATTCAAGCTCGGCAAAAGATGGATGGAGTACCAAGGGATCCGAGACTGGGACGGATTACTCGACCCGTTGGACGACAACATGCGCCGTGAAATCCTCCGTTACGGCGACTTCGTCGACGCCGCTTACAAATCCTTCGATTTCCAACCCTCTTCTCCCACTTACGCCACGTGTCGTTTTCCCAAAAGCACATTACTCGACCGGTCCGGTTTGCCGAAAACCGGGTACCGTTTAACCAAACATCTACGTGCCACGTCGGGGATTAATCTTCCACGTTGGATTTATAAAGCGCCGAGCTGGGCTTTAACCCGGTCGAGCTGGATTGGCTACGTGGCTGTTTGTAACGATAGAGATGAAATCTCACGGTTGGGAAGACGTGATATTGTAATCGCTTTACGTGGTACCGCCACGTGTCTTGAATGGTTAGAGAATTTACGCGCTACATTGACTCCTTTAGACGGTGACGGTAACGGAGCGATGGTTGAAAGTGGGTTTTTGAGTTTGTATAAATCGAAAACGAGTGTAACACCGAGTTTACAAGAAATGATACACGAAGAGATAAAAAGGTTAATCGAAACGTATAAAAACGAGCCGTTAAGTTTAACGATAACAGGACATAGTTTAGGAGCGGCGTTAGCGACATTAACGGCGTACGATATAAAAACGAAGTTTAAAAAATCTCCGTTAGTGACGGTTATTTCCTTTGGTGGTCCCCGTGTCGGTGATCGGAGGTTTAGAGAGGAATTAGAAAGACAAGGCACGAAAGTTTTACGTATAGTGAACTCTGACGATTTAATTACCAAAGTGCCGGGATTTGTTGAGAAAGAGGAGGGAGATGACGTGGATGTACACGTGGGAAGTAGTGGTTGGTCGAGGTGGATACAAAAGGGAATTGGTTTGGGAACTGAATTGTGGGGCTATGTGGAAGTTGGAAGAGAATTGAGAGTTCGATCGAGAGACTCACCGTATTTGATGAATAGTATAAATGTTGCCACGTGTCATGAGTTGAAGACGTATTTACATTTGGTCGATGGGTTTGTGAGCTCCACGTGTCCTTTTAAAGAGAGAAAAGTGAAACTAATGAGTTAATGTACTTAATTTATACATGTGTATATAAGGTTATTTAATTGTTCATAAAGGGATGCTTGTGGTTGTTGTCTTTGTTATTTGAGTAGTGATTCTTGTGGCGTATAGAAGTTGATTCGTTATACGGCCAATGAGTGAGAGTAAGTACTTTTTCATTGTTTTGTGTAAAAAGCTAATATGAAAAGCTAACTCTGCCTTTTTCTCTATATATCTCAAAAGCCGAAATCGTTAATGCAATGGAATCAGCCATCGATTAATGTACATTAGGAGTGAGCATGGCTTCCGATCGATCGACAAAATTCAAATGGGAAAGATGTGCCCATTTTAATTCAACTGATTATTTCTCGAATTAATTTTGGAATAGAGTGGAATTGAAATTGGATCGATTTAAATTTTAAATTATTTTATTAATTTTCAAAAAAATATTTAAAATTTAAAAATTTAATTTTAATTGATGAATTGAATTTGATTTATTTGAATTTCAATTTTTTATTAATTTATTGAAATTTAATTTTAATAAATTGAACTAAATTTGATTATTTTTAATAAAAATTAAATTGAAGTGGTTTGATTTGAATTTAAAATTTGGATTATTTTTACTTTTATTGTTTTATAATTTTTATTTAATTATATAATTCAATTTTATAAAAATAATATTTTAAACTTTCACAGTTGAAAAATGAACCAAATTAACCATTTTATCTGAAACTTTGTGAAGATCTTTACCTTTATTTTAATTTGTGAATGTTTGAAAGTGGTTTATGAAGATAAATTGTGAAGTATTGATGGTCTATTTTTTTAAAAAATTAAAATTTAGATTACCAAAAATATAAATAAAATTTTGTTGATTTAATTTTGAATTTTTAAATTTTGTTTGACTAAATTTTTTTTCCAAATTCTTTTAATGATTAAAAATAATTTTTAGAAAGCGAAATTTAGAATTTTTAATTTTAATGATATGGACTAAGCTCGATTATTTTTATCCGGTCGAGATGGGTCGGTAACATAGTATACAGGTAGAGATGATGGAAACGTAAAAGGGAAAAGCAGAAGCCGAAAGCAAGATTGATTAACGTAAAATTACTTAAATACCCATAGAACCGACCAAAATTACACCGACCTGTTTCAGGCTATAAGTGTTGGAAATGGAACTGGAGACACACACATGCAGATACAAAAATACGAACACAACACTTTTTAAGTGAAACTGGTCATAATCATTGAACAAAATCAAGCGCCGTCCATACCAAACCAAACAAAAAGGTTGTGTTGTGTTATGTTTATATATATGTTGTTAAATTATTGAGGTTATGGATACTGGTGATTCTTTGAAAATGTTGAGTGTTGTTGACACGTTATGTTTCATGCTTGCCTGTGATGTTGTGTTAGTTATGTCTCAACAATCAATAATCGAGTTTGTGTTAGAGAGTAGTAGTGTGTATTTGTGTGTATTAAGAGTCAGAGAAGCGGTCTGGAATCGTTGACTAATGATGTTGATTAGTTGTGTTAACTTATGCCTCATGGAATCATATCAACCATTTCAAAGAAGACATGGTTGGAAACATTGCTTCAAATTTAGCCTCTGAAAATCAGTGAGCTTTTTTATAAGGCTTTGAAACAAAAACCATAATATATATATACTTGGAAAAGATTCCATGTTCTAAACTATCGTATCTTCCCATATTCTTTTTTATAGGAAATTAGAAAAATAATTATTTTACACTTTTAATAAATTTACAAATATTTTAAATTTTATCTTCACTATTTTAGAATATAATCCGTTATTACGAAATATATGAAAATGTTAGATGAGGAAGATTGGTAAAATTATGTCTAAAAAAAATTAAATTATTTATATCAAAAAAAATTCTGTCATTTTAATATTTAAAAATTGATGGAGAATTAACTAGAATTTTAAAATATATATAATATTAGTTTAATTTTCTGTTTAATAAAAAAAAATTAACTATATTTAGTCTAAAATGCTTTTCTACCATCTAGTTCCATCTTTGTCAAAATCTGATTGCTGCATTTGGTCTAAAATATCTTCAGGTTGGTTCACTGTGAATTCTGATAGGTGGAATGTTTCAAACAATCATCAGACTTCTCCTTACTTGCCTAAGTTGATTGCTGAAATTCTGAAAATTAATTATGTTCCACCAAAAGTTACTTTGATGGTTTGCCTTGCTGTCCAAAATAGAATTGCTACTAAATTTTTCTTAGTCAAAAGGAGCATCATATCTTTCTCGGATTCTTTATGTCCTTTCTATAATGCCCATGTTGAAGACACTAATCATTTGATTATTTATTGTCCTAGGGCTTTTAAGTTATGGGCGGCTGTGGTTGTTTGGTGAGGGGTTTATATATGTTTTCTCAAGTCTATATTGGAGCCTTTTTTTGCAGTGGAGAGGGCTAGTTGTGGGTAAACTTCGGAATAAGATCTGGATAGTATTATTCATGTCTATGATTTGGACTTTATGGTTGTCAAGGAATAATCTTATTTTTAACTTTAAGTCTGATTCTGTTCAACAAATGCTGAACAGAATTTTTAGCTCGTTTTTGGGTTAGTTTAATCAAATATTTTGATAATTTGGCAAGCGATTCAGACGTTTTGGATTATGAGAAGGTAATATTGGATTCCACTGTCTTCCTCTAAACTTAAATGGAATACGGACGAAACTTCTAAAGGGAAACCAGGTTCTTCTGGTGCTGGTGGTGTTCTTCGGAGTGATAAAGGAGTTGTCCTTTGTATATTCTCTTGTCCTCTAAAGATTATGGAATCAAATGAAGTCGAGTTATCCGCTATCTATCTAGCTTTGGAACTATTAACTTCATCAAAGACTGCATGAAAGAAATCATTTTTGAGTTATATTCAATGAACTGTGTTGCTTGGTTGTCATCTTCTTCCTCTTCAAGACCTTGGAAGTTATCCTAATTGTTCAACAAAATTGATAACATGTTGGCTTCCATTTCTGGTTTCACTTTTCCATACATTCCAAGATCTTGTAATTCTTTTGCTGCAACTTTATCGCTTGCATGTAATTATTTCATATCAATAAACTTTTGTCTATCAAAAGAAAATTAACTGTAAATTGATATTACACCATTATTTAAAGGGTACAGAATTTATAAATAATAGATTTTGAATAATTTATATTTAAATAATGAATAAAATTATCAAATTTAATTGAATAGAAATGTATTAGGAATTTTATTTTTCTTTTAATGACTTAAAATCTTATTTGAGAGAATTTTATTTTTAGCATTTTATAACTTTTATTTACACTATATAGCCCAGTTTTAAAATCTTCACAAAAATAATCTTTCAAACTTTTACTTTTCAAAAATAGCCCTTCACAGATGTGAAAGGAGTCCTTCACAAGCTGTGAAGGAGGTACTTCACAACTGTTGAAGGACTATTTTTGAAAATCAAAGTTTTAATGGATTAAAAATATAAATAAAACCTTTTTTTTTTTTTTTTAGTTTTGAAATTTCAAACTTTTTTTGAATTATTTTTTGTAATTTTCCCATCTTATTTTATAGCATATGTCTTCTTCAAACTCGAACTTTACAAAGTTCGAAAATAATAATGAATCTTTGATATAATAAATTTCGAAAGATGAATACATCTAAATATATCGATTTTAAAATATTTAATTAAATAACTAATCTCGTCCTAAATTAGAATAGTTCTTTAAATTAATTGTAAATCCTTATTTACAAATATAGTGCTATGATATAGCATATGCCATAGTAGTTCAATCAATTCAAGCATGCATAGATTACCTTTCTTTTTAATATGATTGAGAAAACCTATGATTGCTATAATGTAAATTCTACTAATTAGCTTCAAATAACATACTTACCTCGTGCTTCAATTTCTGATATAAATAGATATGATTCATATAAAAACAATAACATAGAAAGTGAAAGTAACATCTCAATCCAATTCTAAAAATTGGGCTATAGCTATAATAACAATAAAAATAAAAATGAGAATATGACATAACATAGTCACGCGTAAAATCATTAATTAAATAAATTGACACATTGACGAGTTACTATTTATGATATAATTGAATTTATGTATTATTGATAAATTATATCACTATGTTAAAACTACCGTGCTAAATGTGAATAATGTGGTCCAATAATGGTTTTTAAGGCTAAACTTCAATAGATGAAAGTGCTAGTGTGAGACTATTGAAATGTTTTGATTCCAAAATTATACTATTTGATTGATTGGGTTTTGTTATTAATGAAAAGTCTTTCTTTCATTTTTTATTTTATTTATTTACTTACTTACTATAGCTATGGCCTATGTGTAGGTTTCGACAAACATTAATATATTATTATTTTTAATAAATATATGGACTAAACACCTATTTATATAAATTGAATTTTAATTTTAGTCCTTTCAACAATATTTAAAAATTATTCTGAAAGTTGTTTTAGAAAAATATTTATGTTATTATTAAAAAATTATAAGTTTTCAGATTTTATTTTTTTTTAAAGCTCTTAATAATAATATTCAAAAAATTTACAGCAAACTATTAAGTTGAGACGTGTTTGTTTATTTAATTTAATATGTAAAATTAATAAATAATTATAATTATTATAAATTTAATCATTTTACTTATGTATATTTATATGTTTACATCTTTTGAAAGTGTTTCTTAAATATTTAAGAAATGGTTATATAAAAACTAGGTAATTAATTTGATAAATATATGGAAAAATTATATAAAATAAATCAAATAAAGTTTAAAAATTCAAACTAAACCAATAGATGTTTATTTTTATTTTTAGCCACTCAAACTTTGATTTTCAAAAATAGACCATCACATGTGAAGGTTCTCTTCACAGACCACCTTTACAGATCAGTGTAAAAGATCTTCATAGAAAGATAAAATTGTCAATTTAGTTCATTTTTTAAAAGTGAAAATTTGAAAGATTATTTTTGTTAAATTTTTAAAATTGGGCTATATTATATAAATAAAAATTATAAATTAATAAAAATGAAAATAACCCTAAATATAGATATATGGTATATAATTAACAATCTATTTTAAAAAAAAAAATATTAAAATTATTGGTTTAAATGATGAATAAGAGTACGACGGAGACCGGTGGTGGTGACGGTTACACGATCTGCCGTAAAAACGTGGTGGGTCCCACGTCGGTGATCTTGAAAAACCGAGTCAGAGTCGAAACTTTGACTAACGAAGGTGTGACACTGACCATAACAACAATTATATTGGAAGCAGCTTTTTCAAATACAATCGTGTAACCAAACTTACAACAGAGTCATCATCAACTTTTCTCTCTTGTGGATCTATTGAAATTTTCAAAACTTCAACTATCTTTGAAATCCATGTTCAAAGCATATCTGAATTCTTTTATTTTTATTTTAAATAATTTAAAATTTAAGAAAAATATCTTTTCAATATATATATTTCACTGTAATAGTATATTTATTTTAAAATAGCAATAAATACACCGTTATGAAATTCAGTAATTATAATAGCGTCTCGTTTAAAATAAATTATTAAATAAATATTTTTAATAAGTAAATTTGAATTTAAAATTATAAATTTTATTATATTAAAATATTAAATTTAATATTACATTCATAATAAAGAAATAATATATATAATCTTAGAATTTGCGACTTTTTGTAACTTTTTGAATGTTAATATTAAAATTTAAATTCATATAAATATAATGAACAATATTACGAAATTGAGAAACAACTCGAAGATTCTACATATTTAGTTATGTATATACATAATCGAAATTATCGATTTACATAAGAGAACTATATAAACATTTCTTAGCAAGAAAACTCATTTCACGTTTCTAATGGATAAAGTGTTAAAAAAAAAAAAAACTATAATTGACATTTTAATCTATATAAACCACATACTATGTATCTATATCTCTATGTATGTTATATATGGCCCCTACATACAATACCTTGTATATAAAATAAAATAGAGACCAATAAACTGCCTCCTGGAAAAGAACATGCAAAATTGCGGCTTCAAAGGAGTAGTACATGTATTTATATATATACCAAACTTATTGGACTTTGCTTTTTAATTGTGAATTTCATTGGCTTGAAGTCAATATCGAATCTGATTTTTAATAAAACCAATCTACTCCACACAATCACTTGCGGCTCTTCATTTTCACACTTCAATTATCTTATATTGAATGAGATTTCTATAGTTAGGTATATTACCAATTCATGTGTTTATATTATCATCTTCACTTTGATAATTGTTTCGATATCTTCTATTAATCTCATCTTATATATGTCATTTTAATTTCAGCTAAATGAGTAATTTTAATATCCCTATTTAATAAAAATGGTTAGTCGGTTGAGTTATTATTTATCTGTATTAATATATCAGTAATAAAGGGTTATTTCCAAAAACACCTCATTTTTTCAAACATTTCACTTTGAGTACCTGGTTTTGAAAAGTTTTGGAAAACCACCTCAAAAATCAAAACCACTAGTAGTTTTGGTTTTTTTTGAGCGGTTTTGGTGTTGTATGAGTAATTTTGATTTTAGGAAATTTCTGAATCTCCAAATTAAAACATATAGAATTTCAAAATCACTCCTACAACACCAAAACCGCTCACAAAAATACCAAAACCACTAGTGGTTTTAATTTTTGGGGTGGTTTTACAAAACTTTTTAAAACTAGGTGCTCAAATCCAAATACTACTTATACGATGTAATATTCTATTGGGTAATTGCCAAAAACCTCCCAAGTTCTGAAACATTTGATTTTCCGCCACCAGTTTTCAAACGTTGTACTAAACCGCCCCCATTTACAAAACCAAAGTTGTTTTCTGTTATGATTGGGTGTTTTCTGTTAATGGGGGCGGTTTGACACAAACATATGAAAAATGGTGGCGAAAAATCAAACGTTTTAAATTTTGGAGGATTTTTTTGTAATTACCCTTTATTAATTCTCTAAATGATATATATATTATTGTTAATTTTTTTATTTATAAAGAATAAAATTATAATATAAAATTAATGGAATAAAATATAAATATCAAAATAGCAAGTGAGCATAAACAATATTTGATTATAATTGCAGGTGAGAAGAACAATATTTGAAAAATAAGAAGATATATAATGCGTGATTACCCAACTTGGAAGAATTTGCAATATTTTTTTCGTATTTGAAGAAGATATATAATGCGCAATTACAATTGTTTTTTTTCCCCATTTATTAAGTTTAATTTAGTGGTAGATTTTGTTAGTCCATTATTCTTTAATAACATAGATATTTACATGTTTTAGTAATTGTTAGAGTTGTAGTAATAATAAATACATATTAATTATAAATTATATATTTATATCATTCTAATTGGTAATATATTTTGTTTACCATTTTAGTTTTATCATTTCCAATATTAATTTTTATATATATTATAATTAAAATGAAGAATAATTATTCCTTTATTTTAAAAGTATTTGATATTGTCATGATTTTTATTTTAATTTTGAAAATTATGATATAAAATTAATGGAATAAAATATAAATAATAATAATAATAATAAGATATATATATTTTTTTAAAAAATCAAATTTAAAGAAATAAATAGGTTAATAAATTAAATTAATTTAAATATTTAAATTTAAAAATAAATAAAAAGGTATTTTTGAATTAAACTACTTTTAATAAAATATGAAATAAAATGTGGAACGATTGAAATCTAACTAGTTAAATAGTTTTTTTTTTAAAAAAATAATTTAAATTTTTATATTTTGAAAAACCTCTAAACAATATAACATTTATATTTATAAATCATAACATTTCCTCCAATAGAAATGTGATAAACATATCAATATCATTTAGAGAATTAATAAAGGGTAATTATAAAAAATCCTCCAAATTTGAAACGTTTGATTTTTTGCCACCGTTTTTTAAACATTTGTATCAAACCGCCCCCATTAACATAAACCATCCCATCATAATAGAAAACAGCTTTGATTTTATAAATGGGGTGGTTTGGTACAACGTTTGAAAAATGGTGGCGGAAAATCAAATGTTTCAATACTTGAGAGGTTTTTGGTAATTACCCATATTCTTATATCAATACTAATAATAATATTGAATTTGAAATTCAATAACGGGTCAATTTTATAATAAATATTTGTTGGCATTTCACTCATCATTCTTCTTTAAAAATATATTCGATTTTTTTTAATTATAAATATCTAAACTAAAATATATATAATATAGAGTATAATTAAATTACTATAATTTTTTAGATGATTTTTATTCAATTAAATGAAAATTTACTTTTTAAAATTATATTTACCCTCAAAATCAAACTAAACTATATAATTCGAAAAAATTTTAACCCATACAAAGTTTAAATATATGATTATAATCTGTTTCAAAAAGTTTGTAAAATAAAATTTTAGCTTTCATTCAATGTGTAATTGACTGTGAGCGTAATTCACAAAATCTGTGAATTAAATTTACAAATATTTTGAAAAACGAATGAAAAATAAATTTTAAAAAAATTATTTTTATATATTTTTAAAAATAGATCTGTAGTAATATTTTAAAATTTAAAAATTAATTAAATAATTTTCACATATATTATCATCTACCTTACTTTAAGAGCCATTTGATTTTTTTTTTCAAACTACATTATTATTACTAATATTTATTTATTTATTTTATTTTTGAAATAAGATCTAAAGTGAGCTTTTGAATTATTGTTAATAATCAAGATTCAATTCAAATTACAAATCATGACCACCTTTATAATAATCAGCTGCACCGCCCAAATATTATATTAAAACAAATACAGGATCAACAATTTAGAATATTATTTAAATATTTTCCTACGTGTACAAACTACAAAATCTAGAGTAAATAAAGTGTAGTTTTCAAAGTCTAAACTTCAAAGTTTGAATTGAAAAAGTGACAATTTGTCTTTAATTAGCAAAAGCACTTTTTAGTTACCGCGTAGAGTACTTATTTTCGTGACTTCATATATATTAATCAACCAAATTATTATATTATATAGTTTTTATTATTATTTAAATTTATATATTAGTGTGTCGGTATCTGCTGTACTTGACTCTTTTATTTGATAACACAATTTTTTCTTCATTTAAATCAACAATTGAGAGAATTTTGGAGAAGTGACATCAATTAATATTTTGACTTATAAATTCAACATTTTAATATAATTAAATCAAGTGATTATACTATTACGTAAAATTGAAAATAAATAACATTTATGCTTTTGTATAGTTAAAGTGGCCTCTTAGGGCTTGGGTTGAATTCTCTATTTGGGCTTTATATAGAAGGCCCATATATTCCAATTATTGTTTCATTTCATTTGAAACAAAATTAATAATTGTATTCTTTTCGGAACTAATAATTGCACTATAAAAATGTCTCTTCCTCCAAATAAAATTGGCTTATATTAGGAAACAAAATTAAGTCAAAATATGAACTAGAAAGGAAATGAAAAATATGTCACAAATAAGCAATTATATGACACATAAAATTACGAAAATGCCATTAATAGTGTCAAATCAAAATAAGATTATGTGGCTAGTATATAGACATAATGCTCACATTTTTGACTTTGTTTAAACAAAATAATCATACCCATTTCACTCAATCCCATTTATACAAAATTTGTTCTAATTTTTCAAAACATAAGAGATTATAGAACTTGAATATATAACTATATTATGTATATTATATGTAAATAAAATAAAATTGAATGGATTGAGATTGAGATTGAGATTGAGATGGGATAGGAGCCACATAAAATAAATGAAGAAGTAAGAGAGTGACATATGTGCTTTTGAATAATTATTTTGTTGGGAGATATAGGGAACGTGCTTATTTAGTTGAAGCCATTGTGCATTTTGTGATCATGTTACAAAAGCATCATCAAACTCTTCTCAAGGAAAAAATAATGATAAATCATCATGATGTCACCCAGATAATACTTATATATTGAGTTATGTGTTTTAATGATACAATTTGTATATAATCATGTAAAATTCTATATATATATATATATATATATATATATATTTATGTGATTCAGAATGAGAGTAACAATCTGATGTTATATAAATAATTTATTATATTTTATTTTTTTAATGCATTATATATTTATAATGACATATTATACACTATAATAAGAAATTTTTTAATATTTTTTTAACTATATTATGCCATGAAATTCAAATAGAATATAAAATTAAATGGGTTATATAGGTTTTTGGTGTAAAGTTGGTATGTTTTATTATTATAAAAATAGATTGATTTATTCTGATGGAATTTTTTATGAAAAATATTATTTAACAATTTTTATAATTTTATAATTTCAATTTTACATTACTTATTTAAAAAATAAAAATAAATAAATGGCACATGCTTTGCATGTGCCAACAGTCCTAGTAGTATCAATAAAAATAGAGATGAAGTTGCTCAACATGTAAATGGTGGAGAAAAGAATGGGTTTGATGTTGTATTGTAAGGAAGATTTTCTATTGGTCCTGGTGGAAGTTGATCATCAAAATTGACCACAAATTTTGTAAATTATTGGATGAGTAAAGGTCAGAAAGGGAAAAAAATATTAAAACAAAGGGACAACGCAGTAAAGTGCTATTGGCACTTTTATATATAGTAAGATTTATGTATTTTATTTTTATTATAATACTAATTATATGATGCATCATCCAGTAGTATGAGATGGATACGAATTAAGCGGATTTAATATTATTTGTGTTTTTTAAATCATCGAATAAAACCAATTTAACGCCATAAAATTTAAAAATAATATGATTTTATTTTTATTAATTTATTAGACATATGAAGATGTTATATATATATATATATATATATATATATATATATATATATATATATACACACACTAGGCTTGAAGCACCTGCAAGGCAGGTGCTACAGCCATTTTACTGATTTATTTTTTTTAATGACAAGCATTTTTTAAAATTTATGGGTGAATAAGTTATGTTTAAATTGTTTAAATTATATTTTAATTTTAAAATAAAATTATATAAATTAATATTATATATTAATAATATGAGAATAAATATTTCTTATTATTATTTAAATATTTTACTATTCTAAATTAATATTTTAAATTACTTTTTAAATAATTTAAAAGGTTATATATTTAAATTATTTCATATACTATTTACAATAGAAATATTATATTTGAATTTATTATATGAATCTAAATTAATTAATTAACTGTTATGGTTGATATTATAATTTTATAAGTATATTTTCACTTTTATATTGTAAAAATTTAATTTTATAAAAAAAAAAATGTGAAAGTTCTATTCTATAAATAAAAAAAGAATTCCAATTGAAATTTCAAAATTTTTAAAATGGTAACTGAACCAAGAATCCACATTTTGTATTAATTATTATTTTTTATATAATTAGTTAATTTTTTTTTTATTTTTTATAATTCAATAGTTTATATTATTTATTAAGGACATGGTAATACTACTTCATAAACTAAAATAAAATTATGTTTTAATGGTCATCATCTAGATAAACTTATCTTCATAAATCATTCACCCTATGATTATAGTTATAAAATGATTCTGGACGGTGGATCATTTTCTTCTCATCAAACAATATAAATATAAATAATATTTAATTTTTTCGTTTCTTTTGATCTCATTGGTCATAGTAAATGATAATAATACCGTTGCTTGGAATTACAGGAGTGGCTAAGTGGGAGACCCAACAAACAAGGACCCATAGCAAAACTCGTCAAGGAGGTGTTTTTGAGTAAATTTTCGACAAATTATCATTTAACCCATACCACATGAAAAGACGTCATTATTTGTTTTGTTTTATTTGACCAATGAGCAAACTAATAGTAAAATTAATGTATAATGGAGACTAGATATGGAAATTCAACGGGAAAGCAGGTGTCTCCCGTTTTTAATATATATATATATATATATATATATATATATATATATATATATGATGTAATCCATGTATTTATTAAAAAAAAAATACCTTAAAACGATCTACTTCACACAAATGTCCTCCATGAAACCTCTCTCTTAACCTTTGCAAGCCAACACGATATCCCACTATAATAGTTTTATAAACCTTGCTGTATTTTTTTTTCTTTTTTTTTAAAAAAAAAAACAACCATCACCTGATAATAATAATAATAATAATAATAATAATAATAATAATAATAATAATAATAATAATAATAATAATAATAATAATGGAGACAAATTATATGTATATACATATAACAAAAACAAAAAAGACACGAGACTACAGTTCGAAGCACCTAAAAAACATTGGAACATGCTCAATCACTTTCAAAATCCAACACACCTATCATCACGGGACTACGACGCGTAACATGGTTCATCAATTTATTTATTATCATAAATCATTCACACACTGAAAATAAAATATATTCATAAACACATAAAATTTCACACATTTTGAATATTAAAATGGTAAGCAAAAATGTGAATAGAATTAGGCAAATGAGCATTTAGTTTAATACAGATACAATCATATCATTAAGATTTGATTATCTAAGTTGATCTCATTTAGATAGGATGATTTGCTTTTCAATCATTGTTACGTATATCCAACGAGCATAGTTATCAATATCAGTTTTGTTTATTGCTTAATCTCTGCACTTTTAAGTTTTAATATTTGTTTATTTGACGGAAATCGTCATATCTTTATGAAGTAGTGTAATTAGTTGTAACACCAGTTGATTCGGCTAGCAGGTGCGATTGTGTCATTATTAAGCTAATGGAGCCACCGCGAATAATTCAGATTTACTCTATTTAAAGTTCGGCTCCAACTCGGTGATGTGTTTTAATAACCATTAATCACTCAACCTATAAATAAAATTATAAACGAAATCAATCTATATTAGAGATTTTTACATGCTTCCACTCACAACACATCAGGTGCTACTAAGAGTGTTTATCTATGGGTTTCGATTCAATAACCGGTTGTACTAATGATTGTGTAATTTCAGAAAAGAATACACAAAGTCTCCAAAATATATCCAAAAAGAAAAGAAGAGAAAATCCCGATCGCCACAACAAAGATCGCCACAACAAAGACGATCAGAGCAACCACAACAAAAATGAATGAATCTGCTACAATAATCTAAAAGCTGGTATATATACACTTAGGTTAAGTAGTGGATTGGGTCGAATCATAAGTTGGGTTTAATAATGTACCCCAAGCCCACAAGCCCTATACCCAGACAAAGTAGCCCAAAATTTATATGTATGATACAAAACATAACCGACTTCCCATTTTGGATCATAAAAATATCATACAAACAGTACTATCAGAATTTACAATTTAACACCGCAAAGCTATAAGTGTCTTTCAACTAGTAACCATCATCGCCAGGCACCCAACCTCTCACCTTTTAGCTCACAGGAGCCCAATGTGAATAAGATCCCTGCAAAACAGAAATTTTTTCACAGAAAGTACTTTAGTTCCCATATCAGCAGGGTTTATATCAGTAGAAATCTTCCCCACATTCACTGTACCATTCAAAACATGTAATCGAATGAAATTATATTCAACATTTATGTGTTTCATTCGGTCATGGTATATAGAATTTCTACTCAGCTGAAAGACGCCCTGGATGTCTATTAAAACAGAAGCGGTTTCTTTAAGGAGCTTCAGTTCCCTAAGCAAACCTTGGATCCACATAGCTTCCCTGATTCCCTCTGTTAAAGCAATATTTTTGCCTCAGCTGTAGACAGAGCAACCCCAAATTGGAGCCTTGCTCTCCAAGATATATAATTGCCACAAATAGTGTAGTAATAAGATGAAGTAGATCTTCTAAAGTCTATTTCCTTAGCATAATCAAAATCAGACTATCCAATAACAGAAACAGAGTGAGTATACTTACCATACACCAAACCAAATCCATAGTGCCCTTGATGTACCTTAAAAGCCCTTTCATTGCTTCCTATTGAATTGCTTTTGGTTTCATTGTAAAGCGACTTTGAACACTCAAGGAATAGGCAAGATCAGGTCTGCTACAGACCATTTTATACATTACACATCCAACAACTTCCGCATAAGGAACATCATCAAGTGTATTATCATAATCAGAAATTTTAGTATCCAAACCGTGACCAGCAACAAGAGGCAAGCTAGAAGACTTAGAATCAAACATATTGAAATTCTTAAGAATCTTTTTAAAATAATTTTTTTTATAAAAAAATAATAGATGTGCTTTTTCTATTCCTAACCATGTTCATTCCTAAAATTTTGAGGCTTTACCAAGATCCTTCATTTCAAATTCACTATTCAAACATTGTTTCACATATTTCAGCTTAATAAAATTAGGACCAATCAATAGTGTATCATCAACATAGAGGAGCAGAAACATAGGAGAATCATCATCAAAGTTATAGTATAAGCAAGCATCAAACAAGCTTCTTTTAAAACCAATGGAAATAATGAACTTATGAAATCTGTCATTCAATTGTTTGAGTGACTATCTTAGCCCATATGATGTAGAAAATCTTGACAAACAATTATATTCAATAAGAGAAAAGAAACATCTATCTTATTGTAACATAGTAGTTACGGATATCGAACCCAAGGGATTACACTAAAATTGTTACTCAAGAGTTGAAATGAATCAATATACTAATTGAATGACAATAATTCCTAAAATTACACTAATGACAAGAAAATTAAATTGATTAAAAATGAATCAAATACACTAAGAGTTGGTAAAATATTTGAGGAGATCATGGTTGAACATTCATTTCACTAAATAGATACTTGATCCTTTTCTTAAACATTTTATCAAACACTTGGAACACTAGAATATAACATGGATCGAAATTGCATCAATATTAGGTTTCTTCAAATTCTAACATCAAAATATAATCTACAACAATTATATGTCTATAAATTAAGTAAATGACTCATGAAGTACAATCCACTTGAGATGACTAAAAATCACCTTGTCTAGTTTTATTTTAATCACTCTTAATTCTTAGATCCAACCATGAAATTGCTATGTCTAGCATCAAACAAGATTAAATCTATGTATAACTCAATTTTCATCAAGTGAATTAAGCAATTAACACACATATTATGCTATATAAAAGAATTCACCATTAAAGCACATAAAAAGCTTAAGAATCACAATATCTACCTAGATCCACATATATTCAACCACTTAAAAGCTAGCCTAGCATAACTAAACTAATATAATCAAAATTCAACAAGATATCCATATCAAAACTCTAGAGATGGAAGTAAAAGTGAAGGATTAGATGGAACTTGTAATGGAATGATGAATCTAGAGCTTGAATCCTTGGGTTTTGATGAATTGATCTCCAATATATACTTCTCCTCTTGAAATTCACTTGAAGAATTGAGAGAAATTGAAGAACACAAATGAATTCTCGTCTTACTCAATTTCAAAGTGTATAAGAATGTTACCAATAATGATCCAAGATGCCTATCTAAGAGTTTAAGATAAGTATTTATAGTATAATTCAAATCACACCCAAAATGACTCCAAATTTATAAAATATTCATAACACCAATGTTACCGAGCTTAGTTCGGTACACAGCTCGGTACCAAGTTCGGCATCAAAATAAGAAATTCTTTCCCAGGTATACCGAGCTACGAATTCAGCAGTTAATTTGGGCTTTAATTTGGACAGAATGGTGTTCAAGAGTTACACCTTCATACCGAGCTTGTAATTCGATACTGAGTTTGGTGCAAAGCTCGGATAAAAGGGTTTCCATTCTTCCCAGGTAATTGTGGAACTAGAGTTCGATACTGAGCTCGGTATACAGTTCGGACAGAAGGCTTTCTTCTATATTCGCTCACTTTACCGAACTGCATTTCATATCTATTTCGATACAGAATTCGGGCATAAGGCTTATCTTTGTTCTTCCATTCACCGAGCTTTGTAGTTTGGCATCTAGCTCAGTAGCTAGTTCGGACAGAAGGATCATTTCATTGACTTCTTTTTGTACCGAACTATAGCTCGGTGGCTAGTTCCGTGATCACTTCCTTAAGTCATTTTCCTTCTCTTTTCGATCCTTTTTTGCTCCAAACTTCCACTTTTCTTCCTTGATGACCCTTAATCTCCAAATTAACGATTAAGCCCTGAAATTAAGCGAAAGCGATTCAAAATTATGTATTTCATAAAGAGAAGCGAACCGAATTCATCTAATTTCATACTCATATTCCAAGAAACAAGTCTTATTTTCATCACCCTATTTACAAAACCCTTCGGAATGAGCCATAAAAATTTCTTTATAAAAAAACCATGTAAGAAAAAAGTTTTCACATCCATTTGTTACAATTCCCAATCAAAGAAGGCAGTCAAAGCAAACATTATTCTAATTGTAATATCTCTAATAATAGGGGGAAATTTCATTGAAATAAATATCTGGTTTCCGAGTGAAGCTTTTGGCTACCAGCCTGACTTTATACCTACTAGAATTAAGTACTTGGAGATTCTATTTGATGTTGAAAACCCACTTACAAGCAACCAATTTCTTATCAACAGGTTTGTCAACCACTTCCCAAATATGTTTTTTCAGAATAGAGTTACTCTTCTTTCATAGCAAACCACCATTTTTAGCATGCTTATAATTCACAATATTAGAAGGCACAAATTCATCAGAAACAACATAGTCAATGCATAAATCATCATATTAGCATCCAAGTATCTAGCTGGAGTTCTAATTACCCTCCTAGGCCTATCTCGAGCTATAAAATGATCATTGGTATCCATATTGCCTATATTTAAAAATTGATCATATTTAGAATTATCAGTATTAGAATCATCATTAGGTTCATCATTAACATCAAAAGCGTCATTTTTAGGAAAAGTAGTGTTAGATGAACTAGAACCAGTTTCAGGTAAAGTAAATACATGAGGAATAACAGATGGAACAGAATCAGTTGCAATATCAGGATTATTATTGGTTACATTATCAGTACTATTATCAAATTCACAATCAATATTGTAATCAAATAAAGCAAAACCGGGTAGAGCATCATTATAATCAGACTTATTAGAGACAAAACCAGGAAATTCAGTTTCATTAAAAATAACATCCCTGCTAATAATGAATCAATAAGAAGGGCCCTTTCTATAGATCAACCTGATACCTTTAGTACCATAGGAGGAACCCATAAATAGACACTTTATGGATCTACGTTCCAACTTACCCACGGATTGATGTGCATATGCCCTGCAGCCGAAAGTCCTGACATGTTTTAACACAGGCAGTTTACCAAATACATTTCAAAAGGAGTTTTCCAATCAATCACAGAAGAAGAGGACCTATCTCTGACATAAAGAGCAATGTTTAAAGGTTCCCCCCCAGAAGATTTTGAGTAGCTTAGCCTTAAATAAAATGCTCCTTATGTTTTCAAGTAAGGTTCTATTAAGACGTTCAGCCACTCCATTCTATTGGGGAGTATCCTTATAGTTCTATGCCTAACAATACCATTCTTAGTATGCCTTATGGTTCTATGCCTAATAATACCATTCTCAACACAGAAAGAATCAAATAGATCATTACAGAATTCAAGCCCATTATCTGTCCTTAAAGCCTTAACTTTACAATTAGATTCAGTTTCAACATGCTTCTTCCAAATTTTAAAATTATCAAGAGCATTATCTTTACCCTTTAGCAGATACATCCAAGCATATTCAGAGTAATAATCAATAATAGAAATGAAATAAACATTCTTACTAAAAGTTTTGGTCCGTAAAGGACCCCACAGATCAGCATGCACATACTTAAGAACAGAACCAGCTTTGAAATCATATTTTATAATGGGCATCAGAGTTCGTTTGCCAAGTATACAATGCTCACAAAAATCCAATATATAGTTATCATCAATATCAATCAATCCCTTTTTCTTTAATTCCTTTAATGCATTTTTACCCAAGTGACGAAGCCTATTTATGCCATTTCTGCAATTTAGATTCAGCCGATTTATCGATGGCTAAGACCACAACAATTTCACCAACAAGTTTGTACAAATTACCACATTTTTTTCCTTTCATCATTATCTCTTTAGTGTTTGAATCCATGATGCACACAGTTTGATTTTTAAACATACATTCAAAACCAATACAGTCTAAAGCACTAACAGAGATAAGACTCCTCTTAAGATCAGGTACATACTTAACATCATGCAAAATCCTAATAGTATCATAAAAATATTTAACTCTATCAGAACCACTACCTTAATCATGCATTTATGATCAGACCCCATTAGGACCAATCCCACATTGCCAAGATTGAGTTCACTAAACCAGTCCTTGTTGGGTGTTATATGATGCGTATAACCAGAATCAATGACTCAATCCAAAGCAGGACACCGATTAACAGACAAAGCATAAGACAATTTAGCAATAATAATCAAGTCTTCACAGAATTGCACATGGTCATAAAAAACAACAGAATTAGAAAAAACGGTTTGAGAGATACCCTTAGTCTCATCTTTCTTCTTCTGAAAATAACCCTTTACAAGGTGATTCTCCCCCCATAATAACAACTTATATTTTTTTGTCAGATTTACCCTTTCCTTTATTTTTATCCTTTGAATTACCTGAGTTATTACCATTATTGTTACCATTTTGATTCGGAGAATTAAACCTTTTCTTTTTATTCCTGACAGGTTTATCGATTTGAGTCATTAACCCTTCAGGTTCAGATTTTACTTTATCTTCATTAGCAGTTCTAAAAGTCAAAGCATCAATGATCAATTTAGTGGTGAATGCAGCATTATTGAAAAAAATAAATTCTTTTATAATAGAATGTGATTTAGGCAAGGCATGTAAAAGAATCATAGTAAGTTATTCTTCACACAATTTACTTTCCTATTTATTTCTACTATTAAATCTTGAACAAGTCTTTTAAAAACAATCAAATTTTCAGCAACTTTCTTTTTAGGATCAAATTTAAAACTAAACAACCTATGCAAGCTTAACAACCTATTTTGAACATCTTTTTTCCAAATAATTTGTTTCTAATGCAGTCCATAATTCAGATGTTGTTTTAGCACTAGCAAGATTAGTCATGACATCATCAGAAAAATGCAACAATATCATGTGGTATGCATTTTCGATCAAATGTTTCTTTTAGACCTCAGAGATATACTCAGAGTACTCTTTATCAATAGCCATTTCAACCCCATGATAGACAAGAACAGATAACATCTTTTTCTGCCATGGTACAAAATCTTGGTTCCCATCGAAAACTTCTATATTAATATAACTTGAAATAGGAGTTTTAGCCATATTAATCTTAATATGCACAGAAAATGCAAGATGCCATGATACATATAAAGATCAACAATCAAACTCACTCAGAGATCAAAACATAAAGCAATTCAGATCAATGTATCACACAACAATAAATGAAGCCAAACGATCTATTCAATCAGCAGCAGACAATCAATTAACAGATTAATACACCAAGAATCCTAAAAGAATTAGTATTAACCTAATCACAAAAAATGAGCCATCAATCAATACAACCTAAGATTGAATTCACAAAGAACAACTCAGAGATGACAAATACAATCAAGCAAGCAAGAATCACATAGAATTTCAACCAAACATACCCTGAGGGCGTAAACCAAACCTTACTCAGGCAGCAAAGTTAAAGTAGTAAACATGAGACATATATCTAAAGGTTTATAGAAATGTACCAAGTAGAAACCAAAGCCGCAATATCTTCTAGTATTCCATTTTTAGCTATTTATGTACTTGTTTATTTTTTCTTGAAGATTCTATTGTATTTTCATTTGTTTACCTTCTTTCTCCAGATCATTTTTCACCTGTAAAAGATATAAGAATCAATACACACACCCAGAGTTATTCAATAAAAAATAAAAATGAAAAGGGTTAGAGAAGATTTAGGGTTTTGGCAGATCCTCTCAAGATATGTTCAAGGTTTCTGTTGAGTTGACTCAAGTCCTCTATTGTCGTTAAGAAGGGTAAGCCTTCCACCTGAAAAGACAATAAGGAAACGAAAGTCAATAAACAAATGAGAATAAAAGAAGAAACCAAGAACATAGATTAGCGTTTCGAATTGAGTGATTAAGCTTTGATACCAATCATTGTGTTTTAACAATAATTAATCACTCAAACCATAAACAAAATCAGAAATGAAATCAATCAACACAGGAGAATTTTACGTGGTTCCACTCGACAACACACAAAGTGCTATCAAGAGTGTACATACACGGGGTTTCGACTCAGTGGTCGGTTGCACTAATGGTGGTGTAATTACAGGGAAAAAGACACAAAGTCTCCAAGACAGATTTAGAAGGAGAAGGGAAAACCCTAATCGTCACAACAAAGACGATCAAAACAAACAAAAAAGAATGAATATGCTATAGTAACCTAAAAGATAGTATGTATACTTAGGTTAAGTACTAGAGCGGGTCGAGTTATATGAGTTGGGTTTAATAATGTACCCTCAAGCCCATAAGTCTTGTACCGGACAAAGTAACCCAAAACTTATACATAAGATACAAAACTTAACACTCGGGTTCAAACAAGTTCATGAGGAATTGAATCCGTGTCCAATTCAAACTAGTCGAATTTTGAACCTCACAATTAAAAGCTTGCGAGTTTAAGGAGTCTAAATGAACCTATACGAGTCTATTATATTAAATATATTTATATTTTTAAAATAAAATTATATTAAATTAATATTTTCTTTAATATATTTTAACGAGTCGAGTTCGAGTCGAACTTCTATATAAGCTCCCGAGCCCAAGCCCGAGACTAAGTTTGGATACCAAAAACTTGGTAAGTGAGCTTGAGTTCGAACTTTTGATACATGAATCGAACCCGAGTTTATACGAGTTCGGACTCGACTCAAATACATCCCTAAGGTAGCCTATTTCGACTGGTAATCATAGACGATTTTTTTTCTTTTTATTTCAGCATTCAAATTTATGATCTGTCAGCTTAAAAATCACATAAAATTCGACTGGTGAAGATCGAACTAACCGAATAAGCCGAAATGTTATATTATTTTCGTAAAATCACATAATCACATCGTTCGCATCCGAACTTTGGATATATAAATGGAACTTGAATCTATACAAGTTGGAACTCGACTCTATTTGTATACACTCCTAAATTAAACTATTTGGCAGGTGGTCAAAATTAATTATTCTTTTCTATTTTAACATTTAAATTCATATATATTAGGGTAAATTAAATTTATAGGCCACCAAAAGTTTAAAGTATAATTATAGGCCCATTTTAAAAATCATACAAATCTAAACTTTTTAAAACTTTGTTTTCATCCTATAGGCCTAACTTCCCATACTACCCTTTTCAATTAAAAAAAAATTAAAAATATATTTTTAATTTACTTAAAAAAAAAAGAAAATGTAACCTTCCAAAATTGCCCTTCAACCAGTTAGGACTGGTTCTGTTTTTGTTCATCAGATTCCATTCAGAAAAAAAAAACGATCTTCTTCTTTCTCCACCATCAACCTAATCAATCGTAAGTCTCCATCTTCTCCTTCACCATTCATAACAACGAAAGCCTCCATCTTCTCCTCCGAATTGAAATCTTCTATCTTCTCCTCTATTGACAGCTTTTGTGTCATCTTCTCCAATTACGACCTAATCGATCGAAGCCTCAACCTCTTCTTCACCTAATTCATCGAGAGCCTCCATCTTCTTCTCCACCGTATCGAAATCATCCAGATTTGTCAACGGGTATTGATTTCATTGAAAGCTTTTGTGTCAATTTTCATCCTACTGCTCAAGTCGTCGACTGATGTGGAGATAATTGTAGAATTGATGAATGTAAGGTTCTAGTCATGGTGGTCTGCCGCTAGATCGTGACACATCTGCCGCTAGGTCGTAGGGCTGCTTGGTCTTCTTTGATATAAAAGGTAAGCTGTTGATTTGAATTTGATGCATTTTGGTTTTGTTCTAGTAATAATTGTGGGATGCTGAAAGCTATTATATTGAAATATTTGGTCTTTGTTATTCATGTATTTCTTCGTTATTCACAGTCTGTGAATTGATAAATATGTCATTGGTAGTAGATAATTCATGGCTTAATACAGAGACTGTGAATTTTGATGTGTATTGTTGTTGAATGTTAGAGCAGTTCATAGTCATTGAATTGTACATAGTTTATAGCAGTGATAATACCGTGAAAAAGAAACTATAAGGTGTGATGCAAGCTGCTGTTAGATTGAAACTGGACCAAAACTGTTGTTGTAATAAAAATCATGAGTGTAGTGGACTAAAACTGCTATTAGATTGAGTTAACTAGTTAGGTAGATAGAGATATAGAAAGACTTAGAGGGCATCCCTACGTACTTCATTAGCAAAAAATTTTATGATAAATTTATCTCTATTTATGTTTTCTTGACCTGCTGCTATTGAAATTTTTGTTTCTGTCGATTCTATATGTTGATTGGAATTTGTAGTGTATTGTTGTTGAAAGTCTGTGATCCTTGTTCATAATCTATGAATTTTCTTAGTTCCATGATCAT
The DNA here is from genome assembly GCA_031304145.1 of Cardiospermum halicacabum. Lineage (NCBI taxonomy): Eukaryota > Viridiplantae > Streptophyta > Magnoliopsida > Sapindales > Sapindaceae > Cardiospermum > Cardiospermum halicacabum. The sequence goes on along the minus strand of CM062399.1, from coordinate 8,240,384 downwards.
TATTCACTGTCTGTGAGCAGATAACTCTATCTACTATAATACAGGTTGTGAACTGATGTGTTGTATTATTATTGACAGTGTTTTCTGTTCACAGACTGTGAACTGATAACGTAACATGTGTGAGTTATATTCACAGTCTGTGAGCAGATAACACTGTCAACTATAATACAGGTTGTAATCTGATGGACTGTATTATTATTGACAGTGTTTTCTGTTCACAGACTTTGAACTGATAATGTAAACATGTGTGAGTTATATTCACAGTCTGTGAATAACATTCACAGTTTCTGAATAAAGATCATAAATTCATGAACTGATGATGGTACTTGTTATCTTACTGGTTGAATTAATTTTTTCAGATGAATTATGTAAGAGCTGTTCTATTCTAACGCAAAGTGGAATGGTACTGAATATAGTGGTGGAGAACCCGGGGCTGAGGTTTTCGATTTAAACACGACGCTTCAGCAATTGATTGATAGGATTTCATCCAAAAAGAGTAGACAAAGAGAGAAGGAACGTCTGCAGCTGCATTTCATGTGGAAGAATCCAGATGGCATAAAAATTAGGATGCCTATTAATGATGATGGTGACTTGAAGTTTGCTTTTGGAGAGAATCCTTTAGTTATTTACGTTGATAGTGATGGTCGTCCGAAGGCAAATACTACAGCTTTGTTGCAGATAAATCGATGTCAGTCTCAGCAGGTTCAACACAACAATCTCTCACTTTTGGTGAATCTACAGGACAAGAGAGAGATGTTTTACGAGATAATGATTTGCTACCGAGGAATAATGTTGATTTTGATGATCTTGATTTGCGAGACCTACTTGATGGCAATTTTCATGGTGATGTTGATACACTTAATGACTTCATCACAACTGATGAATATGGTGGAATTGGCGAAAAAAGGCATGGGTTGGATGATATTATTGATGATATGAACGACGGAAGTGATAGGATAAATGAAGAGTGCAATGATTGCTTGAGTGATTGGGAAAAAGAAGACGACATAGAAATAATGCAGCAAGATAAGGAAACTGACACTTCAAGCGTGTACCACCTGTCTGGGTTGCCTAAATAGAAGTGGCCAGCATCTCAAGTCTATTGTCTTTCAGATTCCCAAAATCGTAATTCTCTTCGTGTTGGTGCTATATTCAACAGTAAGGATTCTATGAAACTTGAAATTTGCAAGTATGCTCTAGAGAAGAAGCTGTCTATTTGCATCCCAAACTCCAACAGCGTTCGCTTTGAGGTTGCATGCATGACAAAGGGATGCATGTTTGCTTTCAGGGCAAGAAGAGGTGTGAAGGGATTCCCAATATGGATTGTGATTGAGTTTATTACAGAATGTAATTGCCTACACGATCCGGATAGAGCTGAGCATAGGCAGGCTAGCGCTAGAGTGATAGGGAATATGTTTGCTAGTCGTCTTGGTGAGTGTCAATTTACACCAGGTAATATTAGAAGTGAGATTAGAGATAGATATGCAGTTGTATTGTGGTATAGCAAAGCTTGGCGGGCATTACAAATTGCGAGGGACATTGCATATGGGACTCATGAAGAATCATGGAGTTTTCTTCCTTCATGGCTTAATGGACTACGGGAAACTAATGCTGGTACTGTTATTGCTATACAGACATCTTTGAGTGGGCACTTTATGTACTCATTTATGGCATTAGGAGCATGCATTGAAGGTTTTAAGTTCATTCGTCTTGTAGTTGCGATGGATGCAACACATCTTAAGGGACAACTTAGGGGGTGATATTTGTTGCAACAGGTTTGGACGGGTCTAACTGTATATATCCAATAGTTTTTGGTTTTGCGCCTTGTGAGGATGAGAACTCCTGGTTTTGGTTTGTCAGTCAGTAAGCTTCGGGTAGCTATTGGGAACAGAGATGATCTTGTTCTTGTTACGGATCGTGGTACCAGCATACCAAAGGCTGTTCGTGAGGTGTATCCGAATGTGCCTCATGTTTCTTGCTACTATCATTTGAAGCAGAATTTGCTTAAATACTGCAGAAAAAAGAAGGATGTTCAAGAAGCCTTGTATGAAGCTGCCTACTCCCACTCTAAGGAGAGTGCGATGAGTTGTTGCAAGGTATCGCAATTGCATCCCCTAATATGCATCAAGAACTCATTAAGTTAGGTGTAAAGAAGTGGGCAAAATCATACTGCCCAAAGAGAAGATATAATGTCATGACAACAAACACTGCAGAGTCTTTAAACAAAGTTCTCCTACCAGCCCGTCGTCTTCCCGTAACTGCAGCTCATGAATATATAAGGCTTTTGTGCCAAAATTGGTTCTATTCACGTCATGAAGCGGCAAACAAGTTAACAACTTCCATCACAGCAGCAGCCTCTGCCAAAATCAACGACATGAATGAAATAGTAGATAAATGCAACGTCTACCCCATTCGTGAATATTTGAAGTACCAAGTAAAGCATTCAGAACTGGGAGAGGGCATAGTAAATGTAGAGGAGACATCCTGCACGTGTGGTCGCTGGGGTTTAGACCAGTTTCCTTGTTTTCACGCCATAGCATATGCAAGGTAAAATTACCAGTTTTATTGCGCCCTGTCAGATCTAGTCTGTGATATATGTTCACAGTTTGTGAATGGTGTTCATAGTTTGTGAATACAATTCACAGAGGGCTGTTAATACGTTAGAACTTTGCAATATTCTTACTTTTCATTATATTTGGTTTCTATGTTACAGATTTGCCCGAGTCAGAGTTAGTGAGTTATGCCATGAATATTATAGCAAAACATTCTTGCAAGGTGCGTATAGGAAGGCAATCAATCCTGCACCAGGTCCAGAAACATGGAGGCCATCAGACATGACAGTCCTTCCTATGATAGAGAAACCTCAGACCGGTCGACCTAAAGAAAAGAGATTTCGTTCAGCCGCTGAAGGTACTAGACAGAAAAAGTGTGGTAGGTGTCAAATGTTGGGTCATACAAGGAGAACATGTAGTAATCCTGTTTCGTCGTCCATCGGGAGTACCGGTGGGACAGCAAATGTGGATAGATCAGAAGAAAGGCGTCGTAGAGTTATGCATTGCAAGCGTTGTGGTGGCGCGGGTCATACAGGGAGAAAATGTTCTGTTTCCGCACCAGCTAGTGTCGACGAGACAAACGCAGACCAGTCATCTCACATAGATCCTACCGAAACTGAGTCCTTGGACAGCCCTGAGCCGATTATGTCATAGTATGACCAGTACCTGTGTACTTAGATAAGGATAATTATATGTGATTTGTATTCACAGAGTGTGATCCGTATTTTACAATACTTTATATTAGCTGTGAATTACAGTCACAGACTCTGTACTGTGTTTATTAATGTAATATGTATTATATGATATGTATTTATAATTCAAGTCATGTTTAATTACGTATTACAGTAGCTGTGAACTAGAATAATCATGAATTCACTATCTCCCCTACTCGTTGGACGAACTGTGATTATTGATCACAGCCGTGATCACGGTTCACAGTCTGTGAGAACAGTTCACAGTACAACAATATGAATGGCATGGCATCCCAATAGGTAAGAATGGTCATCCTTCAACTAAAAATAACATATTAAGGTGATCCACATCATCTCATAACATTTAGGCCACAATTGAATATGCATGCTTACCACGCCTTCCTTGTTCTAGTGTACTTGCTCATATTTTGAGCAACTTAGACTTGGGGTCGTTTTTGGTCTATCACCAAAGTGCAATTTCTCATCAAAAAAGGTTAAGGGGCTTGAATAATCGTGAATTCACTATCTCCCCTACTCGTTGGACGAACTGTGATCCACCAATATAATCCTATGTGATTTCAGAATTAAAACACACATGACCCAGTGATTGCCATCAATATTACATGGGAAACATACCTGCAGGAAATTGTGATAGCTACAATTTAAGTTTTACTGAAATAATAGGTAAGTAAATGACATTTGATGCTAATACCATACTTACAGTATCGAGTTCCCACCATGGCGGGCATTTAAAATCCCCATAGTGGCGGCCCTGCACAATCTCAATCCAATTAGGCTGACATTCCATGCTCATGATCCCTGCAGGTGAATTTAGAGCCTCCTTCCATCTGTAGGTTAGCTGAGAAAAGAATAGGGTACACAGGATAGCAGATTTCATATTCTGATTACCATACACCTTTTTCAACGTGTAGGTAAAAGCATCAATGTCTGTCCCGGCATACCAATACTTTGTTTGCAGGCTGTCAGATAATATTTTGCTGTTAATGAAGTGATGATCCACATGCCGCCTGAAAATAACACGTAAAGATAAATGGATTAGTTGTAATACGACTAAGATTATAATTCACATTCTGTGAATATGAGTTCATAGAATGTGAACTGTAATCACAACATCTGAATATTAATATAGAATTCAAAAACTATGAACTACTCACACTACATTCTTCTCCTGTTTAATAAAATTTCATAAACTCTTCATCTCGAGCCATTATTCTCTTTGGAAATTTTCTTTCTAGAATTGGGAGGAACCCCAGACAAGCATCAACGAAGACAGGCTCCGCACCTTGTGGCCAATCTGGTTCATTCACATGGCGCTCAGGTGGACCAACACTGGAACCCAACAGAATGAGCTCTTCCTTAGACAACTGTTCTTCCTTGTCATCCTCACCCCCAACTTCTTCATCTGAAGGAACCTGCTCAATATCTTTTCCCTTATCAGTCTCTAGCACCCTCACATCCTTCTTCTTTATCTTTTTCACCTTTATTATCCTGAACCTCATCTCCTTTTGCTCCTTCAAAACAATCACTGCCATCAGGTTCAACTTTGTCATCCTTTTTGCCCAAGTCTTCTTGCTCTACCTCCTTATCATTACTGTCTCCATCATTTTCTTCTTTTTCTTTCTCATGCTCTTTCTCCTCTTCAATCTTCTTCTGTCAGCGTGTCATCACACGCCCACTTTTCTGCTTCTTACTTGCACTTTTTGTCCCCCTTTTTTGGTTTCTTTTCCTCTTCCTTATAGATTGTGCAGCCTCTGCCAGAATCTTCTTTTTCTCTTCAGCTGATTTCATCAGCTTCTTCTTCTGCACTTTCTTTTTCTTTGGTACAACAGGTGTTGCAACCGAGTCAACCACCATATCATTGTTTGATTGAATTTCATCCTCTTTAATGTCCTGCAGAATATTCATGATCACATCAGCAGGTTCTGCATCTCCCACTTCAGGTTGGTCTTTATCATCTTCTACATTATCATGTTCATGCAGATCATGATCATGGGGAGCATCAGCTTCAGCTTCCTGTCAAGTCAAAAATGACAAAAATGTAAAAAAACATAATCAACTACACAATTAAAACCTTAAACTTAAATAATCGTGACTGTTATACCTCGCCACTTTGCTGGATATTGACATCTGTACTGGCTTCATTCCCTTCACCTTCAGCTCCTGCTTGAATGTCTCCATGTTCTACAACATCCTCAACGCCACCATGATCTCCATCACCGCCATCTTGATTAACTTCACTCAAATCATGTTGAACTCCACGTTCCTCATTAACATGATTACTTGGCATTTCCTAAAATAATGTAAACATTAAGGTCGAACAAATTAAAATTTTTGACTTAACTCTCTCAAATCACAGACTGTGAATATAGTTCACATCGTCTGAAATTTAAAATCTAAAAACTTGAGTTGACAATTTATAACTAATAACGATAAAAACAAACATACCTGCCGAGGGCTCTGATGATGTTCACAGCTTGGAGCGATTCCTAACAACATTTCACACAATTGCAGCCTTCTATCTAAACGTTTTTCCTTATTCTCGACAGCGTTTAGCCACCGGTCTAATATCTTCTCCTTCTCATCCAACTGTTTCATCCTCATTTCAAGGGACCTTTCTTTGTCAACATTTTTTTGCTTCCTCCTTTGCATAATAAATCTTGATAGCTCTTGATCGCTATCATCCTCACTGTCATCGCCATCCTCTCTAATGGCACCCCTAAATAATCTTTCAGAATTCCTTTTACCCTTTTCAATGTTGACATTCACATCAGTGTCAACAGCATTGGCAATGAATGCTTCAAACCCTTCCAAGTACCACGCTTGTTTCTCAACTTCACTATGCTGGATTTTTGACAACCCGGCCTCCTATAAATTTATGCAAGTCATTTAATAAATAGATAAAGAACAAATTCATTTCATAAATTATTCACGATTAGAGGACTGTGATCAATATTCACAGACTGTGATATATGTTCACAGACTGTGATATATGTTCACAAACTGTGATCATCGTTCACAGTAATCGGATATCAGTAAATAATTATCACAATTACACTCAGAAATATTTAGAAAAACAGCAAATGACACTTACCTTAGGTAGCCCATTGAAATTTTTAATTGAGCCGTCGGTCAATGCCCACTTCACGCACCTTGGGAACTTTTCTTCTTCCCTTTCTTTTGGCTCAACGTTTAACACCGGCCTCACGTGCTTGAAGGCCTCCAGCATCCACCACTACAAACAATACAAAGAGAAATATGTTAATTCAACCTAATAATTCAACTGTTCTAATTGAATTTAACTTACTGTGCAAAAAATACTTACCGCAAAAGCGTATGAACAACAATACATGTTAACACCAAACACCTTATTCTGAAATAGCTTGTCAGACATCAGACTCTTCAGTGCAATAATAGTTCTGTTATAAACATCGGACCCCCAAGAAAACTCAAGAAAGGCATCTAGGTCTTCAACTCGATGCCAAAGGAAATTGTCTATCATTCTGGTCATGGGATAACCATAAAGAAAATTATTCACAACCAAAACACAAAAAAGCTTTTGACAATCAGGGAAGGAAAGCTTTTTTGACCCAAGTAGACTCGCCATCACTGTATTTCCACAAACTGCTCCTTTCTTCTTGCCAAAAAACCTTGAGAACAAGTTGTCCTTTGCATGAGGCTTCTCTTTCGGCTGCTGCATGTCATCAACATTCGCCTCCCCAAATTTCAATCCTGTTATCACGGAAAACTCTTCTCTGCCAAATCTGTGCAGCACATCGTTGACCTCAAACCACATTACATCAGATCTTTGGCCTTCAACAACTACTTCATGCGACAGCAATCTCAACAATAGATTTCCTGGAATTCGCTGGCGCTTGTATCCAGCAACCCGGGCACACTCAAGGAACTGCCTAAATGGACTACTCATAAAAAAATCAACCAGTTTTTTGTGCTTCTTGGACAGTTTATCCATGCTATTGAAAATCTTGAATGAAGAAAAACAATTCACACGCTGTCTGTCTATCGCCCCTGTCCATCTCCTCTTGTACACACTTTCCTGAAAATTGTAAATGAATGAGTCACAAGTAATGAAATGTATTATTTAAGAACTACACATTCATATTGAAGCTAATCAGAAGTAAGAACGAAAGTTGAAAGCAATAAACATGTCTATGAATTAAATACATTTCTTATGAAAAAAACTCACATACTGTGAATATAGTTCACAGAGTATGAATATATATCACAAAACGTGAATATTATTGACAGACTTGTGCATAAACTATGATCTTATATCCAAGAGATGATCAGACACTTTAAAACAATCATTGCTCACATTGAAAATAAAATCATAAGCATTTTACAAAAATGGAAGAAAAAAACGTATTTAAACAATTCATAGACAATTAACCATTCCTAACATTGAAAACAAAATAACACTAAACAATCACACCAAACAATAGTCACAAGATTTCACTCAAAACAATAGTATTTCACAATTAGTTAAGGTACACAATCAAAACTACAATTACTATTCCAGCAACAGTGAATACAAACTGTGAATATTATTCACACACTTCTCAAATTCGAAAACAGATGCCATTTGACATTAACCACCAAAATCCAAATAGTAGACAACACCAGAAAGTACAAAGCAACAACCTGAATTAAAAACCTAACCCTAAGTAACACTTTTTGCTAATTGTACACAAGTACAAGAACACATGCAATATAAACCAACAAACACGACACCAGAAGAACCAAAAAGCAACAAGCAACTCACCTGAGATGCCATGAACCCTTCTAGAACCCTCGACAGTGTTCAATCTGAAAACAAAATAATTACAAACCTGATTAGGATATGCGGTGGCGAACGGCGACCAAGGGCGAGCAACAAAAACTGGCGAGCAACAAAAACTCACCTTAGACAGTGATGCTACCTCTACGAAGCAACAATGAAATGTGACGGTGGATTGCGTCTAACGGCGAGAAAGCGTCGATGAACACAGATAAGATGATTGGCGGTTCTGCTTCGACGAACACAGAAAAGTGGAGATGGGCGTTCAACGGGTTTGCTTCGACGAACGAGGAAATGGAGAAGAGAAGACAAATGTGGGTCGGTGGTTTCAATCAAATGTCTGGTTTTGATTTTGAATTGAAGTTCAATGGGTGAGATTGAAAGATGTGAGCGCTGTCTGTGATTGGGTGAATAATGTGATTGAGGAGAAACAGTTTCAAATACAATTTTAAACGTTGGTTTTGTAAGAGTGGTATTTGTGGAATTTCCTATTTTTATTATATTTGTTTTATATTTTAATATTATATAATGACAATTTTGTTATTATAATTTATTTAAAGGGCAATATTGAAAGTTAGGCTTATGGGATGAAAACAAAATTTTATAAAGTTTAATTTTATATAAATTTCAAATCAGATCTATTATTATATTTTAAACTTTTGGTGGTCCATTTGGAGAAATTTTTACTATGTATTATTTTAAAAATCATACGACTGTTGAGCATCGGATTACCCGAATCAGCCAAGGCGCTACATTATTTACCTAAAATCACATTGTGATGATGATAGTCAATGTAACAGCGTACCTGCGACGAAAACAAAGTACAGAAGAAGACGTGTAGTCAAATTTATCACTAAGTTAACTTGTAGTATTATTGTTTAGTAGTACAAAAAGCGTGTGCAGTGACTTCCACGTGTTATTATAACGCGGTCTTCTTTCTTTTCTTCTCCTAGTTGGTCGGAGAGAAACCAATTTCTATTTTTCTAAATTAAAAAAAAATATATTTTTATTTATTTATTTATTAAAACATAATAGAAACATGATTGGTCAATTTGTTAATCACAACAACCGAGAACAAGGAAGAAGGAGACGAGTAATCATTATCAAAAGTGGGAACCACATATTGTCTTAATCGAGTTTAACTCAATCAAATATATCCACGAATTATTCCTCTATTACCCACATCTCTCCACTTTGCCTCTGCTTTTTCCATCTCTTGTGTTCTGTCCCATTTCACATCCATTTCCTGCCTCTCATTCTTCATTCAAGTGCTTTCATTTAAGCTATATTTGAATTTCAATGGGCTTATCGAGTGTATGTATATAATGAACTAAATAGAGTAGGTTCCATCAATATCACCCCTCAATAGTGTTCAAACCATAATATAATATTGGATTTCGAGAGAGTATATATGTAGTGGCATCATTAAATTTAAAAAAATTGATGGAAGGATAATGCTACTAGTGGTGTATGCAGATTAATTTTATTCAATATGTTTAGATTAAAATTTGAATAATTTTAATTTTTTTTTCGTATTATAAATTATAAATTTATCCACGAGTTATAAATAAAATTTTGTGAAATTAATTATTTTAAATTAAATAAATTAAAAATTAAAAAAATATTATTATGTCAATTTTATATTCATTTTTTTAGGAAAAATAAATAATAATATATTTTTATTAAATAATTATAATTTAACTATTAATTAAAATAATATTATTATATTAATTTGGATTAAAATTCGGTTGATGACTTCGAAATGGATAACATTGTTGGAAAAATTGGGCTCGTCGCAGCGGAATTTGTCTCGATCAATAATAAGTAAACAAAATAAAAGACAAGAAATAAAATATTAACGCACCAGGATTACGTGAAAACTGAAAACGGAAAAAAAACCACGGACGTCAGGACGGACAGAGATTTTTACTATGTAGCAAAAGATGTTACAGCCACAACCAGAAAACAGTCTCTAACCCAATTACAAGTCTCACCCAAGCTCACAAGAAAGAAACTCACAAGACACTCAGGATCTTTCAATTTTTGTCTCTACAATTGAAGACTATAACATCATATTTATAGTGAACAATGATTTACTTGATAAACTAGGAAACCTATTATTACTAAAATTCCTAAAAAAGAGGAAAATTTTTTTTTCCTAATTGCAATTCTAATAAGCCATAAATACAATTCCTAGTCAAAAATAATACTTCCAAAAGAATCTTCAAATCTTTCACTTCCAAAAGAGTTTTCAAATATTTCTCAGTTTCCAAATAAAAACTAATATATTAAATACCAATTTTTGTCAAACCCTAACAAACATTCCTTTTAAAATAATTGAACAAAACTTGGTCTTGGATTCATGTACTTTTATCAAATTTATATAAAAATAAGGGGGTAAAAATAAATCAAGTTGGTATGATTTATAATATAAAAAATTGGGACATGTTATTGAGTACGTAATCAAGATCTTAAACGGGATTAATATCCAATTAGATTGGATAAGATTCAAAGTTTGTTAGATAACCATCATCATAAACAAGGTAAGTACTATGATTAATAAAATAAACATTAAAAAAGGCCAAAAAAAACTAAGTAGTTGTATTATTTTAATATTAATTCGAATTCTCTTATTGATTTGACATGTTTTAATTCAACGAATCAATTATCACCAGTTGACAAGTAATACCGTATCATTTAAAGTCTTATTCACGTTCGCATGCACTACCGTCCACCCTTCACTTATAGTCACATGCTATAAATATCACCTTCTCTCTTCACTCAAATCCCACCACTCCCAAAAATGAGACTCGGTTCAGTCATTAAGCCAACTCTACATCCCCACAAGGCGGCGACGGCGGCGGCGAACACCACAATCTCCTCCACCATGGTGAAACTCGCCACCACTAATCCGAAATTTCATGAAAGCTCATTACAATACAATTCGATGACGGAATCCGTTAAATTAGGACGGAAATGGATGGAATATCAAGGAATTAAAGATTGGGAGGGTTTATTGGACCCACTTGATTGTAATCTACGAAAAGAGATTTTACGATATGGTCAATTTGTCGAGGCAGCTTATCGTTGTTTCGATTTCGACCCATCTTCTTCTACTTACGCTATGTGCAAGTACCCGAGAAATTCGATTTTTGAGAAATCGGGAGTTGGAGACACGGGATATCGTATGACTAAGAATTTAAAAGCCACGTGTGGTTTACAGTTGCCACGTTGGCTCGACAAAGCTCCGAGTTGGGTGTCGACTCGGTCGAGTTGGATAGGCTACGTGGCGGTTTGTCAGGATAAGAGAGAGATTACTAGACTCGGGAGACGTGACGTGGTGATTTCTCTTCGTGGGACTGCCACGTGTTTGGAGTGGGTTGAGAATCTACGCGCTACTTTGACCAGTTTACCTGGTGAAGTGAAAAGTGGGTGTGGGTCGATGGTGGAGAGTGGTTTTTTGAGCTTGTACACTTCGAGTACTGACACGTGTCCTAGTTTACGTGACATGATCAGAGAAGAAATCGCGCGAGTGTTGGAAACGTACGGTGATGAGCCGCTTAGTTTTACTTTCACCGGACATAGCTTGGGTGCAGCGTTGGCTACACTCGCTGCGTATGATATCAATACTACTTTCACTAACGCGCCGATCGTGACCGTTATTTCGTTCGGCGGGCCACGTGTCGGGAATAGGAGGTTTAGATGTTCGTTGGAGAAAAATGGGACGAAGATTTTACGGATAGTGAACACGGAGGATTTGATAACCAAAGTTCCAGGTTTTGTAATAGAGAATAATGAGGTCCCCGGATGGTGGCAGAGACACGTGGCGGAAACGCCTTGGGAGTATGCTGACGTGGGAAAAGAGCTTAGATTAAGCAGTAGGGTTTCGCCGTATTTGAATAATATTAATGTTGCCACGTGTCATGAGCTGAGTACATATTTACATTTGGTAAATGGGTTTGTGAGCTCCACGTGTCCTTTTAGAAAACATGCGGAGGTAAATTAATTTGCATGGGAAGTTGTATATAAATTAGGTTAATCAAGCAGTTGATCACAAATGAGTAAAAAAAAAAATAAAAAAAAAAAAGTTTAATTGAATTTAACACATGGGAGTGTTTTGGTCCTGGTATATTCCACTAGCTCTGGTGTCAATTATTACATATATAGATGCTTTAAACTCATCATCATCGAAGTGTCTATAAATAGCATTTGCCAAAGTGAGGTAATAATAAGCATGCTCCGGGACGATAATAGGCAGGTGGTCACTACCCATGAAAAGAACAATCTCTAACATAGACCATTGCTTTACCTCAGCGAAGAGATACTATTAGGCACGTGTATAATTTCATAATTATATCACTGACTTTATTGTTCTATAGCTACATTTCAAAATGTACATGCAACAGCATTACCTGATAATATAATAACCATTTGATGGTGAATTAGAAGCTAAGCATGCACAGGTTGGAGTTGGTGGTGGTCAGTTGAAAACGATGGTAAATCTCACATTTCTTTTATGTTTTTCTCTCCGATAGTGTCATATGGACCTGTGTTTCACTTCGCCTGAAAAAATTATCATTGGGTCCGACCACACTTACCTCATCGTACGGGTAAAGCAAGGATTAGCTGGTGAGATAGTGAGTTTACCTACACGTGCTTTTCATACCATATCTGTTGGTCTAAGATATGATCATCTTCCATTTTGATCTGGTCACGAATGCCTTGAATAACCCTTAAGATTATTCAATAACACTGAGATTGGGAAGTGAGTTTAACTAATTAATATTTATATATTTTCTGTCATGATTAATTAGTTCGTCTTTACAATCATAATTACCTAATAATAATGTAAAGGAAGAGATATTGTTTTATGTCAAATCATTAACAAAAGGAAAATATCAAAGAAGCGATGATTCCAAAAACAGAACTCAAAACATCAAACATCAAACAACAAATCTATGGTTTATCAGATAAAGATATACTTTGATATGGAAAATCTTGGGTGACTTCAATTCAATTTGATGTTTGACATATGGACTCTGTTCTGTTGTAAGGGACTTGGACGGCAGAGGTGTGTGTGTGAGACGCGTGCGTGCGATATATAACGAAAATGTGTATCAACCACAAAAAAGATACATGGACTGTTAACATTTAATGCCCACACACCACCACCACAGAGTCTAGGCTAGAAATTGAAGTTTGAAAGTTTTGTGAAAAGCTAAAACAATGTGAAACATGAGGGACACAACACAACATAGAGAAACAGAAACATCATGGATCAAATGGAAGAAGACCAGTAGAGAAAAAGTCTCTAACTTTACTTCTATCCACTTGAATCCATTTCCTTCTCTTTCTCTCCAATCATTTTCAACCACCCATCAGAATATTGTGATTCTTCAAGAGTATTGTAGAGGATGCAATGAATTCAAAGAAAGAAGACACACTATGAGAGCCTGAGGAACTGAATAAAAAAGATGATCCTCCTCTTCACTGTGTTTTGTGTGCGCTTAAGGAAAAAAATAAACTATAACTTCTTATTCAATAATGCCGACGGTCCATTCTTGAATTCAAAGAAAAAAGAATTTACGAATAAATTTCTCTTCTTCATTTTCAAAATCTTAGATATCATACCTGATATTATATTTTCGATCAGAATCACATCCAACTTTTCGATCAGAATAGCATTTAACTCTGCCTGCCAATCTACTTTGTCGACACGTTCGCTAGCAATATTGCGCTAGTGTAAGAAGTTTTCAAATGGGTCCTTGAGCAGTAGGATGATCTTACTCCACAATCTCAATGGCCACAATTAAATAGTACGCAATGACCAAATAATATGCTCATAATGATAAATCAACTATCACAACATATAAAACATGTTTAAATTTGTCAAAGTGCAGTGATACAGTGAAACTATGCTTGGATGATATGCTGATGTAACAGCCGCAGTCGAAGCAATAGTAGAAACTACAAAAGCATATGCATAAAACGAAGGTAACTGTTTGCAGAGATTAACATTATTCACCGACCAGAAACAGAGATCACTAGGCTTTTAAGCAATAAAAAACATAGCTCTAAGTTGCGTCCACATCAGATCTCAAAGGCAATATATTAACAATCTTTTGTCGCATTCTCTACTTAGAACATATTATTATGCGTGATTTAAATGCAAGTTCTAAAAAAGAGTAAAGGGTATACGGTGTTAATAAAAATATGATAAAATAAAGTAATGTGGCTGTCACATGAAAGAACACATACAATATCCTCCACTATGGGCTGGGTAAGGTATTCAAAACAAGATCATTTCAATTGGGGGAATGACAATTTTCATCGAAGCTAGTGCAATACACAGTCAATGGAAACTAATCGGGTACTGACTATCCTTGCACCTTATTGTTTTACTCTTATGATTTTCAAGTTACAAAGTTTGCTAAGTACACCAAACTCACCCAAAACACACTCAAAAAATTATATATATGTGAAACAGGTGAATAGGAAGAGGAGGAAAATATTTACTAGCAGAAACTAGATTAATATACAATCAGCGGATATATTTGCATGAGAAAACAACATGCTATTGAGGCTTACTTAACTGCTCTAGATCTTTCAGCTGAGCTTTTAATGCTGCATGCTCATGCCATATTCGCTCCAACCGATCCTCAACCATGAGCATCTCATCTTTGAGGTAATGCATCCGTTTTTCTAACCACGCTGCAGACTGAGCCGTTCTTTCTCCAGCTCTACCACTATTACCACCCATGTATTCTGGTGGAGTTGACACATGGATGTGTTGGGGTCTATTTAGCAGCACTACTATGCTAACCTGCAAATGAAAAGACGACTGAGAATACTTCATATGATTCACACCATCAACTCGCTACCGAGCTGATGAATAACATCAAAAAGGTACCAAAGAGGAGATCAATAACAAATCGGTACTGACTCAACGAATAAGATACAATATCTTAGAAATACTACTTCGATTTCTAAGAGCACATGCATTTTGACAATTATTTACTGCTAGCATTACAAGGCATGGGGCAAAAAAGCTTAGCACAGTAGCAATTAGAATCCAATTGGTAATTGGCAGGAACTAAATTCAATCTTAAAACAAACGAAAGGAGCTGCTTGGAATCTTCATACCTGCATCAGGAATATGACAGCAAATGCGACAACTAAAATTAACGAAATACGGTTTTGACTTTCCAGAAATGAACAGAGTCCCGTAACTGATTCTCTAAACAAAGATCCAACAGAAGAAATGCTAATTGAACTTCCTAGCAACCGGTTCTCAATTTGTTGGTTAGGGTTCATTGGATCTGAGGTGCGCAATGTCCTTATTTGACTGTTCGAATCACATAACCTCTCTGAAGGTTCCACAGTATTCATTTCCTTCCCTGGAAGAACATCAACTGTACTAGCAGCAGAAGGGCTATCTGTTTAAAGCGAGCAGATACACAATGAATTACGACCAATTATCACACATGAAAGGAATAGTTAACAGCCATTGCTCAGTATCTGACCTGTCTGTCTTTCAAGGTCTTTCTGCTTCAGCACATCATGTGCCTGAAATAACGGGTAACAAACAGATGCTTACACACATTCCATCCAAGAAGCAAATATAGAAAAACGGAAAGGCAACAGAATGATCAACTGAAACAAAGGGAAAAGATACCATGCTTATCCACGTTTCAAAAGTTTCTCGGCACTCCTCCAAAGTAGCCTGCACTATTTTCCCTGAAAATATGCACACAAAGATACCATTAAATCTAAAACCGAAATAAAAACATTATGTTTAATATGTAATTCCTGGTCTGGGTAGCATAATTAGTGGAAATCCATAAATGAGTCTAATTGCCTGATCCTAAAATATTCTGCCACTAAAATTTTCATATCTTAACCCAAAAAAAGAAAATGAAGTGACAGTTTGAAGGATAAGTGATTGGCTGGTGAAAAAGCTTCATTGCTATATTACTTGCAATACAAATTCACCATGGACACTAAATTACAAGACAGAATATGAATATGTGATTAAGTAGATCGTACCTTTCCATACAGTTTTCTTAGAAAATGGCACATTCACGTATACTCGCATTATACAACCATCACTAGATTCATTCCCATCGCTTTCAACTTCCCAAAGCCCCTAGTATACAAAAGTAATGGTCAAATTTATTAATAACATCTAAAAAGTTTCAGAAATAGATGCAACATATTTCCAGGAAATCAGATTCTATATAAAAAGATAATAGGTAATGCCAAGAACATGCAAGAAGTGGTGATATATATCAGAATGTTAATTTGAAATTATGGCACATACCTCAACACGAAAATAATCTCCGTAAGGTACATCACTAACTTCTTGTGATGTCTCCACAACCATATGACTACAAGAAGGAAAAGTCAGGATTATGAAGAAAATAAAAAATGAATAACATGGAATCACAACATAATTCCAGAGCAGTAATTAGAGATATGGAGAAAGATTAATAAGAAATAGCTATCAAAATCAAACCCAATCCAACATAAAGAAAATGTGAGGAAACAAGTACCAACTTGCCATTGCATTTAGTGAGCTACAAACTTTCACTAAGATTTTCAACAACTTCAAAAGATACAAATAACTATGCACAATTCATCATCACATGACTTTCAAATATTAATAAAACTGTTGTACAATCCATTTCTGCTTCCATATTGGTCAGCGTTTCTCTTATGATTACAAGTCTATTTTAGAAGTGCAGGAGAATTAATCTTTTATTTACAACTTGTCATTTGAAAAACAGTAACAACACTAGAAGATAAAAGAGGAAAAGATCATGCATACATCTTAAAAACAAAGGGTAAGCTTATGAACTAGAATTATGAGAAAATGTGTCTTTTCCGTAGGACAGAAAGAAATCAACAATAATTTTATCTTAACAAGAGAAAGTCAGAAATAGTGTGTGTAATTACAGACCTATTTTTGTATACTCGGAATTTCTGAACCTCCTGACAGCTTCCAAATTTAGCACCTTCATTTAACAACAAAAACTTTTAGTAATAAACGACATTTTGAAGGGAAGGCACAAAAATCATGAACCAATTAAATTCATCTTTTGTAAAAAAATAAACCTACCAAAGTATATTTTAATTGGATGCTGAAATGAGACGTCTCGAGTATATCCAAATTCATCATGTGGTTGCCATGACGAGCACCTGAATTCTGAAAAAAAACTCACAGAAAAAAAAAAAAAAAAGAAAAAAGAAAAAAAGATGAACAACCCCCTAATACTAATAATTCAAAATAAATATCATACAAACCTAAGCATTCTACCTTTGTCACCACATTTTGTATGATATGACTCAACAAAGTTAGCACCATCATCTGAGCAAAACAATTTAAATATTTCTTCTACCTTCACCTGCAGTGAGAAAGGAAGCGACTTTTTACTAAAAAGAGACAAAAGTGGAAATCTCTTACAAAGATTCCCTAGGTAGAAAATTATCAACAGCTGTAAAATGGTAGCATTACCGGAAACTTGGTTTCCGCTGTCTTCGTAAAACCTTCTGGTACTGCATGTCAAAAACATACAGTTAACCAATACATGAAATGAAAAGCCATTTTTATAAAGAATATCTTCTGCTTGGAAAAAGAAAATCCAATATTCACATAACAAGCCTGAGCATTTGGCACTCATAAACCCACAGAAAATCTACAGTGACCTAGGATCAGTTACAAGCAATTGTGCTGCCATTTTCAGCAATCAGATTGTTCTTGAAATCAAACAATTCAAGCAGCGTGATAATGACTGTTCCAATGAATGACTGCGTTACAAACCATTGGACCATATTCCGCAGCTGGATCCTTCCTGAAATCAAACTCACATTTTCCATGACAAACTAATGCCACAGCCAAACCCCTGCACCAGCTCTCTGATGCTACCTCTCTTGCATACCTAGAACTTGAACATCATGTCATCTAGTTACCCTTAACAACCGATTAATTCTCATCACATTGGCCGATTTTTATCTGCATTAAATCCAGAATTTTACTCTATTAATGTACTCACCCTAAACTGTAACTAGATCTACAAACATTAAATTTAATCCACAAACAACTTGTAACTCATTATCCTTTACTCCTATCTCATGAATTCTCAAGGTCTGTGTTTATAAGTCAAAAAACATGAATAACACCTAGCATTGTTAATTCACTTGGTGAAAGTTAGCTAACAATTAGAACCAAGTCTGTTTCAATAAGCAACCATATAGAGTACACCAAAGCCCCAAAGTATTTCATATTAAAAATGAGCTAGGTTCTTTATTGGCAGTTATGATTATGAAATCGCGCAAGCGGTAAATGTTTTAAATGAAGCCATCCACAATAACAAATAAAATAACAAGCTTCGATACACTCATAAAGCACTACAAGAGCTTCTATAGCAAAATCTCCACCATCCTCATGTCTAAAATCAGGAAGCCAGCAGCAACTACTTAATTTGGTCACAGGTGCAATATCTCTTCGAAACAATTCTTAGTTTTAAGATGGTCAACAACATGAGGCTGAAAAAGTTCAGATTCTCATTCTAATACTAGTAACTAGAAAGCTCTGGTGAAAGAGTAGATAAAAAAAAAGACTATGAATCATAATGTTGGAACAACAATTTGAAACGTTATCTACCAAAAATGAGCTAGATAGCATAATCAAATTCAAAACAAAATATGAGAAGAAGTTGCAAAAGGAAGTCCAAAAGAACTGACTAACCCTGGGGTGCTTCGGCATTCTCTATCTTCCACATCAAGGTCGATAAAGGACTTGAAGGTCCAGCATCTGTAACCATGTTTTCATCCTGCTTCACATTGTCTTCCGATATATCTTCCATTACAACTGAACCCTCATTTTCCGTGCTGGTTGGGAGCTCAGAATCATTCATAATACTAACTTCATCTCTGAATCAGACAGATAAAGTAAGCAAAATATCATCAAAAACCAACATATGCAACAACTTTGTCACCTACCTTCTCATGGAATCTGAGCCTTTAGCAAAATGTTGAAAGCTGTTCACCTTGTTCAACAGGTTCATTCTGTGGGCTAGTCTCAGATGACGTATCCTGCAGTAAGATCAGCAGTCAGTACATTTAAAATACGAAAATAAAATAAAATAAAATAGCTGATCCCAATTGAATTGGGAGAAAGGCTTATACTTAATGTTTGTGAAAATAAATTAAGAACTCTATAACTAAGCATGCAGAACAAATCTACATGACATCAAGGTTGTTTCAAAGGGAAGACCTTGAAATATATATTTTGGCTGAAAAAAGAGTGACTCTTACAGACCAAAAAGGGAGTATCAATAATCTAATCATTCATTTTTGTCAATATTCTAGTAAGATAAACTAACAACAATTGTCAATCACCATCAGTTCATGATGTTATATTAAAGGTAGACATGATATCTGAATGTATTGTTGTATTATATTGCTAAAAGTTTTACGATGCCAAATACCTGCACTTCAGAATTTGTTAGTGAACCATTACCAAGCTGCAACCATCAATCATTAATGATCTTGAAAGCTTCATCTCGCGATAAAAATGATGCGAAGAAGTACTGTCAAAATAATAAGTGGATTTAGACCAAGCAGCTGTCCCCGAAATACAAAACTAAAACAACTGGGAAACATTTCATGATAAGCATCCCACAAACAGAATAATAAAAGTTCGATGTTACATTAAAGATATATGTATATACTAACCTTTTTCCCACCAGCAAAAATTTCTATTACATTTGGAAAAATCCCTGCTGTCTTTGCTTTTTTCACAGTTGTAATTTCACGAGAAGGTATTACTTTCTTGAACATAAAAAAACCAGTCAATTTGAGTACAGTTGATATTTGCTATAATGGAGAAAGCAATTAAGAAACTAGACAGAAGCCACCATTGTTCATGAGCATAAAAAGGTGATTATAAAATTACCTTCGTTTCAAATCCAAAAATGTTGGAGTAAAAGCAAACGTAATGAACAAACAGGTGCATATGACCCTGCAACAATTGAAGAATAATCTATAGTGATTTTTATCCCAGTACACCAATCCACAATATTATCAAAACAGATAGAATACAAGAATCCAAAATCAAGGGTAAACATGTGTTCAACCTAAAACACATACCTGAAGAAGTATACTGTCCTGGAAAGCACAATTAAAATGTTGAACAAAAACCTACACCAAAATTTTAGAAAACAGAATGTAATTAGAATTACACATTCTTGATGATGTAAAAGTTCTTGCAGAAGCTGGATTGAGGAGAGATGGAGGGGCAACATCATTAACATTCTATGCCAATAATTTTACAAAGGGAAATTTTCATTTTTAGCTTTTTACGAATCCTTTTAAACAAGTTTAGTTTTTCTTTTCCACAATTTTAGCACCTTTTCTAATAAATATTTTATTTATTTTTTTCAAAAAAATAACTCCTACTCCCATGTCAGGAGCTCCCCACTAGCAACTGACCGCAAAGCAAATTAGAACCCGGTTTGGATCACCTGTACCAAATCCTGCACCATCTCCTAATACTCTAATAATAAGTACGTGGACAGTTTAAAACAATTAAAAAATAAAACAAAAAGTTCAAATAAACGGACGTCGCTTGGTTTAACGGCTCTAATTATCTACGTTTATCAAATTTCAGACAGAAAGAGAAGAAGGGGAGATTTGAACAATTTGAGAGGTATGTCTTCGACTTTGAGATCTCACCGTTAGTGTTTTTATTTATGTTTTGTGCGTCTGTAATATATTTTGCTTCTAATTTATTGTTTATGATTTATGATGTTGGTTTCTGTAGTTGTGTTTGGTCACTGTAAAAGCTTTGGTATACCTAAAATTATTATTCTAACAAATAAAATATTGAATTAAAAACAAAAAAAAAGAATGTGAATCTGGTAAGTGCAGTCACGCCTATTGTGAAGATGCTTCCTTACTTTTTCGGATAAATCATCAGAAGGAACACATGGTATGGTATTGGCTACCACCATTGCTCCCCTCCTTCTCTTTCGACTTCTCTTTCTGTCTGAAATTTGATAAACGTAGACAATTAGAGCCGTTAAACCAAGCGACGTCAGTTTGTTTGAGCTTTTTATTTTACTTTTTTTAATTGTTTTAAACTGTCCACGTGCCTACTTATTATTAGTGTATTAGGAGATGGTGTAGGATTTGGTACAGGTGATCCAAACCGATTAGAACCTCCCCTTTTTTGAAAATGAATAATAATAATAATAATAATAATAATAATAATAATAATAATAATAATAATAATAATAATAATAATAATAATAAATTACAGCAATTAACCAAGGTATGAAACACTACCACTAATCCTAGCACAGTTTAGTTTAAGCTTTTAAACTTTAAAAAATTTACATTTCCAAATAACCCAACATATCCAAATTATTAGTTATGAAATATCTAAATACCTTCCATAGAATTTGTTATGAATTAAATGAAATTTAAAGATGAAATGACTATTTCACCTTTAATGAATAAAAATCAGAAAACAAGGCCTTCGTATGTTCACAGACTGTTTTAAAATACTTGGTAAGAAGTTGCTCCATTTTCACGAACACAGTTATGCCATTCAATAAACAGTTTACCTCCTTCAAAATCTTAGATTTTTTCAAATGTTGAAAATACAAAACCCCATTCGAAGCTAGTAGTTTGAAATTGGAAGATTAATTTTAGAGTTTTGAAAAAACAAAACCTCATTCGAAGCTGGCAGATATCATCGAGCTTTAAAATTTGAAACTCCAGTAGAAGAAGTTGCAATGTTTTGTATTCCAACTTTGTTTTTTCAACGGCTCTGTAATTGAAGAGTAATTTTTGAGTTTTCCACATCAAAACCCATTCGAAGCTAGGGTTTATTTATGGGGGAGTTGAAATTTCTAGTCTCATTCAGGGATCAACATTCTGGTAAGTAATTATGTTTTCTTATGTCTACATTCCGGTAAATGCTCAAGTTGAAGCCAAAGTTAGGGTTTAGGCCTTATTGGAGCGAAGGGAGTTGTGTCAATAGTGTTATTGTTGTGTAGAATTGGTTTTCCCATGTTTGAAACTGTCTAGTAATTAAGTAGCACAAATTGTCTAGTGTAGGATTAGGAATCCTTGTATCGACAAGGCTGTGGATAAGATTGTTTGAAAGGTAGTTTTAAATCTGAATGTCAGTTGTAGCCGTCTTATTATCCGTTTGTTGTTTATTGTGTTTTCTAAGGTGTTATAGATGTTTACATGGTTTGTAGCCGTCTTATTATCCGTTTGTCGTTTATTGTGTTTTCTAAGGTGTTATAGATATTTACATGATTTATTACTTATTTACTTAAAGTAAATAACGGTTTATAAACCGTCTTACTAATGATACGCCTAGTAACACGTTTGATGAATTGTTGATATGATATTGTTTTTAGTTATAACAGTGACGCCTTGGATAACGTGTCATAGGTAAGACATCTTTTATAAAGGGTTAGTTGGTTCAATTTAATGTACAAAATTTTGACGTATATCTAGGCACCTTATCCACACTGCTTAACTTATATTACGGTTTTTTAGGCATTTATTTGAAACATATCGGGGTTAGTAAATATTTTTTGGTCTTTATTTGCAGGCTTTGTTGTTAGATATTTTCTAGAGGTGTAAATTATTTGAGTGGAGGTGGTCATATGGATCCATGGCAGAAAGTGAAGTAAGTATTTGTAAATTTAGAATTTTTGTATTGTGTTGTTGTTTCATTGTGTTTCCTTATTTCATATGGTATAAAGTACTTATCTCTTTATTGTTGATATTTGTTTAGGCTGCAGAACCTGAATATAGATGGAACGCTCCAAGAGAGATTACTATTCAGCGAATTAATGTTATAGGCAAGCTTACTTTTTTCGGAAGAAATTTTGAAAGGACCTATTAGCAAGTACAAACTGCAGAATTTCATTCGTAATACTCCTTTCGGTCATTTTTATGAATTAGTTGAGAGGTGTGGTTTTAAGGAGCAACAATTTCCTGGAAACCTAGTTCTAAAGATTCTGACGGCCGAGGTTTTTGTTGAAAACCAAAGTGGTGATGAACTGTGGTTTCAATTGGGGGATTATGCACATAGATTTGGGAAACAAGAGTTTCCCCTAGTAACAGGCTTAAGATTTGGCAAGGTAAAGAAATCAGACTTAAACTTGGATGGGGAAAATGATGAACTTCTAGGTGACAACATCTGCATGCGAACATCGCCCCAGAGGAATGGGAAGGTAGATCCATGGACATAATGAATGCATTGTACAATGAGAGGCTAAATGTTGAAGATGTCAAGAGGCTTGTTCTGTAGTAATGGTTCATCGGTTGTTGTTTGGGTGTCCAGTGAAGAATGATGTTGTAAAGATATTGTGGCTGTTGGTTGATGATATTAGAAGGTTTATTAGATTTCCATGGAGAACACTTGTTTACTCTGTCACTTTGGCCGAGTTGAAAGCTGTGATTAGCTATCCTCATCTTCAACATTCTTCTAGAGGGAAAACTAGTTATGGAATGATGTTTTCCTTTATGGTAAGAGAACCAATATGCATGTTTTCATATTATTGTTTTAGTAGTAAAATAGTATTTGTAATTATATAGAAGGGATATATAACATTGAATTTAATTTTTTTTTTCAGTGGTGGTTGTTGGAAGCGTTCTCGCATATCCGTCAATATTTGAAGGTTTTTCAACAGGATCAAAATGCCGAAATATAACCAAGATGCCTTTGATGGTCACTGCAAGATAAGAGCGTAAAGGATATTGATAATGTCCTGCAGGTATATTTTTAAAATTTTTGTAAGATATTTAAACTAGTATTCGTTACGTATATTTAATCTGAATCTTAAATGTCAATGTTTGTTTAGGTACATGGATTTCAAATATGGGATCCGGATGATGATGAAATTTGTAGCTGGTATTTGAAGGATTTAGATCCGGACCAATTCATAAATTCTGACATTAAGCATCTGGGCGAGGATGAAGTTGAAGAAGATGGAACAAGCGATTGGGATGCTATTTGGAATGAAGTAGATGCAGAATCAGTTGGCCATAGTGAAGGGTGTGGTGAAGGAGAGTATGAACATGGTTCTGACGAGAATATCCAATCAAATACTCCAGAAGTAAGTAGCTCTTGTTTAAGATTAGTTCAGGTTGTAGACTTCGAAAACTGAACAATATTATTAATTCCAATATAGGTTGATGTTGCGTTGATAAATACCAAGTTGCATGAAATGGAGGATTTCAAGAGGCAACAAATTAGATAGTGCAATGAAATTACAAAATCAATGAAGCAACAACAAGAAAGTTTTGCAAATGAAAGATTAATTTGGAACAATGAAAGGATAGCTTTGGTTAGAGAGATCGAGGATACTAGAAACATTCAAACAAAAATGTTTGATGATTACGAATTTCGCCTCAAGCAATTAGAACAAAAGTTAAACCTATCTAATGCCGGAGGTGAAGAGGCAGTGTCATCAAGTCTACATATTTAAGGTGCGCACAAAACCCTGGAGAAAGGGAAGAATGTGATTGGTAGTTCGTCACAGGTACTACGATAAGGGCTAATATATATCTTTATAACTTAAATAGTAAAGTAACATATTTAATAGTTTATACCCTGCTCCATTTTTTTAGGGTGAAAAAATTATTTATGAAGGTAATATATTTTTTGAAGAAGCTAAAACATATGATGCAGATAAAGATGTTCTAGTAGATGATAGCGGTGCTGAGAAAATTAAGGAGACCAATGGGAAGTGGGTGAAGGTAATCAAATTGATGTATATGGAATTTCTTTTACATTGCATTATTTAATATAATTCAATTGCAGGCAACTGGTGTATCTGAAATTGATATCCCTGTTAGACGCTCTACCGAACTAGTAAACCAACAGCTTTAAGAAAAACTCCTTACATGAGAAGTGGCAGAAGAAAACAAAGAAGACCAAGAAAGGTGCTGGAAGAGAAAGGCGTTGCAGTCACTAAACCAGTCCAACCGAAAAAAGATGCATCAAATGAAGACTGTGTGGTTGTGGGAAACAAAGCAGCATAATAAAGGCAGCGCCAGCAAATAATTAGGACGACGAAAAAACAAAGCCAGTATTAGAAGATAGATGCAGCCACTTAGTAGGTTATGTCATACCAAGGCTGGAGAGTCCAAAGGCTACTAATTATATCTTGGAACCTCCTGAACTCCAGCATTTTCTGGATTCAGAGCAAACGTAAGTATCTGTCTGGAGTTCGTTGCATTTTATTTGAAACTTCCTTCAACAATTAATCCACAAAGACCATTTCTTTTTTTTTTTCATCAGATTTAGACTAAGTGAAAGTCTAATTGTGGGAAGCTCAAGGTTAAAGCAATTGCGTAGTGATGTAGAGTGGTTCGGGACAGTTGACATTAGTAACTTAATATTTGCTATAAAGAAGGAATATGCAGGTGGATGCTTAAGCAATATTGCGGTGTTAGGGACGTTCCTTTTTCACTCTATGAGAGAAGCGTTTGAATTCTAGATAACCGATGATAACAAAGTATCCAAATTTATAATGCCAAATAGTTGGAAGCTAATAGTAAATGGAAACGGAACTGAAGAAAATTTATGTCCCCATGGTGGGCGTTATCTCAATAATGTTTGATTATTTTAGAATGTTTGCAGGTGCGTATATGTAGTATTGACAATTGGTTAACTATTATGTTGTGTTTTTTAAATTACTTTATCTCATCTTAATTAGGTATTATTCCCGACAAACATCGGAGCCCACTGGGTAGCTGTGTTTTTAGACCTGGGTGCTCAACAGGTCATTATCATTGATCCCAAGGCTAATAGGAATGATCCGGGATAACTGCATTGACTTGCAAGTGTCTGTCATATTTTGTATCAAAAATTCTTATGGAGACAGAGTTCTATAGTCATTTCCCGTTCCTAGAAGAGACAGACATTACAGAAGATTGGCGAGTTCAGATCGCATACCTTAGCATCATTCCTTTACAAAAGGATGCGTAAGTTAATAAAATCATTAACATGGATGAACAACTCTTTGCAATTTAGCAAAATAACAAATGTGTGGAATTTGAATTTATCTTGCAGGAGTTCATGTGGCTCTAATCTTTGAAAAAAAAATAGAGGACATCATGATGGGGTGATCGGCATGGTCAACTAGCAGTAGGGATTCCAAATGGGTGGTGCCACTTTGACAGGATATTGTTCGCCTTATTTTCAAATACAGCTTCCTTACTATTTTGAAATAGTTCTTCATCATTAAGGTTGTTTTGTTGTAAGCTCTTTTTTGGTGAGTGAGATGGGTATATATAACTTTTGTATTATGTTCAAGTAATGTGGTAATTTAAATGTATGTATTCATTGTGTCCATGACATCTACGATTATCATTGATGTGTGTGGGTTGATGAATGGCTTAGGATTTTATTTAGGGATAGCTGCATTGCAGGGACAATAGTCTTTTAAACAAAGGTATACGTTTATGTTTATTTTTGCTGGTGTAATTTTCATGAACTACATTTTTTGTTGACAGAAATAGGCCGTATTTTCATGGACTATGTTTCATGGGACATTTAGTGCGTGTCATATCTGCAAGACATTCATGGTATCATTACATATGTTATATATTATAAACGCTACGTTAATTCAAATTAAATTGACATTTAATATCAACACTAAACCCTACAAATCAATTACAAGTTCGAACTGACTTTGTCAACCAGTATTTGCAATAAATTAAGCTACATAGAAGACCAATGACTTGTCTATGATTACCCCGATACCACATATAACAATTGTAAACATCAATTCACAATCCTAAAAAGTATATTTCATGATGTTCTGCAACTAAGTTTGATATGTTTAGGGGTTTCCATCCTAAAAATCGTAAACTACTACATCACAGATATATAGATGTTTCGCATGCACAGAAAAAAACCTAAGCAATTACTTATTGAAACACGATAGGATCGTGGAAGAAATTTAGTTGACAAAAAAGACTAAACATGAGCATCAGACAATCGTGTATCTATCAGCTACCTTAGAATTAGAGGAGAGTATATATACCTAAGTTGAAGGTGTTTTTAGTTTGTCTTGAACTCAAGCCGGTTGGGTAATTCAGATGTGTAAGTTCTTATCTACGACGTTTTCTAGTTTTATATTTAACCGTCTTAGAATCCGCTAAACAGGCAAAACACTTCGGAAGACGTTTAGACAATTGTTACAATGAAGTGTAATAGAGCTACTGTTGTGCCATCTCTCGTTCCGTCTTATGGGATAGATGTTACCCAAACCTTACAACTACTTTAAATTGTATATTGAGTTTCCATCTCGTTAACTCTTTTATAAGTGAGGCGTTTTGAGAGACATTTACAATATCTTAAGTTGTTTTCTCGTTAAAATTATGGACTTCTCTTTCAACCTGGATAGGAACTACATCTCAGAATGTATACACAAGTTGTTTTACACACAAATGATGTAATATACAAAATGTAAGAATTTTTGGAATATTCTATTTCATTAAGCAAAATCCACAGCTATATCACGACAATGAATTATGTCTGCTAAACTAATTAAAATGAAATATAACAAAAGTTCTACAATTACAAATTCATCTAGAATTATAATATAGGTGTAGAATCTTCAACGCTCTGACCCGTAAAATTATCGACGTTTTGATGATTTTGTGCATTAGCATTATCAATTGAGTGCATTTCACATGTGCGATTAGTGTGACCAGCCCCACCGTACTTACTACAATGCATCACTCGTTGTCTCGGGACTGGAGGATTTACGACTTGTTCTTCTACTTGACTTCCACTGCTGCTTACAACGAAAGAATTTACCGCGATTGGGAATCGACAACTTAATTGAGAATGACCATACCTACCGCAATTTTCACATTTTTTCTTTTTCCGAGACTCACCAGTCGAAGGGATACACTTTTCCTTCGGCCGCCCTACTTGCTTGGTAGAAATCATAAGACGAACCACCCTTCTTGCATGCTGACTGGGTTCACTCCAAGATTCTCTACTTGCAACCAGTATTATCTGATTTTCATATGTACCTAAAAGAAACTTCTTACTATAAATTTGGTGAAATAAATGACTGACCTCTACTCATACAAATCTATCATTTGTGAAATTAATATGTTTAAGATTATTGAAAGCCATCAAATACATCGTCAAAAAGAATGCATGAAAATGAAAGCCATCTATCCTTGCATATAAGAGTGCATGAATACAAGGAAATCCATCCAAATCCCACATCTTACATGTGCAACTCTTCTCCGAAACATTTATTATCTCATTGCTTAGGTCTTCATTTGTGACTTGGTACTTAACGATATCCCGAATAGGATAAACATGGGATTTATTAATGTGCTTGTCCATGTTTCTTATGCACACAACTGCAGATTGGGAAATTGAGGTGTCTAGTTTATTGGTTGCTTCACATCTCAATGCAAACCATTTTTGTGTCAAATGCCTAAGAAACTCATGAGCTATAGTAATGGGTAGTTTACGACCTGGAAGGATTGCTTTGTTGATTGACTCGGCAATGCTAGTTGTCATTATATCCCACTAAACTTCAGAGTAAATAAAAGAGCCCATCTTTCGACACCGATACGTATGAGCTCCCTATGCAAATCCGGGCATAATGTAGCAAGACAATGCAACAAAATGTAGACACTCTTCTTTAGAGAATGAATACGCGACCTTATGGAACAAAGTGTTTACTGTCTTCTTGCCTTTACAATAGTTCTGTAAATTATTCCTTAAATGAAGTAGCAACCAACATGAATAGTATGGGGAAAAACATGCTCGATGGCCAGCGGAGTACTCTTACCTCTATCGGTAATGAGGAGTAGATCATCGAGGACGCCTATGGCATCACGAAGCCTATAGAGAAACCATACCCAAGCATTTGAGTCCTCGATGGGGCCAAAACCAAAAGCAATGGGGTAAATCATATCCAATACATCCTTACTGATTGCCGTGAATATAACTTCGAAAATTTTCCCCTTTAGATGAGTTGCATCCATGGAAATTACCAGTCTAATATAATTTTTAAAACCGTCGATATATTGTCCCAACAAAAAAATGAAACATGAAGTGACCATTCCCAGCTGTTTGAATTGCGGTCATGGTTCCCGATTTTGAAACTTCAAGCATGTGAAGATACGACCGCAAAAGTTTCCAAGACTCCTCATAACTCCCATACACGAGTCTAGAAGCTTGTTGCAGATGTCTCCATGCCTTGCTATACAATAACTGTACTGCAAATCGGGCACGCACCTCGCTAATTATGTTTTTCACTGCAAATTTTACATCCGGTACCTAAGTACCAAAATACGACCCGATCACTTTAGAGCTGACTGTTCTTCTTTCTGCTCATCCGGATGACATAAACAAGTGCATTACAGAAGAAATTCTGTAACATGCCATAGGTTACAATAGTGTTCCTTTGCTCAAACCAGTTAAGGCATATGCAAAGCATAAAGCATATTCTTGCATCTTAGGGAACCATAATTATCCATGCCCGGTAACTCCCAAATATGATGGTCACCTGCATTATCATTTACACTCTTATAACTAACAACGACGTCATCCTCACTCTCCTCGGAGCTCACTTGGTTGCAACAACGTTCAAATCCTCATCCGTACCATTTAAAATTCCCATTCCATTTATTTCCTGTAGATCATTATCACCAAGGTTGGGATTGTTGACTAGAAATAAGTCCTCGTTATTTGTAAAAGGAATTCAAGTTTCACATTCAATTAAATCAACATTACGCTCTGTTTCGATATGAACACCAACAAACGGATCATTTAACGGAACCAAATCCACCATATTTAAGGAAACATGATTAACATTTGAGCTTCTATTATCTGCCTCCTCATAAATATACACAATATCTTGTGCAGACATAAATCTAATATCATCGTCGTCTATAATCTCAACCCTAATAGAGATACCTTTTTATTTTTTAACCATTTGATACAACTTCACTTCAGAACTTTGATGGGCTAGCTCTTTCATCTTCTCGTTTACCCTTTCCATGAATTTATCAAAAGTAACTTTCTTGTCAAAAGCCTCACAACCAGGACCTCCCTCCACCTAGTTATTACCATCCCACACAACATCATACATAATCAATGGACTAAATGTACCAATTGTATGTTAAGAATCACCAATAACAAAAGACTAACCAATGCATCCAACTATTCCTTCAATAGCCCGAAAACAACAACAAAGACATGACTTCCAAAGAAATCCTACATACAATGGAAATAATTAATTACTGTAGTAAAATTATCAAAATTTACACTATACAGCACACTATTGACCAAACAAACAACAAATATAACATCACATAAAACCAAAGAAACTTGAAAAATATTAAAAAAAATAAATTGACCAAATGTCTCATCCATTAGGCTTTGGATAAAGCGTCAAAACAGCTTGCAAAGACATACAACATTAGTGTAAGAAAACAACTGTACCTGTTGAAACGTGTTAGATACTGTGTTACAGGACACTTGTGTTATAACATGTTTCAACGCGTAGTTTGACTCCCTAGGTTTGTGCGCTCCATTTCCCTAAATAGCAACATTAATAACACCACATTTGATTCACCCCACAATCAAACAAACATTAACCAAAATTTAATTAAAAAAAATAAACATAAGGCTACCAAAACCTCAATTTACCACAATAACCAAATAATTAAAAAGATAGAAAATTTATATTAGTGTTAACATCTAATTGCAATTTACTCCTCCTTTAACAAAACCTAAAACATGGATAAGCAATTGAGATAAATGTAACAATGCACCAATGAAAATATTTTAGCATTACATATCAAATACTAACTAAATAGTGGAGACCCATTAAAGAGTGCACATATTTAACCCAAATTGGAGGAGGTGAAAGAAGGTGGAGTGGAGGTAGAGATTTTTGTTATATTGGAGAAAGATAAGGGTCAAGTGTTTCATAGATGACACAATTGGGCATTCCAAGTTTTTCGAATGTATTGATATTTAAATGGGTTTAATGGTCTTTCAACAAATATTTAAGAATAATATAGTAAATAACATTCTAATTATGGTTCTCTATTTTTTAAATTTTTTTTCTTAAATAGAGGGGTAAAATATGCATTCCAAGCTATTCATGGAAGGTGAAACTTTTAAAAGATCAATATTGTAGACTTTTTAATTTTGGGCTAAAAACTTAATACAATCTTTCTAAATAACATTTATTAAATCCTCCGATGACGGTGATAGTGATCTCGGTGAGCACAATTAAGTGGACATGCTAATCTATTTAATTATTAACTGTGCAATTGATTAATTGATTAGGTTAACACACAACACATCAAATAGTTCGTAATTAATTTGACCTAGGTAGTATTGAGATTGCATAATCATAATTTAAGAACTAACGTACTGATTCAATTAATTATAGTCACGAGTTTTTCTAGTTTTTAATGTTGTGTGCGCTAGATTAGTGATTGATTCTAATGATCGTATCCGGTCAATCTAATAAGTAAGGGAAAGATTAGGTATTAGGCACGTTGTCAAAAGTTATAACTATGACTATTAACGTGCATATATATGTCGTACATTGAATAAGTTACTAATGTTCACATATAATTTGATTATTTATTTTGTTAATCCAATTTGTAGTTTAATTATTCATACATTCTACAACCCCAGTTTTGATCTTGATCTGGACTCGACTCGTTTAAGCTCGAACTCAGCTCATCAGAAGTTTGTTTGAACTCGAGCTCAAGCCTGAATCGTTTACGAGCTAGGTCGGCTCATTTCTACCCCTAATTAGACTCCATATCTCAACAGATAGTGTTTAAACCATTATATAATGCTCCCACTCTTAGATATTTTAAACTTAAAATAACTCTTTTTAAAGTAAAGTTCTCTACATAAATAAAACACCAAAAGAGAAATTTTTTCTATATAAATAAATCGGAGGGAGCGAAATATTTTCCTTAAATAGTAATCTTATCAAAGTTTTTCGATTTTGGAACTCATGTCTAAGTTTAAAGAAATTGATGTAATATCACAATCGGAAATATATTAGTGGTATTATCAGAATTATGATCTAATTAAACTCAATTCGAAAATCAAATTTTGGTTAAAGAGTTTAGTAATAGTAAAAGATCTCAGATTATAAAATAAATTAAATTTGATGAGGTTAAATAATTTTAAACAAAATAAATTTAAAATAATAAAACAAAACTTGGGTTTAAATTCATATACACCACACCTCATTACTCTTTAAGAAATAATTATATAAATACTAACAAAAAAAATCAAATTGGTATAATTTATAATCTAAAAAAAACTCGACAGGTTTTCTATCACAAAAATTTGCAATATTTATATACATATATATAAAAAAAATTTTTAAAAAAAAAACCTCAACTATTTTATTTTTAATAAATGTTGAATTTGGAGTGGGTCACACTAGATAGACCCAACCCACTACTAAATATTCCTAAAAGGGGGATATGTGTAGTTGACCCAATTGGTTACAACTAACTGGGATTCCTTTAGAAATCATACCATACCTGATTTAAGTGATTTGGCATTGAAACCACTCTGACGTATATCAAATTTTTAGACTTCTCTCTGCAAAAACAAAAAGAAGAAATGTTCTATTTTCTATTCTCTCTTTGGTACATTCTTATTAGGTGATTCGAACCATGAATTCCTCTTTGGTGATTCTGGTTAGATCAGTTAGAACCAATAACAATAAACAACAAAACAGTAATTGATCCTTATACTATATATATATATTTGATATATATTGATATATAGTTTATTGAACCAATAATATAATCCAATTAATTAGCAAAACATCTCATAAAAATAAAATAATGCTTAATCATGAAATTTTATTTAAAAAATAATACAGTAAACAATGCAAGAATGTAATTCAGTTGAAAAAGCGTACCTTAATTCTGATATAAGTCACTCGAACTATATCAGGCGCAACTAGTACATAATTCAAACTGTGAATCCTGTTAAAAGTAAGTACATTCATTAATAAATGGCAAAAAAAAGCCAATTCATTAATAAATGACACAAAATATATAAAATTATGTGCACATCGATGACTAACTCAATGAAGTATATCATATTACCCAATACAACCAATCACCAATTATATGTGACATCGTGATCTAACTAAGAAAGACTTATTCCTATTATTTTCCATGTGATAGATTTTGCTATAACATATTAATCACCACCATTTGATTCCTTACGAAGTCTAAAAGTCTAACAAAATCATGTAGGTAATATAATATAATGGTAATCTACCTACTTACTCCACATAGTCGAGTGGAGCCTAAAATTTGGAAGTTGAAACTACAAAAACAGTGACTCAATCAAACACATTTATATACTAAAAGTTACTAGTTTAAATCAAAGAAACAAAGTATGAGAAAAAAGATCCACTAAACATCATCAAGATAGGATGAAAGAGCCATCTCAGAATAACTAGATATACAAAATTAAAAACTTGTATCATTACACCTTGATTTATATATACCCATTTGGAAATTAAAACAAAACCAAAGAAAAATCTAATACAAGTGAATCGACAAACACCCATTTCAATTAATCAGCCAATATTATAATTATCATCAATTGATTGATCAATAGTGCATCAAGAATAATCCATAGTAATGCTAATAACAACCACAAGTAATATTACCTTGTTCAAACAGTAGATGCACGAGAAATAATGACGTGAAGCCGATAGTAATTGGAAATTTTGGACTAGAAATGGTGTTGTGAATTTTGATGTGAGCGTTAACGGTGGGTGTCTAAGAGAGTTGGGTATCGACACTGTGAAGTTTAGGGTAAATTAGTTGTGAATTTTGATGTGTTTTGATTAAAGCATAACAAGTTAGAAATTTTTAATTTTTAAAAAAATTATATTGAATTAAATATCCGCTCTGCATAAGCCCGTTATCCGTACGGAGCGGATAAAAAAAACTTATGACCAAAATTGACATTAGTTTTCTAAATTCATATCCGCACAAATTACGTGCGGACCCAAATAGTCCCCCAACTTTAAGTCCGTTTTGACACTACTGATTTAGTAGAAACCACACTACGATTATGATTGGGGTGATGTTGCAACTTTTAACAGAAACGAGAGGTTAAAATGAAAACTTCCAAAACATGGGATTTAAAATAAAAAAAAATATATTTCTTGTTTTTAGAGCAGCATATGTATTCACAGGGAATAATTAGAGTCAATTCGAAAATAAAAATTTGGTTAAAGATTTAAGGAATAGTCAAGTTCTCGGGTTACAAATCCCAAATTGATTTATGATGAAAATGAAAAATTATAAATTAAATTTGATAAGGTTAAATAATTTTGAACAAAATTAATTTAAAAAATAAAACAAAATTTGGATTTGGATTCATATACACCACACTTAGTTACTCTTTAACAAATAATTATCTAAATATTAAGAAGAAAAAAAAGTCAGATCGGTATAATTTGTAATAAGATATATCCATCTTACCGATTTAATATAAAAAATTCTCCATTATTTTTAGATTCTAATAAAAAAATATTATTTTTTAAATATTTTCTACCAATTCTAATTTTCATTTTTGTAAAAAAATAATAATAAAATTAAAATTATCAAAATATTCCTAATACAAAATAAACCATAAAATGAACCAAATATTTTAGAATTTAATATTTTAACTAAAAATAAAATAACGAATTTATTTTCAAATACGTAAATAGAAATATCCTTTATAATATAAAACATAAAAACATATTATAAAATGCGTAATCAAAGATCTTAAATGGGATTAATATTGTAAGGGATAAGTATCAGCGCAACCTAGATGAGGAGAACATAAAGGAGCACACACTAAAAGAGAATTGGAATCGAGAAGAAGTTTGACAGCGCACGCTTAAAAGAATGGGAAGATACGTGATGAAGAGCGCACGGAAGAAGGCAAGCGCCCGCTCAAGAAACATAGACGAATCTCGACGTTCTTCGTACGAGTGGAGATCTAGCGCGCGAAAGGATTCCTGATCCGAAGCATAAACAGACTTGATGATGAAATCAGAGACCGACTAGGAGAAGCAATCCAAAGAAGAATAGAAGATGAAGTTTCATTAGGATAGTGAGACTCGAAACGAAACCTATAAAAGGGAGTCAGTTCAATGTAAAAAGGGAGATCGGAGAAATTCTGTAGAAATCAATTATGAGTTATTTGATCCCAAAAGAATAAAAATAAAAGGGTGTTGTTACAGCATCCTGACTGTAGATTTCCGGATTTACAGTTTGGCGCCGTCTGTGGGGATCTGGAATTTAGCCTTAAAGCCATTGTTAACGAGATGGAAAACAATCATGGAGACGAACACCAGCTAACACCAGAAGAGCAAATAGCCAAACTCAAAGCCGAGCTAGAGGAAAAAGACAGGAAGATGAAGTAGTTGAGTATGCTACTAGAAGAGAGGAGAAAGTCCAACCCAGGGAAATCAAAACCGACGGTAAGCAAACGACCTCCCCGTAATCCACCCTCGTCTGAGGGACCTAGCAGGAATGTGAGAAATATAACAAAACCAAACGGAGAAACGGAAGACGATGCCAGTTCATATGTGCCTTCTATAAGCTTGATAAAGAAGGACCCATTGGCAGACCTCAAAGAACAGAATGAAAAACAGCTCGAGGAGATGAGGGAATTGGTCAAAAAGCTGTCTGGAAAAAAAGCGTCGCCACTAAAAGAATCTATCACAAGGTACGCCGATGGGCCTTTCGCCGATTGGATCTTCGATACCCCAATGCCTAACAAGTTTGTAATGCCACACTGCAAGCCTTACGACGGGCAGACGGACCTTGAAGATCACATCATAAGTTACAAAATTTGCATGGGAACGTGCAACATTCCGATAGATTCAATGGAAGCAATTATGTGTAAAGCGTTCGGTGCAACATTGACCAGGGTAGCGCAGAGATGGTATTCCGCCTTAGTACCAAGAAGTGTACGCTTCTTTTTGGAACTCGTAACGAAATTTTTCCATCACTTCTCTGATAACAAAAAGAAAGAAAGGGACGAAACTGACCTATATGATCTGAGGCAAAGTCGGCACGAAACATTAAGAGGGTATGTGAAGAAATTCAAGGAAACTAAAATGACAATCGCCGACTGCCAGGATGCAATTGTCGTCAAAGCATTCATCAAAGGCCTCATCCCAGACACCCCATTTCACATAAATCAGCTAACGCAGAAACCTGCCACCTTTGAGGAAGTGCTACATAGGGTCGACGACCAGATGGACTATGAGGAAGACCTCGCCCGTTGAAGGGGAAGAAGCGCGAGAGAAGATGAAAAAGTTCCCATCAGAAGAAATCGGGCGGAAGGAAAACAACGATTCGCAGTAATGGAGGATACCCGCCCCTATCGAAGACCAGAAAAGTATTAGGACGCGTACGAACTCCTTATCCCCTCGATATCTCAGAAGGGGAAGTAATAGCCATAATGAAGGAGATGGGGGATAAAGTAAGATGGCCAGATAAACCTAGGCACATAGGCGAAAAAGACACCAGCAGGTATTGCGAATTTCACAGAGACTACGGGCACACCACCGAGGCTTGCTACACCTTAAAAAAGGAAATTGCCGAACTATTGAAACAAGGGCATCTGAGGGAGTTTTTGTCAGAAAGGGCAGACAAGCCCTAACGAAAGCAGATAAGCAAAATAAAGACGAACGCGACCGACCCTCCCCCCGAAGGGATGAGCGCACCATAAACGTGATTTGCGGAAGATTAGAGGAATGCGGGAAAACTAGATCCGACACAAAAAGGAAGTTGAGGGAAGCAAGAGGAATATACAGTACAGAGCAAGTGCCTACAATCCAGACCAGCGAGGCAACCCTCACATTTTCCAAAGCTGAAATACGAGACATAAGGAGGCCACACTGCGATGCCCTCGTAATCAGCATATCCATCGCTAACATTAACGTAAAGAGGGTGTTGGTAGACAATGGAAGTTCAGCGTACATCCTCTTCATGAAAACATTCCAAAAAAATGCAGTTGGACGAAAAGCAAATCCACAGAAAAAGCGCCTCCTTAATAGGGTTCAGCGGAGAAACAAGCACCTTAAAAGGAGAAATAGATCTGCCAGTATACGCAGAAGGTGTAAATCTTAATACTACCTTTCTCCTAGTAGGCTCTAATTCGGCCTACAATGTCATCTTAGGAAGACCCTGGATCCATTCCATGAGAGCAGTTCCTTCCACTTTCCACCAAGTAATCAAGTTCCCAACACACTGGGGAATTCGCCAGATAAAAGGGGAGCAAAGTGTCTCCAAAGAATGCTATTGTAATGCCCTTAAGACCAAAAAGGAAGAATCATAGCAATTACAGGAAAATCAAGGCAAACCGTCCCCTGCAGAAGACCAAGTGGATGAAGTGAGTCTAGACGAAAAAGGGGAAAAGAAAGTATGGGTCGGCACCACATTAGACCCACAAACCAGAGAGCAACTAATTGCCTTCCTAAAGCGCAACATCACCTGTTTCGCTTGGTCTCACGCGGACATGACTGGAATAGACCCTCAGATTATCACACACAAATTGAACGTCAAAGGAGGATTCAAACCAGTGAAACAAAAAAGAAAGCGCTTCGCGCCCGAAAGGAATGTTGACATAAATTAGGAGATAGACAGGTTACTGGCCAACAGATCAATACGGGAGGTGCGATATCCCAAGTGGCTATCAAACATTGTGGTGGTGAAAAAGAAAAATGGAAAGTGGAGAAAATTCATAGACTTCACAGATTTGAACAAAGCATGTCCGAAGGACCCTTTTCCCCTACCGCACATAGACCTCACCATTGACGCGGCCGCAGGATATGAGATACTAAACTTCATGGACGCATACTCCGGGTATAACCAGATACTGATGCACCCAGACGACCAGGAGAAAACCTCATTCTTCACAGAAAGGGGAATTTACTGCTACAAAGTCATGCCATTTGGACTGAAGAATGCAGGCTCCACCTACCAGCGACTGATGAACCAAATGTTCGCAGAAAAACTGGGGAAAATGATGGAAACGTACATTGAAGATATACTGGTAAAATCAGAAGACACAAAGCTTCACGTCAATCACCTGAGCGAAACTTTCGAAACTCTAAAAAAGTACAACATGAAGCTAAACCCTGCCAAGTGCCACTTCGGCGTGAAAGCTGGTAAATTCCTGGGGTACCTAGTAACAAAGCGGGGCATCGAAGCCAACCCAGATCAGCTGAAATTAGTAATAAATTTTGGAGACCCAAAAAATAAAAAAGAAGTCCAAAAACTCACAGGAAGATTGGCGGCACTCACAAGATTCATCCCGAAATCATCGGAAAAGTTTCAACCCTTCTTCAATGCGATAAAAAAGACAAAAACTTTGAGTGGACCAATGAGTGCAAGAAGACACTCCTAGAAATAAAAGAGTACCTCACCAGCCCACCTCTATTGGCTAAGGTCAACACGGGGGATAAATTGTACCTGTACTTAGCCCACACCGAAACATCAATCAGTGCAGTCCTGGCGAAAGACATCAGCGGCAAACACCCCGTCTACTTCATAAGCAGAGTACTCACAGGGCAGAAACCAGGTATCCCAGCTTAGAAAAAGCCGCGCTCGGGCTGATTTTTGCAGCAAGGAAACTGAGGGCTTACTTCCAAGCGCACGCTATAGTCGTGGTGACAGCATTACCGTTGAAAAATGTTATCTATTCTCCCGACAGGTCTGAAAGACTAATGAAATGAGCAGTCGAACTCAGCGAACACGATATATCATTCCAAGGAAAGTCGGCTGTTAAGTCACAAGCGCTAGCAGACTTCATCGCTGAATCCCATGAGCATGAGAAAGCCGAAGAATCCCTGGCATGCGAATATGGAGAATGGTCGCTAGAGATAGATGACGCCAGCCAAAAAAATGGAAGCGGCTTGGGGATTTTTTATCACCACCAAATGCCCCTCCGATACAACAAGCCATCAGGTGCAGCTTTCCGGCCACTAATAATGAAACGGAATACGAAGCGTTAATAGCAGGCCTAAAAGTGGCTCTCGCAGAAGGAGCCAAAAAACTCGCAATCAAGTGCGATTCGCAACTGGTCTTCAATCAAGTCAATGGCAACTTCCAGGCCCAGAATGAGAAGATGGCCCGGTACCTGATGATCTCCAAACAACTCATGCAGAAATTCGAAAGTGTGATACTCGAGCAAGTCCTAAGAGAGGAAAACACGAAAGCAGACACTATGGCCAACCTGGGGGCCACTTCAAATAAGGCGAGCCTACACAGGCCAATCCTTTTCGTCATTCTCGAGAAATCAGCGCTGGAAGGAGAAGAAGTACACAAGAAGAAGACTGGCGTACCCCAATCAACGAGTACCTAACAAACGGGACGCTCCCATCAGATCGTACGAAAGCACGAAAAGTAAGAGTAAGGGCCGCCAAATTCTGCCTGATAGAAGGAGAGCTATACAAGCGCTCCATGAGTGGGCCTCTATTAAGGTGCCTCGGGAAGTAGGAGGCACGTGCTGCGTTAGAAGACTTACATAATGGGCACGCAGAAGGTCATGCAGGCGGGAGGAGTTTAGCATTTCGGGCCCATAGAGTTGGGTACTTCTGGCCCACCATGAAAGAAGACGCGATTCAATTACCGCGCTCTTGCGACAAGTGCCAAAGGTTCGCCACCAACCAATACAGTCACCCGGAGCCATTACACTGCACTCCACTTTCATGGTCCTTCGACAGATGGGGAATGGACATCATGGGACCCCTCCCAACCTCAAATCAGGGAAGAAAGAAGTACATTCTAATGGTAACGGACTACTTCACCAAATGGGTAGAGGCAAAAGCGTACGAAAAAATACAGGAACAAGAGGTGCGAAAATTCCTTTGGAAAAACATAATATGCAGATACGGAATTCCAAAGGAAATCGTCACCGATAACGAACCACAGTTCATAGCATAATTGTTCCGCGAATTTTGCAGCAAGTTCAATATCAAACTGTCCTACTCCACCCCCCAGTACCCTCAAGCAAACTTCCAATGAGCTCACGCTCAAGAAACGGCTCACAGCCAAAGGTGTTTCACTGCCGGAAGTGTTTGGGCATTCCGAACCACGCCTCGCGCCGCAACACAGCAAACACCTTTCTCTAAGGCACGGAAGTAATCCCAACAGAAACTGGCAGAAAGACTGGTTCCCGTAAGGCGCGAAAATTCAAACACACAACAAAATCAGCAGATTATGGCATTCGAAAAAGATACTCTGGAAGAACTACGAGAAATCGCCAGCAGAAGAATAGCAACCTATCAAGCATTGATGGCAAGACAGTACAACAAAAAGGTAAAAGCGCGAATGTTTCAACCGGGGGATTGGGTGCTGATAAGGGTATTCCAGAATACGAAAGAGCACGGCCATGGGAAGCTGGCGGCCAATTGGGAAGGACCATACCAAATCCAAAGAGCCACAGTCAAGAGAGGATACAAGCTCCTCACAAAAGAGGGCAATGAAATAGAGCATAGCTGGAACATATACCATCTTAAGAGATACTACTTCTGACAAAACTGATGTAGCGGGCACTCTTTTCCCAACCTGGGTTTTTAACGAGGCCCCACCTTATTTCTATGACGTAATAAAAATTCTTTTACAACCCAAATAAGGACCTAAGCACCAAAAGGCCCAGATGCAAAAAACACTATTCTCGGACAAGTCTCAGCGACCCCGAGACCGCACGAAAGGCCCAGATGCCAAAAACACTATTCTCGGACAAGTCTCAGCGACCCCGAGACCGCACGAAAGGCCCTGATGCCAAAAACACTATTCTCGGACAAGTCCCAGCGACCTCGAGAACGCACGAAAGGCCCAGATGCCAAAAACGTTATTCTCGGACAAGTCTCAGCGACCCCGAAATGCATGAAAGGCCCAGATGCCAATAACGTTATTCTCGGACCAGTCTGTGACCCCGAGAACGCACGAAAGGCCCAGATGCCACAAACATCGCTCTCGGTTAAGTCTCAATAACCCAAAAGCGCTCGAAAGATATTAACATCTTTCGAGCGCTAAACCAGGTCAAACTTTAATGAACCCGGAAACGCTCGACGGTCTCGGGACCCAAGAGCGTACACAATAATAAAAATATAAAATAACTCGCAAAAAAAAAGGGGAAGGCAATTCCGAAAACGCAAACATAATTCATTCAAAATTCCCCTTACAGGAGGGACCCAATCCTTTATAAAATACAACAACAACAAAAAAAGCGCACCCCTTAGAGGGAGAAATTATAAGCATCCAATTCAAGACGGGCGGACTCAACAGTCAATTCACCACTCATCAAC
Source organism: Cardiospermum halicacabum (assembly GCA_031304145.1). Classification (NCBI taxonomy): domain Eukaryota; kingdom Viridiplantae; phylum Streptophyta; class Magnoliopsida; order Sapindales; family Sapindaceae; genus Cardiospermum; species Cardiospermum halicacabum. The sequence goes on along the minus strand of CM062399.1, from coordinate 8,198,914 downwards.
TATTCGAGCGCGAGGATCCGAGTACTCATATCATTCTCAGCCATCTCCCCATCCAACTCAGCGTACCTCTTCTGAAGGGCAGCCAAATCAGACTCTAACTTCGAGTTCGAAACATGAAGAGAAGAGTTTGCGCCTTCCAACTCCGCCTAGGGAGCGTTCCGTTCTATTATCTGCGCCCGAAGATGCGATACCTCGGCTTAACTGTCTGAAAGCTTCTTCTCAAAGAGAACTGCCTTAGATTCCCATGCACCCGCGCGCTCAACTGCTTCCGCACACTGGGAAACAACCTTCCCCAAGTCAGCCTTCGAAGACTCCAACTCTTTCTCTAAGGAAAACAAACGTGCAGAAGCATGCCTAGCCGACTCAAGCTCCTTTGCAAGGGATTTCGCCCCCTCGGAAGCATCCAGACGAGACTCCGCAAAAACACGATGCTTGTTATTTTCCCTCCTCATATCCAGATACATTTTTCTGAAACCGACACTGAATTGGAAACTCTGCACAACAACAAAGCGAAAACTCAAATAATAAGGATGAAACAATAAGAATAAAGCGCGCGGAATAGGATACGCTATGATGCCTTAAATTCGTGAGCAACCGCGGCACGATAAAATTGGAGAGGGGTGAGCTTCCAAAGCTCTTCCGAATCTTTCTCAAAGCAAAGTTGTTCCGCAACCTCGCACAAGAGTTCCTGGTGCGTTTCCACGGAAGTATCGGATGGAAAAGAAACTAGTTTCACATCATCGGAGTCATCCTGGGGTACATCCTTGGTCGCAGAACACGCCCGAGAACTTTTGTGTTTAACGCGCCGAGATCTAATCTCCGAATCGGGCGCGCCATCCCGATTATGCTTACCCAAAGAAGAGGAAGGCTCGGACGAAATGGCGCCCGGCCCACATGAACGACCCAGCGCAGCCTTGGAAGTTTGCACCTCAGCGTCAACCAGCCGATCTCGTCCACGCCCGTGTATCGAAAGTGGGAGCGTCAGATGTAGCTTCAGAGCGTGCCCGCTCAGAGGCCCGCGAGGAACTGGGGACCGGCGATTCGAGGGCAACCACAGGAGAATTACTCTAGCTAGGCTCCTTCTTTGTACCCTTTTCAGCTAGAAGTTTTCTATAGATCTCGCGCGCCGCCAGATACTTACCGGTGCTAGACATGATGGAATCAATGCAACCTGCAAAATGAAGTAGCTAGAAAAATGGATCATCGAAAGCGGGCGGAAGCATTATCAAAAGACAAACTAGACAACGGCATACCTGACTTAGTGAGCGTCCAAAGCAAAGAAACGTCCAGACACCCGAGAAACGTGCTGCAATCTCGGGCGGAAATAGGGATCTGCAGTATGCGAGTGCTAGCAGCTGTCGCTCGCAGCGTGACTTTGGACAACCTCTTCGCCTCCTTCGCACCTGAGACGAAGCAGTTGTGAGTTTACAACTAATAACAAATACAACTCAAAGCGTACGATACACACTCGGAATCCTCCAACACCGAGGATAGTGCGTTTCGGACCAAAAATGGGTTATGCCCTTCAGAAGAAATACTTGTCCCGCCAAAGTTCACCGCCGGTAGGAAATCCAATTATTAAAGGCTCTTTACGCGGGCGAAGGTGGACAGTTAGGCGCCCAACCTCGCGAGTGTCTCGTTTCAAATAATAACACTCGAAAAGGTCGCGGGCGGAAAAGTCAAGCCGATGGTCCTCCCGCAATTTATCCAAGCTCAGAATCAAGCGAATGGAGTTAGGCACCAATTGGCTAGGATGAATCTGACAAAGCTGAGAAAATTCAGCCAAAAGTTCAGTAATAGGAAAATGAACCCCACATTTGAGCGTAAGTAAATAACAAGGCTCCCATCCCGGAATTAACTAGTCCACACGCTCAAGTTCCGTGGGCGTCCAAAGTTCTATAAAGGGTTGAGAGCAGTATTTCTGTCGTATCTCTAGCAAATCGCTCGCAAGAATAGTGGACCGGGGATTAGTATGAGGCGGTAGCAAGTTCAGAGCGCACGGGATGGTGCTAAAGTCATGCCACAACATGTTCTCCTGAATATAATCACTTGAAGGGGAAATCGAGTCACGAGAAGAAGCAAACGCGCCAAAAAAGGCCCTTTCTTTGTCCGAAGAGTCTGGAGATTTGCGAGCGCCAAGCGAAGAGGCGTGGTCCACACTGTCTGTCGACATCTGGGAGCCTCAGCGCATTAGGGGGGACATGTCAGTGTAGAAACAAAGTGAAACTACGCTACAATAGGCTGATTAAAAAAAATGCACATGTCTCTGAAGAAAGAGATGACCATCAATCAAACTAGTGGGTTTGAACACTAACCCACAACGATAAACCAACAAACACAAACCAACAGCCATAAGCGACACCAACCAACAACCATAAGCAAGGAAATTTAAAACCAGGAAGACGGAAATGGCGAAAACTGAAAGACCATAAAGAGAACCAACGACTAAAACAAGAATCGAGTAAAATACCTTCAATGGTGGAGGAAGCTTTGAAGGTTGAGGAAGTCTGAAGAGAAGTGTAGGCCAAGGTTCCCTCGCCGTCGACGGAAAGTGGTGAGAGAGAGGTTTTCTAATTTAGGGTTTGAGAGAACTTGAAGATATAAAGAAAATTGTGGAGGAATAGTTTAAATAGGGAAACTAAGGGCTTCATGATGAGTAATTCATCATCAGGATCCGTGGCACAGGCTCCCAGAAATCTCCTAGTCACATCAAGTCCCCCACTTGAGTGAAAAGGATAAGTCAAACGAAGAGACGTGACAACCGCCCAAAACTACATTGCCTTCTCGCGTTTCACACGAAAAAGCAATAGGGGATTTCTGTAAGGGATAAGTATCAGCGCAAGCTAGATGATGAGAACATAAAGGAGCACACACTGAAAGAGAATTGGAATCGAGAAGAAGTTGGACAGGCACGCTTGAAATAATGGGAAGATACGTGATGAAGAGCGTACGGAAGAAGGCAAGCGCCCGCTCAAGCAACATAGACGAATCTCGACGTTCTTCGTACGAGTGGAGATCTAGTGCGCGAAAGGATTCCTAATCCGAAGCATAAACGGACTTGATGATGAAATCAGATACCGATTAGGAGAAGCAATCCAAAGAAGAATAGAAGATGAAGTTTCATTAGGATAGTGAGACTCGAAACGAAACCTATAAAAGGGAGTCAGTTTAATGTAGAAAGGAAGATAGGAGAAATTCTGTATAAATCAATTATGAGTTATTTGATCCAAAAAAATAAAAATAAAAGGGTGTTGTTACAGCATCCTGACTGTAGATTTCCGGATTTACAAATATTCAATTAGATTTGATAAGATATAACAATCAACGTAAGCAAAGTAAGTACTAACATTAATAAAATAAATATAAAAAGGGCAGTTATATTAATTTAATATTAATACGATTTTTCATACTGATTTGACATGTTTTAATTAAAACCCCATCCTTTAGGGTATGTTTGGTGCATAAAGTTAGATAGAAAGTCCAATCTTACCTGCTACTTAGTATATGGTATTTAGCGTCTAGAATAAAAGCCGAATTTAAATAACATCCACATAAATTACTTGATATACATGAAGGGAAAATCAAATTTGGGATTCATTCCTAACTACGTCAATGGGAGTGGATTTTAACTTTTAAATTTTACGTTCATTTATTTTAAAATCAAACATTTCAATCATTTCTTTCCATTCGGTTTCCATCTATCTTCTCAACTGTCGCTTTTCATCTTCAGTCATTTCCGTTAGTATTAAAGGAATCTGATTCCCATCTCCCCGAAAGTCGCAAGTTTTTCATTTAAAATTAAATAATTCCACTTAAAATTTAGTCTCAAATTAAAATAATTATAAATATATTTTATTTAGTGAAAATGCAAGTTTCACTAATTATTTTTTATAATTTTTGCACCCTCATCTCCTTATTTTTTGTATTTGTATTAGTTAAATTTTATTATTTTTATTCTATGTTGATTTTTATAAATAAAAATATTCATATTATAATATGTAATGAATTTTTTAAAATAATATTAATTAATTATATTAAAATTATTTTTAATTATAATTATTTATAATTTTAAGACTATTAATTATATAACAAAATAAATTTACAAATATACCAAAACTTATTAAAATATAATTTTTTGAAAAAAAAAAAAACAAATCCTATCTAATTCATAAAATATTTTATAATAATACAATTTAATACGGTCGAATCCATTCTTTGCTCACAGTCACATACTATAAATATTGCCGTATCACCCCTCAAATTCCACCACTCACTTAAAAAGAAACTTGGTTTAGTTATTAAAACACGTTGCACTCTACAATCCCACAAGGCCAAGGCGACGCGACGGCGACGGCGACGACTATCTCCTCCGCGATGGTTAAACTCGCAACCACAATTCGATGACGGAATCTGTTAATTATGAAGAAAATGGATTGGGAGAGTTTATTAGACAGACCCACTTGTTTGTAGTCTACGAAAAGAGATTTTCCGATGTGGTCAATTTGTGGAGGCAGCTTATCGTTGATTTCGATTTCGACCTTCTTATTCAACTTACGCTATGTGTAAGTACCCGAGAAATTCGATTTTAGAGAAATCAGGAGTTGGAGATACGGGTTGTCGTATGTATGACTAAAAATTTAAAACCCACGTGTGCTTTACAGTTCCACGTCGGCTCGACAAAGCTCCGAGTTGGGTCTCGACTCGGTCTAGTTGGATAGGTTACGTGGCGGTTTGTCAGGATCATCTTCCATTTTGGTCTGCTCAGGAATAACATTTGGTATTGTATTATTCCTCAAGTCCAGATTTCCTGAATTGAAAGTTGTGATTTAATCAAGAATCCAAGTCTATTAGTTGGATCATCCATTCATTTAAAATTATTAAAATAAAATAAAATTGAAAAATAAATTTAACTAATTAAAATTTATATAACGAAGAGTTAGTCCGGCAATCATAATTACGTAATAATAATATAAAAATATATATTTCTTTTAAAATAAAAGGCGATTTAATTTTTTCTTTTTTTCAAATTACAAATTATTTATAATTTTCAATGAGTTTGATATGCCCTTTAAATCTATCCTTATTTTTATAAAGGAAATATCAAATAGTTTCAAAATTTTAAAAGACTTTGGTAATACGTCAGTTTACATAGGATGGTAAATCAATTTCAAATGCTTATTTGACATCCTCGAATATGTCAATATTTTTAATTTTAATTTTTATATAAAAAATAAGTATAAAATCGAGATGGTTTTATTTTTAATCATTTCAAATTTTAAATTAAATTAATAAATCACATCAACTTTAATTTAATTTTTAATTTTGAAAGTTTAAAACTTTAAAAATAAACAAAATTAACTAGCATGTCTTATAAAACTTATAGACGCGCTTCACGACATCGCTAATTTAAAGCTTCGCTAATTTAAGACTCGCAAAGCCGTGAAACGTGTATTTAAAGAGTATATTTGTCTTTTTAAAATTTCAAACTTTTAAAATTTATAAATTTAAAATTTAAAATTGAAATTTGGAAAGCTGATGTTTTATAATTTTTTCTTTAATTAAATATCAAAACATCATAATTAGAATGGTTAAATAATTAAACTATATGATGTGTTGTAATATAATAAAATTAAAAATTATTAATTTAATTTTTTAAAAATAAATTTTCAAATAAAAATTTGAAATTTCTTAAAGAAAAAATTATATAAAATAGACTAAACCAAGAATAAAAATCCAAAACTAAACTAATAACACTATTTGTTTTTTTAGCCATCCAAACTTTAATTTTCAAAAATAGACTTTTCTACCTTTACAAATCATCTTCACAATTATCTTCATACCTCCACATATCAATCTAAAAAATCTTAACGGTGGTCAATTTTATTCATTTTTTAAAATAAGAGTTTGAAAGATTATTTTTGTAAATTTTTAAAATTGAACTATATAATATAAACAAAAATTATAAAATAACAAAAATGAAAATAACCCTTATTAAATAAAATTTTTTTAAAAAAATTTAAAATGATTAAACAATCATAATTATCTAAAACCATTCCCCGATACCTAAACCACTAAAGAGCATCTTGATCCCAACTCTGGCACCTGAAATTGGATTCCAATTATTTGATGTCATCGTAAGTTATTTGTTATTTTAAAAATAAAATAATCTTAAATTACAGCATCACTCTACTTACTCATTACAATTAACAAACCTTAAAACAATAATTAAAAGAATTAGTTAGGATCCGTCTTTAAAATATATATATATATATATATATATATATTAAAAAATTTGAATATGTAAGAAAAACTTAAAAATTAATAATAAAAAATTTGAAAGGCTTTTGGAAATAACTCATTCCAGTTCCTACCATCAAACTCATGAGACTAGTTATAAATTATTGAAAAAAGTATCAAATGACTTGTGAGATTGGTCGTGGATTTTTTTCAAATATTGGAATTGAGAAAAATAACAAATGTATTTACACTCTAATCTGATCTAAATGTAGTGCATTGACACTGTAATAATGATTCATACTTGAAGAAGATAATGATATATGGATTATTAACATTTAATGCCCACACACAACCACCGCAGCCACAAAGTCTAGGCTAGAAATTGAAGTTTGAAAGTTTTATGAAAAGCTAAAACAATGTGAAACATGAGGGACACAACACAACATAGAGAAACAGAAACATCATGGATCAAATGGAAGAAGACCAGTAGAGAAAAAGTCTCTAACTTTACTTCTATCCACTTGAATCCATTTCCTTCTCTTTCTCTCCAATCATTTTCAACCACCCATCAGAATATTGTGATTCTTCAAGAGTATTGTAGAGGATGCAATGAATTCAAAGAAAGAAGACACACTATGAGAGCATGAGGAACTGAATAAAAAATATGATACTACTCTCCACTGTTTCGTGTGGAAAAAAAAATTCATAACTTCAAATTCAATGATGACAGTGGTCATGCTTGAATTCAAAGAACATGTGTTCTTCATTTTCAAAATCTGGTATTAGATATTATATTGCGATTCCATACCTGATATAATAGCATTCAACATTGTCTGCCAATCTACTTTGTCGACAAGTTCGCTAGTGTAAGAAATTGAAGCTAGTGTAAGAAATTTTCAAATGGGTCCTTGAGCAGTAGGATAATCTTACTCCACAATCTCAATGGCCACAATTAGATAGTACCAAATATTATCCTCATAATGATAAATCAACTATCACAACATATAAAACATGCTTAAATTTGTCAAAGTGCAGTGATACAGTGATACTATGGTTGGATGATATGATGTAACAGCCGCAGTCAAAGCAATAGTAGAAACTACAAAGCATATGCATAAAATGAAGGTAACTGTTTGCAGAGATTAACATTATTCACCGACCAGAAACAGAGATCAGTAGGCTTAAAGCAATTAAAAACATAGCTCTTAAGTTGAGTCCACATCAAATCCCAAAGGCAATATATTAACAATCTTGTGTGACATTCTCTACTTAGAACGTACATAGAACATATCATGATGCGTGATCTAATGCAAGTTTCTAAATCCAACACTATCAAAAAGGGTATACGTGGTTAATAAAAATATGATAAAATAAAGTAATGTCGCTGTCACATGAAAGAACACATACGATATCCTCTACTATGGGCTATGTAAGGTATTCAAAACAAGATCATTTCAATTGGGTGAATGACAATTTTTGTCGAAACTAGTGCAATACACAGTCAATGGAAACTAATCGGGTACTGACTATCTTTGCACCTTATTATTATACTCTTATGATTTTCAAGTTACAGAGTTTGCTAAGTACACCAAACTCACCCAACACACTCAAAAAAAAAAAAAAAATATATATATATATATATATATATATATGTGATACAGGTGAATAGTAAGAGGAGAAAATATTTACTAGCAGAAACTAGATTAATATACAATCAGCGGATATATTTGCATGAGAAAACAATATGTTACTGAGGCTTACTTAATTGCTCTAGGTCTTTCAGCTGAGCTTTTAATGCTGCATGCTCATGCCACATACGCTCCAACCGAGCCTCAACCATGAGCATCTCATCTTTGAGGTAATGCATCCGTTTTTCTAACCAAGCTGCAGACTGAGCCGTTCTTTCTCCAGCTCTACCATTATTACCACCCATGTACTCTGGTGGAGTTGACACATGGATGTGTTGGGGTCTATTTAGCAGCACTACTATGCTAACCTGCAATTAAATGAAAAGACGACTGAGAATAATTCATATGATTCACACCCTCAACTCGCTGCCGAGGAGATCAATAACATCAAAAAGGTACCAATGAGGAGATCAATAACAAATCGGTACCGACTCGATGAATAAGATACAATATCTTAGAAATACTACTTTGATTTCTAAGAGCACATGCATTTTGACAATTATTTACTGCTAGCATTACAAGGCATGGGGCAAAAAAGCTTAGCACAGTAGCAATTAGAATCCAATTGGTAATTGGCAGGAACTAAATTCAATCTTAAAACAAACGAAAGGAGCTGCTTGGAATCTTCATACCTGCATCAGGAATATGACAGCAAATGCGACTACTAAAATTAATGAAATTCGGTTTTGACTTTGCAGAAATGAACAGAGTCCCGTAACTGATTCTCTAAACAAAGATCCAACAGAAGAAATGCTAATTGAACTTCCTAGCAACCGGTTCTCAATTTGTTGGTTATGGTTAATTGGATCTGAGGTGTGCAATGTCCTTATTTGACTGTTCGAATCACATAACCTCTCTGAAGGTTCCACAGTATTCATTTCCTTCCCTGGAAGAACATCAACTGTACTAGCAGCAGAAGGGCTATCTGTTTAAAGCGAACAGATACACAATGAATTACGACCAATTATCACACATGAAAGGAATAGTTAACAGTCATTGCTCAGTATCTGACCTGTCTGTCTTTCAAGGTCTTTCTGCTTCAGCACATCATGTGCCTGAAATAACGGGTAACAAACAGATCCTTACACACATTCCATCCAAGAAGCAAATATAGGAAAACAGAAAGGCAACAGAATGATCAACTGAAACAAAGGAAACGATACCATGCTTATCCACGTTTCAAAAGTTTCTCGGCATTCCTCCAGAGTAGACTGCACTATTTTCCCTGAAAATATGCACACAAAGAAACCATTAAATCTAAAACCGAAATAAAAACATTATGTTTAGTTTGGTCTGGGCAGCATAAATAGTGGAAATCCATGAATGAGTCTAATAGCCTGATCCTAAAATATTCTAGCACTAAAATTTTAATATCTTAACAAAAAAAAAAAAAAAGAAAATGAAGTGACAGAAGGATAAGTGATTGGCTGGTGAAAAAGCTTCATTGCTATATTACTCGCAATAAAAATTCATAGTGGACACTAAATTAAAAGACACAATATGAATATGTGATTAAGTAGATCATACCTTTCCATACAGTTTTCTTAGAAAATGCCACATTCACATATACTCGCATTATACAACCATCACTAGATTCATTCCCATCACTTTCAACTTCCCAAAGCCCCTAGTATACAAAAATAATGGTCAAAATTATTAATAACATCTAAAAAGTTTCAGAAATAGATGCAACACAGGAAATCAGATTCTAGGAAAAAAATAATAGGTCATGACAAGAACATGAAAGAAGAGGCACATACCTCAACACGAAAATAATCTCCATAAGGTACATCACTAACTTCTTGTGATGTCTCCACAACCATATGACTATAAGAAGGAAAAAGTCAAGAGTATGAAGAAAATAAAAAATGAATAACATGGAATCACAACATAATTCCAAGCAGCAATTAAAGATATGGAGAAAATAAGAAATAGCTACCAAAATAAAACCCAATCCAATATAAAGAAAATGTGAGGAAACAAGTTCCAACTTGCCATTGCATTTAGTGAGCAACAAACGTCCACTAAGATTTTCAACAACTTCAAAAGATACAAATAACTATACATAATTACAAATATGAATAAAACTGTTGTACAAAATCCATTTCTGCTTCCATATTGGTAAGGGTTTCTCTTATGATTAAGAGTCTATTTTAGAAGTGCAGGAGAATTAATATTTTATTTACAACTTGTCATTTGAACAACAGTAACAACGCTAGAAGATAAACTAAGAGGAAAAGATCATGCAAAACATCTTAAAAACAAAGGGTAAGCTTATGAACTAGAATTATGAAAAAAGGTGTCTTTTCCGTAGGACAGAAAGAAATCAACAATAATTTATCTTAACAAGATAAAGTCAGAAATAGCGTGTGTGTAATTACAGACCTATTTTTGTATACTCGGAATTTCTGAACCTCTTGACAACTTCCAAATTTAGCACCTTCATTTTAAAACAAAACTTTTAGTAATAAACAACATTTTGAAGGGAAGGCACTAAATTCATGAACCAATTAAATTCATCTTTTGTTAAAAAAAAAAAAAAAATTTAAAAAAAAAAAAAAAAAAAACCTACCAAAGTATATTTTAATTGGATGCTGAAATGAGATGTCCCGGGTATACCCAAATTCATCATGCGGTTGCCATGACGAGCACCTGAATTCTGAAAACAACTCATAGAAAAAAAGTATGAACATTCGCCTAATACTAACAATTCAAAGTAAACATCATACAAATCTAAGCATTCTACCTTTGTCACCACATTTTGTATGATATGACTCAACAAAGTCAACACCATCATCTGAGAAAAACAATCTAAATATTTCTTCTACTTTCACCTGCAGTTAGAAAGCAACTTTTTTACTAAAAAGAGACAAACGTCGAAATCTCTTACAAAGATTCCCTAGGTAGAAAATTATCAACAGCTGTAAAATGGTAGCATTACCGGAAACTTGGTTTCCGCTGTCTTCGTAAAACCTTCTGGTACTGCATGTAAAAAGCATACAGTTTAGTTAACCAATACACGAAACGAAAAGCCATTTTTATAAAGAATATCTTCTGCTTGGAAAAAGAAAATCCAATATTCACATTACAAGTCTGAGCATTTGGCACTCATAAACCCACAGAAAACCTACAGTGACCTAGGATCAGTTACAAGCAATTGTGCTGCCATTTTCAGCAATCAGATTGTTCTTGAAATCAAACAATTCAAGCAGCGTGATATTCACTGTTCCAATTCAACCGCAGCTGGATCCTTCCTGAAATCAAACTCACATTTTCCATGACAAACTAATGCTACAGACAAAACCCTGCACCAGCTCTCTGATGCTACCTCTCTTGCATACCTAGAACTTAAACTTTATGTTATCTAGTTACCCTTAACACCGATTAATTCTCATCACATTGGCCGATTTTTATCAGCATTAAAACTAGAATTTCAATCTATTAATGTACTCACCCTACACTCTAACTAGATCTACAAACATTAAATTTAATCCACAAACAACTTTTAACTCATTTATCCTTTACTCCTATCTCATGAATTCGTGAGATATTTGTTTATAAATCGAAAAACATGAATAACACCTAGCATTGCTAATTAACTTAAGAATTGCTAATTAACTTAAGAATTGATAGTTACGCTAACAAACCAAGTCTGTTTCAATAAGCAACCATATAAAGTACAAGAAAGCACCAAAGTATTTCATATTAAAAATGAGCTAGGTTCTTTATTGGCACTTATGATTGTGAAATCGTGTAAGGGGTAAATGTTTTAAATGAAGTCATCCACAATAACAAATAAAAAATCAAGCCAGTGTAGCTTCGATACACTCATAAAGCACTACAATAACCTCCATAGCCAAATCTCCACCATCCTCATGTCAAAAATCAGGAAGCTAGCAGCAACTACTTACTTTGGTAACAGGTGCAATCTCTTCGAAACAATTCTTGATTTCAAGATGGTCAACAACATGAGGCTAAAAAAGTTCAGATTCTCATTCTAATACTAGTAATTAACTAGAAGGCTCTAATAAAAGAGTAGATAAAAAAGACTACACATCATAATGTTGGAACAACAATTCAAAACGTTATCTACCAAAAATGAGCTCAATAGCATAATCAAATTCAAAACAAAATATGAGAAGAAGTTGCAAAAAGAAGTCCAAAAGAACTGACTAACCCTGGGGTGCTTCGACATTCTCTATCTTCCACATCAAGGTCGATGATGAACTTGAAGGTCCAGCATCTGTGACCATTTTCTCATCCTGCTTCACATTCTCTTCCAATATATCCACCATTAGAACTGAACCGTCATTTTCCATGCTGTTTGGGAGCTCAGAATCATTCATACTAACTTCATCACTGAATCAGACAGATAAACTAAGCAAAATATCATCAAAAACCAACATAAGCAGCAATTTGTCACCTACCTTCTCATGGAATCTGAGCTGTTAGCAAAATGTTGAGAGCTGTTGACTTTATCAAGCACAACAGGTTCATTCTGTGGGCTACTAGTCTCAGATGACGTATCCTGTGGTAAGATCAGCAGTCAGCACATCTAAAATACGAAAATAAAATAAAATAGCTGATCCCAATTGAATTGGGAGAAAGGCTTATACTTATTGTTTGTGAAAGTAAATTAAGAACCCTATAACTAAGCATGCAGAACAAATCTACATGACATCAAGATGTTGTTTCACGGGTAAGAACCTTGAAATATATATTTTGGCTGAAAAAGAGTGACTGTTATGGACCACCAAGGAGTATCAATAATCTAATCATTCATTTTTGTCAACAATTGTCAATCACCATCAGTTCATGATGTTATATCAAAGGTAGACATACTAAATATTAAAGGGGATTAATGATTCAATGTGTGATGGAATGTATGAATTATCATATGAGTAAGACATGATATCTGAATGTATTATTATTGTATTATAATGATAAAAGTTTTATGATGCCAAATACCTGCACTTCAGAATTTGTTAGTGAACCATTACCAAGCTGCAACCATCCATCATTAATGATCTTGAAAGCTTCATCTCGTGATAAAAATGATGCGAAAAAGTACTGCCAAAATAATAAATTGATTTAGACTAAAAAGCTTCCCCTTAAATGTAAAATTAAGGAAACAACTGGGAACATTTCATGATAAGCATCGCACAAACAGAACTATAAAAGTCGATGTTACATTCAAGATTAACCTTTTTCCCGCCAGCAAAAATTTCTATTGCATTTGGAAAAATCCCTGCTGTCTTTGCTCTTTTTACAGTTGTAATTTCACGGAAAGGTATTACTTTCTGGAACATAAAAAACAAAATGTGAGTACAGTTGATATTTGCTATAAGAATGGAGAAAGAAATTAAAAAACTAGATAGCAGCCAGCATTGTTCATGTGCATAAAAAGGTGATTATGAAATTACCTTTGTTTCAAATCCAAAAATGTTGGAGTAAAAGCAAACGTAATGAACAAACAGGTACATATGGCCCTGCAACAATTGAAGAATAATCTATAGTGATTTTTATCCCAGCACACCAATCCACAATATTATCAAAACAGATAGAATACAAGAATCCAAAATCAAGGGTAAACATGTGTTCAATCTAAAACACATACCTGAAGAAGTATACTCTCCTGAAAAGCACAGTTAAAATCTTGAACAAGAACCTACACCAAAATTTTAGAAAACAGAATGTAATTAGAATTACACATTCTTCATGATGTATAACTTCTTGCAGAAGTTGGGTTGCGGAGAGATGGAGGGATAACATCATTAACATCCTATGTCAGTAATTTTACAAAGGTAAATTTTAATTTATAGCTTTTAACAAATCCTTTTGTACAACTTTAGCCATTTTTTTCACAATTTTAGGACTTATTTTAATAAATAAAAAACTTTTCAATCATATATATTTTCAAAAAATAACTCATACTTCCAGCAGCTTCCCAATAGCACCTGACCGGGAAGCAAATTAGGAATTCCCGGTATTTGCTTCCCAGGTGCTTCAATAGACCAGGAATCCCATAATATAATAATAATGATAATAATAATAATAGTAAATAAATAAATATTTTTTGTTAAGTACAAAAATTGTAATGAAAAAAATAGAGGGTTAAATTTGTAAAACAAAGTTTAAAATGGCTAATTTCGCAAATTATCACTTTACAAATACCGGTTGAACATCTTAATACTTTATTTTTACAATCAATAACCTTTCATTTCATTTAATGTGCAAAGAGAGATGGAAACTGTAAGTTCAAGAGTGTAACTAAATCACTTCAGTCAAATTACACTAAACCAAACCGAAATCATTCTTCATATCAAGACCTTAAGACATACCAAGTACAGCTATCATTTGATTTTTTGTTGCATTATATATGTATTAGACAAAACTCCAACATTTTGCGAAAAGGATGTGTACTTGCAAATTATTGTCAACATTTTTCATCATTTGGAAATTAACAAGAAAGTAAAATTGAACAATCTATTATAGTCCAATTCATTTGTGCCAGGAGAAGGTAAATGTGACAACTAAAACAATCCTGAACAAGTTAATGGTGCTTAAAATTTACCCAATCAATTCAAAATAATTTTATAACTCACCTCATCAGGGGGAAGTCGAAATAATTGTCGATACTCTTCGCTTCTTAATGTAGACTGCAAAGAAAACAAAAATAAATAAATAAAATTATAAAGCCTTTTTTTCTTAATAAATGAAAGATGGAAGACCATAAAGGATATACAACCTAAGCTTCAAAGGCCCAAAAAAAATTGCAAACACAAGACATTCATTAATAAAGAACATAATTGAAGTTCCAAGCATAGGGAAGAAATTGATACTGAAGTGTTTTATATTTTCAGATACAAAATGCATAGATAGTCACATTTGAAAAAGCAAAATCAACAAACAAGAGAACTCCAGAAAACTATTTCATATTAACCTTGTTGCTAAGAGCCAACAAGAGAAGCAAACCATGCACGAGATCTTGGAAAGCATAATTTCTTCTCCAATGAAGCGGACTCTCTATTTGTACATACATAAAAAAAAAAAACTACTTCCATACCTGTGCAGCTTCACTGAGTAAACTCTTGCTCTAAGAGCAACAATAACACAATACTCTTCAAATCCTTATATCACATCATCTATCTATTCTATTATTCTCTGATACTCATCAAATTGCAAATCAGTAAATTCAAATACTCCATAACACTCAAAATCTTCTAAAACTGATCAAATGAGCAGCGCAATCAACAAATCTAATTTCAATCTAGCTAAGAACTAAGGAGCTACCAGCAACAAAATCACTCTCTCAACATTCTCAACAAATCAAACTCAAGTAATCACCTAATCTACAACACATAAATCAACAAAAACAAACTGATCTCCTCCAAATCAATAGACAACAAGTACCTGAATCTCAGCATCACTATTACGACTCGGCGAAGAAACAATCTGCTCACCGCGATCAGCCAGATCAGGACTAACCGGAACATTCTCCAAAGACAGCGTCGCTTCCTCGTCATCCGCCACTCCCGACGGCGACGACTCCATAGGTCTCGACAAGTCCATCCTCTCAGTGCTCGGCGACACTAAAGCCATACATACACGAATTCCTCGTTTCTTTAATTCTCGAATGCGAGAGAGTGATAGAGAAAGAGACGCAGCAGAAACCAAACCAGCAAGCAACAGCAACAAGGCCTAAACCAAACGCATCAAATTAAATTGGCGCCGTGTGCGTTTGGTAGAGACAACAACTAACAAATAAAAAGTGAAATGAAACCGTCGGTTTTAATTTAAGTCGATTTTCAGTCAACGTAAATGTAAAGTTGACTTGCAACACGTGGCGCGATTTGTTTACATTTCACGGATTTGGATTCTGTAAAGAATTTTCGCGCCTGACTGCGTGGTGCGTCAAATGGACTACCGATTCGATCTATCGTAGCGGTTCGGCGGAGGAGACTGGTAGTTTTTGAATATTTTAATGTGGGTCCCGCGTCAATTAATAGAGTTAGGAAAATTTGAGCGTATTGTGAGATTCTATTATCACCCCATTCAGGTTCTTAGCACACCCCGTATAAAAAATAATTCATAATTATTATAATTTGATTGTTAAATGAATGTGAACACTATTTATTTATAATGTTTCGCATGTTAAATTTTATTTATTTATTTTTAATATTATTTTTTAAATTTGGATCATTACTTATTAAACCACATTGTGTCAAGCAATCACTGAAACAATTTGGATCCTTTTGAGCTGATATCAACATTACATTCACCAACAATAGTGTCATCATAACTATTTGAAATGTTACAAGACTCATTTGCTTCAATTTTGAAATGTTGGGTTGTGAAATGAGACTGTGTTGTGTGTTTATGGTGTGTGAAAGTGAGTTTACAAAGCGAATAAAAGATGGGAATTTATAGTGATATAAAAGGTGATGAGATGAGTTCTAAATAAATGTAAATCAAAAGATGTATATGTGATGGGGATTTATTATCTTAACTGCTTTATTTTTTATGTGTTATTTTTTCTAATTGGAATTTGTTGGAATTAACTTTTTATTTCATTAATTGTCACTAAATTCATTTTTATATATACATTTTTGTAAATTTATATATTCAAAATTTAATTTTAAAAATATGTTAAAGTTTTATAAATTTAAAAAAATAATGTCATAAAGGAAAAAGGAATAATAATATTGGATATTTTTATGTTTGTTTATTTAAAATTTTAAATTAAATTAATACACTCATTTAAATTTTATTTTAAGTTTATAAAATTTTAAAAGGTAAATTTTAAAAAAATAATAATAATATAAACAATCAATATATCTTACTTCACAAATTCCATTAAGACTTTTTGAAAAATAAAATTAGTATTTTGGTTAATTTTTTTTAATTCTAAATTTTTAAATTTTATAAATTTAAAATAAATATTATTGGTTCAATATTTCAATATAAAAATTAACAAAAAAAATCAGTATTTTAATATGAAAAATTAACATTTTTATTTTTATAAATTTTCACAATAAAAATAATAAATAATAAGAAGACGGCATAAACATTATATTTATAAATATGGTATTTAAAATAAAATATTAAATAATATTGTAATATATAAAAACTCTATTAATAATTTATCATTCACTAATATATATAATTCATTTATTTTAATTTTCTAATCAATTCTAATAAATTTTTTATTTAACATATACATTAAAACTATTGATGAGATAAGAATAGAATTTTCCATTGGAATTGTATCCTCACCCATGCAAAATTTTAGTATGCTCCCGCAGGATGGAAGTAAGAAAGAATACTGTTTACATTCAATTATGTATTTTAGTAGTTAATTTTGTTTGACTAAAATGTTAATAAATCAGGAAAACGGTAAAGCTGAATCTCAATGTGAAAGAAAATTATTAAATTATTGTTTGAAAATATTTAAAATAATATAAGATGTTTTTACCGTGTAAAAAAAATTTAAAACAAATGCTAGAAAAATGAACCTTAAAAAGAAAAAAAGAAATAGAAAAATCAAATTTGATACGTAAAATGATTGAAATTGGATTCTATAATTGTGTAACTCGACCTTCCACGTCCTGTTGCATTTAGAAGATTGTACGCCTTGTAATTCTATATTTAAAAAGTTATTACATACCTATAAAACGAATTCCAAACAAATAATTTAGAATAATTCCGAATATAGAAAATTCTAGAATCATGATTATTTATTAAAAGAAAATGCTGCAAGTCCAATTATTTTATTAAATGAAATAAACATTGTATTTTTTTAATTATTAATTAATATGATTTGATGGTTAAATTATTAAGGGAGAATTTTATTTTTATCCTTTTATAACTCTTATTTATATATTATATAATCCAATTTTAAAAATTTTTTGTAAATAATTTTTCGAACTTTTACTTTTTCATAGGTGTAAAAAAAGTGAAAAGCTCATTCACAAACTGTAAAAAGCTATTTTTAAAAATCAAAATTAAACTAAATCAAAAATATAAATAAATTTATTTTAAATTAATTTTGAAATTTTAAATTTTATTTAAAATATTTTATATAATTTTTTTAATTATTATATATATAATTAATCGGTTAAAAAATAAATTATATAAATCATGATAAAATTCAATCAAAATATAGTTTACTTTCGAAATATTTTTAACTTTTCATGGTAAGTTAGATTCATAAGTTGGATCTGATGCTTAAGTTATATCTATTGCTATTGCTTTTGGTACACAATAAATTGTCCCGTTTTAGTAACCGTTAAATGATTCGCTAGGATGTAACTTTTTTTTGACGGCAAGTTGTTTACCGATAATAAACAAGAGAGCAATTTACTTAACCATGATATTAAGGAAACATTGTTTGTATCCAGACATGCACGATTTATCAAATAAATCCACATAAACACCGTAAAACAAAACCATAATTATATTATTGATATTGGATAAAATCCAGACAATACATTAACATATCATTAATTCATTTATATTTATTTCTTCCACAATCTTCTTCATCTTCAAAACAACCATTTCTCTTCATCATCAGCATCACCATATCTGCAAATCATCAAATATCAAATCTCAGGTAACACAAAACCATGAACATATATATATATATATATATATTCATATATATGCAAATACCTACCTAATTAATCAAGCTGGATTTTGAGTACACCTTTGATTACACAATTTGATACACATGTTTGGATCACCTTTTGCAAAAGCACATTCTGCAATGCAATTCTTGAAACATTTCATTTCCAGAGGTTGAGCTGATATCATAAATACACCCACCAACAATAATGTCAACAAAACTATTTGCAATGTTAATTGACTCATTTGTTTCATTTTCTTTGAAATATTGGGTTGTGAAAGAAGAATGTATTGTGTTTTTCTGAGATGTGAATTTGTGAAGATTGTTAATAGGTGAATTTATAGCGGTGGAAAAGGTGAAGAGAAATACTAAATAAATATAAATAGAAAATATTCCTAGGATGGTGAGTTATTGTCTTAAATTAGTTTTTTTTTTATGTTATAACTGATTTCAGTTAATTTTATTTTTATTTGTTCTTTAATTGGAACTAAGTTCATATATATATATATATATTATAAAATTTAATTTTAAAAATATGTAAAATTTTAGTTTATAAACTTTAAAACATAATGTCATAAATGAAAAGGATAATAATAATAAATTATTAAAAAAATTGAATATTGTGTCTATCCTTGCAGATTACTAGAGAAATGATAATAGAGAGGGAGGAAATCTCAAAGTGAATTGACAATTTTTTCTCATGCCCTTCTTCTTCTATTTATAGGCAAAATGTAAGGGTACTTCTCACTTTTTAGTTAACTAATATATGCAAAATGACACATTTACATTTGGTGGAATCTACCTCTAATCCATTCATTACATAATATTTCCCATTGAATTTAACCAATTTACTGCCTCGTTAAAAACCTTACCAGAAAACCCAGTGGGACAAAAACTGGATAAGAAAAAAAAGAGTACAGTTTGAACCCAGACATTTTACAAAACTCCCCCTGATGGAAATACCCATAAATTAATCACCTAAAGTGGAGAGTTTTAGCATTCTGATTCCGTGAAGCAGTTTTTCAAATGTGGACGTTGATAATGTCTTCGTTAGTAAATCAGTCAGATTGTTTGAAGATCGAATCAGCTTCACGTCGATTTGTCTGGATTCTTGGAGCTCATGGGTATAGAAGAATTTGGGAGATATGTGCTTCGTTCTATCCCCTTTGATGTACCCATATCTCACTTGGGCGATACAGGCAGAATTATCTTTGTAAATAAGTGTTGGCTTGTTCGATGTTTGTGGGATACCACATGAACTCTGGATATGGTGTATAACCGATCTCAACCAGACATATTCTCGACTGGCTTCATGCAATGCCAGAATTTCGGCATGATTTGAAGAAGCAGCAACCACAGTTTGGTTTATAAATCTCTAGGTGATAGCTGTGCAATTATATGTAAAAATATATCCAGATTGAGAACGAGCTTTATGTGGATCCGAAAGGTATCTGGCATCAGCATAACCAACCAACCCAGAAGGATTATCCAAATTCGTATAAATCAGTCCTAAATCAACAATTCCCCGAAGATATTTGAGAATATGTTTAATTCCATTCCAGTAGCGACGAGTCGGGAATGAACTGTATCTAGCCAATAAATTTACAGAAAAAATAATGTCTAGTCTCGTACATTGGGCTAGATATAGGAGGGCACCAATTGCGCTCAAGTATGGTGTTCCAGAATCCAAAACATTTTCATAATCATCTTTGGGCATAAATGGATCCTTTTTGGGATCAAGAGAACGAACGATCATCGGGGTGCTTAATGGATGACATTTTTCCAAATTAAATTTTTTTATGATCTTTTCTGTATAAGCTTTCTGATGGATCAGAATTTCATTATTTTTATGTTCAATTTTATTTTTATGTTCAATTTCTAATCTCATACAATATTTTATTTTCCCCAGGTCTTTCATTTCAAATTATCTTTTCAAATATTCAGCAGTCTCTTGGATTTCATTTTGGTTTCCAATCAAGTTCATATCATCAACCTAGATTGCTACTATTGCAAATCCAGATCCCGATTTTCTAATGAACACACATGGACAAATAACATCATTAATGTACCCTTTCTTAACTAAATATTCACTCCGACGATTGTACCATATTCGTCCAGGCTGTTTTAATCCATATAGTGACTTTGTAATTTTACTGAATATAACCCTCGAGGTTTATTAATTTCAGGAATTTTTAATCCTTCTGGAACTTTCATGAATATTTTTGTATCCAGGGAACCGTATAGATATGCAGTTACCACATCCATTAACCTCATCTCCAGATTCTTTTCTTTGGTCAATCCAATCAAAAACCGGAAAGTAATTGTATCCATCACAGGTGAATACGTTTCATCAAAATCAATCTCAGGCCTTTGTGAGAAACCCTGAGCAACTAATCGGGTTTTGTATCTCACAATTTTATTTTTCTCATTTCACTTTCTAACGAATACTCATTTATAACAAACTAGATTTACACCTTTTGGTGTTTCAATAATGGGTCCAAAAACGTTCCGTTTATTCAATGAACTTAATTCTGCATGGATTATTTCTTTCCATTTTGGCCAGTCATTTCGTTCCCTACAATCATTTATGGATCGAGGTTCATAATCATCATTCATCACATCAATAGCTACTGCAGATGAAAACATATTATCAACAACAAAGTTTTCACGATTCCAAATTTCATTTTTATAATTAATTGATAATTCTTCATTTTTGGATACATTTACCTCCTCAGAGGTCTTTTCCTCAGTTGGATTTTCAATTTCCACAATTTGTAAATTTTGATTAGTATCTTTTGGAGGTATTAATAGTATTCTCAATTCTAACTTTTTGCTTTTGTGGTACAATATCTTTGGACCCAACATGTCTACCACGTTTTCTCTGGATTTCAGATGCCTCACCAGTTACCATCTGTTTTGATTTCTCAGTAGGCACATCCAGTCGAGCTGGTGTATTACATGCTGGTATATGAGATTTTGTAACTTTAGCAGCATCAACAAAACTATCTGGTAAACGGTTCGCAACCGTTTGTAAATGAATTATCCTACGTACTTCATTTTCACTTTAACCGGTACGTGGATCCAGATAATGCATCCTTTCACTTTTCCAAATGAGTTCATTTTTACCAGCATTGAAAGGTTCATTCTTTCCAAGTCGTGGGAATAATTCTTCATTAAAATGGCAATCTGCAAATCTTGCAGTAAACATATCACCCGTCATCGGTTCCAGATATCTAATTATGGACGGTGAATTATATCCAACATAAATTCCCAAACGACGTTGTGGTCCTATTTTAGTTCTCTGAGGGGGTGTTATGGGAACATATACAGCACAACCAAAAGTTTTCAAATGAGATATATCTGGTTTATTTCTAGTTACCGACTGTAACGGAGAATATTCATGATATGCAGTGGGTCTCAGGCGTATCAGTGTGGCTACATGTACTATTGCATGACCCCAAGCAGAAATCAGTAATAGAGTTCGTAACAACAACGTTCAGGCAATCATTTGAAGCATTTTAATAAAAGATTTCGCTAATCCATTCTGGGTATGAACATGGGGTACCGAATGTTCAACATTTATACCAATTGACATGCAATAATCATCAAAAGCCCTTGATGCAAATTCACCAGCATTATCCAAACAAATATTTCTAATCTGATAATCTGAGAATTGTGCTCTCAATCTTATTATCTGGGCAAGCAACTTAGCAAACGCCACATTCCTTGTTGATAATAAACATACATGTGACCATCTTGCAGATGTGTCAATCAACACCATAAAATATTTAAATGGCCCACTTGGTGGATGAATTGGTCCACAAATATCCCCTTGAATTCTTTCCAAAAACGATGGACACTCAACATTTATCTTTAATGGGGTTGGTCTAACTATCAATTTCCCCTGAGTACAAGCAATACAAAAACTATCTTTTGATATTAATATTTTCAAATCATTCAATGGATGTCTATTAGAATTCTCAACAATTCTACGCATCATCATGGACCCAGGATGGCCAAGTCTATCATGCCATAATTGAAAAACTTTAGGGTCAGTTATTTTCTTGTTCATTATAGCGTAGGCTTCTATTGTAGATATTTTCGTAAAATATAAACCAGATGATAATGTATGAAGTTTTTCCAGAACAATTTTCTGTCCAAAAACAATAGACGTAATATACAAATACTCCATATTTTGTTCACACGGTCTCAATATGATATCCATTTTTCCTGATATCTTTAAAACTCAACAAATTTCGTTTCGAATTACTTGAATATAATGCATTATGAATACATATTTTCGTTCCCTTTTCTAACAGCATTATAACTTTTCCATATCCCTCAATTAAATCAGCAAACCAGATATGGTATTTAATCGAACCTTATATTCAGATATGTTTAGGAAATATTTTTTATCTCGAAGGATAGAATGAGTTGTAACACTATCAATCAAACATATTTCTAAAATATTTCCTTGAATTTCCATATCTTTTCTGTTCAAATAAACATAATATTTACATTAGAAAATATATCAATTGATATTTCTGACTTTTAATTACAAAATGGATATATACAACAAAATTCAAAATATAGTCAGAAAATATTTACATAACTTCTATTTACATTTCCATATTTTCAGACATAATTTTTGTTTACATTTTCAGCACTATTCAGGAAATTTTCAATATCCAGATCATCGAAAAAATCCAAAGTATGAAAGCTTGAAATATTTCCCGGAGATGTTCCTTCTCCACTCTCCATATTTGCAGCATTTGTTTCAACAACTTTCAGTTTCCCTTTCTGGGAAGTTTGATACAAATCTACCAAATGTTGTGGAGTTCGACACTAGCGGAGAAAATGTTCAGTGCTCCCACATTTAAAACAAACACTTCGGGAATTGTTATTTTGATTTCCAAAATTTCCATTTGGTTTCTGGGATCCATCTCTTGTCCAGACCAGATTTCCACGATTATATGAATGAGAACGATTTCCAACTCTCGTTTGATTTCGGTCTCTACTACGGCCCCCAGTATTGTTATCATGGTCTTGTTCACGACCCCCATTGTTATTACGGCTACGACCCCGACCACGTCTAAAACCACGACCCCTACCACGATTCGGGTTTCCATTACCCCGATACACATTATTGTTTATTTCTGGTGGTGCCATCGCACCAGAAGGTCGTAACTCATGGTTTCTAAACAATATCTGGTTTTGTTCTTCCATTCTCATCAGATTGGTAAGAAACTCACCAAAGGTATTAGCTTTATTTTGTCTGATCGTTGATTGTAATGTTATTTGATCAGTATGGAAGGTGGATAATATTTTTTCAATTTTCTTCCCTTTAGTTTTCTTTTCTCCACAAAATTCTAATACCGCCGCAATCCGGTGGAGCTCAGAACTATATTTACTAACTGTTTTAAAATCTTGGAACCTTAAATGGATCCATTCATGTTGAGCCTTTGGGAGATCTATATCTCTCATTCGTTCAAATCTACTTTTCAGAGATTTCCACAAAATTAGTGTATCCTCAATATTCATATATTCAGCTTTCAAATTCTCATTTATATGAAGTATGATAATTTCCATTGCTTGAGCTTTTTGCTTGATAGAACTTTCATTATTTCACATATAGTATCTTGCAATTCCCTAACTTGCAAATGGACTTTCAAATCCGATATCCATGTTATATAATTTTTTCCAGAAAGTTTCAGGGCATGGAAATCCAATTTTTTCAGTTCTGACATTTTTCTTTTCTCGAATTTCTACAAAAATAATATATTCACAATTAATAATAAATCAAAATAAAATAAACATAACAAATAATAAAAATAAAAATAAAACAATTAATCAATAAATATATTTCCAATTAAATAATAAATATATCATTCCTCTTTTTCCAATAATTATTCATCTTTTCATCAATTGTTGTTTTTTTTTTCATTTTTCATTTCCTGTTTTATATCAATTCCTTCATTTTCTCTTTTCTACCAATTTTCCATTTTCCTCTTTTTCTGGTTCCAGCCAATTTTTCATTTTTCTCTTTTTATGGTTCTAGACCAATATCTCAATTTTTTTTTTCAATATAATTCCGGCAGCATATCAGTATAATCAAAACATCGTTACCATCATTTTCTGATCTAGAGGATCTGTCTGGGCGGCAACCAAAGAGCATACTCGTGCTGATAACGTGTTACAAAACCAAATCAGAACTAACACAAGAAATAACTTACAAATTACTATAGAGAGAAAGAGAGAGAGAGAGAAGAAATCTCAAAGTGAATTGGCTATTTTTCTCATTGCCTTCTTTTTCTATTTACAGGTAAAATGTGAGGGTACTTGTCACTTTCTAGTTAACTAATACGTGCAAATGACACATTTATATTTTGTGGAATCCACGTCTAATCCATTCATTACATAATAGAATAGTTTTATTATGATTTTCTAATTAATTGAAAGAATGCAAATTTTATTTTCTCAATTGAAAATTGAATATACATTATATCAAATTTGTTTAAATTTTATTTATGGAATTTTAATATATATATATATATATATAATATTTTATTTGATATGTAAATTAAAACCATTAGTTTGACGATAAATAAAAATATTATATATATATATATATTAAATGGAAGATTCACAATAGAATTTTCAACGATAATTTAAATTCACAAAATTTTTGCTAATATAGAATAATTCAAAACTAACACTATAAGAAAGTTGACCATCAATAATGAATTTGGTATAACAGACTTTCTATCACAATTTCTAATGAATTTATGAAAAAATATAGATGGAAAAAATATTATAATAACTTCTAAAATTTGTGATAAATTTGTAAGCGAATTTTGTTATATACATATTTTTCATAAAATCGTCATAAATTTATAATAAATTTACGACGCCCCATTTAAAAATATATTAATAATGAATTTGTAAAAAAAAAATTACCATAAAAATAATATATATATATATATATCAAATTCGTGTCAAACGGTTTAATTGTTCATGATGTCTCAAATTTTTTAATTAAATATTTAAATTTAATATAATTTATCATATTATATATATATATATACATTTGATTGTTGTTGTTATTATTATTAGTTGTAGTATTTAATAGTTTTATTTATGTTTATTAGTGATGTTATTATTTGTTGTTTATTGTTCTGGTATTTTATTGATTACTAGCATATTGTTGTTATCTTCATTGAAGAATACTGAAAAAATGTCAGAATTAGAGTAATTGAAATTTCATGTCCTGGATCAATCTGGAATAGGGATGGCAATGGGCAGGATATGGGCGGATATGCCAGTATCCATATCCTTATCCTCTAAATTTTTTTCTATCCATATCTTTCCCGTATCCTTTTAAGTTAATAGGGTAAGGATACGAGTATTTATCCACGGATATGGATTTATCCATGGGTATACCCATATCCTCCTAATAACTTTTTAAAATAATGATATAATCAAAATAAATTCAAATTATAAATACAAAATTAATCTCAATTCAATCACAAAATTAATTCAAATTATAAACAAAATAAATTTAAAATAAAGCAACAATCCTGACACTTTTTTAACTAAAATTTCTAATAAGATAGTCGGAAAATATAAGTTTTATTAATGTTTGAAGTTCTTACACAAGTTACCATTGCATAAAAAAAATAGCACAAATATTTTTATTCAACTCGTGAATGATTTCTTCTGCTAATTTTCAAAGATTTATCATAGTCACAAAATTAATATATAAAAAAATAATTAAAAAAAACATCTTTAAGTAATATGACTTCAACAAAATAAATAAATTTCTTTTAAACTGTATTTTATTTTATTTTTATCTTTATTTTGCGGGTAGAGGATATGGGTAAGGATATTTTACAGTACCCATATCCTTATCCTTATCCTTGACAGGTATAAATTTTTTATCCATATCCTCCCGCCAACTTTAATGGGCATATCCATATCCGCCCATAGCGGGCGGGTATCCACGGGTAAGCGGGTATACGGGTAGAATTGTCATCCCTAATCTGGAAAAAATTATATTACATGGGTGACAGATATGAAAATACATCTGCATTTAAAGTTCCAGGGTTTTAAATTAGTTAATGATTATAATTCTAAACTCCACCAAATCACTTTGATAATATCGGATCCTATGAAAATAAAGTGACTGATGAAGAGAGGATAACATTATCAACTTTTCATGTTGAGAAATTTGTGATACAAACACATATGACAGTTCAATTTTTAGAAATTTGCAGATTTGATTACCAAATTAATGCGCCAATAAAAACTATATAGCATCGAACCCCCGCCTCGGTCGAGACCGCAACAGAAGTTCGAACCGCCACATTAAATAATTCCAATTACAAAACCATTTGCAAGTACAAGTACATTTCAACTCAATTTTTATTTTAAAGTTCTTTTTCAAATTATCCAAGTTGATATTTGATTTCAAAATACCAAATAATGTGAGAGTCCGCATTATAAAGATAGTCATAAAATGAATTAAATTAGTGGAAGACTTGGAAAAGATTTATTGTCTTAAAGACAATTTATGGAGCAAAATTATATAATAGGGTTTACATAAATTGTCAAACAATTCATTATTTCAAATGTCAACGATTTAAAAGAAAAATGAAAGTCTAATATGCATTTTAATTTCTCAAATAAGAATTTTAGAATTAAACAAGGGTTGTGCAAATACCAATCAAATAAGTGCTCATTGAAAAAGAATTCTCAAAATACTTAATGAATTTATTTTAGGGATAATATAACCCTGTGTACCTAAAGTTGTGTAAAATTTTCACTTAGGTACTCCAACTTTTCAAGATTTCATACAGTCCAACTTGCAAATTAGATTTATATATAGGTACTCCAACTTTACGATGTTTCATATAGGTACTCTAATTTGCAAATTAGATCCTTATATAGGTACTTCATCTTTGTGAGGTTTCATATAGGTACTCCAATCTTTTAGCTCCAAGTCATCTCGAGGATCTAAATGACCTGTAATTTGCAAGTTGAAGTACCTATATGAAACCTCGAAAAGTTGGAGTACTTAAGTGAAAATTTTGTACAACTTTAGGTACTGAAAATTACATTATCCCTTTATTTTACAATATAAAAACCTTTCAAATACATGTAAAGGAAGATACATGATAAGTGAAACTTCACCCTGAGCCTTATGAACCACATATCTTGCTCGATCTAACATGTAAACAAATTTTTGGAAAAAAGAAAAAAAGAAGAAAAGAAGAGTCAGGCACACGCCTGGTTCACATTCCATGTCCCAAAAATACACATACAAATGTTTTTACTTTCTTGTTGATTGCTATGCTTTCATACATGATGCATTTCTATTGTGAGCATTTCCAAACTCACCTTATCACATAGAAGTCAAGCACAAGCAATTCTTAGCAATTATCTATGCTAATGCAATAATCATAACATGTTATGTCACATAATCATATTCATTACATGATTTACCAGTTATTAAGGGTAATCACATTTCATCATGCTTATTAATAATTGAGTTATAATAAGTGATCAAGAGGATCGGTCGATCGATCAAACGATATTCAATCAATCAATATGTTATAATACTTGACAATGAATTCAATTCATATCATAAGAATGTCAAGCAACATCTATCTTATTATAACACAGTAGTTATGGATATCGTGTAACGCCCGAACCCCTGCCCCGACGGAAAGGGACGCGGAGACCAAATGTCACGTGCGGAACGAACGCGGACACAGATAAACAGATACAGAAATACAGATATATGAATACAATTATACAAATCCAGAACAATACTGAAAGTCATTTATAATTCAAAAGTAGTCACAAACTGATAGTTCGATACAAATTCAGTAAAGATAGAATCAAGTTCAAAAATACTCAAATACGAAAAAATAATTCTGAAAACAAAACCAAATTATGGTGCAGCAGGTACAAAATACTAGAATCAGTCCAACATAATAAAACAGTAATGAAATCCAAGTCTGAAGAGGATGTCATATGATGCTTGATACTAGTGATATCCTACTATCCCACCTGACTGTCTGAACTCAAGCAATTTCCATTCCCAAAAGGGGTTCAAAATATACAAAACAAAAAATGAAAACAACGAAGGGTCAGACTATCGATGTCTGGTTAGTAAGTCAATGCCCAACAAACACACACAGATGCGTCTTATTTAACAGAATAGTATGTCACACACATATGCAGGTTAGTTAACAAACATATGGTGCAAACAGAAGCAAACAAGTTATTTATCAAATCAAGTTATCCCAATTACAAACCTCTTTAAGTGATCTAGAATAAGTGATTAAAGATTATTTCGATTACCGACTGAAAAAGGCTTAAGTTGTCAAATTATCTCAAAGAGGAAGACCGATACTGAATTAGGAGTTTGGTATGAGTCCAGTCAGCTATCCGAGCATCACCAGACTTACCGAATTGAAATTCCTGCATCGATGTATACATCTAGTTTTTCCTACAGCATGCTGGTCTTATCGTATTAATCTTAGGACATGACTTTAACAACTTTCAAAATTTAATATTCAGATTAACACACAGATATGGACACTCATTAACATGTCTACATATAAGCAGCAGAGTCAACAGAACATATCCAGATAGTGTACAGATATAATGGCAGCAATTTTACCCAAACAGTTCATATTAAAGTGCAGTAGTTCACACGAACCAATTCTGATTTCAGCTTATAATAAGTTAAGAAATTCACACACAATCAACTGACAGAAGCGGACAAACGTACGTAAACATGGCTACTAACCTTATTCGCTAATCCAATCTACCGAATCTACTCCGGTCGACGATCCCAACTTGGTCTACACCAAATCAAGAATAAAATCCATAAATCCCCAATTCGCAACAATTAGGGTTTAATATTAAAGAGCAATTCAAATAAATTGAGATTCAATTAAAACCCAAAACTATGAAATTACATCAAAGTTTTCAAAACCCAATCATTAGAAACAAAAACCACAAATCGATTATTGAAATCAAACTTCAAATTAACAAACCCTAATTCAAGTCGAAATCCTAAAATCATTTAAAGTTGATTTAAATCAAAAAGTAGAGAAATCATTACCTAGATTGAAAAGAAACCGAGGCAAGCACAAAATCCCAAGTGAAAGCTTGAAAAATGGAGTTTAGAAATTCGTAGAGTGACTTTTTGATTTGAGAGGAGAATAAGAACACGTGAAATCAAGTTTCTAGGTTTTGGTGACAAATGAATCCAAAAGCTTACTTTTGTTATTTATATGGTGATGCAATACTTCCTAACATGAGATTAAATGCATGAATAGATCATATCACACCCATCTTATTGCAACATAGAGTTACGGATATCGTACCCAAGGGATTATATTAAAAAATGCTCAAGAGTAAACAAAGACGAATGTACTTCCAAGTAGTAATTCAAGTGAGAATCATCTTAACAAAATTAATGAAATCCAATTAACAAAAGCAATTAAATGGACTATTACACTTAGCACACTAAGAGATTAGTAAAATATATGAGAAGAACATGGTTGAATATTTGATTACTAAGTTTTCACTTGATCCTTTTCTCAAGCATTTCATCAAACACCTATGACACTAATATGACATGGATCAAAATATGCTACTACTAGGTTTCATCAAACACTAATAATAACTTGTTCTCTAAATCAATCATATGTCTACTGAAAAAAATCATAAACACAATCCATGGAGATGATTAAAACGTCTATGTCTAGATCACTTCAATCATTCTCAAATTCTAGATTTAAACCTAAAATTGCTATGTCTAGCTTCAATCAAGTTTAGATTCATGTTCAGCTAGTTTTCACCAATTGAAGGTAATCAATTAATACTCAATTATGACATATTAGATAATCACCAATTAAGCACAAGAAAAACTCAAGAATCACAAGATCCAACTTAGATCCACAAATATTCAACCACAACAAGTTTAGCCTAGCATAGCTACTCTAAAATCAACACAATTCTTCAAGAGTTCCATATCAAGCTATGGAGATGAAAGTATAAGTAAGGGATTAGAAGGAACTTGAGATAGAGATGATGATTCTAGACCTAGAATCCTTGGGTCTTGAAGAGCTTGTCACCAATCCAATCTTCTTCTCTTTGAATCCACTTGAATATTGAGAGAGTTTCAAGATCTAAAAAAATGAATTTTATTCTATTCAATTTCAAAGTGTCTAAGAGTGTTTTCTACCAAAAATGAATCTGGTTCTCTATGAGTTAAGAATGGGTATTTATAGTACAATTCAAAAACACCACGAAATGACTCAAAAATTACAAAATTACAAAAAATGATATTTCGGCACTGTTATCGGATTGTATCTCGGTAAGCAATCCAGTACCGAGCTCGGCTTCAAAAAGGTGAACAATTCCTGCATTTTTACCAAACTCTTATCTCGGTAGTCATTTCGGTAACAAGCTCGGTCAGAAGGGGTGTTTGCTTTTTTAAACTTTTACCGAACTGTAGTCCGGCTAAGAATTCGGTTTCTAATTCGTCTAGAGAGTTTAACTCCAATAATCAGCACAAACCAGACTGTAGTTCGGTTACCAATTCAGTAAGGAATTCGTCCAAAGAGCTTAACTCCAATAATCAGCACAAACCGGACTGTAGCTCGGTTACCAGCTCGGTAACAAGTTCGTCTAGAGAGGAGTTTCTTCAACATGCTTCACATACCGAACTATAATTCGGTAATTATCTCGGTACGGAATTCGGTCAGAGGAGGTTTCTACACTGAAATCATTGTGTCGAGCTGTATTCCGGTAACTAGTGTGGTATGCAGCTCGGTTTCTTCCCTCCATGCTCCTTTTACTCCACTTTTCGACTCCTTTTTTATCCGAAACCTTCGCTTTTCTTCTTTTAGGCTTTAAGTCTCCATTTCTAACCTTTGCTCCTGCAAATAAGCGAAAGTGTCTCAATTATGTGCAATATTTTAAGCAAAATCAACCGAAATCATATCAAATTAATGGTACTTTTCAAACTCATCATATGGGTGGCAAATATCGCCACAAACCCACATGTTTCAAGTGGTTTTAAAAATAACCCCATTTGTAAAATAATTACAAAATTGTCTCAAATGTCAAATTATTTTAAAATGTAACCCAGAAGTCAAACTAGTCAAATCATATAGTCAAACCGGAAAAGTCAACATTTTTCTAAAATGCTCTTTTTACCCTTATACGGAAAATAAATAAAAAATATAAATAAAATTTCAAAATACGCAAACAAATAGCCTCATATTACGGACGTGACATATCGTCCCTAGAGATTATACTAGAATTATGTTCAAGAGTTGAAAATGATTCAATGTACTTCTAAGTCGTTAAAAGTCTTCAATTTAACACTAAAATAATGCACACTTAAAAACTTGCAAGATAATATGAGAAGATCATGGTTGAATACTCAATTCACTACATCACTTTCTTAGGCATTTCATCAAACATCTAGAATGATCAATATACATCAATATTAGGTTCTTTCAAACTCTAACATCAAATTATCATCTACACCAATTATCTGTCTATAGATTGAAAGTAGATAATCATGGGAACACAATACAAAGTAAGAGGATCAAAATTTATTATGTCTAGTTTCCTTTTAATCACTCTAATTTCCTAGATCCAACCATGAAATTGCACTGTCTAGCTTTAATCAAGATTAAATCCATGTTTCACTTGATTTTCACCAACTGAATTAAGCAATTAACAGGCAAATCATGTTATATTAAAGAATTCACCATTAAAGCACATGAAAAACTTTAGAATCACAAGATCTATCTAGATCCATGGAGTATTCAACCACTAAAAAATTAGCCTAGCATAGCTAGATAATTACAAGCACAATTCAACGAGAATTCGATATCAAAACTATAAAGAAGAAAGTAAAGTGAAGGATTAGATGAAACTTGTGGTGATGATGATGAATCTAGAGCTCGAATGTTGGGGTCTTGAAGAACTGAACTCCAAATCCACACTTCTTCTCTTAGGATTCACTTGAATTTTGTGAGAAAATGAAAAACAAAATGAATTCTCTTTCTTACTAATTTCTCTAGTGTGGAAGAACGACACGAAACTGGTATAAGATCACTCTCTTAGAGTTTAATATGAGTATTTATAGTACAATTCACATCCTTCACGAAATGGCTCCAAAATATATTTTTTTATAAAATTACACTGTGACCGAACTATAATTCAGTATAGAGTTCGGTATACAATTCAGGCATAGAGCACAATTTGTGTTCCAGGATAATACCGAGCTCTAATTTGGTAGCCAATTCAGTATGAAGCTCGAACAAAGGGCTTCAATTATGTTCAAGTATTTTGCCGAGATTCAATTTGGTATTGAGTTCGGTAGCAAGCTCGGAAAGAGAGGGTTTTTACTTTTCAAATAACGATACCAAACTATAATGCGGTATGAAGCTCAGTGTTGAATTCAGACAGAAGGGATTTATTTCTCATCATCTTCTATACCGAGCTGTAGTTTGGTATCAAATCTGGTATTGAATTCAGACAGATAGGTTTTCTTCTTGATCTTCCAATACCAAACTATAGCTCGGTACTCAACTCGGTAGTTAATTCGAACATAGAGGTTTTTGTTTCTTTTTTTTAATGTTGAACTGGAATTCGGTATACAGTTCGATATCTAGTTCGAATAGAGAGTTTCTTTAGAAGGAATAATTATTACCGAGCTGTAATTCGGTAGTGAGTACGCTATACAGTTCGGTGACCTTGCTCTTATGTCTTTTTCCACCTCTTTTTTTTTTTTTATCCTTTTTCTCCAAAACATTCATTTTTCTACGTTAATATCTTTAAGTCCCTAAAATTAAGCTTTATACCTGAAAATAAGCGAAAGTGTCTCAAATATGTATATTTCTTAAAGGAAATCAAACCGAATTCATACAAAGTTTCAATCATTTTCCAAACTCATCAGCAAGCGATAATCGTTCGATCATATAACCAATCAAGGCCATCCATCTAGATAATTAAGACAATCATTTAAGATGACTAATCAGGAGTCAAACCTCTTTTAGCCTAAACAAACCGACTCTAAAGAGACCATGACCTAACGTAACATTTCATTATTTAGGGCAGGACACATGACACTTCTCTAATAAGGAACATTCAATCAATTGATAACCTTACAAGGTTTACCGAGT
The DNA here is from genome assembly GCA_031304145.1 of Cardiospermum halicacabum. Lineage (NCBI taxonomy): Eukaryota > Viridiplantae > Streptophyta > Magnoliopsida > Sapindales > Sapindaceae > Cardiospermum > Cardiospermum halicacabum. The sequence goes on along the minus strand of CM062399.1, from coordinate 8,165,144 downwards.
TACAAAACCTAAGTGTAATTATTTCAATCAGCAGTTTACACAACCTAACCGTGTGAATTTACACTGATCGTGTAAGGCACTGATTTTGTATATCTCTTAGCATTTAAAAAAACAACAACCCATTTTTAACCCAAAAAACATATCCTAATCTCTCTTGATGCTTTAAGATCAAGTTAATACTCACACAAGCATACAAATGATATATATTTATACATATGGCAAAGTAACACTACAAGAATTTTTATGTTTAGTGATGTTTATTAGTTCTCACTAAAGTATAATCTTGTGTAACAAATTATTTTTAGTGACCCAAAAAACAATGGTGACTTCACGTAACCCTAGCCTTGTCGCTGAAGTATGTAGGTGACATGTAGTTATTTATGTTTCTAAAAATTGCTTTTAGTTACATAGGTTTTGAGTCACCTAATTTATTCAAATACTTAATTGTTACTCATTTTTATTCTTTTAGTAATACATTCAATTAGTCACGAAAAAATAAATTATAATTAATTTTTAAATTATAAATTTATATAATAATTTTTAAAATAAAATTCAAATATATATTCATGACACTGAGAATATTTATTTGTGACGTAATCTTAGAGTAACTAAAATATAATTAATTAAATATTTATTATTTATTTATGACGTTTAGAATATTTATTTGTGACGCAATCTTAGAGTAACTAAAATATAATTAATTAAATATTTATTATTTATTTATGACGTTTAGAATATTTATTTGGCGATGTAATCTGAGAGTAACTGAATATAATTAATTTATTATTTATTATTTATTTATGAAATTTATAATATGTATTTGGTGACATAATTCTAATGTAACTAAATGTAATTTGTTAATTAATTATTATTATTATTTTAAAATGAATTATTTATTTATTGTCCTTAAAACATGAAATTAGCGACATAATATCAAGGTGACGAAATGTAAATTATTGACATATAGTAATGAAATAATTTTTTTAATTTCTAAATATATTAAATATATTTTTAAATAAAAATATTATCTACACAAATTTTTTGTGACTAAATTCTCTAATGTCATTTACTTTACAACCAGTCCATGTTCTTCTCAAATCTCACTAGATGAACTCTTAAATCAATTTATATAATAATAATAATAATAATAATAATAATAATAAGTTTTCAAACATATAAGTAATATTAAATAAGCTTTTTACAATAAAAAATGTAAAATAAACATCTAATAAAATTAAATAAACTAAATCTTAATTGATAGAAAATATTAATAAAATATTAACAAAAAATATGATATCACTGCCGGGAGGATTGATCGGCATCCTATTTTTTTCCATCCTTTTTGTAGAAGTTACTGCTGAAAAAAGAAATCAACAAAAAAAGAATCTAAATCTAAATGACCAGTTAGGTTATAGGCATAAAGATACACCAATAAGATAATGAAAATAAATTAAAATTAAATGTCTAAGTGAACATTAACCTACCAGTTTTGAAACTCCAATCACACTTTTTAACTCTAACCATGAAATAAATTCAAATAAGACATCAATCTAGATACACAAATTGATTTAGAAATATGTACGTCATTTAATAACAAACTAAATAATAACCTCAAAAATATCTATGTTGAGTAATGATATCAACATTATGTACCTTCTTTGTCACAAAACCTATTTAAAGATCATCTTCCCAGGATTCATACAACTTCATCAATCTAATATACAAATAAAAAAAATCTCAATCCAACATTAAAACCACCAATTAAATAGAACAAAATAACAACTGCACATAAAAACACGATCTCCAAGCAATACATAAAATCTCCAAGCAGTACATAAAATGGGAACAATATATCGTTAACATTAGGTGGTCAGTTAAGAATCACAAATTCCAGGATAAACTTTACTTTCAACCCAAACCTATAATTAACACCAATTCAAACCTTAAAGTCCTCACACTAATAAAATCAAATAAAAAAATAAAAATCAATATCCAAAACAAACAAAAATAAATCATATTACAACTTTAAGTCTATGAAGATGATTAAAAAATTATTAGTATACTCATTTATTATCATTCTTTTCATAAAAACTACAAGTAAAATATAAATTTATATTAATTTAATAATAATAATTTACATAAATAAACAAGTAACAATGGCTACCATACTTACCTTTCAAATGCACGAGCAACAATCTTTCTTTCATGTAAAAAACAAAATAACTTTGATACCATATGATTATATTTTAAAAAAAAAATACTTAAAATATAATAAGTAACTTACTCATTTATTATCATTCTTTACATGAAAACTGCAAGTAAAATATAAATTTATTTAATTTAATAATAAAAATTTACATAAATAAACAAGTAACAATACTAGAGACATTATTAGTAACATGTATATGATATAATTATATATATATATAAAATTTTATAGTAATCAAATTTGGCTACCATACTTACCTTTCAAATACACAAGCAACAATCTTTCTTTCCTGTAAAAAAATAAAATAACTTTGATACCATGTGATTATATTTTAAAAAAAATACTTAAAATATAATAAGTAACTTACTCAGGTATCAATATCACTATCATCATCACTTTGTGAACTCTTTCCATCATCACTATTATAGTTTACTAACGTTTCATCTTCTTCATCAGCATTATCAGCAAAATTGTTGCCATCACCACTTTGTATTTGATTTGCAAGTATTGTCTCTGATTCAGTATCTTTTCTATGAAATTGATGATCATCTATATCTTCTTCTTCCACATCAAGAACATAATTATTCTCATTTTGGTCGACTATCTCATCATCCATCTCAAATTCTTCACCCATCTCTGGTATATCCCATATGTGCCTATGTTGAATCTTCTGAACAACTTTCCATGTTGATCCAAATTTATGATCATCGAGATAAAATACTTGTTCTGCTTGAATTGCAAGAATGTATGGATCACATTGAAACCACTCACGACTAACATCAATGGAAGTGTAGTCATAATCCTTTTGAATTCTTTTTTTCTTCACATTTGTGTCAAACCAAACACATTGAAATAATACCACAGAGAAGTTAAACATATTATTCAACTGAATAAAATCCTTTAAAACACCATAGAAATCATTCGTCGTATTCTCATTTTCCCCACTTACGAAAATTCCACAATTTTGAGTTACATGTCCTTTATCCCGATCTTCGATAATATATCGAACTCCATTAACAATACAACCAGAATATGATTGAATACGATTATCCGGTCCACAAGCTAATGCATACAACTCATCAGTGGCTTCTACTGACCCAGTATGTCTTATAGACTTTATCTACCATTTCACAAGAATATAATAAAAACATGTAGAATTATAATAATATAAAAAATAATAAAATAAAACTACAATAGCAGAAGCATAAGAAATGTTGGTGAGAAAGGTACTTACATAATTGGAAAACCATTTTCCAAATTGTTTTTGATGTCTTCCAATTAAATTGACACTACTTTCTTGTGTTAATTCTAATAGGTGTTTCCTGCGCGTTAGAAAATAAAAAATTAATAATTTATTAAAAAATAAATTTAAAATATAAATTAAATATAAAAAAATGATACATACTCTTTGTATGAGCTTAATTTTTCACAGTTATTTAAAACGAACCAATGAGCTGCATCAATTGCTTTTTGTGAATATTTTTTATACTTTATAGCGCCAAATGGACGAACTTTTTTAGAGAAAACATGCATTTTTCCATCACATTGATTTGAGTGTGATCCATCATCATTTCTCTCAACACGATTAAACTTGGTTTCAAATCCACGAAGATAAAGAGAACAAAATATTAGTAATTCGCTCACAATATAACCCTCTGCAATCGAACCTTCTGGACGAGCTTTATTCCTTATAAAATGTTTAAGCTTTCCTAAGTTCCTGTGAGAATATACAAATATTATAATGAAATAATATACATAGAAATAAAATTTGTATAAATTTAGCATACCGTTCAATAGGATACATCCAACTATATCCAACCGGTCCAACAAGTTTGGCTTCATATGGTAGATGAATTGCTAAATGAACCATTACATCAAAGAAGGCAGGTGGAAATATTTTCTCTAATTTGCATAGAATCAATGCAATTCCTTCTTCTAGTTTCTCTAAACTTTGGAGATCAAGAGTTTTTGCACATATCTCTTGGAAAAAATTAGAGAGCTCAATTAGAGTAGTGCATATGTCCTTCCGCAAATATGCTCGAATGCCAACTGAAATAATTCTTTGTAATAGGACATGACAATCATGGCTCTTCATCCCACTATTTTGCCATCATTACCATCGACACATCTTGAGATATTGGAAGCAAAACTATCAAGAAACTTTACTGATTTAAGAAACTTGCAGAAATCTTTTTTCTCATGAGGTGTTAATGTATAACAAGCATGTGGTTTTGCATATGGCCCATTTTCTTTTTGCTATAGATGTAGCTCATGCCTAATATTCATGTCAGCTAAATCTAAACGAGCCTTCTCAGTATCTTTTGTTTTCCCCTCTATATTCAATAATGTGCCTAAAATATTATCACATATATTTTTTTTCTATATGCATAACATCAAGCTTATGTCTTATTTTAAGAGTGGACCAATATGGCAACTGAAAAAATATACTTCTTTTTGTCCAGTTAAACTCATTAGCCATTCTTTTTCTTTTTCTATCCAAATTGTTAGAATGCTTTCCAAACTTGACATCTCTAACATATTGTAACTGATTTATGATGTCATCTCCTGTGCATATTTTAGGTCGCTCTCTGTATTCTAGTTCCCCATCATGTTTTCTACTCCTTCTCCATGGATGGTTCAAAGATAAGAATCTGCGATGACCCATATAACAAATTTTACTTCTCAATCTCCTTGAAGATGTATCCTCCTTGCAAACTGGACATGCCATGTATCCTTTAGTACTCCAACCAGATAAATCACCATAAGTAGGAAAATCATTTATAGTCCATAACAAAGCAGCATGTAATTGAAAATTTTATCCATTAGCAACATCATACGTCTTCACACCAACATGCCATAACTCTTTGAGTTCATCTACCAATGGTTGCAAATAAACATCAATGTCTTTTCCAGGAGATTGCTTCCCTGGAATCAACAATGACATTATTATAAAAGGCTCTTTCATACACTTCCATGGTGGCAAATTATAAGGAATAAGCATCACAGGCCACATGCTATAAGAATTACTCATGTTTCCAAAAGGATTAAAACCATCAAAAGCAAGTGCTAATCTTACATTTCTAGAATCCTACGCAAACCAATCATTTTTTATATCAAAATCTTTCCATGCTTCACCATCTGTTGGATGTCTTAAAATTTCCTCCATATTAACACGTTTCTCTTTATGCCATCGCATATCAAAAGCGGTATATTTTGACATAAATAATCTCTGCAATCTAGACTTCAAAGGGAAATGACGCAAAAGTTTTTGAGGAATCTTTTTACCTTTCCTAACACCATATTTATATCTTGGTTCGTTACATGTTGGACACTTATCCTTATTTATATTCTCCTTCCAGAATATAACGCAATCATATTTGCATACATCAATGACATTGTATCCCAATCTCAAATCACGCAGTATTCGTTTTGCTTCATAATATGAGGCTGATATATTCTTCCCCTTGGGCAACACTTTATCCAACACTTCAAGTAACATATCAAAAGATTTGTTGCTCCAGTGATTTAATACCTTAATATGCATTAACTTCACTAAAAAATTTAGTGAAGAGAATTTTGTGCAACCAGGATATAATTCTTGTTGAACATGGTGTAACAAATCTTCAAAATCGTTTCCACCATCTCTTTTTCTTCATGATTAACTCGAACATCTTCTTCATCATCCATTTCACCGTAATCATGTGCTCCTATATCATGTAGCATTCCAATTCATCGGTATCTAGTGCATCATTACTCTGGTCATCATTTACAGTTGACAAGGGTATTGAAACATCAATCTCTTCTCCATGGAACACCCATCTTTTATAATTTTGTGAAATTCCATGTCTATATAAATCTACTTCTATGCCATCAATTGTTTTGAAAGTAACATTTTGACAATTTCTACATGGACATCTTGTCTTCCCTTGTCCATTCAAATGGTCTCTTGCCATATTAATAAATGAATTAACACCTTCTTTATATGGCTTTGATAACCTATTCAAAAGATTCATCCAACTTCTATCCATATTTGATCCTACATGTATGACTAAAATTAGATGAATACTAATAGTACAAATATTTTATAGCTGGCAAATAAAAATATTTAACATTTATACAAGCAAATGCAAATTCAATAAACCATAAAATATGACTCATGTTATGAACGGCTAGTTAAGACATTTTCATTATTTATTTATTTATTTTATTTATGAATAAGAAACCTTAGTTACTTCCGACATATTTAGATTTTATATCTATAATTATTTTCTATACCATTATTAGGAGGATAATTGAAGTTTAAAATTTATTATCATTGGCAGCATTGCATAACACATTAAATTTTACATAAAAATAAAAACAAAAGCACGTAATTTCTAATTATTCAAAATAAAGCTACTGGAGCAATTAAACAAGTATAATTAATATTTTCATAATAAAAATAAAAATAAAAATAACAACATCTTACCTGTAATGCACCCCAAATAATTGTGTTATACTTCGAATCTAGCGAGAAAGTTCAAAGAGTATCCTCATATCAATATTTCTATTTCAACCTGTAATGTAACATAATAAATTCCAATAATTAAATATTTCCATTTCAACCTGTAATGTAACATAATAAATTCCAATAATTAAGTAATTGTAAAATTATACTGAGAAGAAAGTCAATAATAGTAAGACAATAACCTGTCAATACAGATTATTTTAACAAAATGCAATCAAATGGAACATACATTTATAACAATATATTATAACAATATGTTAAGATACTGTAAGTACACATGGTGTGTGTTGAAGAGTGATAAATACAATAGTCATGTAAGAGATACCATAGACAGCAAGTCAATAATATATGAGTCATGTAAGTGCACATGTGTGTGTTGAAGAGTGATAAGTACAAGAGCCGTGTAAGAGATACCGTACACAATAAAAGTATTCCAAAATTTGTTGATGTCATACTTTTCAATATTGAAACCATCTAATTTTTTTTAATCCTCAAAATGATTCCAGCAGTGGTGAACTTGCTACAAAACAACAATTATTTTATAAGTTTTGAGTTCTAATCCAAACAGAGAGACTATATCCTTAAAGAAAAAAAAATCTTAAACAATAAATGATTGATTCTCCTTTTAATCTCTTGGTGTGAGTTTCCAAATCAAATATGGTACATATCATATATAAAAAAGCTCTCTGAAATTTAAATGTAATGATAAACACTTGACATTATATATTATCCATCTGCATATAATTCATCTACGATTATATCATATAAATACAGTAACAATAACTACAAACAACACAATAAAATCAATGAAAAAATCTATTAAATGATTACTCTATCAATTCCATCATAAAGATTAGTAAATCAACTTTGGTACACTTGTTTAACTTAAAATAAAAAGTGAGAGATTGGTACTCACATGGCAACAGAGAAGTTTGGTTGTAGACACAATGGCACGCAACTGAGAAGTTTGGATGTAAACAAAATGACAAGCAACGGAGAAGTTTGGCAATGACAGGCAATAGTGAAGCTATCACATTCGGCGATGATTTCACTTGCAGATTTTATGGGTGTTTGATTTTAAGAGATGAGCGAAGGTAGATTAGATTTTGGGGAATTTAGGGTTATATAATAGTATCGTTAATTTGGGAAATTTTTCTTCTAAACCTCTCTAATATATTTAAAATATTAATAAAAATATAATGTCAGCTAAGATTTCAAGTTATCCAAACATACCCAATACTATTCTAGACTCCATTTCAAATTATAATACATCTATTTTATATTAGGTTTATCTTTAATTTATAATTTTTTTTTTAAAATGTAGAGTTAGGATTCTGAGCTAGTATAGTAATTGTAGAAGTAAATTAGAATATAACCAAGAATTTGGATAATATTTTTAGGAAACAAATTAAAATGATATTTCAATCACTATCATAGATTACTTAAGATAAATTGCAACATTCTATTTTAGATTAAAAATATATTTCTAAAATAAAAAATAAATAACAAATAAATATATTTATTATTATTTTAAAATAAATATATTTTAAGTACTAATTTAATTTCAATTTTATTATTTAAAAAAAATTGAAAATAAATATAATTTTTTTAATTATTGGTTTATATTAAAAATATGTTTTTTTTTTCTATTCATTAGGAGAAAAGAATTTTTAATTTAAATTATAATATTGTGACATTATTATAAATTATATGAGGAAATCTATGATTTATTTTTTAAAATTAAAGTAATTATTCTCGTTAATTCAATCTTAATTATATGCTTTAGAACCGTACTTTATGGATTTAACAAGGAATTATATTTTTTTACTCGATATTTATTTTCATTTATAACTCTTTTGAGTGTGGAAGTGTCTACCGACAGTATCACATTGATGCTCCTAAAATTCGTTTAATATTATATTTATTTGGTAGGATAATTACTGTGTGCATCGTGAACCTACCTTTAAACACTTTTTGGATGTTACAAGCACCTACAATAACCACAAATGATTAAATGTGCATTTTAAACTCTTTTGAGCTTAAGGCTTATACCACCCTCACCTCAATATGGATCCATTCTGCTCATAAATAATTAATGCATTATAGATATTTTTATATTATATTTGGTAACTATATAATAATAAAATGGTTTTTTTCCATGATCAAAATATTTTGAACATTTAGAAATAATGAAATATTATATTATTAGTTATATTTTTTTTAATATTTTATAATTTATAAATGATAGAGTAATTGACGAATTATAGTCATACTTATATAATTTAATTATCATTTATAAATTATAATAGAAATTTTAATTATATATATGATTATCATCTTACCATTGTAAAATTCTAAACTGATATGAATAAATTCAATTATTAAAATGATAAATTCATAATACTCTCTTCGGTCTATATTTGATAAGGTATTTCTGAATGAATGAACTCTAATTTCATAGAATTAAGAAACTCCTTTACACTACAATTCTTTAAAATGTAAATTCTTATTTAGTTACAGTAGCATATATATATATATATATATTTATATATATACATATATATAGTTAAACTTAGGTCACTGAACAATTTGTATATTTATGGTAAAAAAATTATTTTAATAGTTCAATATAATTTCTTGTGGATAGAAAGATACCGTGTGAGTAGTAAATTTCCTATTAAGTATAAAGTAATATTCAAAATTTATAATGTTAAAATTATATTACTTGTATTATTAAAAGTATTTTATATTTTAAAATTAACTATAAATAAATAATAATGAGATATTAAGATAAATATATCAATTAATTATGGTTTAAAAAATAAGAGTACTAAAATTTAATATAAATTTAATATTACTATTATTATATATCATATAATACACAGTAACAATCAACTTGGTGTACATCAAATTTGTAATTTTGTGACAAGTACTGATAACACGTGTCATTATCTAATATTTATATTTTGTTCATATAGTATTTATTTGTAATTAGTGTTATAAAAAATTTGTTATAAGTAATAATATATAAAGCAAATATTATTTAGGTTTAGTTCAATTAAGAGAAATTAGATTGAATCAAAATAAACTATATAATACCATCCAATTAAATTAAAATATTTAAAAAGTCAGATCAATATAATCGAATATCGACATATTAGAATTTCCAAATAAATTTAATAGGTATAATTAATTTCTTAAAAAAATATTCAAGTGTAAAAGAAAAAATAAATTCGAAATTTATAAAATGGTCATAATACCACAAATTAATACAATTTTGATTAATTATAGAATTATTATCAACCTTTAATAATAGTTAAAATAAAATAATAGAAAGTAAATTATGATCTGTTAAATCCAGTAAAAATTAATTGAAACCTAAATCTAATCAAATAAATTTTTCTAAAGTTGGATCAAATTAATTTTATTTAAATTAATTTACTGATACTATTTATAAATATTTAACTAAAACTTGTACCGTCAAAATAATCTAAAAACCTAAATGTAATCGAATTGATTTTTCCAATAGATATGGATATTGATTTCTTTTATTTATCCACTAATACTATTTTATACATATCTACTTGGCATGAAATTATTTTGATTTTTTTAAACTCTTTTATTGGTTAAGATTTTTATTTAGTAATATCTTTTATAATTTGTTATTATCTCATGTTTTTATGTTTTTTAAGTTTTGAATAACTTTAAAATTATAATATAAATAAATCAAATAATTAATTATAATTACAATACGAGGGGGATAAATACATTTAAAGAATTCTATTTTTAAATAAACTCTCTTTAACTTTTAAACAAATTTATTTAAACTGGCAAACAACCACGTTTTCGAACTTGAAAAAGAAACTTTAACATGGTAGGTTAAGGTAAATAAAAAGTGGGGAGAGATAATGTAACACTATTGTCGGTAAATTTATACCTATATTGGCGTCAGTTGATGAGTATATATATACAAATACAAGTTCACATTTACTTTATCTTTCTTGCAGTTTTATGAAGTAAAGAAGTTTTTTTTTTCTACTCTGTTTTCATTTTGATTCGATTATTAATTTTTCAAATGTAATTATGATTTGCAGAGTAAATGGAGTTTAATTCAGACGCGGATAGAAATGGCAAAGACGGCACAAAAAATACTCGTGGAGAGACTTGTGGACTCAAAGTTGATAGAATTGTCCAATGTGGTGGAAAAATACCTATTGTATTCACAGCAGAGGAAAAAGAACCTACTTGCCAAAGTGCCAGTCATTTCTCTAATGAAATTGGTATTTTAGTTCGCCAATTTGCTCCTCTTCGAGCCAAAAATTGGAGTCATGTGCCCAGTGAAGAAAAAACTACTTTATTTTATCGCTTATTGGTTAGAATAATTTCTTAAATTTTTATTTTCACAAATCGCTTATATATTACTTTTGTTTATGTTACTTACCTTTTCTTTTTCAGGTTAAATTTGAGTTTGATATATCATTAACGCATGTGTATCAGTATGTTAACTCGACTATGGGAAAATTGTACAGTAACTACCGAAATAAGATGCATAACCATTTCAAAAAGTTCACAACAAAATACTTAGCGAAAAGGCATCCTTAGAAGAATGTATCTCAATGGAAGATTGGGAGTGGTTATGTGAAAATCTTTTCTCCAGCCAGCAATTTAAGGTACTAAATGTTCTTTAAAACTGTTTAGTTTTTTTTTTTTATAATACTTTTTTAATTTCAATATGTTTGTGAATAGAACAAATCAGAGAAAAATTCCAAGCATCGTGAAAACGTTAGAGTTACACATCGTGGAGGTTCAAAATCTATACGTCGACATGTAGAAGAAATGGTAAGTTGCGAGAGAGGTAGAAAAAAATGATAATTTTTAAATTAATTTTATTGAAATTAATTATGCATATGTTCATTAATAACTATTTTTAAAAAAAAACAAAAAAGAAAAAAATGCCAGAAGATCCTGAAAAACCATTTAGTTTGATTGAAGTGTTTAAAAAAACACATTATCTAGAGGAAGGTCAAGTTTGGAAAAGTGAGGAGGCTAAAAAGAGATATGTAAGTATTATTTAATTTTATTTATTCAATTGTATTATTAATTATTATTAGTTATTTATTTTCAATTACAATTATAATTAAATAACTATTATGTATCTTCTTTTTTATAATAGGAAAAAATGAAAGAGTTACAACAAGAATTAGCTGCTGAAGGAACAACATTTACTGAAGTTGAGATTATAGAGCGTGTTCTTGGACCTAGATCTGCATATATAAGGGGTTTTCCTAAATTACATAATACATCAATTCTATCCACGTCATCATTTGTCATCCAACAAGATGAGATTTCTACTTTAAAAGCAGAGTTGGAAAATGCACGTGAAAAATTAAGTATTGTTGAAGCAAAGTCTGAGGCTGCAGATCGACGTTTGAAGCGATTGGAGGAACTTTTATCGGATAATAATAAGAATAATTTTATCATGCATCTTCTTTCTTAGATGTATTTTTAGCATTTTAGTATTATATTAAGATAGTATTTCAATTATTTATATAGTTTTATTTTGAATTTATCTATTTTAATAATAAAAAAATTTATATTTATTTATGTTCCATTTTGTTTTAATATAATATAAATTAAGATGATTAATTTTGTTAATATTTCTATACTCAAATAAAATAATTTATTAGAAAGTCTTTATCGGTGGATATTTACTATTCTCTATTTGTATGTAAAATATCTAAATTAGTATACTTGCTTGAAAATGTAAGATCAAGAGTAGAGTTTTTTTATACTTCCAAGATAAAGAATAATATTCTATATTTCTAATTATTATAATTTAGTAATACACTGAGCAACTAATAATGTATATATATATATATTAAATATAAATTACATTAATGTATTTAAAGAATTTTAACTGATATTTCAAATATATTTATCCATTTACACAAAAATATAACTAAGATTTCAATATATTAAAATTATTATTATTATTATTATTATTATTATTATTAATAAGGGATTTATATTTTGAGATGGAGTTTTCTAGTGTGTTAGATTTCAAATATTTTACTCTTCTCTGATTAAAAAGAACTAGAAATAAGGGTGAAAAGTAAGAAATAAAGATGTAATTTTAAAAAAAAAATTCTTAAAAATACATGGAAAATTATTATATTTATTTAAATAAAATAATTAATATTTACTTTTAATATTAGTGATGTAAACATATATTAACAGATCTTTCGTAACATATAGAATATATGTGGAGACAATAATATTATGTCACTATGGAAATAAATAAAATGAGTCCCAAAAAATCAATATTCCCGTCGCAAATGGTTGATATTTATATGTCATTTTGGAGATAGAAATTTAAGAACGTAAAATATTCATACCTCACTAAAGAGATAATTTTAGTGACATATTTTCATGATATAACTAAAATTATGTCATTAAAGTAAGAATTTCTTGTAGTGTAAAAAAAAAAAAAACACTTTTTTAAACTTTCTGCATTAATCCATCGGTTTTAAATGTTATTTGCAAAATATCCAATTCTGATTTAAAAAAAATATTTGTTAACAAGAGAAAAGTGAAAAACCAGTGGGTTAATGAAAAAATTGTTTGATCTGAATATTCTATAAAAAATGTTTGAAATCGGTGAATTAATTAAAAAAATTTTAAAAAATAGAATTTTTATTTTTACTTTTAAATTTACCATATATAAATACATATAATTTGTATGGTTGTGTGGGTGTTAACTTAATCTTATAGTGTTAAAAGAGATTAGAATATATATATATATATATATATATATATATATATATATATAAATGGATTGTTGTTTCGCAAATGTTTAAAAATATATAATACGAGTGCCTTACACAGCTTGCCAGTATAAATTGACACTTTCAGATTGTGTAAGCTGCTGATTAGCCTATATTTCAATGTCTCTTGTATTCCCATCACTAACCATGCACAGTTAATCAAACACGTCAATAATTATATTATTGATATTGCATAAAATCCATGCAATAATCCTTACTAACATTCATTTATTTATTCACTTCTATTTGTTTCTTCCATGCTCTCGAAATATATATATATATATATATATATATACATGTATATGTATGTATCAAACTGCATTTTGATTTGTCTCTGGAAGAATCCAAGTACACTTTTCACTACACAATTTGATACATATGAATGGATCACCCTTTACCAAAGCACATTCACCAATGCAATGCTTGAAACAAGGCATATAGATTTCAGCTGATATCATCATTACACTCACCAACAATAATGACATAATCACTATTTGCAATGTTAAAACACTCATTCGTTTCATTTTCTTTGGGTCTATTGTGTATTTCTGGTTACAAAAATTGTTAACATGTGAATTTATAGTAATACAAAAGGTGAAGAGATAAGTATTAAATAAAATAAATACAAAATATTCATAGGATGGTGATTTTTATTACCTTAAATTAGATATATTTTATTTTTTATATTAAAACTGATTTTAGTCAACTTTATTTTATTATTTTTTTTAATGGCACTAAGATTCATATGTATTTTATTTATAATGAGTTACTTGCACCCATACCCGATAAACTACACATAAATAAATATTTTAATATTAATACACATTTATATTCCTTATTTCAATTAGATTTTTATTTTAATAGATTGAAAGAATATATATTTAATTTTCTCAAATGGAAATTAAAATTTAAAATTTAATTAAAAATTATGCTATATATATATTTTTTTATTTCTCTTTAAATTTAGATTAAGTAAAAATATTTTTTTAACATTTTATTTAATATGTGTATTAAAATAATTATTAGATGATAAATAAAAATCTTATAATTTTTTTTTTAAAGATGATCGAGGGAATTTTTTTATTTTCCAATAAAAAATTGAATTTATAAAAAAATATTAATATAGCACAAATAAAAATTCAAAATTAAAACATAACAAGATATCAAGGTCAATGATAATAAAATAAAATTACATAAAGATATATGTAAATGCGATTTATTACCTATTACAGGTTCCTGTGGCTTATTTTATTTAGGCTAAGAGCATCTCCAGTGGAATGTGAGTTTATTGGTTTGCACGTCCACGTGGACATTCTGGAGTTTTTATTTAAAAAATTCACTCCAATGACAATGTGAATTTATAATGTGTTGGTGACGTGGCAGGAAAAATAATAGAGGGTGTGGAGTAGAGTTTCTATTTTCCACGTCCTAGTTGACGGTGTCAATAAGCAATTTTAATATTTTAAAATTGTAATTACCATATTTTTATTTAAATTATAAATTAAAAAGGAAATAGAAGATTAATTCTAATGGATTATAAATTAGGGAAATCCGAATAGACAATAACCACTATGGGCGATTTTTAATTTCTTTTCTCCAAAAAGGTTATTTTTGACACATCATTATCTACACCCTTTATTTATCAAGCCACAACTACCTCCATCCACTAAACCATTGGAGATGCTCTAATAAATAAAAATGAAGTTGTATTAGGTTTGATTTTAATTTCCTTTCATTACTATTTATAAAAATAAATAGATAGAAATATTTAAAAGAACAATAATAAATAAAAAAGAAGAAGATAATTTTATTTGAAATAAAAATCTTATATAAAGAAATAAAATAATTTAATTAATTTAATATAAATATATATCCTTTCTTTCATGACTCTAAACTTTTAAAATCAAATAGGTTTTACAAATCATGTCATCAACCAGATTTTCACTCCTCAATGAAACCAAGTCCATCCATAGCAGGTATAATTTCATATTTATGTTTGTTAAGTGTTTATTATATAAAAATTCAATAAATTGAAGTGATAGTCATTGAATTTTATTGCAGTGATAGTGGGCAAGTGGTTCGTGCAGGAGTATATAGAAGAGGATGCATATTCAGAATTGAAAAGAAGATATTCGAGGAAGAAGTCAATCCTGTAAATTTTTCAATCGGACCACTGCACTATGGAGTTAATCATCTCAGCCATGGACAGAAATTGAAGGAGAAGTTAGCATCAGAGTTCATAGCAAGAGTCGGTAAGGAATTAGTTTCTGATTTTCGAAACTTCTTGATGGTCAATGAACTTGGATTACGTGCATCTTACGCTACTGATGTATCATCGGAGAATTTGATCTCAATTATCTATAATGATGCCATGTTTATCCTGGAAGTAATGCTAAAGAGCAGAGATTGTCCTGCTGTTAATGTAATAGAGTTCCATAAGAATGATTTATTGCTTTTGGAAAATCAGATTCCTCTGTTTGTTAATCTGGATCTATGGGAAAGATATCAGATGTTGAGGTACCAGAGGAATCACAGACTTTGGACTGATGTGATTGAGTTCGTTGAACTATTCTCTGAATTCTTTGGATTGAAAAATTGCAAAACAGTAAGCAAGTCTTCCATGGCAAGAAAATTAATAGAAGCTTGTCATCTGCTTGATTTGAGAAGATTGTTAGAGACACAAACAAGAGAATCAACAACCAAACCCAATACAACTATTGAGGTGAAAACTGCAAAGAACATGATAGACAATGCATTAGGATTGAAGCTGTTGTTACTTGGAAATTTGACTTCATATGAACTCTCCTGCTGGTGGTTGGGATTCAGTACTCTTAACCTCCCTCAGGTAGAGATAAATGAATGTTATTGGGTGTCTAGGATGGTGAATATGATGGAGTTTGAGAGGAGATATTATCAATATATGGAGGAGAGACCTGTGTGTCAGTTTTTGCATATTTTGTGTTCTTTAATTCATCATGAAAAGGATTTTGAATTGATGAAGAAAAGTAAGATTATTTTGCATGAAAAAAGGCAGCATGGTTATATAGTCAGCAAATTGAGGAATATTGGTGGTGAATTGAACATCTCTTACCCTGATGTTCTTGAAGAGTATGGCGATTGGCTGATATATCCTTGGTGATGAAGATTATGTTTTGGTTATTATTTTTTTTTTTAAATTTTTTTCATCTATTTGCAATGAGAATTTGGATATTATATAATAAATATACATTTGGTTTGAAATATGATCTATAGTATGGTTTGTAATATGATGTATAGCAATATGATGTATAGCAAGTACTATTTGTTTTTCATGAACACATAAAGTTGAAAAAGCTGCTGATGACTAGGCACAATATCTCTTCCTCAATGAAACAACATATGTAGTAAGTTTGTACATAAGAGAGTGTGAAAGAGCAGACACATTTTTCATTTTTAATCTGAGAGAGCAAGACTGCATTTTTTTCATTTTCAAACTAGAGAAGATGGAACAGTTGAAAGAGACTTTGCTGGAACTGGAAGACCTTCCTACTTCAAGCATACATGAAGAATCAAGTGACAATCTTGCTGAAACTCAGAGGTCAGTGTTCTCTATAAATAAAAAAAAATGTAATCTTTATTGATTAAACCAATAATTAACTTACTTAATGTTCCATGTATCCAACCAAAACATATACTGACTATTGATTTGAACTCAAAGGTCCTTGCTTTATGTTACAAAATCTAATCTTTATGGTTTATAAAGATAATAAGCTAGATATTTAAGTAACATATGTCAAGAATCTATCTTGAACTTACATGTTGGTATTTTCTTTGAAAAGATTTGATTTTTATAGTTTAAAATGACAATAAACTTAGTGTTTGCTATGTTGAAGAACACATATTTGCTGTATTGATACACCCTCTTATGTTTATGATTCCAGAGATAAACAAAAGGAGAAAGGGAAAGCTAAACAAGAAGAGGAAGAAACAACAGAGATGTATGCTATTCCATTTTTCTTTCCATTTAATATTTAACGTAATATAAGTAATTCTTAATATTGTTATTGTTTTATTTAGTTTTTATGTACTACAGTTTTTATTTTAGTGTATTTTGAAATGAGAAAATCTATCTAAAAATTCTAAAATTTTTATATTTTGAATTTTATAATTTATTAGATTTTAAAAATAATTTTAATAAATATTTAAAGATATGTGTTTTTGTTTTTATTAATCTGTTTATCAGTTTATGTATTTAATTAATGTACTCCATGCTCATTTTATTTCATGAGCATCTATAGGTGTAGATAGGGATCTAATGATTTTGTTAACAGTGAGAGCGAAGAATGCACAAATGTTCAGCCAAATATCCAACCAAGAGAAGAGAAAAGCAAGGATGATGGGTATGTCATCGTGTATATATAGTTTTAAAGCAACGACTGGTTTGTGGTTTTCTCTGCTATACTTTTATGTATTGTTGTGGATTACTCAGGTTGTGAATCATTTAGTTTGAGGTAATTTTTAGTAGTGATTTTTGTGATTACTTGTATGGTTAGTGCTTTAGAGTGGTTTCTTGAGTTGGTTTTGTTGTTGGTGTTTGTGTACTAATGAGTATTTTTGTTTGCTGAGTTGGTTTTGTTGTTGGAGTTTGTGTTTTAATGAGTATCTTTGTTTGTGAGTTGGTTTTGTTGCTGGTGTTTGTGTTCTGATGAGTATTTTTGGTTATGAGTTGATCTTGTTCCTGGTGTTCGTGTTCTGATCAGTATTTTTGTTTGTTTTGCTTTCTGGTTTGTATCGGGGTGTTTGTTTGATCTCTGGGTTTGATTTTGTTCTGTTTATGCAAGTATGTTCTCTGACTGTTTTTGTTTTGATATGCTAGGTATGTTTTCTGGTCTCAATGTGATATAGAGCTAAATAATGTTTGTTTGTGTGTTACAGTGACAGGAGTCAATCTGCAAAGAAAGTGACTCCTTGCATTTTCAAAATTGGTGGAATGGCAGAAAAGAATCTAAATGTCTTCCAACCGAGGTATTTTTCTGTTGGCCCTATTCACAGAAACATTACAATACCATACTGGCAAGACATAAAGGATAGGTGCATAAGAAACTTTCGAGACAGGGTTGAAGTTAATAGTATTGATAAATTCTGGGAGTGTTTGAGTTCAAAAGAAGAAATTATCAAAAACTCGTATGATTTAGATATAGGTATGAGTTTTAAAGAGTTGATAGATTTAATTTTAAATGATCCAATATTTTTGGTGGAAGTCATGCTGTTGAGTTGGGAGAATGACGATGGTTTTCTACCCAACTCAAAACTGAAATCTCAATTGTTGAGGGATTTATTCCTTTTGGAAAATCAAATTCCCCACTTTGTAGTGAGAGACTTATGTGAGCTATATCTAAAGCATCAATCAAAGAAAAATAACTATATCTATAAATTCTGTGATACTTACAAATTGTTGGGAAAGTTAGTGGAGATGGAGGTAGATGAAGGTAATATTCCTAAGAGATCACATCATTTGCTTGATGTAAGGAGAAAGATGGAAATAGGGGGATGGGAATGATAATTCATAAAGGAAAAGTATACTTCATATTCAAAGAAAACCAATGAGTTTCTCACATAGAGACTACAAAGAAAACAAAAGAAATAAAAGAGAATTTATATCTAGGGCAAACTAAAAGTAGAAAGACAATAATACCCTTAGGCCAAAATAAGAATAACTAAAATCTTCTAACACCCCCCTTCAAACTCAAGATGGGGAAACCAACGAGAGTTTGCTCAAAAGCGATTGAAATCTCTGAATAGTATGAGATTTCGTAAAAAAGTCTGCAAGCTGAGAAGCAGAAGGAATATACGGAAGCGTAAGAACTCCATGGAGAAACTGATGACGTACAAAATGACAATCTATCTCAATGTGCTTGTTCATTCATGGAATACCGGATTTCTAGCGATATGAATGGCACTTTGGTTGTCACAATACATTGGAGTGGGATTACTTTGAGGAACACCAAGTTCAGCCAGAAGCCATCGAAACCATACAATTTCTGCTGCAGTTGTAGCCATAGCACGATACTCGGCTTCTGCCGAAGAACGAGAGACACTACTTTGCTTTTTGCTTCGCCAAGAAAGAAGACTATTACCTAAGAAAATGCAATAACCTGTAGTAGACTTGCGATCAACAACATCCCCAGCCCAATCTGCATCTGAATAAGCATGCAAGACTGGCTCTGAATCAAAAGAAAATAGCAAGCTTCGAAATAAGGTTCCACGAATATAACGAAGGATACGAATGACAGCAGCCCAATGAGGTGTGCGTGGGGCTGAAACAAACTAACTAACAAGATGAACTGCATAAGTAATGTCAGGCCGAGTAATAGTTAAGTAGACCAACGCACCAACTATCTCACGATACAAAGTAGGATCTGGAAGATGAGTACCATCCAAATGATTTAGCTTGATATTAAGCTCAAGAGGTGTATCAACTACACGTTCATCAGGCATGCGACCACGATCAACTACTTCTGAAGCATATTTTGATTGAGATAACAAGTACCCCGATGGAGAAGTAGACACCTCAATACCCAGAAAGTATCTAAGAGGACCTAAATCCTTCATTTCAAACATAGACTGCAATTGAGATTTCAAGTCTTGAATGCCTGCATCGTCATCACCAGTTATAATCATATCATCAACATAAAGAAGCAGAACAATAAATCCGACAGAAGTGTGACGATAAAACATAGCTGAATCATAATTAGAACAAGTGTACCCAAGTTGAATAATCGTGCTGCTAAATTTTTCAAACCATGCTCGAGGAGCTTGCTTGAGACCATATAAAGCTCGATTCAACTTACAAACTACACCGGGTGGATGAACAAGACCAGGTGGTGGTTGCATATAAACTTCCTCTTGGAGATCACCATTTAGAAAGGCATTTTTAACATCCATTTGATGCAAATTCCATTTTTTAATAGCTGAAACTGCTATCAAAGTGCGCACGGTTTTCATTTGAGCAACTGGAGCAAAAGTTTCATTAAAGTCCACACCAGGTTCTTGAGAATATCCTTTAGCCACTAAACGAGCTTTATATCTTTCTAATGTTCCATCAGAGTGAGTCTTGATTTTATAGACCCACTTACAACCAATAGCCCGTTTTCCTTCTGGAAGAGGTATTATTTCCCAAGTTTTAGTCTTATGCAATGCAGCAAGCTCTTCATCCATAGCCTTACGCCAGTTTGCATCTAAAGAGGCTTCCTTGTATGATGTAGGCTCAACAAAAGAATGAATGGAGGTTAAGAAAGACAAGTAGTCTGAAGAGAAAAATTGGGTCAGAAAAGCATACCTAGTAGGTGGACGACGATCACGAGTAGGATATCGACGAATGGGCAAAGGTGTAGGATCAACATCCACTGGATAGGCGGGAGGGATCTCGCTTTCGGGAAGAGAGGTCTCTAGAGGAACATTAGAGGACTGTCGTGGACGGCGAGAGTATACTTGTGTTATTGGAGGGCGAGTACCTGTAGAAGTCAAATCTTGCACATCCATTGTAGATGAATACTCATCATCAGGCAATGTAGAAGGAAAAGGATCAATATGAACTAACTCGGATGTGTTGGGATGACTAGGTGGTGTGAGTTTATAATATGGTAATTTCTCTAAGAATACAACATGTCGAGAAACAAATAAACGTCTAGACACTGGATCATAACACCTATATCCCTTTTGAGTGATACCATACCTTAAGAAAACACACATGACAGATCTAGATGATAATTTGGAACGACCTGCCTTAGGCAACAAAACATAGCATGTGCAACCAAAAACACGCAAATGACTATAAGAAGGTGTAGACCCATAAAGACATTCATAAGCAGACGAACCATTAAGAATAGAAGTCAGAATGCGGTTAAGAAGATAATTTGCGATCAAAATAGCCTCACCCCAAAAAATAGTAGGAACTAAACTAGAAAGGAGAAGTGAACGAGCAGTCTCCACAATGTGTCGATGCTTACGTTCTGCAACTCCATTCTGTTCAGGTGTGTGCGGACATGAGGTTTGATGTATAGTGCCCTCAGAGCTCAACAACTGCTTAAAACCTGTACTTAGATACTCGCCTCCTGAATCAGATCGAAAACATTTGATAGTCGTTGAAAATTGAGTTTTAATCATAGCATTAAAAGACATATAGATAGACAAAAAATCAGATTTCTTATGCAACAAATATAACCAACAATAACGACTATAATCATCAATGAAAATGACATAGTATCTAACACCTCCTTTAGTGGGTAAAGGTGTCGGTCCCCAAAAATCAGAATGAACAAGTTCAAAAAGTGCACTTGAAGATGAACTCCTACTGCTAAAAGGCAAAGCAGAATATTTAGCTAAACGACAACTATTACAATCTGAAATATCACGAAAACTAACATTGGAACCTAACAAACCTCTTTTTAACATAAACTGAAGTCTAGAACTAGACACATGTCCTAATCTAGAATGCCAAAGATAAAATGGTGAAGAAGCCTCTGACAATTGGAATGATGATGAATCAACAGAAGCTGCAACCGGTGAAGGAAAACTGAGATGTTCCAAAATATAAAGACCTCCCTCCCTACGACCTATCCCAATCTGGTTCCCCGTGGTGCGATCCTGTAAGACACAAGAATGGGAAGAAAAAATAACATTTAATCCCAAATCGGTAAGTTGACTAACAGATAAAAGGCTAACAGAAAGATGCGGAACATGAAGTACATTTGGAAGAGACCAAGTAGATTCAACAACAGAACCAATAGACTCTAAAGGCATGGATGCTCCATTTGCGGCCATAATTGAAGTACATTTATTAGGGGAAATACAATGGGAAAGTATATCTTTATTAGGTGTCATGTGGTGTGTAGTACCGGAATCAATAATCCAAGTAGTAGACGAACCTGAATGTGTCATACTAGACAAACCTACAGGAGATGCAAACATAGCGCCAGATGATGAGGAAGCACCAAGAATCCGAGCTAATTCCATTGCAATAGACGAGACATCAGGAGATGGATAATCCTTTGTGGAAGTGGAAGAAGGAGACCCAGTACTAGTAGCTACTGTCGCTGCTCCAGGTTTCTGATATATCTTAGGCTTATTGTTTGTGGACTTGTTTGCTTGACTTCTCGGACACGAACTTTTCCAATGCCCTTTCTCATGGCAATAAGCACACTCATCAGCTGCAATCTTTGGTTTAGGTTTGCCGCTAATCTGAACCAACCCATGTGAACTAGAAGCAAAGACTTGTGAAGAACTCGAATGAGACATCAAACGTAAAGACTTTAGACGAGTCTCTTCAGCCAACAACTCATTTACTGCAACAGATATGGTAGGCAAAGGTGATCTATGAAGCATTGAACCTCGAATATTCTCAAAATCATCTTGCAAAGCCATCAAAAGTTCCACCAATTTGTGCTCCTCTCGTAATTTCTGATAAGTACCATTTTTCACCAACTCAATAAGGTCCATTAAGGCCAATTGATCCCACAACTCAGTTAAATATGAATAGAACTCTTGAATTAAACGATCACCTTGTTTTGCTTCTCGAAGGTCCATATTAATCTGATATCTTCTAACAAAGTTCGATTGATTATACGTGACAAAGAGATAATCCCATGCATCTTTCGCACACTCAAACTTCGCTAAGTGAATTCCGATAGATGATTCGACCGAGTTGTTAATCCATGTCAAAATCTTTGCATTGTTTATGGCCCACTTACGAATCAACTTCTCGTAATCATCTTCGCTGTTATTTGGGCAAGTCACACTACCACTAACATAGTCCCACAAATCTTTACCCAAAAGAAAGTTTCTCATAGCAAAACTCCAATACATATAATTTGTACCATTCAGCCTTACGGAAATAGTCTTAAAATCATTCTCCGAGAAATCCATATTCAATTTTCACCAACAAGATAAGATGTCAAAGAAAAGAACTAATGCAAGATTGGCACCTTATTCAATCCAAAGAAAAACCACAACAAGATCCAAGAAGACAAACCGTTGAACTGAACTTAATCTTCAATTTGAAAACTAACGTAGAAACGAACATTCAGAACCTGGCTCTGATACCATGATAATTCATAAAGGAAAAGTATACTTCATATTCAAAGAAAACCAATGAGTTTCTCACATAGAGAATACAAAGAAAATAAAAGAAATAAAAGAGAATTTATATCTAGGGCAAACTAAAGGTAGAAAGACAATAATACCCTTAGGCCAAAATAAGAATAACTAAAATCTTCTAACAGGGAAGAGAATGATATTACATAAGGTCAGGTTCAACCTTTGAATGCTAGTTGTTTGAAAAGTTACGGGTTGAATTTTAAGTCCATCAAACCAACTTCTGGTATTTTTAGGTTGTGTAATGTAGTTTGTTGTTCCCCATGTCTTAGTTTGCCCAGGGTGTACATTGATGGCAATTGGGAGTCTAGGATTAGCAATATGATTGCTTTTGAAGATCTCTATTTTACTATGGATCGCCACAAGGTAATAAGTCAACTCATATACCTTGTGCGGTTTTTAGTTGGGACGATAGATGACTTAAAGTTGTTGATAACTGAAAAAGTAATCGTTTTAGAATCTTCAGAGATTGAAACTGTTTTTGAAAACCTTTTGAAAGTGTCAAAACTATTAGAGTCCATATATGCGTCCGAAAATATGTAAGCAAATATATAGGACTATAAATAACTGTGGTTTGTGTAAGGTGCACTGCAAGAGAGGGATTTGGAAATTCATAGGAGATATTCCCTTAGCTATCTTTCAGGCAGTTACCTTAAACAGTATGAAAGATGTAAAAGTCAGTTGCAGCTGCTTTGGAGGCTCCTGTGGAGAAAACCCTTCAAGAGAGGTATCTTAGGATGGTATTCCCTTGTTCAATCCTTTCTTATTTGAACCATAAGTATTATTTTCTTTTATTTCTATGCTCAAAATCTTAAAAATTTTAATTTTCCAGTGACCAAGATAAGGAGACAGCAATCAGTTTCTCAAGCAATTAATGCAATGCAAGGTATAATATATATTTTTTCAATTTGGTTGAGTTTGGAATTCAATTGAGGCCTGTTAAAGAATGAAATTTGTCTTCTTACCTTAGGTTCAGATAAATGATGACTACGAAAGGGTGAATATGATGAAGTTGGAACCAGACCTGTTTGTCAGTTCCTGTATGTTTTGTGTTCTGATGAGAAGGATTTTAATCACTTATTAGGGAATATGGAATTATAGTGGACAAGGTAATTAGTATGTTTTGGTCACTGGAGTTTGAGAGCTATTATACATACCTGTTTGTCAGTTCTTGGATGTTTTGTGTTCTTGTATGGTTTCTGGAGAGACCTATATGAAAACTTGTGCAGGATTCTTCCAGAGCTGGAAATATATGTTAAGCAGTGATCCATATATATAGGAGATGTTAGATGAGAGTATTTGTTTAGGTAAACTAATGACTTCTTTTCTGAAGCTCTTTTATGGTCTACTTTCAAATTGTTATTTTGTCTTTCCATTTGATTGCAATGAGAAGAAATTTGGATTTAGTTAAGTGATAATTTCTATTTTTGGGCCGATCCAAAATCAAAATCTTTATTTTAACCCAACATCAAAAATCTTTCAAAAGTAAACAATTATAAATATTTTTTGCAACAAATGAATCAAGTTTACTATGTTACCCTTGATATTAAAAAATAAAATAAAAATAAAATCCAAAAAATAGAAAATATAAAAACAAATTAGAATTCCCAATCTACCCTTATATTAATCGTTTGAATCCAAAACCATATCTCCTCCCTCGTCACGTTCAACGTTCACTACTCCGACATCCGGTCTCTCCTCCTCTCCACTCTCTACTTCTCCGGTAGAGACTCCATATTCAACTTTCACTCCGTACAACACCTCATTTCCGCAAATTTCCTCTCCAATTCTGCCAGAAGATAAATTTATTAATGGTTCTTACACAATAGGAAAAATAATCTCAATTTAACTTTTACAATCCTAATTCATCACGTTTCTGGAACACCAAATTTAACCTTATTTGTCCCTTAACAATTCATAAGCATGTCTACATGTGTCTCTCCAATATATTTATGAAAATTCATCTTCCATCACAACTCAAAGGTATGTTTTTAAAGTTTTTTCATTCTTGAGCATGGTAGTGTGAATGTTATGGTGCAGGGGTGTAGGGGTCTTGAATATATGATTTTAGAGTTCATGGTAATGTCAATATGGATATTGGATAGTGTTTGGAGTCAATTGTATGGTATAGGACCGCAATTTTACGAGTTAGGATTGAAATTCCCGATTTTACGTTTTCCAGCGATTTCCTGGGTTTCATACCTGGAAACTGTCTAAATTTATACCATTTCCCGGTGTCCATGCATGGAAACAGACCTGTATTTTTTGTCAGTGATTTCCTGGTATCGACACCGGGAAATAAGCCAAATGAGCTCCTATTTCCAGGTGTCCATACCGAGAAACTACTTTGATGCATTATTTTTTTTCTACGTTTAAATAATTTGTGTTTTCTTTTTTCAGAAATGAGTTTGAAAAAGACACTAATGTACTTCAAGTTCGTTGTGGAGAGTGTAAAGATTTAGGGCATACCATTCGCACGTTTCCAAACAAAACATATTGAAGTTCCGTATTTAGAAGAATCACCACAGAATGAAGATTTGACTCAAGCAGCGAACCCCCCTGTTGAAAGCTCCTCCGGGGATATACCATTCTATCCCGAAACTAACTCACCTCATTCTCTTTTACTTTAGAAATATCACTTTTCTTATGAGTTTGTTTAAGCATCGTTTATCAAATGCTTTTTGTCGAATATGGTTTGGTTGTTGAATTTGGTTTAGTTGTAAGTATGATTTTGAATGCAGAAATTTATTTCTGAAAAATAAAATTATCATGAAACAGTTTGTTTCCTTCTTTTAACATATGGAATCTGGATATTTTTGTATTATTTTCGGTATTCACACCATAAAAATGTCAGTTTCCAGGTCAGCATACCGGAAAACTGGACCCAAATTTACCTATTTCCCGGTGTTTATGCATGAAAACAAGGCATGTGCTTTCTAATATATATATACCGAGAAACAATTCATTTTTAGCATTGTTTCTCGATGTTGAGGCATGAAAACCGGACCTCAAAATAAATGTTTTCAGGTAATCATACCATGAAACTGGATCCAAATTTACGTATTTCCCGGTAATAGGCATGGAAACAAGTCATTGGTTTGCTAAGATCTAGACTGGGAAACAGTTCATTTTGAGCAATGTTTCCTGGTATGAGACCATGGAAATGACTTTTGTCAGATTAATTTAAGACCCAAACAAGCTAAAATACACTTGAGACCATTAAAGAGCCCAGCACAGATCATTTTTAACTTGGAGTTTTGATGTTCATTCCAATGGACATGTAAGAGTAGCACATGATGGACTATATACTACTACGTAGGTCATGCAGAACACCTTATTTTTTGACTTTTTCAATGATGATATTTTATGATAGAATTGCGTTCAACTAAGTGAAAGAAAGCATAATCATCCACAGTTAGCCATTTAAAGCTACTAAATATCAAAATTAAGCAACTTATATAAACAAACCAGGTCAGAAAAGCGTGCATTGGTATGTGAGAGTTAGGTTAAACCATAAAATGCTCCCTAATAGTAGTAGTGGGTTTGGCAGGTTGTTTGGAGTTGGAATTGATGTCATTGAATGTCGGAAAACATTGTTTCCAGGTCAGTATATCGGGAAACTGAACCCAAATTTACCTATTTCCCAGTGTGTATGCATGGAAATAAGACATGTGTTTCCTGAGATATATACCGGGAAACAATTCATTTTGAGCATGGTGTCCCGGTGTTTAGGCATGGAAATGACCCTTGTCAGATTAATTTAAGACCTAAACAAGCGAAAATATACTAGTGTCTTTTTGAAGCCTATTTCTGAAAAAGGAAAAGACAAATTATTTAAAGGCAGGAAAAACTGATGCATCGACGCCGTTTCCCAGCCTAAAGACCTGGAAATAGAAGTAATTTTTGCCTATTTCCTGGTGTTGACACTAGGAAATCACTGACAAAAAATTCATGTTTGTTTCCATGCATAAAGGGAGGGAAACAGCCAAAATGAGCCTCTATATCTCGGTATGGAGGCCGGTAAATGGTTTCCCTCTTATGAAGGATGGAAATCGGCCTTCTAATAGACTATTTCCCGGGCTTCAACAATGGAAATCTTTTATAGATATTATCTCGTTTGTATCCCAATATTGTGACCGGAAAATAGGTAAAAAAAAATTCACTTATGTCCCGGTATAGATGTCTGGAAACCAATAAATTATTTACTAGCATGTGTCACAGTATCAATGTACGAAAATTAAATCGATTCATTTCCAGCCATGAACACCGGGAAATGGTGTTAATCTGGGACAGTTTCCTGGCATGGACACCGGGAAACAGCTGGAAAACTACATTCGGGATTTTCAACTCTAACTCGTCAAATTGCATTCCAATACCATACAATTAACACGAAACACTATCCAATATCCATAATGATGTTACAAGTAACTCTAAAGTCATTAATTCAAGACCCATAAACCCCTAGACCATAACATTAACTCTAAAATGCTCAAGAATGAAAAAACTTTAAAAATATATCATTGAGTTATGATGGAAGATGAAGTTTTAGATACGTAGTGGATAATTATGTGTTGACATTCTTATGGATTGTTAAGGGACAAATAGGGGTGAATTTGTTGTGAATTTGGTGTCACAAGGATGTGGGGAATTGGGATTGTGAAAGTTAGGTTTTCAATACAGTTGATGATTATTTTTCCTAATGTGTAGGAACCATAAGCAAATTTCGTGAGGGGCTTTTATTAAATATGGTGGGGTCTATATGTAAATATTATTTTTGAATTCAAATATTTAAATTAAAGGGCATAATAGACTTTCCATATTTTTAAAACAAATAAATATAACTTAAATTAATTTTAAATTATTTTTTTAACAGGAGGAGTATAAAGGTCTTATTGGTTCATTTGTTGCAAAAAATTAATTAAATTGTTTAGTATTGTAGAAATTTTAATCTTGATTTAAAATTATAATGAATTTAATTTTTTGGGCCACTTTTGCAAATCCAATTGTATTGATTGGTTTTTAAAATATATAAATGAGGTAAGCTTATTAATCACAGGCTGAGATTGCTAATCATAACAAGCAATAGTGGAAGCAATCTTCTGTACAAATAGTGTTTCATTGAGCAGAGCAGAGAAACTTGTTAATACTTGGTTCTGAAGATGGTTTAGGGTCATTTCTCTGGTGGTGACCTCTACTGCTTTTGAATGTTTAACCATCTCATCTCCACTCCAGGATAAAACTTATAACAATATATCTACATGTGTTATATTATTATTTATCAATTCAATGTCCCATTACAGTTTGTGTTGTTGCTGCTTATTTCATTTGGGCTACTTAATTGGGCTGTTGAGTGTGTTTAGATGGGCTCCAAGCCCACTTGATTGGGGTTAATATATATATATATATATATATATATATATATATTTATGATGAATAAATAAGAAACTACAAATAAAGTTACAACATTGCTAAATAGTTCCCATAAAATTGAAGGAAAATTCAAAAATACCCTTCCACTTTTAAATTTAATTAATAATTATATTTTAATATTATATTTTTTATTATTTTTAAAATTTTATCTTATTATAATAACTATTATCTTAATATATTACTGGTTTTACATTATTTAAATTTTATTTTAATAATAATAACTATAATTAGTTTTAAATTACTTATTGAGGTTTTATTGGAGCAATATTGAAATTTTTAATAAAAAGTTGATTAATCTCCACCCACCAACAGATTATTTGTTTTGATTTAGAGTATTATAATTAAAGAATTAATTTTTAAATTTTAAAGCGTTTTGATAAATATATTAAATAAATTTAATAATAACACCAATTGCTGTTTAGTGGTTTTCCAATACATCACCACTATTATGTAGAAGTATATTAAAAAATTTAATGCTAACAATTTTGAAAAAAAATTATAGATTTTTTATTCTATTATAGTAATATATTTATATTTTAAATTAAAATTATAATTCTAATTGAAAAAGAAATTCAATTATAATAAAAAATAAAAATTAAATTAAATTAAAATTTGAAGAGAAGAATGAAATCAAATATAAAAAATAAAATTATAATATAAAAGTAATGGAATAAAATATAAATATAAAAAAGGAAAATAATAAAATATAAAATAAATAAAATAAAAAATAAATATAAATTTATTTAAATATTTAAATATTTAAATTATATAAAGGATATTTTTAAAAAAAAAATATATGAGGTGGGATTTAGGAATAGCGTAAAGTTAAATTGAAAATATTAGAATTTATTTCTAAGTTAAATTGTTATATGATATCACCTCCACGAAAGTAAGATTAGATTGAATTTGATTTTAATTCAAATTTCTATTGCCTATAAATTAGTATTATACCCTTTTGTTTCTATTCTCAAGCCGATAGCGAAACAATGCAACAGCAACAATCAGTTCATCAAGATGCGAGGTATATTAATTTTTTATTTTTATTTTTCAAAATTTTTTATTAATATTCTTTTGATATTCATATTGATTTATTATTATTATTACTATTTTTAAATATGATATAAAACAGAAGAAGAGGATGCATATTCAAATCATCCCAGAAAATATTCAACGAAGAAGTCATTCCCATAAGCTTTTCAATTGGACCTCTACAGTACAAAGAAGATGAGAAGGAATTTAAGTCAAAGCAAGTAGTGAAGTTGGTTAACACATTGGGTTCCAAAGTAAGTAGAGATTTTAAAAAATTTTTGAAACAGAATGAACTTGCAATCCGTGCATGTTATGGTGAGGACTTATCTGAAATATCATCTGATAAGTTTATAGAAATTATATTCACTGATGCCATGTTCTTCATGGAAGTACTAGTCAAGAGTAGAGACCAACCTGCCGTTAAACTATTGAGTGAGTCTCAAAAGAATAGTCTATTGGTGTTAGAGAATCAGATTCCTTTATTTGTTCATTTGGATCTCTGGGAACGGTATCAGATGAGGAAATATAAACCCATGTCTGTTAGTTTGGATGAGTGGGAGAGATATCAGCCTTTGAGTTACAAAAGGGACAGACTTTCTATGGATATTGTTGTGTTTGTTGAACTGTTTTCTAGATTCTTTGAACTGAAGAGTTCTAAAATAAGCAATTCTTCCAGGGCACGTAAAGCTTGTCATTTGCTTGATTTGATGAGGTTGGTAGAGACAGAAGGTGGATCAACTCAGACAACATCAAAAACTATTCAAGTGAAAACTGCAAAGTCTTTGGTTGAGTTTGGGATTGGATTGAAACCAGTTTCAGAAGGAAATTTGTCTTCTTATCAACTCTCTGGTTGGTGCTGGGGTTTTGCCAATCTTAACCTGCCTCAGATACAGATAAATGATGTTTATTGGGTATCTAGAATGGTGAATATGATGGAGTTTGAGAGGAGATGTTATCAGTATATGGAGGAGAGACCTGTTTGTCAGTTCTTGTATCTTTTGTGTTCTTTGATTGATGATGAAAAGGATTTTAATCTACTTAGAGAATGTGGAGTTATAGTGTACAAAGAAAAGTATGGTTTCTGGAGAGATTTGTATGAAAAGTTGTGCAGGATTCGACAAAAGCTGGAGATACATGGTAAGCCTAGTGATGATGTTCGTCCATATATATGGGAGATGTTAGATGAGAAGATTTGTGTACATGGTAAGCTAATGGCTTCATTTCAGAAGCTCATTTCTTGTTTAGTTTCAGACTAGATTTGTTGTTATTTTGCCTTTTCATTTGAGTGCAATAATAAGAAAGTTAGATTTTTAGTTGTTAAAAGAGAAAAAAGAAGACAATTGTGCCATGCTTATTAATCATAGGCTGAGATTGCTAATTATAACAAGCAATAGTGGAAGCAATCTTCTGTACAAATCAAAATATGGAAAAAACATTAGAAATGTGAAACAAAACTCCACCAAATATATATACACAATATAACCACATACCCCAGCCCAATCTCTTATCAGAGAGGACAAAAGTATATGAATAATCAAATCTTATCTCGAGACAAAAATTCAAGTGGAGATTCACCTATTTGATGGCGTATGAACGAGTGCATACCACTGAAAGTGTTTCATTGAATAGAGCTGAGAAGCTTGTCAATGCTTGAAAAACGCCAGGCAAGCCAGTCTGAAGATGGTTTAGTGTCATTGCTCTGGTGACCTCTACTGCTTTGGAATGTCTGACCATCTCATCTTCCACCCGCCTTTGGCAGGCTGCAAGTTCTGATTTTTTCTCGGCTAGAGGGTCGCGGGCATCTAATATGTGACCGTTATCAGGTCCTGTGTCAGGAAGACCTATACCCACCATTGAATATGAATGGTAGAACTTTCTTTCTATGTTTCGAAGAGATGATGCCTTCTTTTCCAGCTCCTTGGATGCAATATCGCTTCGCTTCTTGACCTTGAGTTCTTCAGTTTGTTTTATAGATATTGCGTGGACAACGTTGATGAAGCTCTTGATGGCTTCAGAAGCTACCGTATCAGGGACACGATCGAGGGCGAGCTTCCACTCCTCGCAGAATGTAAATGACTCAGATGGTTCTCCTGTACCATCCACGTTTTCATTGCAGACAGGAATGAGAGAGAGCTTGAACCAGCCATGAAGGGACCTAATGAAATCGCGCTGGAACTTTATCAAGCGGCAGAAACTTGAGTGCCAGGCAGAGACAGCTGACTCAAGGTCACGAGTTGCCTGGCGATGCAGTTCAGAAGTTGAATCTCCCTTGGCTGATCGGTTAACAAGGCCGCGGACTTGCTGTACAATGTTACTTTGGATTTCATGGCACTCATGCATTGTCTTCCACATATACATGAACCTGAAAATTCGAAAGCATAGACAATAAAAATATGTACTTTGATTACCACATTTGAAAAGCTCAACTATTTTCCCTACTTTCATAACAATAGGAGTTTCATCTATCTGTTATTTTAAGCTGTATCTAACATGATCAGTAACTCTCTAACTACAGTATGTTATTAACATTGACAAGCTCTAGGCCCATAAATAAATTACAGTTTCCGAAAGCACAGTAAACATCAATACTATGTAATCAATCCAAATATGACTTAGTTATCACCTATCTGCAATGAGTGCAATAATTTAGTTTCTTTCATTTTACACGTTGCATCACATGTTCCATCAACCGAGAAAACAGATAATGATGGTGGGCCATTATACTTAATATCCAACATACCTAACTCTCAATAGAAGAATTGAGAAAGAATCAAGTGATCAAAGAAAACAAATGGGAGCCCACCATACTAGCTACCAACTTGCACAACGCAGGAGCAGAAGCTAAGAAATAAATGATTCTATCTACTAAG
This sequence comes from Cardiospermum halicacabum, assembly GCA_031304145.1. Classification (NCBI taxonomy): domain Eukaryota; kingdom Viridiplantae; phylum Streptophyta; class Magnoliopsida; order Sapindales; family Sapindaceae; genus Cardiospermum; species Cardiospermum halicacabum. Next base: position 8,132,144 of record CM062399.1, on the reverse strand, counting down.
AGTACAAGCAATTCAACCAATCATTGAAATCCAAATAAAAGCAACTAAACCAAGATTCATTTCACTAATACCCTATGCCTCCAGAGCTCTAACTAACCGTACTTCACTATATGTTTCAATAATTAAACTTGATAAGATTAAAAAACGTACCCATGGCAAAGATCAATAAGTTGAGGCACGAGATCAGAGTTTCTAAGGCCAATTATGGCCGTTGAGGTAGTAGAAACAGCTTGAGAGGTTACAATAATCAATGATTGCAACCTTGTTATTGAAGCTTTCGTTTTGTCTAGCTTGGTTTCATCTTCTCCCTTATACTCTTGACTCTGCAATGAGGATAGCTTCTTCTCATGCTCAATCTTAACACCTTCTCTAGCCTGAAACAAAAACAAAACAATGTGATCCACTTTGCAGACAACAGAATCTTGGTACCGTTTAAACTGATAGATTAGTTATCCATCATACTATAGACCCACTTTGCAGAAAGCTAAAAAGAACAAAAACGAAATGGTAAAAAAGATGGAAAACGACAACCGACCAAATCATGACAACTAATCCAAGAAGATTGCATTAAGGGCATAATAGTCAAGTGATAAAGATATTGTCTCATCAGTCCAATACCGCGGTCGATTTACAATACTGGTGGGTACAACTGACATTTCACTTTCTTCGAAATTGAAATTACCTTGACTTCTTCATAGAGCTTCTTCTCCCAAGCTAAAAGCCGATCAAGAGTAGAGCAGAGACTCTTTGGACCGCCTGGTTGATTGAGCAAACCGGTGTCTAACCGATATTTAACTGCCAATGGCGGTTTAGATGTCCAGCTTGAACTCAAGTTGCTTAACATACTACTAGAATGGTAAACAGTCTCTGCAGATATGGAAATTCAAAAATTATAAATTTAAAAATAAATAAAATATAGAAATTGAGAAAAATATCGAAAACTTTACTCTTCAATTGACTGAAACTACGATCGAGCTGAGCTCTTCCGATTTCGAGGATACCGGTGAGTTGATCACCGGCATCAGCAGCTCTATCGAAGTTCTCTTTGAGAGCATCGACGATCTCTTTCAAGTCCTTGTGTCGAACCACCATTTTCATGTTGGAGATCTCACTCGTTCTTGTTCTAAAGCTAGAGGACGAAGCAACATCGTCTGATTTCTTGGTGTTATTTGTATAAACCGGCTGTTGATACTGCGGTTGAGGTGGAGGTGGTTGTTTCACCGAATTAGAACGGAAATTCGATCGGGTATCCATTGAATCCAAGTCGGATCTTGAATCTTTGTCCAACTCTTCATCCTCTTCTCCGGAAGATGTAGTGGTACTGTAATGATCACCCCACTCGCTGCACTGAACCTCCTCTCTCTCCTCCGTTTCGTCATCAACGTTGTGATTCTTCCGGAAGGGATTGAGCTTAGGGTTAGGATTAGGGTCGTGATTGTAGTGATTATATCGGTTGCTGGTACTGTTGTTGTTCGGCTGGAAGAAATCGTACTCGGATCTTTCAGTCTCGGGTTCGGATTCCGGGTCGGTATCCAGATGGTGGTTTTGGTTGTTATGAATTTGCGTTTCGTGTGCTCTTCTATTGAAGAATTCAGAATCTGGAGGGGAGGGAGGATAGAAGTTCTCCCAATTCCAAACCGACGAAGCTTGTGAAGGCGTACTGGAATAAGTCGAATTCGCTTGATACGCCGTGGGGAAGTAATTATTCGAGAAATCACTTCTCGGCGAGGAAGAAGGACTCGACTCCGACAAAATGTGCGGCAACTTAGGCGGCTTCCGCCGCCGCTTAGGCGGCGCGTTAACAATACGTGGAAGAGACTGTGGCGGCTGAGGAGGTTTGGAAGGAGCTGGAGATGGGGTTTCAGATGAGGAATAGATAGGTGGCGGTGGCGGAGGCGCGTGGAGGGAAGGACTCGGAGAGGGTTTGATAGGAATGGTAGATGAAGGGTTTGTTTGGTGAAGGAAAACAGCTGGGGTTTGATCAGACACCGAAAGCTGTTCACCGGCGGCGAAAGTGGAAAGAGCTGAGCCAGTTAGCCGAAGCGATCGGCAGTAATCGGCATGTGCAGCGGCTAAATGATGACGCGCGTAGACTGCTTCTTTCATCAAACGACGTCGCTCCTTGCATCTTCTCACTGTTTCCTCGTTGTCGAGCTTCGAAGCCGTACAACCCATATCAAAGCTACGACACACACCGCTGATTGATTTCAGCTGATGAGCAAGTAAAGAGAGTGTATGTGTGTGAGTGACGTTTATAGTAGTCGCTCTCTGTTTCGGACAGTTAATGTCTTAATTTAACTTTCTATTTTATATTTTTTAAAATTTTGGTCAGGTACAGACACTTGTTGTTCGTCTAGTGGGTGATTTTATTATTATGATTATTGATTAATTAGTACTCGTATAAGTACGTAGTTAAATTTTAATTTGAAGAAAAACTGGGTAGGGGTAGTGGAGAAAGAAGGCAACTTTTTGTATCTTTCTTTATGTTGTGCTGGCAAAGAAGTGGAAGGCAGAAGGATTGGTGGGATCTTGATCAAAATGTAGGTGGACCCAATGGGTTGATTATTAAGTCTAGGGTCATCAACCAAAGTGCACTATTGGATTTTGTTTTCTTATATGTAGTGGGGTGATTATTGGGTAACATCTGGTGAAATCTGTTTTACTAATGTGGTGAAAAACCTTTGAAGGGAAGTATCTGATGATTATTAAATCAATGACTGGTTCAATAACCCAAATGAAAACCCTAAACAGTTGTGACTACTGACAACTCATTTGCCTAAAAGCAACTTATTTTTTGCTCTCAAAATTAACTCCTTTCTATTAAGAGCATAAATAAGTGGAACCTTTTGAAAGAAAGCAATGATAATAGGAATAATAAAATCAAATGAAAAAGAAAAGTAATAAGAGAGATTGAAAACGGTGAAAGTTGATTTTTTTGGTGTTTATAAATTTCTTTTTTCATGACTTTGTATATCAAAGTGGACCCAACACAACCACCAACCTGAACTAAGCATCTATGTATTCTATCTACTCTTTTTTTTTTCTCCCTATTCATTGTTTTTGTTACAAAGATTTAGCTTTTATGAGGCTTTTTTCACTTTAAAAATGGACAGAAATTCCCATAACCATGTCAAATATGAATGCACCTTTAAAGTTCAGGGTTTTTTCTACTCACCATCCTAGTTTGGTATCTGATTCTACAAGAATCTGGTACAAATAATGCCCTCATCAAGAAATTCATCGGACTTTTCTTTTATCTTTATCATCATCATTTCACCAATTCTCTCATTAGATACTAGAGTAAACTTCACTGCTTTTAATCAAACTTACTTTAAATCAAATCTCGGTATTCCACCAGTGACCTAGCAAGAATCACTTTACAACAACTAAATACTACAATGAACCTAATAGTCTATGCAAAATGAGATTTTCCACCTAAAAATCACTGGTCAGGTCAAGTCACTTCTATACATGCAAGTTTTTCAATTTCGAACATCCCCAGAATCATAGCTGACTCAACACAGATTATAATACACAAGCCTCAGATCTTGACTCATAAAATAAACATCACAGATCAATTTTAATAATGAAACGAAACTACTACTTTAGAAAATCAAGAAAACATATCTCACTGTTGTGGACAAGATTACGGAAATGGGGGTGATTGAACAAATATTCTACAAGTGAATGTACACACAGAGAAATTAAACAACTAAGTACAAATCCAGAAGAAGAACTAGACTTAGAAATTACTCTAAAAAGAACATATAAAATAATAGGCATATATATAGTACCATTTGCTTAGACAAAAAGACAAAGATGCGTTAAATAACCAACAAGCAAGATATGTATCTACATAGAGAACCTTTAAAGATAGATTTGTCATACATGTATTTAAATAACAGAAGACAAAAGTTTGCACAGGGAAGCCAGAAACCAGAAGAGAGACACTAAACTGTAAACAAAGGGGGTTTCCAAAAGCTGCAACAAATAAATTATTTTCAATCTTCCAGCTTTGGTTGTTATAAGCATCAAGGGGCAGCTAGAGGCTTAAAAGTAGAAATGAAAAAAAGAGTTGATTTAATAGTAGAAGTAGGCGGCGATCCATAGAAAATGATGGTACTGTTTTCCTCTTAAAAGGTCAACAATGTGGGTCCTCTAACATAGTACAAAGTACACTTTTCTTGACTGGATTATTGACAAATTTAATGTTTATTTGCTATAAGTCACTTAAGTATTGCTAAATAAACCATTTATCTTTATAGTTAAAGCCTGAGACATACTTGTAAAGTTTTAACTTTCACGAAATACAAATTTAGTCTGCCAATTGGAGATGATAAGGAAATTTGGTCTACAAGTGGTCTTCCTTCCTAGTTCCCTTCTATATATATATATATATAGATAAACAATGGTTAAAAATGCCCATTAGTAAGATTTTTTTTATATATCTCAAAATAAGGCATAAAAATAAGAGTATTATGATAAAAAAAAAAAAAAATGCTAAAAGCACTAAATACCCTCATAACCAAGCATACTTTCATTATTTTGCCTTCAACAAAAGGAAACTGATATTAATTTTGACACATCCTTGACCTCAACGACCCCCATTCCACCTTATAAATCATCACAGACCTCGATTCAGAAGACCTAGTGAGACCTTAGTCAAAAAATAAACACGTCTAACTTGCTTTCCAACTTTATTTTGATCTGTTATTCAATGATATAGGCAATTTTCAGAACGGAATGTACTTATTTCAGATGATATAATAAACCTCGCCATCTACCATTCATGGTGTTATTAGATATAGTCATTCCATTAGATTAAAAGAACAAGGCAAATAATGAAGATAAGTGAAGATAAAAGAAAGGGAACCAAGTATTATATAAAGCAACCAACCATGCATATATATTTCCACATGGTAAGGACCCCACACAGAGGTAAGGTATTAGTGCTGTGTGGGCCCCATCACCATTGTTTTTCTTTGCCGAACAGCTAGCAGAGAGGAAGAATAGTAAAGTAATGACATTGATCTGTTTACCCGGAGTCAAACAAACAATAAACTGTGAGGCATCATAATCCAGAGGAGAGACCCTTATTTACCTGACAAAGGTCCCTCAGCCAATTTAACTAGCACGTGCAGAAGTCCCACGTGCTTGCTGCCTACTGCTGATTGTTAAACCATTTTAGGTCAGTGGAGTTCTAGAATGTAATCTCAGTCGCTGGGGAAACCAAAATTTCCAAACAATCCCTGAATTGAAGGAAACATTAATAATCAAGCTTCAGCTTAACCTAAAGATGATTAGTTAACAAAATTATGTGAATCACTTCACAGTATATGCAAGCACCTATATATACAGCTGGATGATGCTAAATGTATATGGAAATGCATCAATTATATGATATAAATAGTGTCATTTTGAAAGGAAATATGATTAGGTTCATCATTCAGTCCAATACACAACACCCTGTACTTCCCTGTGATGCAGTAGGTTGATTGTTGAGATATCTGCATCTAGAAGTTTTGAGATTTAATTTTACAAGTATCGGTGCTTTTATGTAATTTGAAGAATTCAAAAAACACAAGGATTGTTTTAGCAGTGGTTTAAAATCATTGAAGTAAATGTAACCGTTCTAGATGGCACATATGAATAAGAAAGAACAGTTCAGAATTCCAACAGGACATACCATGGCGTCATTGATAGCATAAACAACACAATAGTGTTCCTGAAATCAGCAATCCAGAAGAACATCAAAGAAATTTTAGTGATGATGATGAAGCAACTTATAAACAAAAACAGCAAATTAAAAGGCTCAAATAAATGCACAAATGAGTAGATCCTCCACTCCCATCCAGAGGACCTTTAGTTATATGCAGGCCCACACCACTAGACTACAGTGACCTCATAACTACATATCGGTGCAGGCCCACAGATCAGCCTGCATCCACAGTCAAATAATTAAATACCAGAACAGCTCAAAATATCTACTTGCCTGCATCATGTGCCACTCTTCAAATTCATCAAACAATTCAAGCCGTTCAATCCTAGTCACCAAAGCATACTAAATGAGAATCCTCTCAAGTACTCAGAAAAATGTCAAGCTACCCAATTATAAGACCAAGGAAATTTATATTTCCAATAAAATTCAACGGAAGAATAATAAATTAGAGTTTCTTCTTTAGAGTAAAAGAAGAATTTTAGAAGACAGAATTGTTAGACATTACAAGAGACACAAAATTTCAGAAACATAGATACAATAATGGAAGTTTCACAACATAGTCTAAAATGGCAACAGTTCACATTAATAAAGGACAAAAGAGCATATACCTGCGCCTTTCTTGAGCATCAATAAAATCACTGTAAACTCTCAGCATGTCCCAGCCAACAGCCCTCTGTAGAAAAACCCCATAACAGTATTATACTGAATATCTATACGAGAAATCTATACATCAATATTGAAACTAATAAATATTAAGAGTAAAGCTATACCAGGAAACAAATTGCACAAAAAAAATACTTGACAAGACAGTGAAATGAATAGATGATAAATCCACTAGCAAAAAGCTTCTAGCTATATAAAAGAAGACAACTGAATACAATAGATGAATAAGCCAATTCACTTTTCTATAAGCACAATCAGAAAAAAAAAAAAATGAAGATCTATGATTCTCTTCCCCTAGTTAATAAGCCAATGATGAAATATTTCATAAACAACTCATAAATAGTAAGCTTAATAGTTCTCTCTGGTCAGGGAGACTGACACATATCACCATTAAACTGCATTTTCTACTTTGGAAAAATGATCCACCAGTTGTCTATGATCTAATTATTCAAAGCACTTATAAGAATTACGACCATTGGTGATTAAATATCAAGAATAACTTATTCATAGAATATACCTGCCATCCTTGGTCAAGGAATAGTTTTTCCTTTGCAACTAATGTTGGCGTATCATAAATGCCCAGAAGTCCACAACCACGACTCTGAAAAGAAAAGAAAAAAAAGGGAATATTAAGATTCATCAGAATTAACATGAATGAAGACATAAACTGTAGCATATCCCCAAGTTCCTAATAATTGCATCAGATACTGGAAACAAATCAAAATTTTGGTTCAGGCAAAGTGCACCCATACAGAGACTACAACCAACAAAAAAAAAAATGCAGAAATGAGATGAGAAAGAGTATATTCAGCTCAAATAATTGCAGAAATGCAACAATTATGCATAAGTCGCAACTGAAAGGAAACATATATTCCATACCCCTAAATTCCTCATCATCTGCTGCCCAAAAGCATCATCTGGATGTATCTGGTGATATGGGGGAAGAATTAAATAATGTAAAAGGATTATTTCAATATACACATATACAATCAAGATTATAGGAAGACATCACCAACAATAAAAAATAACCAACAGACAGAACACACAAAAATGAGAAGGCATTCAACCTGCTCATAAAGAAACATCACGGCTGTTGAAAATGTTTGTGATGCCCAACCAACTATTTTTCGACTAGATTCTGGATCCAAGTATATTAATACACATTCTGCAATTATAAATGTCGGCAAGCTGATAAAAAATCAGGATGAAACAACTTGATTACTCTCTCAAATGAAGACAAATAAAACAGCTTGATCGAAGAAATGCATAGAAAAATAAAATTAAAAAATACAAAGATAAAACATTTTAATGTATACTTGATTTATTTAATTTGAAACTGTATACTTGATCATTTTGAACATCAGAACCTGCATACCTCCTTGAAAGACAGGAATTAGGAGTGAAAAACATGGCAACTATTTTAAGAAATAAGTGTTCTAATTACAGCAGATTATTAGTACAGTAAGATAACAAAAGGTAATCAATTTACTAAAATGATATTAGGTACAGAAGAGAAAACTCCTCACCAACCTCGTATCCATATTAGCAAGAGATATGATATTATTTAGTCCTTGTATATCACGCAAATCCACAGGGAGAAGCTTGTAATGATCACTAAGTACTTCACCTTTCTCTGAAAACAATTAAGTAGATAAGGTGACAACATTCTCTAGTTTCTCAGGCAGTAATTTCATTTAAATTTTTTAATTTAATAATCCCTTTTTCTTTTACTTTAAGAGGGAATCATATGATATACACAAGTCAGGCAACAGAAATATGCGACAAATTGAAGCCGACACTCTCATATTGCCATGACAGAGCAAATCCTTCATTCTTACCTCTTGAGATAGATGCTGATGCACCAAGTTTGTCTTTCAACTCACTGCAGGATTCAATGACTGCAGCCTTTTTTTTGGTTACCTGACAAAAGTTCCTATCTATATTAGTTAAACAAACAAAACGAGGAGTACAATACTCTGCACGTCCTATATGCTAAAAAAAAAAAAACAAAATATCTTGGATTGTGGATACAAAACAGCCAAACAATGCTAGAGTTTGATACAAGCAGCAAGACTTAGAAACTTGGTCCATCAGTCATGAGCTGACTGGATTCCAAACCCATAGCAGTATCCAGTAAACAAAAATAAGCAAGTACCCCCAAAAAATAAGAGTAAAATAAAGCAAGCCAAAACCTCTTTGAAGTCCAGTTCCACATATAAATGAGGACTTCTTCCTTCATCCTGTAAATTAAGAACACAATAATTACAATGAATTAATATTGTTAAAAATAAATAAATAAATAAATAAGAACCAGAAGAACGGCGTAAACTTTCACAAAATGGAAAAATACAGATACTTGAGCCCTACAAACATCATTACTCTTAAAAGCACTAAATCACCTGTAACTGGAAAAATGTTGTGTCAAAGCCAGCACCAAGTGACAAAATCTGCTTCTTTCTATGACATTCCTCTCCATCACCATTTCCTTCGGAATCAAGAAATTGAAAAAGAAGCTTCCTTAGAGCAGCCCAACGAGCAAAGTAACCTTCGGAAATTCATTACAAAGCAAAGCTCAAAATCAAACAAGCTCCAGCCACAGACATATCACTCTATCTCCAACACTTAACCACAAATTCAAAACAGTAATTAAATCAACCCTACCGCGATTAATTATTGGAGATCTTCTAACAGGCCGTCTCACAAATAAATGAACATAGTCATCTTTTATGTAACCTTTCTTCACACAAGACCTTCAAAACACAGTAAACAAACATTTTTGTTACTCCAAACTAACTCCACATCCAAACAAATACAAGCATGTGGTTTCATTTCACGAGTGACCGAACCAGAAATTATAAAAATGTTCATACAATACCAACTCTAAAAGACAACTGATCTAGAATCAAACTCAACTAATCAATTCTCTTCAACTTACTTAAACGATAAATCAAAGCATCTAACAGACACAAATTCAGGAGACACTTACAGTTTACTGGCCGAAGCGTCATCGTTAGTTGCCTGAACGGCAGCTTTATTGCTCTGTTGCGCATCAACAGCAGTACTGGAGCCGGGACTAGACATCTTATGATTCTAATTCTCGACCGTCTCCTCCTCACAGATCAATAAACCCTAATCCAAACACAATCGATTCAGACCTAACATATAAAATCCAGATAGTAGCTCAATGAGAAAATTGTTAGTTAATGAGAGAGAGGAGAGGACATACAGCGAATACGAGTGCAGAGGCTTGAGCGAGACGCTAAAATGGTTTCGTAAACAGGAGCGAATTGATTATCGAAATTTTGCAGATATTTAAATATTAAACCACCCAATAAACAATTTCTACATTTGCTTTTCCGCCAAATTTCTTCTCATAAAATTATTGCCACGTCATTAATGCCCTCACTATAAAACACGTCAAAGAGCAGTCTGGACACGAGAACGTAATTTTTTTTCCCTCTTTTTTTTCCTTCGAGTCTCTCTGGATCGGAGACTCAAAATCATTGGAAAACCCTAATTTTGAATCGATTTTAGTTTGATTCCTGACCTGATTTTATTTTTTTTCTGCGGTGGTCGAAGTTAATTGAGATGGACATCGAACAGATACAAGCTGAGATTATCGACCAGTTCGTGAAGCAAGCTTCGGCTGTTAAAGGATCGGCTCTTGCACCCGTCATCGTCGAAGCTACTTCGAATTCCTCGCTCTTTGCCTTCTCTGAGATTCTCGCTGTGCCAACTGTGGCCGAGGTGTGTGATTAGGCTTCATTTGCGAATAATTCGATTCTGTCTGTTTATGTTGGTTTCTAGGGTTTGATAGTATTGACTTGAGTCGATTTTGTTTTTGTTTGTAGCTTGAAGGAGGTGAAAATTCTACGTATCTTGACTTGCTTCGCTTGTTTGCTCACGGCACCTGGAGTGATTACAAGAGTAAGTTATATTTAGTCCTGGCTTTTCATTCTTCTTATTTGATAAGAACTGTTAAAGTTGCTGAATGAACATTGAATCTGTGACTTGTTTTGCTCTCCACTGTGTTATTGTTGATGTGTCTCAGTATTCACTGCAAATTGGGACAATGGTGCAGTATTGTTGTCCGTAATGCTGGTAATATTTGAAATGTATATTTGGGCTCGAAATTTAAGATCAAGTATACAATTTTTCAGAGGAGTAATGACCTATTAATGAAGATAAAAATTGTGAATGAGTAGGAAGTTGCTTTGATATTGTTATTAATTAGGTTTAGGCAAAAGATTGTGATTTTAGTTTATTACCATCTATATATGTTGAAGGATATTCGGTGAAATTCTTGCCTTGTGGTGCTTTAAATTTTCTTGAATAGGTAATGCTACCCGCCTTCCACAGTTGGGTCCTGATCAAGTCCTCAAGCTGAAGCAGCTCACTGTGCTTACACTGGCCGAGACAAATAAGGTATATAAGTGCTTATAAAGATGGTAGTTCTACTGTTTAGTTCTCAAATTCTATATGTATCACCTTAAACATCAAGATATTTGCCAATTTTAACCATGGTTACTATGAGTTTTTGCATGAGAAAAATCAAATTGGAGTCCTCAAATAATTATTCTAGACTTCTTTTGCCCACTATATGGCCTTCGAGTTTAGAATGAAAATGTTTGCTGTCATCGAGTTTCATCCTTGTTAGATCAGATTTGTTGAATGTTGAGACGGTTATGGCTATCAACTATTAGATGTCTTGTTCAAGTCATAATTTCAATGTGGAGTAATTTTATAGAGACTGTGTGATTTCACTTTTAGATCTCTTGATTCCATATTGGAAGTTACATAGTTGATCCTTTCTATATTACCTTATATTTTGATTAAATCCAGTTCTTTTTTAGCAGTTGCTTTTGTTTTCATTGTCTTTTAATGCTAAGCATTTTTTTCAGGTACTCCCCTATGACCAGCTAATGCAGGAGTTGGATGTTGTTAATGTACGTGAACTTGAAGACTTCCTTATCAATGAGTGCATGTATGCGGTAGGTATCTTCTGGTTCGTTCAGCACAGAATTTTTTCATGGTCACATAAGTTTGATTTTTAGAAAAGCATCTGCTGATTGCAAATGCAAGTATCTTTTGTAGCATTCTTATTGATTTATTTTACTTCATTATAAATTGCTTTCAATTTCTTTTCCTGCTAGGGCATTGTTAGAGGAAAGCTAGATCAGTTGAAAAGATGCTTTGAGGTATTAACTCATTGTTGCAAATAAGATTTTATTTATTGTAATGAAAATGGTCAATGTGCTGAAGTTTGTAAAATGTAGGTCCAATTTGCAGCTGGGAGGGATCTTAGGCCTGGTCAGCTTGGGAGTATGATACAGACTTTATCAAATTGGTAATATATCTGGTTCATATTGCATTCAGTATATTCTCATCTACTATGTGAAAATATGTGTCTCTGTGAGAATATCTTACATGAAAAGAGAATCATATTCATTCTTTTTGGCAATACCTTGTTACCAGATCGATGAGATGTAAATTCATGCGTGTACATTGCATTTGGAAATCTGACTGATCATTCTCATATATCATTGCATGATGGAATATGCAGGTTGGGTACCTCAGATAACCTACTCTTATCAATTCAAGAAAAGATAAAATGGGCAGATACTATGAATGAATTGGACAAGAAGCACCGCAAGGATATAGAAGATAAAGTGGAAGAAGTGAAAAAGTCCCTCTCCCAAAAGGTGAGTTGAATTCCAGTTTTATGTCTAAAGTTGAATGATCGATAAACTTAGAAATAAAGACTGGAAGTTGGTGTTGAATTGTTGGTTTCTGATGCATGATGAGGTTTCATAGATTGCTAGAACAAGTACTCATAAGTAGTGTTAAACATGAATTGCATGTTTTGGGTTGGGGATCTGTTTGGTAATGTCCTTTAAAGGGTCAAAGAATGCATTTAAGGTTTATGATATGTCTGTCCTGTCCTCTATTTTCATTTATTTGTAGTTGTGATATTAGTAGATAATGTAGTCCCAATGAACTGCCAAGATATGTTGGTCGATGTGTCTTACTTACGTTGTGGCAGAAGTTACACACTGTAAGCAGGCCGATGTTGACCTCAGAGGGCACGAGGAGATCTACTCTGAACCTGGTGGAGTGATGGATTATGAAGAAGACCGTAGCAGACCCAAGAGGTAATATAATACAATACAATATATCTATCACAAGACTTTCTGGTGTTTCATATGTCTCCAATTTTGAAGTTACTAGAACTTAAGCCATTGAGTTTAGTTAGTGACATGAACCATTATTGATTAATGACTTTGAAAGATGCAGGAGGCGGCATCCAGTATCTTAGAGAAAAAGAAATAAATGTAGAGCTCATTGGGTGTGAGTAGGAGGTTACTCGTCGCGTTGTTTGTTTTTTGTTCATCGCAATATTCCAGCACCAACCGGGTGATTTCCGCTCTTGGGAAAAGAAAAAATACCTCTCATTTTGTCATTTTTGCTTGAGGCTGACAACTCTGAAGAATCGTTGGCCTGACAATCGATTTTTATTTTAATCGAGTCGGCGAGTCTCAAGCAGGAACGGATATATGTTAGTGCGGCGTATGTTTTTTACTAGATTTAGATACTGTTCGACTTTGTAATTGATGTTTAGTGTTGCTGTCTACTTGACCTTTATTTTTATCTTTTGTTATGAAAATGCTCGATGTTCTATCTCTTGCATTTTCTCGGTTTGATTTTGATCGGTATTCTAGTCCCCTCACCTTGATAGATTATGTGGTCTTTAACCAATCCTTACAAGTCAATTCAAATCCTTATATTTTGAATTCTACACGGAAATTGGAAGCTGGACATTTGAAATAAATCTTGCAAGAGGAAGCTTGGAGTGAATGACCCGAAGAAAATGACATATGTAATGATGTCGTGGGTTGAGCTAACACAAGCACTGATGGGGTAGTGCACATTACAATCGTATAAGTAGTTCATGTGCTTTGTGTGCCTCGCATCACACTCAAGAGACAATATGCACGAGTGATCGATGTTTTATGTAAATCAATCAGTTTCAGCTCAAAGGGGCCATATTATCAGATGAGAAAGATTGATGATGATAAGATCTACATCTACGATTGAGAATGATAATAGGAGACCAAATAATTAACTAATCAAAATCATTGATGTAATGCTATATGCTAACAAACAATTCTATCAAGTCTAAAACACCGTGAAAACAAAATCATCTTATATCAATTGAAGAGTGAAGATGGCAATAATTTAGTTCTCTAATTGACTACTAGTACTAGGCAGTTATGAAGTCAGACTACTGAGATGTTTTGTAAACTCAAGGCTATTTGATTTCCAGTAGTGAAGAATATTTCAACTTTCAAGAGAAAGTGAGCTGAACTGTATAATCAAGACAGGCTAATGCAGGCAAATCCTTGCAGGATTAACACTACTGATACACATACAACACAGCACAACCATCCCTTAATCAAAAAAGAGAAAAACTAAAAGAACTCGAAATCGAGATATTTACCCCCAGATTTCATGTCTGTCCCGACTATTCTTTTACTTGCACTGTTGCTAACGCCAACGGGTGGCTCTGGTGGTCCAAACTTTCCCGGAAGTTCAGCTTCCATTGGTCTCGGTACCTCTGGTGGTGTACTGCAACGTATTAGAGCCCAATTCACTCCTTCAAAGAAGGGATGCTGCTTGATTTCAGTTGCACCCCTTTTAACTCCAAGTCGGTGTTGTGGTTCCTTCACGAGTAATCCCCTGATTAAGTCCCGGCTGGCATAGCTGGTTGATGGCGAGTCTGGGAATCTAAGTTGTTGTCCAACCACATTGAATAATGTAGCACGGTTTCCTGAGCCTTTGAATGGTGTTTTACCATAAAGTAGTTCGTGCAAGAAGATGCCAAAAGTCCACCAATCGACTGCACTACCATGGCCTTCTCCTTTGATGATTTCAGGGGCAAGATACTCGTGGGTTCCAACAAAGGACATGGACCGAGCTGCAGTAGGTTCTGCAACAAGCTCAGGAAGTGTTGTACTAGATGGCAATCCAAGATCGGATCTAGGTTTCCGGGATTTCTTTTTGTTTTTCTGAGGGAATAACCGGGGGATAAAACAGGCAGGCTGTATACATACAGATGAGGGCTCAATACAGGCAGGCTGAACACAGAATGCACCACCAGCACCCCTTTTTGAAAGATCGGAATCTTGCGATGTTTTTATGAGGGTGGGGGAAACTGTGCATCTTAATGAAAGGTCAAAGTCTGAGAGCATTATGTGGCCATCGTCGCGGACAAGGACGTTTTCAGGTTTCAAGTCCCTGTATACAACACCAAGCATGTGGAGATATTCAAGTGCCAACAACACCTCTGCAGCATAAAATCTGCACATGTAGAAGGAAAACAGTGGTTAATAAAGCTAGTGTCACATAAATCTATATATTTGAGTGAAAACACTTGTTCAAGACAATTAAAAGATGATATAATGGAGTACCATCATTACTACCACATATGGAAACTATAATGGCATCTCAAGTGCAGCTAATTCTACAAGAGTATATTTCAATAGCTGAAAGGAGTCTCTTAAGTATATAAGTCATTCAGAATGTATACTTATAATGGTAAGACAACTAGCAACAAATAAATCATCAGAACAGAATATATTGCATGAATCCTATGATATAACAGCAGGAATAATAAGCAAAGTTTTCTATAAACTATAAGCACAACCAATTCTAGACATGGAAGCAAATTATAATTAGAAATCGATACTTGATAGGAAACTCACCGTGCAGCATACTCTGAGAAATGTTTCCCTGGTTGTCTTTGCCTCAGAGTGTGCAGATCACCCCCTGGACAATACTCCATAACTAAACATGAAAACCTATCGGTCTCGAAATGTGTATACAAGGTTGGGAGAAATGGATGGTCCAACAGCTGCAAAATTTCCCTTTCAGTTTGAGCCCTGGTAAGCTTTTTCCTACTAGCAAGGGATGCCTTATCCATTACTTTCATTGCAAAATAACAGCGAGTACTACTAAGCTCAGAGAGATAAACGCTGCCTATGTCACCACAACCCAGTCGTTTCAGTAATCTGAAATGACTCATGCCAAGAATTCCATCCCGTGCTCTGATGGCATGGATAGCCTTCCACCTAGGGTCATTCCCTTTGTGAGGTTTGTTAGCATTTCCAGTAAAGTTGCTCCAATTACTGTCATCGCTCAAGCCACTACTGTCACTAGCTCTGCTCATGCTTGTCTTTGCACTCTCGAGAGAATCTCCTCTAACACTCCCTTTTGTGCTCTCGCAGTTCCCGACTCCACTAAGCATGCCATCACTTGTCATCACATCACTCCTATACGTACTGGCACAACTATTGACAATGCTCATAGCTGTGACAACACCTGTACTGTCAATACTGCTGTGTGGACTAACATTGCCACTTGGAGGTAACGATGCATCCCATACACACTCCTTCTCCTCTGAATCCAGAGGAAGGAGAGAGTTCTCTGTATTATGTGAGGGACGAAATGGGGGAGACAATGCACCCAAGTCACTCGGTTCTTCAACTAGACTTTCTGTGGGTGAAAGAATGGCTGAGCTTGGTTTCTTCGCAGGAACCCGAATAGAAAGATCTTCAAGAAAAGGACCCTTAATCGACATGCTCTTCATCAGGCATGCAGGATCAGATTTGGTTTTACCAATTGGTACATACATAGTTTTCATTAGATCTGTATCAATAGGTTCTGCAGGATGACTAACTCCAGAAAAGGAACTAGGACCACCCTCCTCAAACAAATCATCACTGCCTTTAGAAACAACAATATCAGGCATTGATTCTTCTCTTTCAGGCAAAGACACTTTTCCCTTCCAAGATTTCATATATGCAGAGTCCAGATCTTTTAACTCCCTCTTCATATGTGCAGCAGAGTCCAAATCTTTAAATTCCCTCTTCATCAGTGCAGCAGAGTCCAAATCTTTAAATTCCCTAGCAGTCATTCGAATCATTTCTTCTCTCATTAATCCTCTATGACCATGCGGTACATGACCAATTTCTATCCCTGAAGCCACACATATATTAAGGTGGCTGCCAACAGGCACTTTTCCATTAACTACCTTTGATTCCAAAATCCTTTCCATTTCCTATGACTCTACTGTAACTTCACATGGAATTCTTAGACACCTGAATAACCCTGCAAGCAAAAATAAGCTACCATTTAATAACCTTACATTAACAACTAGATTAGATCTTCACAAACGCTCAGCCAAAAGAAAAACTCAACCACAAATAGATTTTATTTCCATCTTGCTCTAATCTTTTGATAAAGCGCAAGCCACAGACCCACTAGCATGCATTCATGAACCTCAAAAGAAACAAACAGATAAACCATTAACATCGAGACTCTAGCACCACAATCTAACACTAATTCCCCAGATCATGAGGATCTCCTTCAACATCCAATAATAGAAACACAAACATCTAATCAACACAGTAACAAACTTATAATATAGGATACTTGACATAACCACCATTAGATTCCAAAATTAAAAGTTCCTCACCAAGACACTACAAGTTTAAACTCTGCAAGTTTAGAAAGCTAACGAAGACGATCCTTGGACAAACGAAACTCCAAAATTTGCAAAAATGCTTGAACAATACTGTACAAATCAGTATATGACCAGTCCATATCCTTATCTTCATCAACAATTTAAGTGATATACAAGGACCAGTGTATTATATTGAAAAACACTAACTAATTTGATTTATAAAAGAAACAAAGCAGCAAAAGTGCAGCAACTGAGAAAAGTCTTTAAAAAACACGAAAATCCTACGGTTTAGTCTATTTCTAGTTGAAACAACATATTCCAAACATACGCACTTGAATTCTACGCAAATCCTTCAACCAAAAGGAAAAGTAGAACATAAGGAATCTGAAGAATTCAAAGTCAGTGGTTGTACAGAGAGATACTTGATCTCGAAATTAAACAAACAAACAAACAATAAAGAAAAATCAAAATGAAACAAAAAGAGAATATTCATCTTCATTAGAACAAAGCGTGAAACGAAAACGCACCGGTTCGGTCCAATCCAATCCAATCAACACTAAGAATATGTACGGACGAAATGAAATGAAGAAGAACAACGATCAAATCAAATCAAGCAAAATGTCAATTAGGTTTTACGAGTTCTCTCTCAGAAGCTGAAACCTATCTCTCTCTCTCGCACACTTAGCTTTTCAACATTTTCACAAGCACTACTGCTACTACAACAGCACAGAGCGCACACACTGTCTCTCTCTCTCTCTTTCTCTCTCTAGAAGCTCCGAAAATAAACACTAAAGTGAAAATTAACGATTTCTAGAGCCCGAGCTATCAAGGGCTCGAGCTCTTCTCTGCTTTGTTTCTTCACTTTCCTTTTTCTTTTCCCTCTCTCTCTTCTCTCTCTCCCGCTCTCTCTCTAGACCGTGAACAGAGAGTCGTCTGCAAGAACCAAAGCTTTTGTTGATTTCTTCACTGTAATGTGTAGTAGCTTTTGCTTTTTCTTTTTCTTATTTTTAATTTTTAATTTTTTCTTGAACGTTTTGTTTTTTCGCTCTAATATTTTTAGTGGGGTCCATTGCGCGGGACCAAGTCGGTCCCACTTATGTTTCTTCTTTAAACTACATTTCTTTTCATATGTGGGCCCGCGCCTCTCTATCTATCTCACTCTACATATCTGTCGGGTCACTCTTTTTGTGGGTATATCGGGTTTGGATTCTGATCGTAAATTCTTTCTTTAATTTTATTCAAATTTATAAAAATTAATTTGACGATTTGAGGATATAATTAAAAGTGGAAAATTAAAATAAAAATAAAATAAATAATGGTTGTGTGGTGGTTGATAGTGATGTTTCTCAATGAAAATGGTAAATGGTAGGCCCACCATGTCGGGCCAAGTCGGGCCCATAATTGAATGAGTGAGGCTTTCATTGGTTGACGACCGGATCTTCTTTTGGCTTTACTAATTACCACCCGCCATAAATCAAATCATAACTCGTAGTTACTATTTCGAGAAGTGGCTAGGATCTAGCCACGTTACGGTACACGTCATAATTATTATGGATAATCTCAAAATCTCCACAAAGCTTTGAAATATTCTTAGTATCACCCCATTAATTTTCTAAAAAATCAATATTTCATATAAATTTTAATAAAATTCGATTATATTTAAAATCACGTATGTATAAACTTTATAATAAAATATATGAGTACGTGGAATATTATGTGTCATGTATGAGTATAAAGATTCCTATATATCAATGAAAGAGGTCGGGTCAATTCATGAACAGTCAATTGTTGGAAAATGATGGTGGGAGATTGTAATTATATGTAAATGGACGAAAATGTCCATGAACTGGAGCAGATAGGAACCCCAAAGAGGAGGGCATATTGGAGAATTGAGAGAAAAAGGCGCGTGCGCATGCATGGTTGGTCAATCAGTATTGCATGGAAATGGCAGTCAATAATGGACAAAAAGTCATTTTGAAAAAAACCGAAAATGGATGGATGAGGACCCATTATAATCAAACACAGTTTGTGTAGTGTAATTGTGATTTATGTATAAGTCAGTCAGTGATGGGTCAGCCTCCGTCTTCTTTGTTGGTTACATGGAATTGTCACTTCTTGTTCCTGTAAAAAGAAAATTCTCAAACTAGGACTTAAGGGTGTAGTTAGGAAGACTTAGGTTTAACTTATGGTTTATAGAAATTGTATTTGAGTTTAACTTATGGTTTATATTATATTATATATATATATATATATATAAAATACGTACTTGAAATTGTTTATATTTTAAATTTTTAACCATATAGTTTTCAGGAATTCTTCCGACCTAAAATAACTTTATTAGTAATATTCATATTTAAAAGTTAATTTATCCAAATATATATTATATAATGACGGAGTTTATAGTTATTTTTTTTTACTTTTATTTCAACCATTCTATCACCGAATTTTCATTATTAATTCCGCCATTATAAATATATAGTTTCCATTATTAATTATCAAATTTCAATATGCTCTCTTCTAAATAAAAGAGATACGTTTTAAAATATTTTTAATAAAAATTAAAATAAAAAAATTACTATTAATCATTAATTTTCATGAAATAATTTCTTTTTATTATTAACAAGATTAATTGAAGCTTTCAAATTAAAAGGTAACCTATCTTAATAATTTTATATATATATATATATATATATATATTACCAATCTAGCTTAATATATAGTTTTGTTGACTGTTGAAACCTCATTCATCTTCCAAACATAGTTCATATTCGAGCTACAAAAGCCTCTTACTTCAATGGTCGAACCACATAGTCAAAAGAGAAGAACAACAACCATCAACTTGTATTATTTGTTAATGATTTATTAATATATGGCATGGCAATGAAGATAGTGAAACATGATTGGGAAAACTTTATAGGTAGAGGAACATAGTTAATTTGGAGGTGAAGTAATTGGCATGTGATATCCCTACTCAAATCCCATGAAAGCTAAATAGTTAGTGATTAGAATGATTAGTTGAATATTTTACTATTAACAAAATCACATTTTCCGAAAAAAGATGTGTTTTTATAATCCCATGGTGGGCCTTATTGTTGTCTAATTGCTTTTTGAAAAGTTTGAAATATAGAGGTTTGGTTTGAAAGTTGGGTTTGAAGTTATTGGAATTATAAAAAGTTTATATAAATAACACCATTCAAAGGTGGTGGTGGGTTCTTCTTTCATGATTCCTTTGTTTGGTCCACTTCTACTTAGCTTTTTTTCAGTGCCTATTAATTCACCATTATAATGACCTGTAAATCATGCACCAAATGTGGACTGGTATATTTATACTTGGTTTCTCTATTCACATGTGAAATCTCTAGAAGTGTGTCTATAGATTTTGGTGAAACTATATAATAGTAAAAGTTTACTTTGGTTAAAAATGTTTAAGAGCATAACATGTGAAGGTCTTTTTCATGGATGTATTGGGCCTATTCATGATCACAAGTGGACTGGGCTCAAAGGTAAATTTGAAAGAGCAAGTATCACTATTTTTATAGTTAAGTATATAAATAGCAAATAGTAGAATTCAAATATATTATTTAATATACCATTTTAATTCAAACTGTTATTTAATTATGACATTGCCTTTTTTTACTATTATTTATTTAATATATATATATATATTAATTTAGTTTCCATTAATGAAAAATATAATAAAATTAAGTGAAAATTCTAAAAAATTGGCTTTTTAAAGTTTAAAATACAATTATAAGTATGTTTTGAAAAACATATAAAAACAGGTTTTTAAAAGTTTAGTTTTCACTCTATAGGCCAAGTTTCCCAAAATACCTCTGAAACTTTACAATTCACAGATGCTGTGAATTATGCTCACAGTCTGTGAATTACGCTCACAGCTGTGATTGGCCTATGGAGTGAAAATCAAAGTTTAGTTTTGCAAACTTTTCAAAAGTGGTTACGCTCACAGCTGTGATTGGCCTATGGAGTGAAAATCAAAGTTTAGTTTTGCAAACTTTTCAAAAGTGGCCTATAATTGTATAGTAAACTTTTCATGGCCTAGAAATCCCATGGACTCTAAAATTAATTGAAATAAATTATAATTACAGGTTAATAAATCACCCTCCTAAATATATCTTTAATATGTATTTATTTAGTACTTATCTCTCAACCTTTTGTATCACTATAAACTTACTTTTACATACCACCAGTCTCATTTCACAGCCCAATTTATCAAAGAAAATGAAACAAGTGAGTTTTTTAACACTTCAGATAGTTATAATGGCATTATTGTTTGTGAGTGTAATGTTGATATCAGCTGAAGTGGATCCAAATTGTTTCCAGAATTGCATGGCAGATTGTGGTCTATCAATGGGTAATCCAAGCATATGCATTAAATTGTGTAAAGAATGGTGCACATACTGAGATTATTGCAGCCTCACATGGCCCAAATCAAAATACATTGTAGTTAGGTATATGTATATATGAATATCTTCAATGTATTTTGTGTTCTTTTATTTATATTCAATCTGATATTTGATGATGCTGATAAAGAGAATGGCTGGGTGCGGAAGAAATAAATAAAAATGAGTAAAATTAAATTAATACTCGTAAATTTTGATCCCAATTTAAAAAATATAATTAAATTCAATACTCTCGAGACACGCATGTCTAAACATTATTGTGTATGTTTTATGCAATATCAATGATATAATAATGGTTTTGTTTCATGGTGTTTATGTCGACGTGTTTGATCAATCGTGCATGGTTGGTGATGATGTAAAAATTTATTGTTCTAGAGATGGTAAAAGTTTGATTAAAAATATTTAGAGGGATGATATTGCTTACTCCAGAAATTTGTATGTGAATCTCTTTTTCTATTTATTTTTTTAAAATTCCAAAATTGATTTTATTATGTAATTTTAGAAAGAATATCAATTTTTTTAAAAAATAAATTAATACAATATTAATTAATACGAATTATTTTTAATCATATTAGTAAAATTTGTAAAAAATATATTTATGAGTTTAAGCGACATACATTTCGTGTTTTAATTAATTTTTAATTTTATTATTTATTAATTAATTTATGTTTATTCAATTGGTCCAATATTAAGACATTATTGATATTGATTGTTTCAATCTTTTGGTTTCCATGATATGATATGATGATATTAATTTTTTTTATTAATTTTTTTATTTTTTTATTAAATAAAAATATAAATTATAAAACAAAAATAAAAATTAAAAAATAATAAAATAAATTTGATAATGAAATAATAATATTACTAAAAATATATGAATAAATTAATTTAAATTGAATTTTATAATTTATATATTAAATACAGTAATAAATCTAATTGATTCTTAGTTAAGACATTGAAAAAATTTATGGTAAGATATGATTTATTTCTTTTTAATAAATTATATCTTATTTATGGCATAATATAAAAGTGCCAATGTTTAATGGGTTATTTTTAAAAATACTACACATTTTCAAATGTTTTATTTTGAGTTACTAGTTTTGAAAATTTTTGTAAAACCATTTCTGTGTAAAGTTTTACTATTAGATGGGTGGTTTTGGAATTTTGATGGATAGTTTTAGAATATTATGATGTTTTAATAATTTAAAATAAATACTTAAAATTATTAAATGGAAATTTAAAAATGATTAGAACATCACAATCATCCAAAACCACCCATTTAAAATATAAAACCACTTGTTGTTTTGAATTTAGAGCGGTTTCGTAAAAGTTTCCAAAATGGTAGTTAAAAACAAAATATTTAGAAAAATAAAGGTTTTTTTTTTTGAAAAAAATCCATACTTAATATATGTGAAGCGTTGTAAAATAAAAAGAGAATGGGGTAGAAGAAGGCAGTTTAATATTAACCGGAAATAAATTCAGATCAGAAAATACCTGGTAATCTTGGATTGGATCCAGAAACTTATCAACAAAATAATTATACCCAAACTTGCCGGCAGAAACAAGAAGAAGAAAATGCAACAAAGAAACAATTGAAGTAGAGAACAAATGGTGTGTTCACATTGATTTCAGATTACATGTATATATAGTAAAATTGGAGGCCACGTGTAAAACATGCAAGGTGCAAACACATGCAAAGGAGCATCTGGATGTATGATGGAATCCACCTCATGATTTCACAACACTCCCCCTTGGATTCCACCATTTTCGATATTTGACTGCCTTGTTAAAACCTTGCCAGAAAAACCCAGTGGGATAAAAACTGGACGAAGGAAAAAGAGTACAGCTGGTGAATCCAATTTTACAAAATTCTCCCCCTGTTTACAACACCCATAAAACTAATTTTCTAATCTAGAGAGCTTTCGCATTCCGATCTGATAAACCAGCTTTTCAAACGTCGATGTTGGTAACGATTTCGTTAGTAGATCGACGAGATTATTGATGGATCTGATTTGCTTCACATCGATTTGACCCATATTCTGAAGCTCGTGGGTGTAGAAGAATTTTGGGGAAATATGCTTGGTTCTATCTCTTTTGATGTAACCTCCCCGAACTTAGGCGATGCACGCAGCATTATCTTCAAAAATAACAGCTGGCCCATTCGTAGTTTTGGAGATACCACATGAATTCTGGATATGTTGGATCATTGATCTCAACCAAATACACTCTCGACTGGTTTTGTGTAATGCCAAAATTTCAGCATGATTCGAGGACGTGGCTACTAAAGTTTGTTTCGTAGATCTCCAAGAGATCGCAGTACCATTATACGTGAAAATATAGCCAGTTTGAGAACATCCTTTATGCGGATCCGAAAGGTATCCAGCATTGGCATAACCAGTCAAACCCAGAATTTTATCAGAATTCGTATAAAATAATCCCAAATCTTTCGTACCCTTCAGGTAACGCAAAATATGTTTGATTCCATTCCAATGACGACGTGTTGGTGCAGAACTATATCTTGCTAATAAATTTACAGCAAACGAGATATCTGGTCTCGTACATTGAGCCAAATATAACAACGCACCAATCGCACTCAGATATGGTACTTCAGGACCAAGTAATTGTTCGTCATCATCTTTCGGTCGGAATGGATCCTTTTTGGGATCAAATGTTCTTACAACCATGGGTGTACTCAACGAATGGGCATTATCCATATTAAATCTTTTCAGAAGCTTTTCAATGTATGCTGATTGATAAACCAATATCCCATTTGGTTTATGTTCAATTTCCAGATTAAGACAATATTTCGTTTTTCCCAAATCTTTCATTTCAAACTCCTTTTTCAGATATTCAGCAGTTTGTTGGATCTCTTCTGGAGTCCCAATGATATTCATATAATCCACATAAACTGCTATAATTGCAAAACCAGACCCTGATCTCTTAATGAAGATACACGGACATATTGTATTATTTTGGTATCCTTCCTTAACCAAATACTCGCTCATGCGGTAATACCACATTCTCCCAGATTGTTTTAATCCATACAGGAATTTTTGTAACTTTATGGAATACAAATTTCGAGATTTTGATCGATGAGATTCAGGTAATTTCAGTCCTTCTGGGAACTTCATGTAAATATCAGAATCAAGTGATCCATACAGATACGCAGTAACTACATCCATTAAACACATTTTCAGTTTTTCAGCAACTGTAAGACTTAACAGAAATCGAAATGTGATTGTATCCATGACTGGGGAATACGTTTCATCGTAATCAATTCCAGGTCTTTGTGAGAATCCTTATGCAACCAAACGTGCTTTGTATCTCACAATTTCATTTCTTTCGTTTCGTTTTCGAATGAATACCCATTTGTAACCAACTGGTTGAACATCTTCAGGTGTTTGAACTATGGGTCCAAAAACTTTTTGTTTATTCAACGAATTTAATTCTGCCTGGATTGCTTCTTCCCATTTTTTCCAGTCATGCCTATTTTTACATTCTTGGATATCACGTGGCTCATAATCATCATATGAAATACTAACTGCCACTAAATATGAAAACAAATCATCAACAATTGTTTCATTTTGATTCCATGTCTCTTGGTTGAAGTCTATGGAAATTTCTTCATTTTTTGATTCTGGTATTCTCGTATTATTTTCTCCTTCTGGGAGGCTATTTTCAGGAATCTCATCAACTTTTAGGATTTCATTGGATGTGGTTTTAGGATCCAGATCATTTTTATTTCTTTTCCTTGGAACTGTATCTTTTGAACCAGGGGGTCTACCACGCTTCTGGAGAGGGATAGGAGTTTCATTTGCTATTGTCTTTTGATATTGTCCTTCTGGGACAATTATCCTTGCTGGTACATTAGCAGCTTCAATATAAGACTTGGTTATTTTCGAAGTATCATTAAATGCATCAGGCATTCGATTAGCTATCATTTGTAAATGTAGGATCCTTTGAACTTCGAGTTCACATTACGGGGTACGCGGATCCATATGCGCCAAAGTTGGAACCTTCCAGGTTAATTCAAATTTCTCTTCTGGAGAATCATTTCCTTTTCCAAGCAATGGAAAATTACTTTCATCAAAATGACAGTCAGCAAATCTAGCTGTAAATAAATCTCCTGTCATTGGTTCCAAATATCTGATAATTGATGGGGAATCAAAACCCACATAAATTCCTAAACGTCTTTGGGGTCCCATTTTCGTTCTTTTAGTTGGGGTAATGGGTACATATACAGCACACCCAAATATTCTCAAATGTGAAACGTTAGGAGGTTTCCCAGATACCAATTGTAAAGGGGAATATTGATTATAAGCAGTTGGACGAATACGAATCAAAATTGCAGCATGCAATATAGCATGTCCCCAAACAGTTACTGGTAATTTCGAGTGTATTAAGAATGTTCGCGCAATTAATTGAAGGCGCTTAATTAATGATTCAGCTAATCCATTTTGGGTATGAACATGCGGAATTGGATGTTCAATATCAATCCCAGATACTTGACAGTATTCATCAAATGCTTTCAACGTAAATTCACCAGCATTATCAAGTCTTATACTCTTAATAGGGTAATCTTGAAAATGAGCTCGTAATCGAGTAATCTGTGCTAGCAACTTTGCAAAAGCAACATTACGAGTGGATAACAAGCATACATGGGACCATCTTGCAGATGCGTCTATCAATACCATAAAGTAGCGAAATGGTCCACTAGATGGATGAATGGGTCCACATATATCTCCTTGAATTCTCTGTAAAAATGATGGAGATTCAAAATCTACTTTGGTAAACGATGGTTTCGTTATCAATTTCCCGTGGGAACATGGGATACACAGGTCCCTATCATTTAGTAGGATTTTATGAATTCTCAATGGATGCCCTTCTGAATTCGCTATTATTCTTCGCATCATTGTGGATCCCGGATGCCCAAATCTATCACGCCAAAGCTGGAATATTCTGGGATCAGAGAACTTCTGGTTCTCAAAAACATGTGTTTCAACATGCCTGATGGTTGTATAATATAATCCAGATGATGAAATGGGTAATTTTTCAATTACAAGCTTTTGGCCTGATTTTCTTGAAACAATACATAGGTATTCAATACCATTTTCATCAACTGTTTCGATATAATAATCATTCATCCGTATATCTTTAAAACTGAGTAAATTTCTTTAGGATTTGCGAGAGTATAATGCATTTTCGATTTCCAATTCAGTGTCATTTGGTAACACAATTGAAGCTCTTCCGGAGCCTTCGATCAGATCTACTGGACCTGATATGGTATTCACCTTAACTTGAATTGGAATCAATTCCAGAAAATATTTTGTATCTCTCAAAATCGTATGGGTTATAACACTATCGGCTAAACAGACATTCCCATGTGAAGCCATTTCTTGATTTGAATTCATAACTTCAATAAAATAACACACAAAATTAGTTGAATGGAAATGTAATATCTTTCATTAATATTTACAAATATTTGTAACAAAAATCAAAATTACATTCCACTCTATTTACATTCCAAAATAAGGAAACACATTCACTTGTAATTAACAGTCTCATCACCAATCAGGTGATCTATTTTCCCATCAGGATCTTCAAAGAAATCGGCAGTTTCCAGATTTGATATGTCGACAAGGCCATCGCCAAAAACATCAGCCATATTTGCTTCATTATTCTTTTCCTTTTCTTGTTCGCGCCTTAACTTCTGGTAAGCTTCAACTACATGCTTAGAAGCGCGACAAGTTCTCGAAAAACAAGTGGGAGAACCACATCTATAACATGGACTACGATTGAACTTTGGTGTTCTTGAATTTCTTTCCCTTTGCTGGAACTAGCATTATTATTATTCCACTTCTGGGGAGCATTTGGATTATGATATGGATGTCCATAATCCCTGTTACGACCACGTCCCTGGCCATTTCCAGAACCTCTAGCACCTCGACCATTACCATTACCATTTCCATAATTATTCCAACGCTCAGAATTACGACCACGGCCACGACCACGGTAACCACGACCACGACCTGGATTTTTATTATAATATGCATTCACTTCTGGGAATGCTTGGGTGCCAACAGGGCGCCTTTCACTGTTTCTCAGCAGCAGCTGGTCGTGTCTTTCAGCAAGATCTAATGAACCAATCAAATCATCATATTTCACAAATTTCTTTTCACGATACTGCTGATGTAAAATAGTCTGAGAAGGATGGAAAGTGGTAAATGTCTTTTCCAACATATCATGGTCTGTTTTTGTTTCCCCACACATTTTCAATTTGTTCACAATCATGTACATGACAGAGTTATACTCGCTCACACCTTTAAAATCTTGGAACCTTAAATTGGCTCACTCATCACGTGCTTCAGGTAACATGATTTCCTTTTGGCGATCATATCTGGATTTTAGGGCTTGCCAAAGATCTGCAGGATCTTTTCTATTCATATATTGATTTTTGAGATCCTTAACCAGATGTGTTTTGATTATATACATGGCTTTACATTTTTCAACCTCAGTTATTTGCACCTCCTTATTGAGAGTCCCAAATAATTCTTTGGTTTTTAATATTAACTCGCAATCATCACACCATTTCATATAATTTCTCCCAGAAACTTTCAGCTCTTCAAATTTCAGATTTTTCATTTTCTGCAAAATAAGAACACATTCTTTAAATTTCTAGATTTCCAGAATTCAATTTCAAAAATTCAATTATTCAGCTCGGGTGAATAATATTATCATTTCAAACTTTCCAGATCCACCATTTATTCAACTCAGGTGAATAATGGTATTTTTCCAAAATTTTTCAAAATTTCTCAGAACACACAGAAGAAAGAAAACATCATCACCAAACACTTTCTGATCTGGAAGATCCGGCAAAGCGGCAACCAGAGAGCATACCCGTGCTGATAACGTGTTGTAAAATAAAAAGAGAATAGGGTAGAAGAAGACAGTTTAATATTAACCGAAAATAAAATCGGATCAGAAAATACCTGATAATCTTGGATTGGATCCAGAAACTTATCAACAAAATAATTATACCCAAACTTGACAGCAGAAACAAGAAGAAGAAAATGAAACAAAGAAACAAGTAGAGAACAAACTGTGTGTTCACATTAATTTCAGATTACATGTATATATAGCAAAATTAGAGTATAAAATATGTAAGGTGCAAACACATGCAAAGGAGCATCTGGATGTATGGTGGAATCCACTTCATGATTTCACAACATGAAGGATAATATTTAGAGGGGTGTGTAATTTTTGGGTCGGCAATATCACCTATCGAATATTTAAGAGCATGGAGATTTTCATTGATGTTTTGGGCCTGATCAAGCTCAAATAATATACAACTCAAATAATTGTGTTTTATTTTATAGTAATATACAACTCAAATAAAATGTAAACACATATAATTTAATATACTATTCTAATTCAAAAACTATTATTTAATTATAATATTGTGTTTTATTTACTCATTAACTATATTTTATAAAATTTATTTGGTTGATAATTATATTGATTTTGAAAACAATATTCACACGAGTAGATTATAGATGAATTATGTAGAACATTAATTCTTAAAATATAAAATAATTATATTATTAGTTTATTTTAGGAAAAATATTTAATATTTAATTATTACTTATGTTATACTATTAATATATATATATTTATAAATATTGAAAAAACGATTCTCTCTATAATTTTTTAAAAAAAGTTATTTTCAAAACCTCCAACTTTTTCAAATATTTTACTTTGAGCCACTGATTTTAGAAAGTTTTACAAAATCATCCCCAAAATCAAAACAACTAGTAATTTTAATGTTGGATGAGTAGTGTTGGGGTTTAGATGAGTAGTTTTGGAATATTATGATATTTTAATAATTTAAAATAAATATTTAAAATTATTAAATAAAAATTTAAAACTAATTAAAACATCATAATTATTCAAAATCATCCATTCAAAATAAAAACCACAAGTTGTTTTGATTTTCGGAGTGGTTTTGCAAAACTTTTCAAAACCAGTGGCTCAAAGTAAAACGTTTGAAAAAATGGAGTGTTTATTAGAACTAATCTTTCAAAAAGGGTTAATCCCAAAAAAAAAAAATCAATGTACCTTTACCAAAATCACAAAAAAAAAAAATCAAAATCACGCCACCTTCAGTTTTCACTATTTTCCCACTTTAATGTTAAGAGCCGTCAGTTTCACTATTCATCCTATTTAGGGCTCAATTAAACCCACATATAGTTAGGTTTAATATGTACTTTTACTGTTTAGAGTTATTAAAATTTAAAAAAAAAATTCAACAATACCACCGGTCTCTAAAATCCACCACCGGTGACCATTCTTTCCTCCCGCCGCTTCACCTCTCACTCTTCAACCTCTGATGCCGATCATCTCTTTCTCTCATCCCTACACAAACATCTTCCTCCACAGTAGACGAAACCTCCATTGTCATGAGAAATCAAAATGAAACACCACCACCGTCCACTCCTCTTCTCCGACTACATCTCTCTCGCATCTCCACTCTCGTTGTCTGTTCAGCTCCATTCTCGCCCTCGTCTCCCTCACTCTCCTCATCTTATGATTGTGTCTCTCTCATTGACACTACTTTCCTTCAACCTGATGCTGTGGAGTCGGATTTTAGATTTTTATAAGTTCATTTTTTGAACTAGGTTTGTCTATAGATCTGGGTTGTTTACATTATGTTAGATTTTAGGTTTTGATTTGATTAGTGGATTAAATGTGGAATCTTAAAATATTTTTTTTAAGTGGAATAAATTTGGAATCTTGGTTTTGGTTTTGGATTTCTGAAAATTTTTGCCGGAAACATGATATATATGTTCATAATTGACTTGAATTTTTTATTAATTATTTGCCGTTGCTGAGTAGTAGAAGAACACAGAAGATCTTGTGAATGTGTTGTGGTTTGTGGTTTTGGCTCTGGTTTGTAGTTAATTAATTGTTTACTGTTTTTGAGCCGTAGAACAATAGAAGATATTGTGAATGTTTGTGGTTTCTGGTTTTCGCTTTGGTTTGTGGTTTTAATTAATTGTTTTCTGTTTTTGAGTAGAAGAATAACAGTCGTACTATGAATATTTTGTTATTGGTTTGTGATTGATTATTTATTTTATTTATTTTTATTTTTATGAGAAGAAGTAGAGGTTGTGAATTTGTGTGGTTTTTGGTTTATTTTATTTGTGGATTTCGGTATTTGGATTTGATTTGGATATTGTGATTACTTTTAATTATTATTTTGTGTTTTTGAGTAGGAGAAGAAGAGAAGAATACAAGAAAAGGAAATAATAATTTTTTTAAAAATTTTAATTTAATTATTAAAAAAATTACTTAATTACCCTTGGTTACTGCGAGTGAACAGTAAACTTAACCTCTCTTAACATTAAAGTGGAAAAATGGTGAAAACTGGGAGTGGCTTGGTTTTTTTTTTTTTTCAAAGGTAGGTGGTGTTTTTGGAATTAACCCATAGTTTTTTTATTCATCATTTAACCAATTATTTTAATGAATATATAAAATAATTTATTAAAAAAATATTTTTATTTACACTGGAAAAAATAAAAAATAAATTAAATATTATATATATATTTAATTATATTTCTATTTGAATTTTCAATTGAGAAAATTATTTATAGCTTTTTAATCAAAACAGAAAATTGAGATAAAAATCTCCATTGTATTTTTTCCCTTCGTATTAATATCTATTTGAAAATGGCATTATGTTTATAAGGATAAGTGGAATTTTCATTTCCTTGTAATTTATTATTATTATTATCGTCCTATTTCAACATTATTTTTAAAATTTATAAATCAAACTTTCACATGTTTTTAGAAAATGAAAATTATATAAAATAGACTAAATAAAGTTTAAATTTCAAAATTAATCCAAAAAAAATTATTTATATTTTTATCCATTCAAATTTTAATTTTCAAAAAATAGTCTTTTATAGCTCCACAAATCTTCTTCACAACTCATCTTCGCACATTTTAAAGGTTTTAGCAGAAGGGTAAAATGGTCAGTTTGGACTATTTCTGAAAAGTGAAAGTTTGGAATTTTATTCTTATAAAACTTTCAAAATTGGATTATATATTGTCAATAAAAATTACAAAATAAAACAAAAATAAAAAAATAAAATTTTCCAAAAAAATTATTTCGTAAATAAGTTATAATTGATATCAAGTATAACATTAAAAAAAAATAATTTAAGAAATAAATCACCATCCTATGAATATTTTCCATTTATATTTACCGTACTTATCTCTTCCCCTTTTGGATCACTATAAGTTCACATTTTCACCATCTTTGTAAACCAAAAATACACAATAGACCCAATATTTAAAAGAAAATGAAACAAACGAGTGTTTTAACATTTCAAATAGTCATAATGACATTATGATTGGCGAGACCATCTCCAATCGGATACCCCAAACAAATATTTAGAGGAGAGAGAATAAGATGCTCTTAGGTGCTACTGTTGTAGATGAGTGCTCTCACTGAAAAGTGGGTATATTTTATTAGTTTATTTTCTTAGTCCAATAATAATCTGATATGTGTTAGTTTGGACATCTAAATAAGATGCTAACATTGAAAGACATAGATGGTATGAGAGATGTTGAAATAACATTATTAATATGGGATCCATATTTAAACATCTAATAAGAGATGCTACCATTGTGGATGCTCAGCGGGTTGTTTCAAGCATTGTATTGGCGAATTTGCCCGCTTTGATAAAGGGTGTGTTATATGTTTTCATAAGATACATGTTATTTGTATTTTGGGCTGGATTTGTTATGTTGGGCTTGTTGTACCTATTGACATCTAAGAAGCCTTTTATACTTGAAGATCCGCGCCTATATCCAACTAGAAGATCCGATCCGTCTAGAACCTTAACTATATAATCATCTCTTTGGCATTGTTCATAATGGACTGCTTCAGATGTTATTTTGTTTTTTGTGTCTGATAGGGTTTCTTTGTTAAGGTTTCTTCTATCTTTTTCTTCCTCTTGTAAATCTCTATGATCTTGGTGGTTTTTCATTGTAATTTTTATGATTACTGTCGTAATGATACTGGTTCTTGTTGATAGTGGATTGTCGGGCTCTGTGTGAGTCTGTCCCATAGATGTAGCCAATTACATGGTGAACCGCGTAATCTTTGTGTTCTATGTTGTGTGATGTTTTAGTAATCTGGAACTTAAATCTTGCTAGATCTTGTAGACGCAATGTTATTTGGATTTTATAACATGTGGTATCAGAGCATGCATCTTCTTATGATTGAGTTCTGGTTTGTTTTTTCTTTTTGAAAATTTCTGAAGTAGTCCCGATTTCAAACCCTAAAATCAATTTTGTGTCTACTGTATGTCCTTAGTCTATGTATAGTTCTAGGGTTATCTTTATTTATTCGTTTACTAATAGATCTGTGAAGGAACATGTACCTATTGTTGCTAATGAGCTTAGGCGAGAGACGACAGGGTTTTAATCTCAAGACTTGCGGGGTTTTACAAGGGTGACCTCACTTTAACTCTGTCTCTTTTACTTCTTGCTGTATTGTGTATATTTTTTTGGTTGTTTTGGTTTTGGCTAAGTAGGATACAAGACTTGTTTCTTGTTAAAGTCCTAGAGCAGTTATGTCAGTCTGTAAAAGTTTGCTTGTTTGTCTGGCTGTAAGGGTGCACGTGAAATATTCTTGTGAAAGTCAAGTGAAATATTCTTGTGAAAGTCAAGGGTATAAGATCTTGAATCTTGTTAATGCCCTATAGAATAGGTTTCTGTTGTGATATTTGATCTATGTTATGTATAATTCTTGCTCTGTTTGTTGTATCTTTCTGTTATTACTGTTTGTTTGTCTTCTTGCTCTTAACCTTCTATTTTCAACAACGTAAAAGCTTAAATAATTTGTAAACAACAAACCAGTTGACTATTAAGTCTTCAACATCAAACTTTAAATAACTTTTGTTTTGAAAATTCTGTGCTTTATACAAACCTGTTTTTCAAAATGGCTTCTAAACCTCAAACACATAATGTCATGAACATGACGGCTCACAAGATTTTGTTATTTGGAAGAAAAAGATACTTTATGTTTTGGTATATAATGGTCTTGATGCTGCTATTGAATATGACTGGCCAAATGGCATAACCTTACTTGAAAATGGTAAGTTAAAAAGAGGGCCTATCACAACATACTCTTATATTTGAGTGACGATGTTCTTAATGTTGTCTTTGATTTTAATATTGCTTCTTATTTGTGGAAGGGCTTAGAAAATCTGTATTTGGTTAAGGATGTTTCTAATAGACTGTTAAGGTTGCATAAGTTGTTTGGCTTCAAGTTTAAAACTGATAAGTATGTAACTGAGAATTTGGCAACCTTTAAAAGATTGGTTCAGGATCATAATAGTAGAACTATAGAGGACTAAAGGCTTAGTGATGAGTACCTTATTATGATTCTTCTGCATTCCTCGTCTGAGTCTCACTATGTTGTTAAAGAATTTTTCTCATTTAATAAGGAGTCCTTAACCACTAAGCTAATAATGGATGCCTTCAAATTCAGATCAGTAGAGGAAGAGATAACTAAAAATGAGAGTGAAGGTTTATTCTTGAATAAAGCCTCCACTTCTCATCATTTTAATCAAAATAAAGGTAAAGGTAAGAAGGGCTCTAATAATGGCAGCAGTAACAAGAACAAGAATAACAGTAACTCTGGAAATAATGGGAATAACTGGAATGGTAAGTCTAAAACTGGTAATGATAGAAAATGCTATTATTGTAAAAAGACTAACTATTTGATAAAAGATTATTTCCAGAAAAAGAAAGATAAGGCTAATGGAAAATTGAAAAATGAAGCATCTGGTTCTTCTAGTAAACCAGATGTTCTTAAAGGTGAGGGCCTAACTGTTGTTTTTTATTCTTCTGATGATCTGTTTGTTTCTGATTCTGAGTGTGATGACTGAGTGATTGATTAAGGGTGACTCCCCATAAAAACTGGCTTAGTGATCTAGACAATAATTCTGAGAGTTTTTTCTTAATGGGTAGCAATCACAAGTGTAGGATACAGGGAATTGAGACCATTAAACTTAGGCAGTTTGATGTCACCAGACTTGAGAGGGTGAGACTAGTACCTGACTTGAGAAGGAACCTCTTATCTATGAGTGTCTTAGGAGAGTCTAACCTAAGTTGTCTATTTAGAAACCAATCTATTGAGATTGTCAGACCTGATGGTAAGGTTGCTATGAGAGGAAAAAGGGTAGGAAACTTTATGTACCAGAGGGTAGAACTATAGAGTCTCTGAATAGCACTTCCATGGATAGAAATTTTGTTAAAACTTTAGTTTGGCATAGCAGATTAGGTCATTTAGGGTTAATTGGGATGAGAGAGCTTAAAAGGAGAGGGATAATAGATAGAGACATTATTCTAGATATGTCATTCTATGAAAGCTGTGTTTTGGGAAAAAAACCAAAATAGTCTTTTCAAAATTCTTATTTTAAATCAAAATATGTTTTAAATCTTGTACATTCAGATTTGTGGGGCCCAGCTCAAACTCCAACTTTTTGTCATTTTTATTGATGATTTTTCTCGATTTAGTTGGTTGTTTTTATTAAAAAGCAAATTTGAGGTTTCTGAAATATTTAAAACTTGGAAAGTTTTGACAGAAAATCAAAATGGTTGTAAACTGAAAATTCTGAGAGCTGATAAGGGTTTAGAATTTTGTAATGAAAATTTAATCAGTTTTTTTTTAGAATGACATTGCTAGGCATAAGACTGTCACCTATACACTCCAACAGAACGGAATTCTTTTTAAGGTAGAGATTCAGCCTAATTATCAAAGGGAATACCATTCTAACAAAGGAAATTGAAAGATACCTCTCTTGAATGGCTTTCTCCACATAAGCCTCCAAAACAACTGCAACTAACTTTCACATCTTTCATACTGCATTGTTCTCCTATAATGAATAAGTCTTATAGAAAAATACCTGGGTTCGAAGACACTAGGATCTCTTTCTCCAATCCCTACCACTCTGAAAATGTTGGATACACTTTGTCTTCAGATGTAGTACCTCCACTATAACTCATAAATAAACAATATTTTAACTTCTACATCATAACAATACACAGATACATAAGAAGACTTAACACCTATGAACATAACACCAACCAACCACAAAATATACACAACAGACTAAAACAAACTAAACAAGAAAGTGAAGCAACATATCATAAAATAAAACTTAGAGAACAAACCTACACTCACTTACAATATCAACTACAAAACAAGACTCAAGAAACCACACCAAAAGACATACCAACCATACAAAAGTAAACACATATTAAGTAAACATATGAAGACATACTTAGCAGACTTGCTTTTTTTAACTTCTACATCAACAACACAAAGATACAAGAAGACTAACATCCATGAACAACAAAATACCAACCATTCACAGAATATACATAGCAGACCAAAATAAACCACATAAGAAAGTAATGCAACACATCCAAAAAAAAAAAAAAACCTATAACTTCGAGAACAAACCTATACTCATAATACTAACCAAAACATATTACCAAACTACATAATCCAACACAATATGCTTTACAATCCTAACTCAAAAAATCACATAAACTACCTGTAAACATGAACTAAAACCAAATTATCCACAAACACAGAATAACCACATACAAACATAAGAAAGACATAGTGTAATAAGTACACAAACCACAACCTAGCATGCATAACAAGAATATTCGATAATCCCTACAAAATTAAACCTCTACATACATATATAATGAAGAAGACATACCTAGTAGGTTTCACTTTCTCTTCTTCTGCTTGAAGATTAGGATTGATATCTCATTCTTTCTCATTGCAACATTATTGAAATTTCATTAATAATGAGATAAATCTATGTATATACAATATGAAGAAGACATACCTAGCATGTTTGGTTTCCTCTTATTTTGCTTGGAGATCAACATTGATCTCCTCTTCTTCCTCAGTACAAAATTAAAGAAACATCATTAATAATTAAATACCCATGAATATATATATATATATAAATAAATAAAGTAGACAAAAGATATACCAATCATCTATCATTTTCTCCTCTTTTACTTGGAGATCAACATTAGAGTTTTCTTCTATCTCACTGTGAAATAATATTAATAATTTGTCATTCATAAAAAAATAGACATATCTATATATACACATAAAATGAGAAAGACATACGCCACATCTTTGATCTAGAGATTAGTATTACGTTTCTTTTGATCTTCTTTTATTGGGAAATTAGCTCTACAAATAATAATAATAATAAGTGATAATAAGCAAAATTAGACTTTTTCAACTTTTTTATTTTAGTTTTAGACCAACCCTAAATTTTTTACACTTTTAAACTTTTTTATAAAAAAATTGCAAAACTAAACTTTTAAAAAAAAATTGCAGAAAATGAGCTTCCCGGTATTACTACCAGGAAGCAAGCAAATTTCAATCAGTTTCCCGATGTGTAATACAGGGAAGCAAAATTTTGCTTCCATGTATTACACACCGGGAAGCTGGCTTGATTTTTGCCTGCTTCCCGGTACTACACACCGGGAAGCTGGTTTGAATTTTGCCCGCTTCCCGGTACTACACACCGGGAAGCTACTGGATATGTGTTTTCTCGGTATTGAAGGGTAAAATGGTCATTTTGGTCTATTTTTTGCAAAAAAATTTTCAAAAAATTTAGTTTTGTAAAAAATTTAATGTTGGTCTAAAAATATAATTTTTTTAATAAAAAAGTCTAAAAGTGCAAATTACCCTAATAATAATAATAGAAAAGTAAAGCATTACACACTTTATCATTAATAACTATAAATATTAAGTTAATACAATTAAAATGAATATTTAACACATATGCAGGCTTTATATATTTTACTTTATTAAAACAGGTAGATCGTGACATGTATTACCAACAATAATATAAATAAATGGGTTAATTTAGTTTAGATGTGAAATAATAGTTGAGTTATTTCTATTAATAGATTTATTCCATCTTTGACTAATATTAAAATATTGAGAATAGTCCTAATAAATATATTGTATTTTCATAAAATAGTCCTAACGTATATATAGTATTTCACATTACATAGGTTTCCAGAAAACTTGTTATTTATTTTACCTTTGGTGGATATTATTTTAATTTATGTCAGATCTCACAGATACTATTCACATAATAATTTCATGTATTTTTATGAGATTTTGGTTTTAGACAACAAAACACACGCATGTCGGATCAACAAATTTCAATTTTCTGTAGCATAAACAATACAATAACTCAAGTATTTTTCTGTACTTCAATTTATTCATTAAATGGTAGCTTATTTGCTGAATTTCATGCAGAATGCTCCTCTCTGTTATTTTATGACTCATTATATTAACCAACATGAACATTTGTAGAAAATGTTATGTATCACACATTTTCCGATATAACATTGACCTTAATTTATATTGGATTAATTTTATTTATCTTACAGAGTTCGTTGATATTTTTTCTATTGGTATAATCTTACTTATTTAGATCTTGATAGTTACTTAACTGATACTTTAACTTTTAAACAGTAGTTTAATATTTTTATTTCAATAAACACTAATTATGCATCCATAAGTAAGTTTATATTTTTGTTTTAATAATAACACATTCATCAGCATGTTTACATATAAACAATAATTTATAACACATTCATTTATCTGGTATACCTATCCAAATGTGGTCCCATATTTTCTTCCTCCATCTTTTTTTCATCTTTTAGCGTCTGTATATTTTCCCTATAAGAAAACAACAAATCCTTATGACTTAGTAAGTTTCATTGTAAGCAAGTTTATGTTTCCTTTTCAATGAAATAGGATTAAAAATTCAATCTTTCCAATGAAAACGATCTGAGGTGAGCCTGATTGTTATGAATCTGGATTTTCCAGAAATGTCTCATTCAACTGTGTTCGTGTTGTTCCAGATGATGATTCCTTCTTCATCTTTGTTGGAATGTTTCCCATGAGAAGTAATGATGAGCAGCAGCAGACTGTGAGAATGGTAAGCAGAAGGAGATTGTGTTTTCTTTGAAACTAGAAGAGAATGGCGGTGGAGAACAACTGAAGGGACTTTGTTTTCTTTGAGACTAGAAGAATAGCTGAAGATTGATTTTTTTCCATAAAATGTGTAATACCAATGAATCGTCTCTTCCTCCCATTAACACTTTTTTCGTACAATATATCAGGCAACATATCATACACTACATACAAATTAAGGATATGCACGGATCTTTTAATAAATCAAACTTTTGTTTTTTCTAATATTTGACATTATAAGTTTTGATAACGACATTTTGTTTGTTGATTAATGAACTATTTGATTGGAGCTGTGCTTGTTTAATGTTTATTCTCTAGACTAGAGATGACGACGATCCTCATTCCTTCCTATAATCTCTCTTCCATTATTTAGGGTTAGAAATTCATATTCAACTCTCTTAGCTCTAATCATATTTTCATGCATTAGAGATTTAATACAGAAGCTATTAGGTAAGAACCACATTGGTACCATGGTTTTTTTTTTTTTCATTTTGTGGCTAATTATGTAATCAAATTTGATGCTTTACAATGTATGGCATTCTTTTGATTGCAGTGAAAGGACGAAACTTACTTGTGGAGATGGTGATAATGATAATCCACATAAAGTTGATTAAAATCAAGGACAACAAGTCACCAAAAATCTACCCGATGATTCCACTCCTCAAAATATTAGGTATTATTGGATTGTGTTTTTGTTATAAATATCATGGTTTGATTGATGAGATGTGTTCATTTTGATTAATTAGACTTGGATTGGTGGTCCGCTGTCTAGATTAGCCTGGATTTATAACATTATTGACTGTTGCTGCTTTGGGTTTTGTGATGAGACATATCATAAATTTATTAGAACAATACTAAATTAATAAGTGATTAATTATTAAAGGGTGATTTCCCAAAAACCACCGCTAGTTTGACCTATTGGCCAAAAAACCTCTCTTTTTCCATTTTTGGCCGAAAAAACCTCTTTTGGATGGAGTCTGTCAGATCTACTGTTCATCCGTTAGTGGATGAACAATAACCGAGAGGCATTTTCGTAATTTCTCTATTTTATTTATTTTTTAAAAAACAATTAAAAGAAACATTTAAAAAAATTCTCTTCATATTTATTTTTTCTTTTCTTTTCTCTTCTTCTTCCCCTACGTCAAACTCTCTCCCCTCTTTCTTCCCCACAAAATTTCTCTCTCCCCCACCAAAAATTAAAATTTTGAAAATAAAAAATAATCTCAATTATTATTATTATTATTATTATTTAACATTGAAGTGAAGAAGAAGAGGGAGAAAAAAGAAAGAAAAAAGAAAGAAAGAAAGAAAATGGAAAGAAAAAAATTAAAAAGTTTTTTTTTCCAAATAAAAATAATTTTTAATTTTAAAATAAAACTTTTTTTTTTCCATTTATTTTTCTTCTTTCTTTATTTTTTTCCTTTCTTTTTTTCCCCTATTCTTCTTCACTTCAATGTTAAATAATAATAATAATAATAATAATAATAATAATAATAATAAAAAAGTGAGATATTTTTTATTTTCAATATTTTAATTTTTGGTGGGGGAGAGAGAGATTTGGTGGGAAGAGAGAGGGGAGAGTGTTTGATGTAGGGGAAGAAGAAGAAAAAAGAAAAAAAAAAAAGGAAGAGAATTTCTTTTTTCTTTTTAAAAATAAATAAAAATAGAGAAATTAAAAAAATGCACCTCGATTCCTGTTCATCCACTAACGGATAAACAGTAAATTTGACAGATTCCATCCAAAAAATGTTTTTTGCCAGAAATTAAAAAGGTGAAGTTTTTTTTTTTTGCAAATAGTCAAACTAGCGGTGATTTTTTTGGAAATCACCTATTATTAAATTGTTTCTTTAACCTTTAAAATAGTTTTTAAGGTATAAATATATAATTAAAAATTTTGGTACAAATAAATTTAATCGGGTTTTAATCAATTTTAAATTATTATTATTATTTATTTAATGTTATTTATCCAGAAGGGTTAAAAGAAGAATATTCTATTCTCTGTTGCTGATTCAAACCACGTTCTATAAAATTTAGCTGTGCAGAATTTCTGGTGTTGTCTACTTTTAATTTAGACTTATTTACTTTTATGATTAGTTTTAATATTTTAGATAAAATAGTCGATTTATTAACTAAACTAGTGATAGGTGATTTTGTTTGTTAACCGAGCACAAACTCTCCTTCCAAAGTATAATCAACATTTTTTATCATTTAGTAAAAATTCTATCAAATGTATCATTATTTTAAAATATATTATGATAATATATTTTTTTGCATTCTACCATTTTTTTTCTCAGAAAATATTTTTTTTAGAGGGTCAAACATATATGGGGAGCATTTTATTAAGACATATAATTGCATCGAATGAATACAATTTATATATTAAAGAAATAATCACTGAATGAATTTGATAAATCTCAGATGTCTAGCTTAATCAATCTGATGAATTTTAGATGTCTAGATTCATTCTATCAATGATTTAACACGAAAGCACCAACACCAGAGAACCTTGTAAAAAACTATTTAGCAGTGACTGTTTAATGTTTATTCTCTAAACCAGAGACGTCAAAGGTCCTCTTTACTTTTTCTTAATGATTTTCCATTAACGGAATCACAATACACCTTATAAAATCTATAATACATAAAAGGGGCAGGTTTAGTGTTAGTCAAGTTGAATCAACCATACACCGCTAATCTTGTAATAATTAACCACGCGATTAATTTAGTTAACATGAAAATGATTGTATGTACACATTCTATATTATTCGAGTGATATAATAAAGTGAAAATATTTTCACTACGTACACATACAAACAGGCACACGTATATTGTACTATTAGCAGTGACTGTTTAATTTTTATTCTTTAGACTAAGAGACAAAAAATGTCATCTTTGTTTTTTCTTAATTATTTTTTTACTAATGGAACACCAATACTCCTTATTAAATTTATAATATATAAAAAGGGACAGGTTTAGTGTTAATAAGATATAATCGACTATTTACCACTAATCTTATAATAATTAACCACGTGATTAATTTAGTTAACATGAAAATGATTGTATTTATATGTTTTATATTATTCGAGCGATATACTACGGTGAAAATATTTTAACTACGTACACATATAAACAGACAAACACATATAATGTACTATTAGCAGTGACCGTTTAATGTTCACTCTCTATACTAGAAAGGACAAATGTTCTCTTTGCTTTTTCTTAATTATTTTCCATTGATGGAACACCGGTACACCTTATAAAATTTATAATACATAAAAAGAGACAGGATTAGTGTTAATCAAGTGTAATCGACCGCTCACCGCTAATATTATAATAATTAACCACGTTATTAATTTAGTTAACATGAAAATGATTGTATTTATATGTTTTATATTATTCGAGAGATATATTACAGTGAAAATATTTGAACTACATACACGTATAAATAGACACACATATAACTATTTCATGTTTATTTTCTAGACGAGACGAAAAAGGTCCTCTTTATTTTTTCTTAGTGATTTTCCATTAATGGAACACCAATACTCCTTATAAAATTTATAATACATAAAAAAAAATGTAGATTTAGTGTTAATCAAGTGTAATCAACCACACACCGCTAATCTTATAATAATTAACCACGTGATTAATTTGGTTAATATGAAATACTACAACAAAAAAATATTTTAACTACGTACACGTACAAACAGACACACATACACTGTACTATTAGCCGTGATTGTTTAATATTTATTTTCTAGACTAGAGATGAAAAAAGTCATCTTTACTTTTTCTTAATGATTTTCCATTAATGGAACACCAATACTCCTTATAAAATTTATAATACATAAAAGGGGCAGGTTTAGTGTTAATCAAATGTAATCGACCACTCACCACTAATTTTATAATAATTAACCACATGATTAATTTAGTTAACATGAAATTGATTGTATTTATATGTTCTATATTATTCGAGCGATATACTACGGTGAAAATATTTTAACTACGTACACATACAAACAGACACATATAATATACTATGAGTAGTGACTGTTTAATGTTCACTCTCTATACTAGAGAGAACAAATGTTCTCTTTACTTTTTCTTAATTATTTTCCATTAATGGAACACCGATACACCTTATAAAA
Source organism: Cardiospermum halicacabum (assembly GCA_031304145.1). NCBI lineage: Eukaryota > Viridiplantae > Streptophyta > Magnoliopsida > Sapindales > Sapindaceae > Cardiospermum > Cardiospermum halicacabum. The sequence goes on along the minus strand of CM062399.1, from coordinate 8,089,567 downwards.
TTTATAATACGTAAAAAGATGCAGGATTATTGTTAATCAAGTGTAATCGACCACTCACCGCTAATCTTATAATAATTAACCATGTTATTAATTTAGTTAACATGAAAATGATTGTATTTATATTTTTATATTATTCGAGAGATATACTACAGTGAAAATATTTTAACAACGTACACGTATAAACAGACACACATATACTCTACTATTAACAGTAACTTTTTCATGTTTATTTTCTAGACTAGAGACAACAAAGGTCTTCTTTGATTTTTCTTAATGATTTTCCATTAATGGAACACCGATACTCCTTATAACATTTATAATACATAAAAAGGGGCAGGTTTAGTGTTAATCAAATGTAATCGACCACTCACCACTAATTTTATAATAATTAACCACGTAATTAATTTAGTTAACATGAAATTGATTGTATTTATATGTTCTATATTATTCGAGCGATATACTACGGTGAAAATATTTTAACTGCGTACATGTACAAACAGACACAGACATATACTGTACTATTAGTAGTGACTATTTAATGTTTATTCTCTATATTAGAGACGACAAAGGTCCTCTTTTCTTTTTCTTAATGATTTTTAATTAGTGGAATACCAATACTCCTTATAAAATTTATAATACATAAAAAGTGATAGGTTTAGTGTTAATCACGTGTAATCGACCACTCATTGCTAATCTTATAATAATTATTCATGTGATTAATTTAATTAACATTAAAAGGATTGTATTTATATGTTTTATATTTTTCGAGCGATATACTACCGTGAAAATATTTTAACTACGTACACATACAAACAGACACACACATATACTATACTATTAGCCGTGACTATTTAATGTTTATTCTCTAGACTAGAGACGACAATGTCCTATTTTCTTTTTCTTAATAATTTTCCATTGATGGAACAACAATACACCTCGTAAAATCTATAATAAATAAAAGAGGCAGGATTAGTTTAAGTCATGTTGAATTAACCACTCACTACTAATCTTATAATAATTAACCACGTGATTAATCTAATTAATATGAAAATGTTTGTATTTACATGCTCTAAATTATTCGAGTGATATACTATAGTGAAAATACGTACACATACAAACAGACACACATGTATATTGTATTATTAGCAGTGACTCTTTAATATTTTTTTCTAGACTAGAGACGACGACGGTCTTCGTTCTTTCTTACAATCTCCCTTCTATTATTTAGGGTTAGAAGTTCATCTTCAACTTTCTTAGCTCCAATCATGTTTTCATGCACTGGAGATTTAATACAGAAGTTATTATGCAAAAACCACTCCGGGTACCATGGTTTCTTTCATTATGTGGCTCATTATGTAATCAAGTTTGGTGCTTTACCATGTATAACATGTTTTTTATTGTCGTGAAAGGAAGGAACTTACTCGTAGAGATGGTGATAATGATAATCCACATAAAGGTGATGAAAACTAATGACAACAAGTCAAAAAAAATCCACCTAATGATTCTACTTCTCAAAATATTAGGTATTATTGGATTTTTTTTTTTAATGAATATCATGCTTTGATTGATGAGATGTGTTCATTTTGATTTATTAGATTTGGATTGGTGGTCCACTGTCAAGGTTAGCCTGGATTTAAACATTACTGGTTGTTGGGGCTTTGGGTTTTGTGATAAGACATATCATAAATTTATCAGAAGAACAATGAATTAACAAGTGATTAATTATTAAAATGTTTCTTTAACCTTTTAAAATAGTTTTTAAGGTATATATATACATACAATTAAAAAATTAGGTACAAATATATTTAATCTATTTTTAATCAATTTTAAATTATTATTATTATTTATTTAATGCTATTTATCCACCAGGATTAAAAGAAGTAGAATCGATTCCGACCCGTTCTACAGAATTTAGTGGTGCAAAATTTCTGGTGTTGTCTACTCTTAATTTGGGTTTATTTAGTTTTGTGATTAGTTTTAATATTTTAGATAAAATAGATGATTTATTAATTAAACTAGTGGTAGGTGAATTTGTTTGTTAACTGAGCACAAACTCTCCTTTCAAAATATAATCAACAACTTTTATCATTTAATAAAATTTTTATAAATGTATCATTATTTCAAATTATATTATTACAGTTTATATTTGCATTCTACCATTTTTTTTAAAAAAAATATATTTTTTAAGGAGTCAAACATACCTGGGACTATTTTATTAAGATACATGTTTGCATTGAATGAATATATATCGAAGGAATGGTCATTGAATGAATCTGATGAACTTAGATGTCTAAATTCAATGATTTTACTTGAAAGCACCAACACCAGGGAGAGAACCTTGTAAAAACTAATCTTCTCAGTCTGGAACTTATCCTCAGAATTAAAACCCCTTTGAAAATCATCAAAGCTCATAGATCCCAAGAACTCATTTCCCTTATAAAAAAAATGGACTTGCTTTCTTTGCCCTGTTTCATGCACTCAAATGGAGTGTTTTTAGATTGTTATGGTCTTTGCAGTGCTTTGACAGCCTAATCTTCTTTTGAAGCTGGTTCCGCTTTGCTTGACTTTATGCTAAATTGTCTGTTAAGGATTGTTTGATGAAATGGGTGTGAAAAATAGTATATATGCCAATGCAATTTTGTTGAGTTATAGTAATAGCAGTACCTTGACAGCCTCATTTTCTATTAAATGTGTGGTCTTTGCTAGTGCTTTGCTTGACTTGTATGCTAAATTGATTGTCATCTGTAAAGGAAAGTGTTTAATGATGAAATGGGTGTGAGAAGCAGTATATATGCGAATGCAGTTTTGTTAAGTTACAGTTTTTGTATTGCCTAATCTTCTTTTAAAGCTGTGGTCCTTGGTTGGGTTTTGCTTGACTTTATACTAAATTGTCATATGTTGAGGATGTTGGAGAATAAAACACGAATGCTCTGTTCAAAGTAAAAAAAAAATAGAGTATAAACACACAGAACCAAAGAATGAATGGGATATTAGACAGAGTTATGCTGAGAACAAAGAAACTGTTTTATTCAACTTCGATGACTAAACTGATCGAGAATACAACCTTAATATAGGCTTTACACAGCAACAAAATAGGAATAAAATCTGAACAAAATCTGGAAGCAAATAAAAAAACAACTTACAAAATCTAAACCAATTCAAACACATCTTATTTCCAATCAAAGACCCAGTCAAAGCAAAAATTACTAACCGAAAAATTTTGAATCAATCTTCGACACACCCCCTTACTTCAAAATTGCAAACACCAAGTAAACTTCTGAAATACACATGCATGTGATATGGAATTGACTTCGCAAATAGATATGTTATTTGTTCATTTGTGTTACAGTACTCCAATTTTATTGATCCATTCACCACTAGATCTTTGATAAAATGAACTTGAATATCAACATGCTTCGTTCTTCCATGATGAGACGGATTTTTGGTCATCGCGATTGCTGCTTAGTTGTCGCAATATATTGTAATAGCTTCAATCTGATCTTGATAAACATCAGCAAGAATCCTTCTCAGTCATACTCCTTGACATGCTGAAGCAGTTGCACCTGCATATTCTGCTTCTGATGAAGATAATGCTATGGTACTTTGCTTCTTTGAAGATCAGGAAACAGCAGCAGAACCCAGATGAAAAATGAATCTGGATGTACTTCTTCGATCCTCTAAACAGCTTGCCCAATCACTGCCAGTATAACCCATCAATTTGAAATCTAATGTTCTACCATACCATAGTCCATAATCAATCATTCCTGCTACATATCAAAGAACTCTTTTTGCTGCACCAATATGATGTTTTGTAGGCTTGCGCATAAATCTAGAAATCACCCCAACTGAGAATCAAATGTCTGGACGAGTATGGGTTAGATAAATTAACCCACCCATCAAGCTTTTAAAATAACTTGGATCTGCTACTTCAGTGTCAACCTGCAACTTATCATTTAAGTTCATAGGAGTTTTAGCAGCATTACAACCTAACATGTTGAACCTTTTAAGAGATCAGATGCATACTTTTTCTATGTAACAAATATTCCATCTTCAAGCTATATTACCTCTAATCCAAGATAATAATGTAGTAGCCCCAAATCTGACATATCAAATTTGCTTTTCATACAGACTTTGAATTCATCTATAAGAATAGACGAAGAACCCATATATATCATGTCATCCATGTAAAGGCAAACAATCAGAATATCATTTTTATCTTCCCTTTTTGTATAAAGTGTAGGTTCATTATTACTTCTTTCAAAGTCATTTTGAAGAAAATAAATCTATTTTACTGTACCATGCGCGTGGAGCCTGCTTCAACCCGTAGAGAGCTTTTCACAACTTGTAAACTTGTCGCTCTTTTCCAGAAATCAAGAAACCTTGTGGTTGAGAAACATACACTTCTTCTAGTAATTCTCTATTTAAAAATGCAGATTTTACATCAAATTGATATATCGGCCAATGTAAATGAGAAGCTAAAGCTAGCAGAGTTCTCACCGTTTCAAAACGTGCTACTGGAGAAAAGGTGTCATCATAATCCACTCCATATTCACAACAAGTCGTGCCTTGTGTTTTTGTATGCTACCATATGCGAAAAACTTGGTTCTGAAGACCTATTTACTCCAATAGCTTTCTTATTTGGTGGAAGATCTACCAATTCCCACGTTTCATTCCTTTTGATTGCTTCAACTTCTTCCACCATTGCCTTGCGCCACTCCTCTTTTTCTACCGCTTCTTCGTAAGTAACTGGATCAACGACAAACAAGACCTGACTGGTCACTGGTGTTGTAGATTTCAGCCAAAGACTTGAATTTCTTTGATGTAGTCTCAAGAGAACTATCAACTTGAGTTCTTGATACACTTGAAGAAGTTGAGTCTGGTATGTTAGGAGGTTTATACTGCTGCTCAAATGCTGATGAAGTTTCAATCTCTACAAGCAGTTTGAGTTGTGTCTCTTCCGACTTGCTGTCCAATTTCCAAATAGCTTCTTCATCAAATACTACATTCCTGCTAATGATTATCTTGCCACTCAAGGGATTATATAGCCTAAAAGCTTTAGATTGTACACAATAGCCAATGAAAACACATTTCACATATTTTTGATCAAGTTTATTGCGATTGTGTGAATCAATTAAAGAATAGGCTAAACAACCAAATACTTTCAAGTGGCTTACCCATGGCTTTCTCTCATACCAAGCTTCATATGGTGTCCTATTAAGAACAACCTTTGTAGGAGACAAATTTAGCAGATTCACAGCAGTGGAAACTCTTTCTGCCCGAAATTGGTCTGGTAATTCTTTCGCCTTTAACGAACTTCTGGCCATTTTGACAATCGTGCGATTTTTTCGTTCCACTACTCCATTTTGCTCCGGTATGTAAGGGGTTGTCAATTCTTTATGAAAACCTTGTTGTTCACAAAACTTATTGAATTCAAGTGAAACAAACTCTCCGCCCCTATCAGTGCGAAGTGTTTTGATATTCCCGCCACTTTGTTTCTCAACAACAACTTTAAATTTTTTTTAAAGACCTCAAAAGTTTTTGACTTGAACTCTAAAAAGTATACCCAACTCATGCGACTGAAGTCATCTGTAAACAACAAGAAATAACGACTCCAACCCAACGATGGTGTTTTCATCGGACCACATAAATCAGCATGCATAAGCTCTAAAACTTCAGTAACCCTTCTTGACTTCCCGATAGGAAATGGTATTTTACTATGTTTCCCATACACACATCCTTCACACACCCTTAAGGACTCAATTCTAGGCAATCCAAATACCATATTCTTATGACTCAATAACCTTAACCCTTTTTCATTTATGTGCCCATATCTTAAATGCCATAATGTTGACTCACTACACTTTTTGATTGCAAACGCACAATTTTCTACACTAGACACTTCAAGAGGAAAAAGTTTATTTGGTGCCATATAAACCTCAACAATAATGTTCTGTGTAATATTATCTCTTATTACACCCGTGTTATCCTCAAACACAATAAAGTACCCACTACCCATTAACTGCCCCACACTCAACAAGTTTTATTTTAAACTGGGGATAAAATAGACATTGTAAAGCAGTCTTACCTCACCATGTGTTCTTTGCACAGCCATAGTGCTTTTGCCTTCAACTTGCACTTTTTTGTCATCACCAAGCCTGACTTTCACCTTATACGACTCTTCAAGCTCCTTAAACAATGTCTTTACACTGGTCATATGATTAGAGCATCCACTATCTAGAAACTAGATATTACTTGAATTTGTAGTAATATCTTTATAAGCCATGAACAATTTGATCTCTTCCTCTTCTTCTGCATAATTTGCTTATGTATCTTTACTTCTGCATTCTACTTTAATATGCCCATATTGCTTGCAACTGTAACACTGGATATTACTTTTATAATTTTTCTATTGCCATTGCTCATCATGGTCGTTGTTCCATCCTCTGTCTCTGTCGCCTCTACTACCTCTGCCACGATAACCTCCACATCCTCTGCTTGACATCTTTCTCAAATCATCTTGCCGCTTAGATGATTCTCTAGTAACTTGAAAGGCCTTCTCTTCACTTTTGTCACTTGTTCTACTTAATCTTACTTCATGAGTCTGCAATGAACCCATGAGTTCATCAAACGTGTAATGTGCCAAGTCTTTCGACTCCTCTATTGCTGCAACTACATGATCGAATTTCGGAGTCAAGCTCCTCAGAACTTTAGTAACAACAGTTTCATCAGTAACATCTGCTTCATAAGACTTCATTTGATTTACAATCCCTGCTACACGAGATAGAAAATCTTGCACCGGTTCTCTATTTTTTATCTACAGTGTCTCAAATTCTCGCCGAAGCGATTGAAGCTTAACTGTCATCACCTTCGTTGAACTTTGAAATGTCGTCTTCAAGATTGTCCAATATTCCTTTGATGTTTCTGCCGCAGAAATTTTTGAGAAAATAGATTTGCGGACTGCTTGTTGAATGAAAAACAAGGCTTTAGAGTCATTTTTCTTGTTTTCTTTTAGCCGAGCCTCTTCGTCTTGTGCCAAATAACCATTTTCAATCAAATCCCACAGCTCTTATGACTTAAATAAGGTTTTCATTTTTATGCTCCAAAATTCATAACGATCACCTTTGAAAATAGGAATCGATGGCCGAGTAAGACTCATCCCATTGTTGGTTTCGTTTGTTCGCCATGCCCAACGACGAACCTGGCTCTAATACCACTTTTATTGGAGAATAAAACACTAATGCTCTATTCAAAGTAAAAAATAGAGTATAAACACATAGAACCAAAGAATGAATGGGATATTAGACAGGGTTATGCTGAGAACAAAGAAACTGTTTTATTCTACTTCGATGATTAAACTGATCGAGAATACAACCTTAATATAGGCTTTACACAGCAATAAAATATCAACAAAATAGGAATAAAATCTGAACTAAATCTGGCAGCAAATAAAAAAAAGTTACAAAATCTAAACCAATTCAAACACATCTTATTCCCAATTTAAGACTCACTCAAAGCAAAAACTACTAATCGACAAATATTGAATCAATCCTCGACAGAGGATTTGAGGAAAGTGTTTGATGAAATGGGTGTGAAAATAGTATATGCTCAAATGCAGTTTTGTTAAGTTATCGTGAAAGTAGATGTCGGGGTGAAGTAATTGAGTTGAGTTAGGTTAGGTTGATGCTTGCATTGGGCTTGGAGTGCATTGCTAAGGAAAAGCACTAGAATTACAACATTGCATTTCATTTTCATAAATATAGGGATGACATTTGACAAATATTTGTTGAATTACAATTTAGGGAACCACAATAGAACAAAAGAGGGAAGGCAAACTAATGGCAGAGAAGCTATCTCAGACTTCTTTCATAATTTTTCGTAGATTGAAATTGACTGTCAACGAGCATTCTTACTCTTACATAAAATGTTTGTTTTATAAATTTTTTGCAGTCTTGATTGAGATTCGGCTTCCGCCTCAATTGAGTTATTAAATCAGTGTGAGTTTATTTCGGAAATCTTTTTATCATCTTCATTGAGATAGAAATCTGGAATATCTTAATCTAGCCAATGTTTGCATTGTTAGTGCCATTATGTTGTTCAGGATTGTGGTTATTAGTTCTTCTCCCTTCTACAGGCACGGATAAAATGGACTCTAACAGATTGCTCTGATGGATCCTGATGTAAATAGAAAATGCATTGAGTAAAAAAAAATATATATATATATATATAATTTATTTGCAATATTCCAATTTCCTGTAAAATTAAAATACTCCAATTTCCTCATTGATTTTAGTGTCTTGGGTCTACTTTCTTCCTATTAAACTAACACTTTAATTTTTTATTTTTAAATAGAATTAAAACTAATTTTCCTCACAATTAGGGAGATGTATTTAAAAAAATTGATAGATAAAATATTAGATAATATTTTCAACTATTTTTATTTTTAATTTTCAATTCTATATAAAATCTTATCTTGGAAGTTATAAGTTGACATGAACTCAACTTTATCGATATATATGAATGGCTTTGCTATTTTTCTATTTCTTTTCTACTTACTTATTAGGGTTTTATATTTAAAGCGAGACTACATTCATTCAAACCCTAGTGGATGCATTCTCTCCCCTTGAAAATATGTCTTCAATTTTCAAAGAAGAACGAATCGATACAAGGTATTCTGGTTATATTGTCTTATGCAAATCCTGTATTTTATATTTTTTTTCCATCTTCAACGTTTCTTTTTAATTTTGTTTTAGCATTCGTGCGGCAGTCTTTGTCACACCCTGTGATTTACTTCAAGCCAATTGTTAAAGGAGATCTGTGTTCCCATCACCTCTCACTTTGCCTTAACTATACTCTGAACATTCCTCAGGTCAGGTGCATATATGGAAGAGAGATGACGGGTGCCGAGTCCGTCAGTAATTTAAATATCATGTAAACAACAAATTGATTGTAGTAAACAAGGTCGAATCCACAGAGAACGGTTATCAATTGTGTATTGTATACTGACCAAGTAATGTAAATGGGGGTTTGAAAAGTGGATTTGGACTGAATGCTAAAAACGCAAAATATTAACAATAAAATATATTAAAAGACCCAGCTAACCGATCATTTAATTAATGTATTGATCATTGATTCAAAAGATATCTCTATCGATTTTAATAACCACAGTTATAGTTATTGACAACGTGCCTAACAACCAATCTTTTCCTTAGTTATTAGACTGACCGGGTACGACCCTTCGAATCAATCACTAATCTAACACGTAGATTGCATTATAAACTAGAAAAGACCTGCGATCATAGCCAATGAATCAGTACGACAGTTCTTGAACTATGATTGTGGAACCTCAACACTATCTAGGTCAGATTAATTACGAATTATCTAACATGTAGTGTATTAGCCTACTCAATTAACCAATCGCGCGCTTAATCAATTAATCAAATAAAACTAACATGACCTTAGCTATGGGCACAGAGTGACCTTAACTATGGGCACAGAGACTACACAAATATTAAAAGATAAAGCAACGAAGCAAAGATCTCACAACACAAATTAATTAAACTGATCGTTTAGCTGGGCAGACTAGTTTAGCACCACATGGATGCTGTCAACATCATCGTCTAAATTTTAAACTGAACGTACAAAAGAAGAGAAACAGAGTGTTTTTATTCAAAACTAAAACTGACTAATTCTGATCATTCAGAGTAAATATATACTCTGTTACAAAACTGAAAATCATTAAAAATCTCCTCAGAATCCTTATTTAAAAGTTCTAAATTCAAAACATAAAAATCCTAAAAATCCTATCAGTTTATTTCTAAATAAGTCTTCAGATGAAATCTTGTTGACTTTGACTCTGCTTTGGCAATTGTTGTCATTAATCCTCAAAAACCTTCATATTTGTATAATTGCCTCAAATCTGTCCAAAATTACAAAAACAGGCAAATTAATAGCAAATCTTCAATAAGGTCCAAAAATAATAAACAAAATAGTGCATGAATAATGTCAATTTTATGCTTAATCAAGAGACCTGTGTATGGATTCTTGTATCTTTTGTGTTCTTTGATTATAGATACAGGTGATTTTGAACTGCTCCAGAAGTCTAAAGTTTTAGTCCGTGGAGATGGACCTGGACCATATTGGTCTTGGGTTGATGTGTTTGTGAGATTGAGAAGGAGATTGAAGATTTCTAATCAACGAGGCAGTGAAGATGAACGTCCATTCATTTGGGAGTTAGTGGATGATTGGGTTATTTTTTAGCTGAAATTACGTTGAGCAGCAGCGAACTAATTTTCACTAATTTCACATTAAACAATAGCGACTTTTGAAAAATGTTACACCAGTTAACTTAACTTTACTGTGTCGTATTTGACATTTTATTTGTGTGCATTTGATCTGTTAGCTATGTTAAGTTTTAGCTGAAAATATTATCGGATTTTTTAAATTTAAATATTTATATTTAAAAAAATAAAATAATAATAAATATTATAAAAGTTGTTTTTAATAAAATAATAATAAAATAATATTTTTTAAAAAATATTTTATTATAAAATACACATTTAAATTTAAAATACTTAGGTTAAATATTATTTATTGTTCCATTATCAACTAAAGTGATTATCTTTAAATTTAATTTCTCATTACTTGAAGTATTTTAAATTAGGGAGATTTCCAAAAATCAACCGCAGGTTTGACAAATTAGCCAAAAAATCAACCGCAGGTTTGACAAATTAGCCAAAAAATCAACCGCAGGTTTGCCAAATTTGACAAATTAGCCAAAAAATCAACCGCAGGTTTGACAAATTTGACAAATTAGCCAAAAAACCAACCGCAGGTTTGACAAATTAGCCAAAAAACCAACCGCAGGTTTGACTAATTAGCCAAAAACCAACAGCCGTCAGTTCATGAATAGTAACCAGAGATATTTTTGTAATTTTTTATTTTTAAAAATTATTTTTTAATTTTCTTTTGCTTTATAATTATTTTTTATTTTTTTAAAATTAAAAATTACCAAAATACACCTAGTTACTGTTCATCATCTGTCGGATGAACAGTAAAATGGATGGAAACTGTCAAAATGTTGGTTTTTGGCCAAAAATAAAAAATTCGTTGGTTTTTGGTTAATTTTTCAAACATGCGGTTGGTTTTTGGAAATAACCCTTTAAATTAAAATGTGTAATTTATATTTTTTTTTTAAAAAATTAATTTATTATTATTTTATTTTTAAAAAATACTTTTATAATATTTATTATTATTTTAATTTTTTAAAAAAGTATAAATATTTAAATTTAAAATATCAGGTAACATTTTCAGATGAAACTTAATACAGGTAACAGGTCAAATTCACATAAGTAACAGGTCAAATGTGTTGACTAACGACAAAGTTAACGGTTTCAAAAGTCGCTATTGTTTAGTGTGAAATTAGTGAAAAGTGGTTCACATCGTAATATTGCAAAAACTCGCTGTTGCTAAGTGTGATTTGCCCTATTTTTTATAGTAAGGCTTCTGATTTTTGGACGAAACTTTGTTGTTGTTTGCCTTTAAACTGATGGAATGGATTCGTGATTTATGGTTATAAGTATATACTATCTGTTCTCGTATTGACTTGGATGCAATCAAGATATGGGAATCGATGTCTAGAAATCCACTATGCTACCTTGATGTTTTCTTTTTAGTAATAATAATTTATTGTAATAAGGATATATTGAGGATTGTTTTTTATAAGGTTAAGGATTTTGTTGACCAAACTTTATTGTTGTTTACTTTCTGATTGATGGAGTGGATTCCAATTTTTAAGTTTTTTTTAATAAGTTTTCGTTCTAGTAATGATAATTTCGGTTTATAAGGATAATATTATGGAGTTTTATATTTGTTTGATTTCAATTGTGGTGCATGTTATCTTATGTGTTGAAAGAAAAAGAAAACTACTGTCTACATTGGGTGTCAATGAATTTTAGTAAAATTACATATGTGAACTCATTTTCATTTATTTCACATAAAACACTAACAAGTTGTGAATAATGATGCAATTGGTTTTATGGTAAATATTTTTATACTCCAACATCCGGGCGTCAAAACCCCCCTCCCCGGTCCTGGCCAACACCATGGCGGGGTGTCCAGTTCACCACTCGAGTGTCCCGTTCACCACATCAACAGATGCATATTAACATATGTTGTTCCTTACTATTCATATAAACAATCTTTCATTTCATATGATGACATTTAACATTCCATAATCATATCATGTAATCAAACATTCAAATAGTGTACAAGTATCCCAACAAAATAAAATACATTTAATAAACATATAAAGTTTACAAAATTTGCTAAGGTAAAAATGATAATTTATCAAAATCATGAAGTGCATGTAAAAGATAAATGGGTCTCGAAGGGTATTCACTTCCTTCGCATATTGCTCAATCACCTGGATTGCTATTCAAGCATAAATAGAAAAAGAAAACAAAACTAAAATAAAGGAGGGTTAGGCTATCGTTGCCTAATTCACAATTTCATGTCTTAACAGAGACATACAATCGTGCTCTTAACTTATATAGCAAATGATGGCACATAAATGCATGTAAAGGAGTCGTTACTGTCCACTATATCACGAAAGTCATACATACAAGGCATCCTTAAGATCCAAGTGTGCAACAACATGTAACAAACATTTTGTGAGATCATAATAAAGCTTAACTTATCCATTTTTCATGTTAAAATAAAAAAACAAATGTTACTTGCTCCGGTAGTAATGACCCAAAATATTTCACTTAAGTCGGATTAATTCTTATTATGCATGTTATGATAAGACTAAAAGGGTAAAAGTGCCAATTTTGTTCATGGGGACTGACAATGAAGTACAAAATCACCATTGAATGGATTTAGAAGATTTGGTGAAGAATTTGAGAAAAGTCAACTAAAGTCAAAGCTGAGTGGAAAAAGTCAACTTTTAGTCAACCTGGCATGAGCGCGACAAGCGCAATCGCGACAAGTGAACCATTTGCTTGTCACCAAGATGCTGGTTGATGCTGAAGAATGATAATCTCTATGCTAAATGCGACAAGCGAACCATTCGCTCGTCGCCAAGACACTGTCTAAAAACTAGTATTCTCTAATGTAGATTGCAACAAGCAGAGTGCGACAAGTAAACCATTCGCTTGTCATCAAGACATTATTTTTCAAAATATTATTGGACGTCTCTTAGTCTGACTATTTGAGCAATTTGCTCAGTTTCAAACTGCGACCGAATGATACCAGAATGCAGCCAAATTTTAAACACATCTATGGACATCAAATAACACATTTAAACAAATCAAATTTCAAGTGACCCAACCTTTTGGGCTCACGATACTGCATAATTGACCTGTATGGTCAACTTGTTGCAATAATGTCAAGTTTTCCAATTATGCAAGTTTAAGTCATCTAAACCATACCATACCATAGTCAAACAACATAATTGAACTCAAACATATCCAAATTTACAATCATGTTAAATAAGACAATAATTATCATCTTTCATCATGAATTACTTGTTAGAAAAATTTTAAATATTGATGCCCAATCAACCACTTTAGAATCGAAAACAAGAATCATTATGGACGGAAGTCTCAGAATGGGCAAACCTGTAATTAAACAGAAGTTTTAAAATGATCCTAACACCTCAAGGATGTGTCAGATCCATATTTGGATCATCATCTTATGATGGATATAACTGTAAAAAGAACAGAGTCGTCACCCCATATTGAACAACTAAGTTCTTATGGTTTCAAGCCTAACCACAAACCAATGTGTCGTAGTACTTCCAATTTCCTTAGGCATGTCTTTCATTCTATCTAAGAGCAAGTCTAAAGACATTAGGTGGTTATCGAACCTTGATTAGTCAATTAATGAGAACATCATCTATCCATATATTCTTTTATCACATAGCACATTTGCATATTTTCGACCTAACCAAGGGCATAAACTCATTCAATATTCATGTCATCAATCTATAATTCATCCACACATAAAATTTATCAAACCATGAGCACCATCACAACATTACCAACATTTATCAAAATGTTCAAGATAGTTCCCCATTATTCAAGCATGTGTAATTCTATAGTTAAGACTCAACAAAACCTATCCATCAATTACCATATCATTATCCAAACACAACTTTCATCACATATATCACAACCAAGCCATTTTCATTATTATAAGTCATTTAAGACTCGGTGAGGCAAACATAAAGCCTAACATCATTTCTAATGCAATAGCTATGTTATAGCACATATCAACCAATTAAACAAGTAATGGAGATCGTAAAACTGAATTAACAATCTTGTTCCTTAAGCTCCAAGTAAGTTTTCCTCCCTTCCCAAGTCACCCTCTTATTGGTTTCCTATAAACTATCCAAGAGAAAAAATCAACACAATGACCATTCTTAATATAACACAAGATTATTTCACAAAACTCATAGGCAATACTTAGTAGAGACATTAGACTTATAACACTAGAACCTAATTGGAAGCAAAGATATTGGAATTGACTAAAAAATCAACTCGAAATCAACTCTAATTCATACTAATACCAAGACCAAGCACTAAATCAAAAATGAAAGATTGTTGAGTGATAAGGTAAATTTATACCTTTAACTTGTGAGCTTTAAATCCTTTTAGAACACCTAATAAGTAATAAATATAGTGTTTGGGATTGTAGAGTAAGCAAAGGTGAAGTGTTTGTGGTGGTTGTGTGTATTAATGGAGGGTTTCAAGTTAGGGTTTAGGTGGAAGTGAAAAAATATGTAAAATGGAAGGTGAGTGAGAGTGGTGAGTTCTTGGTAGGGGAGATGAATAGTAATCTGAATTGGGGATTCTTAAAAGTGAGGTTGGGTATGATTATTTTGGGGGCCTTCAATTGGGTTGGGCCAAAATTGGGCTCAATCCAATTTTAGATCTAGTTCCTTACTGAAACATTTCTTAACACTTTGATGCATCCCCAAAAATTTATTTTAGTACTTTAAATAATAAAAAAAGACCTCCAAATTTAAAATTTATATTTTTTCTCAAAATGATAAATTTATGATTTTGCGAAAATTAACGTTTTTACTCGAGAATAATAATTTTCAAAATTAGCAAATTAGATTAACTCAAAGCTTCCAATTACATCTAGAAGTCTCTAATCCTACTTGCCTAAGTTTTATAATCACTCTTAATCACCTTAGTCGGAATTCTTTAGAGTGGAAAAGTCAAAATAGTCAAAAGAAAATATGACTCGGTTTTTCGAACGCCATACACATAAAAGCATGCTTCTTATTTTAGTTAATCATATATGAGTACATAAATGCCTTTAGAATTGTTCAAACATCAATGATCAAATCATTAGGATCAACATCACACAAGAAATTAGCGTTTAGAGACCTAAAAAGCTATTTGGTGTTTTAGTCCACGCCATGATAACCTTGACTGGACCATCTGAACTCAGACCAGGGCATCATAAACTGTATCGTGACTTTTTGGCATCTTGGTCCCCACCTTGTTTCGTCAAAACTAGTACCGAGAGTTTCTGACATCTTTCATTTTACCTTACTTATACTCTTAACATACCTCATGTATAGATGAATGTTATTTGTTATCAGAAATGGTGAATATTATGGAGTTAGAGAGTAGATATTTGTTGGGAAAATACGGCTAGCTCTGATACCACTTGTTGAACAAATCGGTGATCCAATGCAGCAGAGACGAGTATTGGTAATCACAAAGTAAAACAACATACACAAGGCAAGAAATAGAGATAGAAAATAAGACACAAGGTTTTTACGTGGAAACCCAAAACGGGAAAAAATCACGGCCGTCAGGACGATGAGAGACTAATTCACTATGTAACAATAAAGCAACAGTTACAACCAGAATATCACTCTCTCACCCCCCAACCCAATTACATTGGTCACAGTCTCACATACAAGCTCTCATCACATGGCTCTCACAGGATAACAAGACTCGATCCTAGAACTCAAGATCTCCATGGTTCCTAGGCCTCCATGGGACACCTCCCAAATCTAACCAACTAGATCTACATTGTTTTCTCAGGATATCTAATAATAGATACAAGCACCATATTTATAGCATTAGATTACTTAATCACAAAGTAATCCTAAACCATTAAGAAAACCTTTTCCTATTTAGGATTCTCAAGGATCTCTTTCCTAATTAGAATCCCACATTAGGAAATACCATTCCTAATCAAATATGACACTTCCAAAACAGTCTTCAAGCCTTTTCCAAAATTACCAACCAATTATGGATACCGGAATATACCCAAATTTTCATCAAAATCCTAACAATATTACCACCATGCTTTCCATTATGCTTTGTCCTTACTCGCATGCTTTCTGAATAAACTTCTTGGAATGTCACCCATCATAAGATGGCTTCAAGTCAAGCACACTTAACTTTAATATTCTTAAGTTTTGGGTTCCGGCTAACCATGTGCACATTGGTGATAGGGATAAAAATTGAATTTTATTTAATTTTTCTTAATTTGGGATGTTACAAACATTGCAACTACCATGGCCTTTGTATATCGTTTCGTCAATTAACTTTAGAACTTTATCTAATTATTCACCTTTGCAAATCAAATAAACCCAAGTAACTATAATGTTTAGAGTTAGGATTAATGTTATACTCAGATTATTGATTCAAAATACTTGATTCCTAGTTCAACTTGTCCTATATGTCTAGAAGCTAAGATCACAATCACAAATATTACACTATCTGGTTTTCTTCCTAATACCAACATGGATTCAAAAAACTAAATCATTTTACTGAAATACCCATTTTTACCATGCACACCATGCATTGATGTCCACAACACAACATCCTTACTTCTTTAACCTCTTTGATCATATTCAAAATTCTAAATGCTTGCGAAATCAACCCGCATTTACTATACATTTTAATCAACGAGCTCTGCATAATCACATCAACTCCCCACAACCATGAACCTGTCTACCAAACTCAACATTCAATAGTCCAACATACAATGCAAATTATGTAAAATTATCACACTCCAAACTCAATGCAAGCATCAACTTAACTTTCTTAAAATGTTAAGGTTGTCTTGAACCATTAGGATTTTCTTTTAGAAATATTTTCCTATTTTGAGTTTGGATCTACTTTTTAATTATTTGATTCATTATTTCGGAAAGATTCGGTTGATTGTGTTCCTTAGTTGGTGATCACTATAAATATAGTTATGATCACTATAATATACTACCTCTGATCCAAAATAAGTGATGTTTTAGAGGGTTTGAAATTATCCCATATAAGTGATGTTTTAGATTTTCTAGATAAAAAGTTAAATAAATTTCCTGATATACCCTTATTTATCATTAGTAATTATTACTAAAATTAGAGTAAAAGAAGGAGAGAGAATAAATTTATGAGGGTTTATACAGTCATTTTCATTCTTTTCTTAATAAGAGTGAAAAAGTCTACAACTTCACTTATATTGGATCAGAGGGAGTAATTGTTTTGTGAAAAAGAAAATGTCTCGTCCATTTGGGGTGATGATAATTGAATTGGAGTCATACCTAGTGAGGGTTGTGATCATTTGGTTGGGGTATCATCATTAAAGAGATTTCGAGTATGGAGGTTAAGGTCTCGGTGTAATGAGATTTCGAGTATGGGGTTTGGATCTTGCCATAAGGAGATTTTGAGTATGGGAGTTAGGGTCTCGCTGTAAGGATATATCTCGTCATGGTTTAAGTTGTTCGTCTAAAAGAGATATTGATAGGTTATCTGATTTGACTTGGTATATATCTGTTTAAGTATGATTAAAAAAGACCACGGTTTTTTTTTTATTGAGAGAGAGTTGTTGGAATTATTTTATAATTTTTTCTCTATACTAAAGTTATTGTTCTTTTATGAATTAGACAATTTGTTTAATCATATTAAATATTATATTGGTTTATGTCTAATTGTCTTTATTGAATCAAATTTGAAATTAGAAAAAGAGAAATAAAACGTAAAATTCTGAACATAACTCCGTGTCTAAATAGGAATTTTGACAAGAAACTAAACTTTTTTAAGCATTAAATATATAATGGAAATTTAGAAATAACTAAAGCCAAATTAAACATATTATTAAAAAGTATTTTAAAGTAATTTATTTAATTATATATATATAATATTAATAATATTATTATTACTAAAAATACCATCTGATACCAATTTCTTAATTCAAAATAAATAAATAAATAAATAATCACTTAGTTAATTTACTGTTCTTTTAATATATTTATGATATGCCTTATTAAAAACCTAATCTACTAATATAAAATAATTGGTAAAAAATAAGTTATATTTATAATTGATAATTGGAATAATTTAAATAATATATTTGAAACAAATAAATTATTTTATAAAATGTAATATACATTCAATAATTGTAAAGATTATAGAATATATTATTTATACAATATTATCTTCATAACAAGCCTTCCATATATAAAACCAAATTACGTGTGAACATCTAATATTATCCATTTATTTTTTTCAAATTAGATCTCATGCACAATTATAAACAGTAATCAATATAAATTATAATAAAATTAGAGAATTTGTCGGCTTTGATCTGTAGCAAAACGAGGCCATTAAAATAATAATATTTACAAAAAAATGGTTGGACATACATGACAAAATTAAATCAAAATGTAATCATATATATTCCTTCTTATCATCTACATGACTCATGTGTTCATAAAATAATTGAATAAAAATATACAATTGACAAATTTTATATTTAAGATTATAATACTATAATATGCTTTTTTTTTTTTTTTTTTTTGCCCTTTTTTGGGCATCATAACATGTAGTAGTGCTTTGTTTTCTTTTCTGTAAGTATAGACATCATCATGTTCCAAGATCCCAAAACTTACATGTATATTCGATTTCACCATTAAATTATACTACATATCTATCTTTAATTAATTATAATGTCTGTATTTTAAAATCAATGTAGTATATAGTGTGTAACACATCATATTCTTCTCGAAACAATATATTCATATTCGAAGAAATATTATTTTTATTAATATGTATCTCTTTCAAAATTACATAACATTATTTAATATATAAATTTTAATAATATATATATAATATAATCTTCCTAAAATTATAGTCCAATCCATAGCTCAATTTGTACTATAAGAATTTTTATTTTTAAATTAATTAAGATTTTTACTTTACATAACGGTTATAAAATAATAAATAAAATGTGTATATTTTTTATTTTTATATATTTTTTAATCAGTTTGATTGTGAATTTCATTTTATTCAATTAGTGAAATTCAGTATTTAAAATTTACAGATAGGTATTTCTAGTGTATATATTTGTATTACTTAATATTTCATATTTTTTTAAATATTTTATTTTTTAGATAGTTATTTTTAGTTTATATATTTGTATTACTTAATACTTCATATTTTAATTTTTTTCCTTAATTATAATAAAATGTTATTATTATTAATATTCCATTATAAATTTATATATCACTTAAATAAATTTTTAAAAAATTCAAAAATAATTTTAATTTTGATAAAATTATTTAATAAGATGCAAATGTACCTCTAATAATTTGAAAAACTAGAAATAAAATGAAAAATTCATATTACTAATTATATTTCATAATCATAATCTGTTGATACAAATCCATCACAACTCCATTCCCTTTATAATCACTCTTATTCTTCTTACACAATCTCTCACACTCATCCCCACCGTCCTCCTCCGCCTCCACCTTTAACTCCGCCGTCAACCGCCGTTTACTCCTCACTACAACCGGCTGAACATCAACACTCGAACCAATCAAATGAGGAAAATTCAACTTGGCCTTCGACCCACGCATTTTAAACGCCGCTTTATCATACGCCACCGCCGCATCCTCCGCTGTCTCATACGTCCCTAACCATATCCTGGCCCCACTCCTCGTCGGATCCCTAATCTCCGCCGCGTACTTCCCCCACGGCCGCCTCCTAACTCCCTTGTACGACGACCTCGCCGCCGCCTGCTCTACATTCTTCGCTCCCGACGGAGGAGGAGATAACATCTCGCCGTCGTCGAGCAGGTACCGCCGTATCGACTCCAACATCATCAGATCGGACTCCTCTGAGTACATTTTCTTTTTAAGTGCTTGTGATTATTATTATTTATTTTAAATGGTTCACTATATGAAATTTGGAGGGCATACTCATTAGATTTTGTGTTTATATATACATAAGTTGTGATGTTTCGTGGAAGTTTCGTTTAATTAATTTTTATTAATCACGTGG
The DNA here is from genome assembly GCA_031304145.1 of Cardiospermum halicacabum. Lineage (NCBI taxonomy): Eukaryota > Viridiplantae > Streptophyta > Magnoliopsida > Sapindales > Sapindaceae > Cardiospermum > Cardiospermum halicacabum. The sequence goes on along the minus strand of CM062399.1, from coordinate 8,069,261 downwards.
TGAATTGTTTTGTTCAATATTTAATTAATTAATTATTATGAGTTCACATTCAGGTATTGTACTTTGTTGTTTAATTTAAAATTAGTGTTGAGTGGTTGATTACATTAAACAACAACTATCACTAAACCTGCTCATTTCATGTATAGTTTATATGGTGTGTTGTTCCATTAATGGAAAATTATTAAGAAATTTAATTAATTTATTGTGTAATTTTGTATTATTAGAAAGGTTTAGTTGGTGTGTTTTGTTTTATTTTTGTTTTTAATTATGTTTGATTGTGATCGACGTGTAGCTTTACTTTGTAAAATTCCCTTCTTCTTTTTTTAAATTAAACAATAAATAAATAATTGTTTTATTGGCATTTTGTTTTTAGTTTAGTTTTCATCTGGTACAGGTTAGAGACACAATACAGAGTTTGAAGATTTAGACAAGATTTTATTCAATTTTTAATTAAACTGACTTCACATGTGAATTTATGAATATACATATTAAACTAATAATAACAACAAAATTTCAAGTTCCAGGTTTTTCTTCAAAATGAGGCAAAAAAAAAAACGACTTTGTTTTATTTTTTATATTTTAAGTTTCAACTTCTGACTTCTTCTCCTATCTTCATGGAAGCTGGCTTATGTTTCCTTTTTATTACTTTTCAAGAAAAATATAATGACTCACATAGAGAAATATTTAAAAATATAAATATTTTTTTAAAAAAATATTTTAATAATCTTCTATACTGTGCTTTAAAACATTGGTAAATATTTCAGTATACTTGTAAAAATAATAATTTTAAAAATGGTAGGTAGAAATGATCATTGTACTCATGAAGCTGTGGCCACCTACTCATCTTAACTGTGAAGATTCAAGGTTATGTTGAGGGTTGAGATGGTAGAATTCATCTGGCCCATATTTAATTTATAAAGTTAAATTGTGTAAAAATTATACAATTTAACTATAAATTAAATTTCAACTGGATATATTAATATTTATCTTCTTTTATTTATTTTGAATTTTTTTATTAATTTATATTTACAACTAGAAAATATAACTATATGAATTAATTTTAATTAAACTATAAATGATATTCATATTTATGTTCGATTTATTATAAATTCTTGTTAGATTTATTATAAATTCTTATAGTAATAGTTGATATGATTAAATAATTACAAACAAAATTATTTAATAATTATTTTTTATGTATACTTCTTCTGTTTTTTTTTACTTACTACATTTTTTGTTTACACGCTATTCGAAACTTAATTTTAACGATAAATATATTTAATTATACACAATTAAAAATTTATAATAATTTCATATTCAAAAAGTAGACATTAAGACGAATAAAACAATATTTCACTTGAGTATATTTTATTTTATATATAAATAACAATATCTGAAATAAGATTATAGATGAATAGTACTATTCAAATGTAGCCACTAAATATAAAGGAAGATAGTATAAATGTAGCCACTAAATAAAAAGGGAGATAGTATATAGTTATCGAATACACGTAGAATCGATCTTGATATTCACAATTTTTTGTTTTCACCTAGTAAATATAAGCTTTTATTCTACTCTTATTTTGATTTGAATTGTATCCAAATGTTTTAATTATCCAACCCTGATTATCCAAATATTCTTACTTAGGCTGAGTTGTATTTGGATTGAAAAATATTACCAAATAACTATTCTTAATTTTAATATATCAATATATATAATACTAAAATATAATTAAATTAACTCTATAATTTAATATATTATATATATATATCAAAATTTTCACATAAATTTTAAAAAATTTAAATTCTTTCCAACTATTTTTAAGATTGTAACCTATAGTACTCACGGTGATCATTAAATCATAGTTAGAAAGTGTTAAAGAAAGACTTTTTCTATTGTTTTGTGTTTTACAATACCATGAAGATTTACGCTTTAAAAGGATTCCTGTGGTTGTAGGGTGTTTATGAATGAATTTTTAGCCTCCAAGATTTTTGGAAGGAAATTATCTCCTAATAATTGAAATTTCAACAGAATTATAGCTATTTATTTTTCTGTATGATTATTTTTTTTAATTTTAATTGTTTTGGTATTTAAATGATTAAACAATATTATATTTCATTATTATTTAATCATTAATAATTTAAAGTTTATTTTGGACAGTTAGCCCCATATGGACTTCAAGTTACATGACTACTTCATTTTGCACCTACTTTTTTCAAGTAAGAATGGGTTAGTTTTGACCTAAAGTCAGATTTCCCCCTAGGTTCTCATGTCGACCCTAAATCTTCATTTTAACCCTATTCATTTTGTGTCTAAACCTGTATTTCGACACTAAGCCGTCATTTCGGCGTTAAAGAATTTATTTCGACCATAAACCTTCATTTCAACAATAAGCTTCCATTGGCCCTAAGGCATCACTTCAATCCTAAGGTATTATTTCGACCCTAAACCTTTATTTTGGCCATAATGTATTTATTTTGCCCTAAAGCCTTTATTTTGCCCCTAAAATTTTTATCTTGGTCATAAGCCTGCACTTCGATCCTAAAACCTTCATTTCGACGTTAATTACTTGGATTTAGTAATTGCACCATCTTCAAAACCTTTCGACCGAAGCCTTTCTGATACCAAATAAGGTTAATGTGGAGTTTATTCTTAAAGCTCTTCAATCGAAGGTTTAATAATTGAAGATCTCGGATCTCTACTGAACCGTTCAATTTAAGACCAAGCATCTTGAAAATGACTTCTTAAAATTTAAACCTGGGATCTTTAGTTCATTTTCTAGTTAATTAATTAGTGACAACCATAAATAAATTAATAAAAAAAAAAGTTTATTTAAGAGGTTTTTCAAATTTTATTGATTTTTTTATGTTAAACTATAAATGTTAAGTGAGAACCATCATTTGATCTATTTCTTGAAATTCTACCAAAAATTTTTATATGGGTTATAATATTAACATTTTCTTCCTAAAAAATTTATTTAGAAAAATGATAACTTGAAAAATTATATAATAAAATTAACAATATCTTAAAGTTTTGTGGAATTTTTTAAAATTATTATATATATATATATACTCAACAAGCAAGCAGATAGAATCTATCTGACACCCACACAGTAAAGATACCCCATCACAAACAATAATCTAAACAACACAAAACAAGATAAGCTAATAACAATAATAATCTTATTGATAATCAAAGAATTCCAACTCAATCCCAAAAATACACTCAAATCAAACCCACAAATCCGATTTCAACAACATCTGTTGATACAAATCCAAAACCTCACCACCTCCACTCTTCTTCACTCTCTTACTCATCCGACTCTCATCGGAACAACAAGAAGAAGATGAAGAAGCCGAAGAAGAACCACCACCATCACAATGGTCCTCCATTGATGGTGATAACGACCTCCGTTTATTTCTCACCCTAATTGGCTTGACAACAACATTAGACCCAACCAAATGAGGAAAATTAAGCTTAGCTTTAGCGCCTCTCATTTTAAAAGCCGCTTGGTCATAAGCTAAAGCTGCATCTTCAGGTGTCTCATAAGTTCCAAGCCATATTCGAGCTCCGTTTCTCTTCGGATCTCTTATCTCCGCCGCGTATTTCCCCCACGGCCGTCTCCTCACTCCTTTGTACGACACCCCTTTTGCCTCAACCGCCGCCGCCGCCGGCTTGACGACTTCACACTCATCCAATACTTGATCTATTGTCACATACCCGACATTTATCGCCTCGTGTAACGCCTTATATGCCTCTGTATCATTATTCATTGAAAAATCGAAATCGTCGCTTAATAGATGTTGTGTTATTGAATCTAGGATTATCAAGTCGGAATCTAGATTGTTTGGTTGATACATTTTATGTTTTTTTTTTGAAGATGATGGGGATTGGGGTGTGGAGTGATGTGGTTTTATATGGAGAGGAGAGAGTGTTGTTCTGAGAAATTTCTTATTGTGAAATTGAACATGTGAGGTTTTGATTAGTTTAATGTTTCGTTGGTTTGTTGGGAATATATAAATATAATATGGGTATTGTTATTTTAATGTTTGAGTGGAGTGAGAGGGAATTTAATTGGATTTTTATTAGATATCGAGTGAACTTTCCATGAAGTAGAAGCAAATGTTTTTTAGTGTATTCATGTTGGTAATTACAAGGTGTACTAGGAGATGAGTGTATCATCTTGTTGGATTCTTTGTGATTTTGATATTTCAATTTAAATAGAGAGAAATTAATAATAGGTTTATATATATATATATATATATATATATATATTATTTTTTAAATTTTGAATTTTATTTATAAATTCAATTTTAAAATTTATCAAATATAAGTTTTGTAAAGGCGGTTTACATTCCAGTTATTATGCTTTCAATTTTATTCTCGATTTAAAATTCTTTTCAAAAATCATTTTCTAATCTAAATTTAGCACTGTCTATTTCAAAATCAACCCTTCTAAAGACTTATTTTTTCAAAGTTTTGAAAATAAACTTATAAATAAAATTCAAATTTTAAATGATAAATTTTAAATAACTTCACACGGATGGATGGATATATATATATATATATATATATATATATTCAATGCTAATTTTTTTATATATATTTTGTCAAAATAAATGTTCAATAATATTTTTAAAAGTAATATTTAGTATGTTTATAAAAAAATATTTTAATAATTTTTAAATATTATTTAAATCACTATTTTAAAATATTTTACATTTAGTATTAAAAATACAATTTAAATAATTATATATATTTTAAATATACATATTTAATATCTATTTAACCCGTTAAACCTACCACTAAACAGTTGATTATTCCGACCAATCACTATACAGTTGATTATTCCGACCCATCACTATTTAAAAGATTATTAAAATTTTATTTTAATCCCAACTAACGATATATATTATTTATAATTGTTAATTTCACAATGAATTATAAAATATTTATAAAATATATAATTAAAAATTTAGAATAATAAGAATATTATTATTATTATTGTTTTAGAAGGAATTGTTATTATTGTTATTATTAATAAGATTATTAATAAGTTCAGTGGTGTAATTCGCAAATATAGCAATCACAATATTATCTAATCATTCACAATAAAAGGATTATAAATGTAGTTAATAAAATCAAATCCTTTACTTAATTATTGAAACTTTCATCTATATATATTAAGTATATTACGACACCCATCATTTCCAATCAACCAAGGAACCACAGTAGAAATTACCTCGTACTATAAACATCACGTTTGGTAAAAACTTGTCGTCTATTTTAAAACAGATTCAACTATTTAAATAAACTAATTAATAAATTATTCCCTTACCAAAAAATAACCCACCTTATCGAATTAATTAATTAAAAGTATATTACGACACCCATCATTTCCAAACCACTTTTAATTATTTTCTAAATTTTCGTATAAATTGTTTGTATGCACAAAACAGCAAAAATTATTATTATTATTATTATTATTATTATTATTATTATTATTATTATTATTTATTGGATAATCAAAAAGTTCAGGAAGGTTTATTTTATTATTTCAGTTTTTTTAATTTTATTATTAATAGAATATTAAAATTTTTGAAAAAATATTTTAAATTTAAGTAAAATTTTAAAGCCGAATTTAATAATAATAATTTTTCGGATAAAAATTATTAAAAATTAATTTTTTAATATTTTTATTTTATCCTAATTATCAATGGACCACTACACTAAATCTGTCTTTCAAAATTTTATTAATATTTAAAATTATTTTTAAAAATATTAATATTTTTTATGGTACTATTAATAAAAAAATAATAAAACCGAAATGTTAAAATGAGAAACAACTCAAATCTTCATCGAATTTTTTTTAGTTTTATAAAAACTTGAATTAGGTTAAATAATTTAACGACTACAGTACAATATTGATATTATAAATTTGTTGTGTTAATGCATATCCAAACGGATCTACTTTACAACCGAGCTTCCATAGAACCATCATGTGTGCCATAATCTGACCACGTGGGCACGAATATTTTTATTTTTAATTAAATTTTGAATTCATTGTCTTATTTATTGTTGTTGTCTTTAAAATAAAATAATGTAAATAATCATATGGGCATAACATGGATCAGAATTATTGCTTACATTTAATCTAGAAATTATGTACTTGGAAAATATGCTAATGGCACTAAGGAATTAATTAATTAACTTGTAATTAAGCATCAAATAATGAAGGTAAATCTTGTAAAAGATAGGAATATGAGTTGAATTGTTATTATTGTGAATAGTGCGTTAATGGTACTGTTTTTGTGGGAATATAGTTACAACTTGTTGAAAATTTATAACCAATAGTTTTGAATAGTATAGTTATTTTTTTAAAATAAGATTATTAAATAGTAATGACGAGGGTATAATTATTTTTTTCCCTGCAAATGGTTAAAATTTGAATGAGAATATATTTAATTGTAATTTATGCCGAATTTAAATTTAAAAAATAATAATAATCATGCAAAAAGTAGATTTTTTAGACCATTAGACATTTCGTTCCAGATTAAGAATGTGGATTATTTTATATAAATATATTATTAATGGTCTCATATATAGGATAATTATTAAAATTTTTAAAAAGATTTATTAATTAAATGGATATAGTAATGGAAAATAATAATTAATAATATTTAAAAAAATGAAAAATAACATTTTGATTGGGACAAATTACTTTAATAGATATCACATTCTCACTGGAACGGAGGGAGCCATTTTTAAAATAATGGAGTCGCAGGTAATCGTTATGTAATTTGTCTAAATTTCTTTTGAAATTGATGGACCAATTTATTTTCACAATGTAAAAATTTATATAGACTTAAAGAGAAATTTACTATTAAATTTTTTATAAAATAATATTATTTTATTCCTAAATTTTAAAAATATAATTGGTTTATTTTATTTTAATATAATATTAATTTATAAATATCTTTAAAATGAATATGCAATTGCATTAGATTAAAAAAAATCGAGTATAAAAAAATATCTAAACTAAGTTAAATCCAGTAAAATCATTAAAATTTTATTGGTTTGTCATAGGTATAGCAAATGGAATCACCAAAATCGACCATTTGCCGAAGTTTAATTGAATTTTATTTTTAAATTGTAAGAAAAAAGATAAAATAAATTATTTTAAAAGCTAAGCGATATTTTAATTTTAATTTTTTTAAACATTTAAGAGTTTAATTTACTTCCCATTTTAAAAGAATTATTCACCATTTATATTTTAAATTAAATTTTATATATTTCATTTAACTATTAAAAAACTCTTAACAAAATTTAAATAACATTTCGCTCTCCGATAAAAATTGCTTATAAAATAATTTTAAAAAAAATATTTTTTTAATTTTTAATATGAAATAATATTTTTCAAAATATATTTTAAAATTTTATAATAATAATAATAATAATAATATAAAATATATCAATATTTCATGTATAGCTATTAAAGCATCTCAATTTCTCCACGGACAAGTCAGCGAATTTTTTTAAAAATTGATCTCAAGTGGCATACTTTATTATTCACACGGTGAACTTCAACGGCTATTTGTATTATTTGTGGAGGATTAAATCCACAGCCAATTAATCTAAATAAATATTATTATATTATTTTATTAAATTAATCTTATCATCCCTCGACGGGGTTTAATTTAATTAAAATTCTAATAATCATAAAAATAAAAAATATACATTAGACGGTGACTACTTTTAAACATTCAACCACGTCATGATTCACGTCCTCACTTTTCACGGCACAACATTTCACGTCCACGTGCTCTTAGCTTATCAAAATATTATTCCTCACGGGGAGAACAAACAAGCCTCCTCCAAACCAAACCAAAACTTACACAAATCAAAACACATTATCAATAATCATTCCAACTGAAACTCTGATTTCCTTCTTAACATACATCAACAACTCAATCACCGTCATTATTATTATTAATATTATTATTCCTCCGTTTACTACCACTCTCCTCCGCCGGCAACCGCCGCTTAGGACTCACCCTCACCGGCTGATGAACACCCGGCGACCCAATCAAATGAGGAAAATTCAACTTGGCTTTAGACCCACGCATTTTAAAAGCCGCTTGATCATAAGCCAAAGCTGCATCCTCCGAACTCTCATACGTCCCCAACCATATCCTGGCCCCACTCCTCGCCGGATCCCTTATCTCCGCCGCGTACTTCCCCACGGCCTCCTCCTCACCCCCTTGTACCCCACCTTAGATGGAGTTCGAGACACTACTGTTTCATATTGTCCGCTTTCCGTCAGAGTCGAGTTCTGTGTTAGACGAGGAACATCCACGTTGACATTGGTCGGATTATTATTGATGTAGGGATTCCATCCACTGTGAACAGCCTCACGTAAGGCACCGTACACCACCATATCATCCGAATCCTCCATTTTTAACGGCAAATCACCCCATTTTTCCGTTAAAAAAACTCCGTTAAAGCTTGGACTTCTACCATAATTTGGATTTGTGTTTGTTTCTTCTTCTTTACTCATTTGGCTATGGAGAAGAAGAAGACTAGAATGGTTTTGATTTTTAAGGAATAGAGAATCATTGTATGTATGGGGGTTTGTGTGGTTCTTGGAAGGTTCTTATGGTTTTGTTGACTATGGCTTTATGCATGTGTTACACGTTCTATATTATATTATTGTATGTAGAAGAAGGAAGGAAGGAAGGATCTATGATGTTTTCCAATTATGAACGGTTTATAATGAAATTTTGTTGTTTTTAGGAATGATTTAGTGAGGAATTTTTTTGTGGGTTTTGAAATTTTGTTTTATTTTGACTGATAATTGAATGAAGTATGGGCATGTATATTCATATTAACGTGTTGAAGAAAATAAATAAGTACATAATGATGTCTATAATCTTGTAGCTCACTGTTGCCGGCCATTTATATATTTCAACCCAGTCAATTTAGTAAAAAAATTTGCAAAAATATTAAAATAAAAGGGTGAAAATTAAATTTAATTCAATTAGATTTATTTTTAATTAGAATGAATTCAAATATATATATATATATATATATATTTAAGTTCAATAAATTTAAATTATAATTATTTAAAATAAGGGTTATTTCCAAAAACACCCCATTTTTTCAAATGTTTTACTTTGAGCACCCAATTTTGAAAAGTTTTGGAAAATCACCCAAAATCAAAACTACTAGTGGTTTTAGTATTTTTTTGAGCGGTTTTAGTGTTGTATGAGTGGTTTTGAAATTCTATATGCTTTAATTTGGAGATTCGGAAATTCTCTAAAACCAAAATTACTTATACAATACCAAAACCGCTCACAAAAATACATTTTTGGGTTGTTTTCCAAAACTTTTCAAAATCGGGTGCTCAAAGTGAAACATTTGAAAAAATGAGGTATTTTTGGAAATAATCCTTTAAAATAATATATTTAACTTGATATTATATTTTATTTTAAGTTAAACTATTTATATTGTATACATCCATTAATAGATCTGGAATTAATTTATGAATAAATAAATTAAATGTATTTAAATTTTAAACTCAAATTATAATAATTTATTAATTAAATATATAAATATAAATTTAATTTATTAATTTAAAATCTAAAATTTTAAATTTATTAAATAATTTATCAAATAAATTAAAATTTTGTCAAACCAAATTACAACTCTATAGTTGTATTTCTCTCCTTCATAACACTATTTTATATTTAGAATTTTTTAAAATTATTTAAAAGTTGATTTTCATGAAAAGATAATTAGGACTAGCAAAAGATAGCATCGGTCCGGGTTAGGTCCGATCTACCTTCAACACGTATTCAGTGGAGGTAATTCTCCGATTAAAAATTCGAACGAATTCAAATTATTTGGCTCCAACTTAAATATGATTGGATTTATACATCGATTTATTTATAAAATAATATTTTAAATTTTTAACAAACATACCATATAATAAATATTTAAAAATATAGTATTTATCAAATATTTAAAATACTTACAAAACTACGTACCTATCTAACCATATAAATTAACTCTATGTCTAAAAATTAATATTTATTAAATCATTTTTACTTTATATATTTTTAAAAATATTTCAAAATAGCATAATACTTTACTAAAAAAGATATTAAAAAATAAAATATTATATTATAATATTATAGATATATAAATATGATTGTAACAAATTAATAAAAATGGGATAGATCCATTAATTCAAACAAATTAACATACTTTTTATTTCAAATTCAATTTAAATAATTATATTTTAACAGTCTCAAATTCGATCCAAAATTTTTAAATAAAAATAGATTAAAATCCAGTCACATATCATTTTATTGTAAGGGTGAGGAGAAAAAAAAATCAAAACCAAATCACTCTACTTGATTCAGATAGATTTTTTAATAAATTGCGGTCCTAAACTTTAAATCCTAAACCCATTTTAACAGTAAAAATATTGGTTTTTAGTGCTTCGAAATTTTCACATAATTCATTTTAATTCGAACTAAAAACTTTAATTAAATTAATTCTTTTTTTTTTTTTAATTGTTGAACAAGCTGAACCGAATTGTTATTTTTTTATTTAATTTGATTTGATTCAATTTCTTTTTATTTATTTATTTATTTTTATAAAATTCAAAAAAATTACTCAGATCGATTGGACGGAAAATTGAACCCAATTGTGCCCGCTCCTAATTGGCAGGGAGCTTCATATGCAGTTCTTCTTCTGTTTCACTTTATTTAACATTAACAGGTCATGATCATGCACTTTATTTTAATCCACCACATATAAATACTCAATTCATTGACCTTTTTAATAATAAATTTATTACATGTGTTCTAATTGTATTTGATTTTACTTAAACCAACAAAGCAATAAAACCCGTTTTAATAGTATTTAATTGTACTTAAACGACTAATTGTATTGATTCAGAAATAGGGAACAAACCAACAAAACAATAGTAGGTGGTGAGAACTTTCATTAGCTCATATTTATTATTTGTGATAATTTTATATTAAAAGTAAATAAAATTGCGAGTTTGATAAAATATTTTTTAAAAAATAACTATTTATTAATCATTATTTAAATCTTACTAATTTGTTATAAAAACATTCCTGATTTTTTCAATAGAAACTTCAATTTTATTTAATGATTATTTATATAATTAGGGTTCAAACAATCTCTTTATTTTTACTTTTTTTATTTATAGAAAACTATTTATGATCTTATCTAAATGATGAATGATGAAAAATAAAAGGAATATTTGCTATGATGTTACTATTTTTTAGATTTTATATTTTTTACATGCACAAAAATTCTCTTCATTCATGCATATATAAGATCCAATGAACAAGTTTTAATTGGGTGATTTTATATTATACAAATAATAGTAAATATTCTTTATTTAGAAAATAATTCATCTTACGTAAACAAAAAGGAGACATTAAAAATAAATAAAAACAAAACAACCAATCTGAAAAGGATTTTTATGTTTTGACTTTTGGAAGAAATTATTTGACTTTTGATCAAAGTCATGGAGGCTATAATTAATTCAACCATTGTTTAATATTAAAGCAAAATTGATTTTCTTTCCAAGATTATAGATTGATCTGGACCCCAACAGATTTTATTTTTTCTTTTTTTATATTTATTTATTTATCACCGATTTTTTTTCAAAGTCAATTCATAGTTTATTTTAATTAAACGTGTTGGTATTTTAATTTATTTTTGGTGAAGAAAACATGAATCATTTATGGAAACACGTCCACAAAGATTAGTTCATTTTGTTAACTTAGGGTAAATTTTTGTTAAGTTTGACCATTCATTATAAAAGAAGAAAAGAAAAATCATTTAAATATCATAAAAAATTAATTTAAAGTTTTTTAATGTAGAATATGACTATTTGTTTATACCTTTACATTATAGGATAATTTTATAGGATTTAATTAACTTTTTATTGATTAATTTTAATATAAAATAAGTAATTTACTGTTTTCAAGCTCAAATATAACTCGATACAATTTATTTAATAAGATAATATAACTTAACACGATTTATATATATATTTGTGAAGGATTTGATTGCGGTTTAAAATCAGATAAAATAATAGTGATGATAATTTTATACAGTATATATAGAATATCACAACTTTATAATCGATGAATACTCCGATAACTTTATCACGTACTTTTCGTATTAGATGTTCATCATGTTATCACTAAATTATCATTTTGATAAAATTAAAAATAATAAAATTTTGGGATAATTCTAAAAAATTCAGAGGGGTTTTAGAATTTTCTTTTTAAAAAAAATTGAAATAGCCAAATTGCTCTTTCATAATTTTTAATAATTTTAAATTTCTATTTTTATATATTTTTTAATTTTAAATTTTAATTAATGTTTTTTAAAAAAAATAAAAACTGTAATAACCAAATTACCTTTGTAGAAAAAAAGTCAAAATAAAATAGTAAAGAATAGTAAATTGGATTTTTACTGACTGCAAAGTGGCAAATTGGAAAAAAATTATATAGGTTTTTTAAGAAATTTCTGAAACACTTGTAGGTTTTTTTTAGGATTATTCCTAATACTTATTTTTATTAAAAAATATTAATATACTTTTATTATATTTTATTTATTTATTTTTAATTCGTAGACAACTGTTTTATTTCTTGTGAAAGTTTTTCGGTATTTTAGTCATTCATACTGATATCCTATTACTTATCGAGTTTTATCAAATGTAAGTTTAGTATTTTGTTACCCTATCATGTTACTTATGCGATAATCAACCAAATACAAAATATGGATAACTTAATCCTTATATAAAATTTTTATCCTAATCCTTTTCCTTCTACTATATTATGCTTATCCTATACGATAATTCATATGAGTTCTCAGTGCATTCAACTTAGGGTGCTTTAAATGACATGTTTATTTATAATTTTCACCGGCTACATCAATTATGTGAATAATATTTTAAAAATTAGAGTTTTAATGGCACCATCTTTATATTATATTATGTCTATTCTATGCAAGATTCCATATGAGCTCTTAGTATTCATTCAACTTAGGGTGCTTCAAATGACATGTTTATTTATAATTTTTTCACAGCTACATCAACGATGTGAATAATATTTTTAAAAATAGGATTTTAATGGCACCATCATTTAAAAATATTATGCTGACATGAAAATTTTTTAAATAGACTTAATCCATTATATTAAGTAGATATTGACTCAATTTTTTTATTGCTCAGGGAGTAACCCATTGGCTCCATGCCCATATGTTGGGCGTGAGGGGTGTGTGAAATCCCAGATTTACTTAGCTAAAGGGCTAATAGATTTTATATAACGATTAGGGCAATCCTCATCCCCTGAGGGCTCTTTTGGAATGAGTTAGGCTTTCTTAACATGGTATCAGAGCTGGCCTGGGAGTGTGTGGATGGATGAGCCCTACTATGGGCCGCCCTGAGAGTAACCTGTTGGCTCAACGCCCGTATGTTGGGCGTGAGGGGGGCGTGTGAAATCCCACTTTGCTTAACTTAAGGGATAATAGCTTCTATATAACGATTAGGGCAATCCTCACCCTTGAGAGCTCTTTTGAGGTGAGTTAGGCCTTCTTAATAAATTTTGAATGTGTTTCAATTTTTTTTAATAATTTTATTAAAGAGTTTTAATTAAATTTTTATTAAATTTTTTTTAAAAAAAAAAGATAGACAATAACTATTAAATAATTATTTCTGACTTTTTATTCACATTTTGCATGACTATTTTTAAATTATACATTTTATCAATAAAATTTTTGCCGCATTTTTACTCATGAATTATTTTTATACATCATATCATCTCATCCATTTTAGGGAGATGCTCTTAGTAATTTGAATTAATGTAATAATATATTTAATATTTTTTAAACAGAATGTATAGAATCTGTGAAATAAAATAAATCTATTTGTTTTATCATCTAAATTCACTCTTATATGAAGATTTACTTTATCTTTCACAGTAGCAACCGAATTTAGAAAAATAAAGTATTGATTTGATTGAGAATATTGAGTGAGGTGGTGATTTGATAGTGATTTTGTTCAATTCTTTGCATTCATCTCTTTTATAATAGAATCTTGCACTATATTTATAATCAGAATTACTTTTTATTGATTGAATGAAGTATTCTTAGTATTTTACAAATTATTCCAGACCCTATTCTTGTTAGTTTTTTAATGATTCATGCACGTATAAATTATGCATAAAATAAAACAAAAGTTTATCCATTTTAACTTTTTAGGAGTTATTTATATATAAAAGCTTATTCCAAAATTTCTATCAAACATTAAATTTCAATTCACTTATTTTTATTATTATAAAAAATTAATAGATAAAAATATATATTATTTATTTTTTATAATTAGATTATAATTTGTAAAAAAAATAAAATTATAATAATATATATTAATTGATATATTAAATGAATCATTAATAAATTATTTCATTAATCTTAATAGAAATAAAAATATAAAATAAATTTAAATTATAATTTTAATTATTTGTTATATACAATTTTTTTTATATACATTATTTATATTATTAATATATATATATATTACTATTTAAATTCGAATTATCTCATTTCATTAGTCCCCGTCTTAATCCTAACTAAATAATTTACCATATTCACGCGTTTTCAAAAATTTTATTAAAATTAGCAAAATTTAAATGAAATAAAAAAAAAATTAAATAAGATGGGAAGGACATCATAGACCTAATTAATTATATAATGACCCCATTGTCTCCCTCCGCCTTTAATAATCATAATTTCAACACAAAAAAATATCCACATGCAAACCCACATGCATGACTCTCTTTAAATAATAAAAAAAAATATATAAATTATTCTCTTTTCACTATTTTCCCACAGTTATAGAAACGTGAAATCTCCATCGAAGCTACAAAGAAGCTTAGATGTGATAATAAAATATTCTAACCACCACCCTTTTCATTAGTCAAATATCGTACCATTAAGTCCTTACTATATATACACACTCTTCACTCATCTTCTCAAACACAAACCAAAACCCTAAAAATGTTATTCGATTCCGACTTCTCCTCCCTTCTAGACTCCATCAACAACTATCTTCTAGATGATGACGTCACTTTCGAAACTCCAAATCTCGAAAACGAATCGAGTTTTAATTGGAGTTCAAATGAAAATTTGTTTAATAACTTCAATTTTGGTGGTTCTTCTTCAAATTTGACGTGGTCGTCTGATTTGAGCGGAAGCTATAGTGTCAAGAATGAGAGTGAAGAAAATATTAAAAGTGAGGTTGAGGTGGAGAGGGGGAGGGGGATGGGGTACAGAGGGGTACGGAGGAGGCCGTGGGGGAAGTACGCGGCGGAGATGAGAGATCCGAAGAGGAATGGAGCGAGGATATGGCTTGGAACATACGAGACACCGGAGGATGCTGCATTGGCTTATGATAAAGCTGCTTTCAAAATACGTGGGTCCAAGGCCAAGTTGAATTTTCCTCACTTGGTTGGTTCCGCTGATGTTCAGCCTGTTAGAGTCGGTCAACGCCGCCGGTGCCGTGCTGATTCTTCGTCCATGGAGGAGGTTAGTGAATCGGTGATGGTGAACGAGAAGAAGAGGAGGTTTGAGAGCTTGACTACTGTCGATGTTTGGGATAAGTTTGTCATCAATTGGTTTTAATTACAATTTACTATTTGTGTTCAGTTTTGTAGCTAAATAAAATTTAGTATAACCGGATGTGATGATCTTATCCATATTATATGAAGATAAGATATCAGGAATCTGAGTTTTTCGAATAACGAAAATATGTGAATCAATTAGTTTATCCTAAAATTATTTTAAAATACTTTATAATTAATATTATAAATATAAATTAAATAATTATAATATGAAATATTTAAGGCCTGTTTCACAATTAATTGTTAGTAGTTAGAAGTTGGAGGATTCAATAGCGGTGGGTGGATTCAATTAACAGTTTGACCAATTATAAGCAGTTAACGGATTGATGATAAAAGTTCCATAATTAGATGTTTAATAATAGTACTGTTAGCAAATTCAGTTATAAAATAGATAATATTTTAAAAGAATTATTTTTATTTTTATTTTTCATAAGGTATATTTTACACTACTACCTTCATATAGATAATATAATTGTGTTAGATATTTTAGTATTTATTAATGATACTACCATATTATAATTTTAATAGTAACCAATTTAACTGTTTAAAAAAAATAGAAATTTAATTTTGATCAAACATCTAAAATTCTTAGAAATGATAACCATTTATTAAAAGCTTGTTTAACAAACAGCTTCTTAAATATTAATTTGAAAGAAAAAATATATTTAAATTTGTTTTTTAAATACTAAAATAGTGCGCTTTTTATTTTATTATTTTCAGCCGCTAACCTAAATTAAGTTTATTCGTTGGCAGTAGTATTGATAAAGTGCAAATCCTAAAAGAACCAATGGAGTGCAGACCCATAGAATCGTGAGTACTATTGAGAATTAAGAATCATATACAGTATAAATTATAATTCATCACTATATGAGACGAGTATTGAGCACTACGTATAGGTGTGTTATTAATATCCTCACATGCAATAATATCTAAATAATTTATTATGATTATTTGACGTAAGAGAATTTTTTCCAGGAGTATATAAGAATCATCCAAAGAATACCAACTTTAACGTTGAAAAAATTCTGTTTCGAAAAAGCACCATCTAAGGAGCTGGTATAAAGACATAATGGGCCTCAAATTTTCATAAAGCCCAAAACTACTTTTATATTCTCAGATTGGGCTGGGTAGAGACACATTTTGGGCCCATAACATCTCCTTCAGCAAAGCAATATTTGAAAATACAGTACAGTTGACAGAGAGATTCGAATTTGATGATCATCAATGGAGCGATGGAGTGGTGTTTTAAAGGTTCCTTTGTACTCAAAGAGTGAATCTGTATACAGAGTAGGCGTATCTCTCTGTCTCTCACCGTCTTCTAAATCGCTAATTGTGAGATTTTTGCTCTGTTTACTTTTCCCTCCAAAAAACCCCCTAAAAATGGCGGCAAAATCTCGATTTGTGACATAATTTACCTCGATGTTGTTGGCTGCAGGTGCCTTCTGCGAATGCGATATTCTTCAACGGAGACCGTGTTCAAGGGACTGGGATTCCAGTGATCGAGAGACTATCTGATCCGCAGAACCTAGCGGAGATTTTGGTCTCGAAATTTGGTTCCTTTGTCAATGCTTGGGTCATTGAAGCTTCTGAATTCAATGGTCCTTTCGCGGTTTACAAGGATTTTGTGCCGTTTGTCAATTCCAGAGGTGAACCGACGTCGTATTCTCCGGTTGGGTTTCCTGCGTCTAAAGCTACAGTCTCTCTCCTGTCTAATTGTGTTGAAGAGGTAATTTGATTAATTCTTTTCGCATTTTGAGGTCAATTGTTCATGAAATAGGACTTCAATTTCGTATTCTGATTAATCATAGATTGTTGATTGTCGAATTAGCGGCTTAGGACACACTATGTGGTATCTAAGATTGTTAAGAGTAGTGTCAGTAGTAATTTTGCAATTTCAGTTCACAAGCTATGAAAGAGCAGAGAACTATTTTTCTCTTTGAAACCTATTAGATACGGAACTTTAACTCTGCATTTGATCTGGTCACTAGCAATTTAGCAGAATATGCTCTTTGCAATGCACAAAACTAGGCTTTAAGCTGGGATAATCAAGCATAAACATCTTATGTTTGTCAATCAGTTTGGTTATGTTTTTCAATTAATTGTCTTTGTGTTGAAATATGAACCTGATGTATTTGAAATTTCATGAATGGTTTTATTGTTGGTTGTTGAACCCATTGTGTATAGCATTGAATTTTTGGAGCTTTTACGGCACATGAATGATGAAGAATCGACCAAATTTAGTGGCTTCCCCAACTATGATGTATTATACTTTCATATTCATGTCATTTTTCTTGTTGCAATTTTTGGTTGTTGACACTATGTTATTGTCATTTTACAGGCAAAGCGAGTCATTTCAAGAAGAGAAAAAGAGCCATTCTTCTCTTCTAGCTCATCCGAATCTTATGTTGATCGACTCAATACATTCCTTGTGGGGTTTAGCAAAGGCGGCACTGTGCTTAACCAGTTCGTTAGTGAGCTTGGGTTCATAGACTGCAGAAACAAACAGCCCGCAAGCAGTAGTACATTCAATATTCAAGAAGAAACCCATATCATCACGCCAAAAACTGAGGAGAGCCTTTTGAACAGCATTGCTGAAATTCATTACCTAGACGTAGGCTTAAACTCATCTGGCGCATACATCAACGATGAAAACACAATAGAAAGAATCTCCAAGCGCCTCACAGAAGAGTCTAGAGTAATCCGTTTTGTGCTTCATGGAACTCCCAGGCAATGGCGTGATAGAGACAGAGTCTGGATTCGTAACGAGAAAGACAAACTGGTTAACCTGCTCAAATCCGAATCTGAGAAGAATGGTGGGTGTCTACAGGTGTGTGAGAGATTCTACTTTGCAGATAAGCCCCCTAATATGCAAATGCATTTTGAAATCATTGAATGTATGGATATTAGTTAGATGTAGCCAATTTTAACTACTGTTACATATATATGTGTAAATATATGAAACAAATCTTATCATCCTGAGTGAAACTCTGATGCAGCGTGCGTTGGGCCCGTTTCGTGGCATCAAAACTCCTTGCCTCTCGGTCATCCTATTTTTATTTTTATTTTTTATTTTTTATTTGTTGGAATTTTGGACAAACGGCAACTGTCTTTAACAGTGTAAAGCCGTCCATAGAGCATAGAAATGGTCCAAGTTTTTGATCTTCTGCGTCGATGATTTTTATTTGTTTATTGTTTGATTGCCCCAACTGAGTCGACCATTATCTCGCCTCTTCACTGTAGGGGTAGGAAAAAAATGTAACCCGAATCGAACCGGTTGGATTCCTAACATGTTTTTGTGAGGGTTCGATTTTTAATGGACTCGAACATGTTTGTCCAAAATTAGAATCGAACATGTTTTGAAATATCCGGTTCGGCACAGGATATTTTGGTATTTTCGGATCCACTCTGAATGGAATGTAACATGTAGTTGTGCACCTCTACTCCAATTAAGTTCGAATATACCTTTAATTGTTAGATTGCTTCATGAGTCTAATGTCTAAAGATTTCCTTTTGTTTTCTTCTCTATTTGAAAAAGAGAACAATTACAGAAATGTTTTCTTCTCTATTGGAGAAAGAGAGCAAGTACAGAAATAGCAAGTGTTAAACAAAGATGTTGGCGGCAAAATAACTAACATTTAAATATTCCAAGTAAACTTAAAACCGTACTCAACTGCCGGCCGACGGTCGAATAGTTAAAATCAGATAAGACTACACTACCCATCTCTTGAATCACTTTCATGTGCTTGGCCAATTGCCATGTGTACAATTTCTCTTCTATATGGAATTTCATGGTCTTTCAATTTTCTCTAGTTTCATTATTGATGTTGATTGGTTCTTTTGACTTACCTTTATAAGCACCGATTTGTTCTTACATGTTTCATAAACATCACATTGCATTGGCTTTGAAGAATTGTAGGTATGTAACCACGTATAACTAGACTACGCCCCTATTTGGATAGCTTGTTGCTTTTGGCTTCTCGCAGAAGAAGAAAATAAGCAGAAGCACCGCCTATAAGCACTTTTTGGATTTTCTATTCAAATAGCTGCAAAGTGCTTTTAAATTCACAAAGTTGTAAAAGTGCTTATACAAGCCATACCAAATAGGCTTTATGTCTAGACTTCAGCTTCTTTGAGATTGAAAATTGATGTTTTGATGCAGAGAAGAAGTAGATTACAATGGGGCTTCATGATGCTGTGAACAAGGAAGTTGTAGATTTGGTATGTGCTTTTTAAGTGAGTTTGGTGTCAGTTTTAAGCTTTTTTGGGAACAATAGTGAGTGAATTAGTGTAATGGTATTGCAGGAAAGTGTACCCATTGAAGAAGTTTTTGAGAATTTGGAATGTAGCAGAAAGGGATTGACTTCTAGTGATGTTAGAGACAGGTTGAGTTTGTTTGGATACAATAAACTTGAGGAGAAGAGGGTTAGTTTTATTTTTTCCCATGATGTTTGAACTTGTTTGTGTTTCGCTACATTGTGATGGTGGTATGATACTGTTTGATGTTATAGGAAAGCAAAGTATTGAAGTTTTTAGGTTTTATGTGGAATCCCCTTTCATGGGTCATGGAAGCTGCTGCTATTATGGCTATTGCTCTTGCTCATGGTGGAGTAAGTCTATATCGAAATCATATTGATATTCATTAGAATCATGATTATTAGTTTAACAATGAGGTTATTGTTAATGCAGGGAAAAGATCCTGATTATCATGATTTTGTTGGCATTGTAATCTTGCTTTTGATCAACTCCACAATCAGTTTTATAGAGGAAAACAATGCTGGCAATGCAGCTGCTGCTCTTATGGCACGTTTAGCACCAAAAGCCAAGGTCTTACGTGATGGAAGATGGAGCGAACAAGATGCTGCTGAATTGGTTCCTGGTGATATAATCAGTATCAAGTTAGGTGACATTGTTCCTGCTGATGCACGCCTATTAGAAGGAGATCCTTTGAAGATTGATCAGGTAGTTATATATCCGAAACTTTTTATGTTATGCATTGCCTGATAGTGTTTGATGTGAACTAATTTTGGTTTTCCATTCAAATTTGTAGTCTGCGCTTACTGGGGAATCTCTTCCAGTGACAAAGAGTCCTGGTGAGGGGGTCTATTCAGGTTCTACTTGCAAGCAAGGTGAAATAGAAGGGGTCGTTATTGCAACTGGAGTGAACACCTTTTTTGGCAAGGCAGCACATCTTGTTGAAAACACCTCAAATGTTGGACATTTCCAGAAGGTGTTCAACTGTCGCAGCTTATGTTCACTGTCATAAAATGGTCATAATCTCAAATTGTGGTATCAACATTTATGATTTTCTTATGTCTGCAGGTGTTGACAGCAATTGGGAACTTCTGTATTTGCTCAATTGCTGTTGGTATGGTTGTTGAAATCATTGTTATATATGGGCTTCAGAAAAGAGGATATCGTGTTGGTATTGATAATTTACTTGTCCTACTGATTGGTGGGATACCTATAGCAATGCCAACTGTTCTTTCTGTCACAATGGCCATTGGTTCACACCGTTTGTCTCAACAGGTTCACAAAGCATAAAGTTAAACAGTTGGCCTAATACACTCTATTCTGTACAAATCTTTTTTGGTAGTGAGCATCTGTCTGTCTATTGTAGGGTGCAATAACGAAAAGAATGACTGCAATTGAAGAAATGGCTGGAATGGATGTGCTCTGCAGCGATAAAACTGGTACACTGACACTGAACAAGCTTACAGTTGACAAAAACATGATTGAGGTATATCTGTGTATATATATTGTACACTTTATTCTGATGGATGTTATATATGTATTGATCAAACATATCTTCTCAGGTTTTTGCCAAAGGTTTTGACAGCAATATGGTAGTACTTATGGCAGCAAGAGCGTCAAGGTTAGAGAATCAAGATGCTATTGATGCAGCCATTGTTTCCATGTTGTCAGACCCCAAAGAGGTAATAGCCATTTAACATTATGTTGGTCTGCTATGATCATTATGTTCATTAGTACTGATGTAACTTAAATGAGTGTATTTAAGGCACGCGCTGGAATTAAAGAGATTCACTTTCTTCCTTTCAATCCTACCGATAAAAGAACTGCGCTAACATACTTAGACAGCGCTGGTAAAATGCATAGAGTCAGCAAAGGTGCACCAGAACAGGTACCATATGTTTTCATTTAACAAACTCATAAAATTTGCGTCAAAAAGGCTAAGCTTTATAGGATTGTGTTATGTATGTAGATCCTTCATCTAGCACACAACAAATTAGATATTCAAAAGAAAGTACATGCAGTAATCGATAAGTTTGCTGAACGTGGACTAAGAGCCCTTGGAGTTGCTTGCCAGAAAGTGCCAGAGGGTAATAAAGACAGTCCTGGCGGTCCATGGGAGTTTGTGGCTCTTTTGCCTCTATTTGATCCTCCTCGCCATGATAGTGCTGAAACAATTCGTAGAGCTCTTGAACTTGGTGTTAGCGTTAAAATGATTACAGGTCTGTGTAGACAATATGAATTCAGGTGCTACACAATATATGTCCAAATCATATTTACATTAAATCTTTTCAGGCGATCAACTTGCAATTGCTAAGGAGACAGGAAGAAGACTTGGAATGGGAACAAACATGTACCCTTCATCATCTCTACTTGGAGAAAACAAGGATGCAGCAAGCTCAGTGCTTCCTATTGATGAACTCATTGAGACTGCTGATGGTTTTGCGGGCGTTTTTCCTGGTAAGTATCACTACTTACATGATGTTAACTTGTTACATACAACTTTCTGACCTTGTTCCTCCTGTAGAACATAAGTACGAGATTGTACGTAGACTACAAGTGAGAAAACACATTTGTGGAATGACTGGTGATGGAGTAAACGATGCACCAGCATTAAAGAAAGCTGATATAGGCATTGCTGTGGCAGATTCCACAGACGCTGCTCGCAGTGCTTCAGATATAGTCCTCACAGAACCAGGACTTAGTGTGATCATAAGTGCGGTCTTAACAAGCCGCGCAATCTTCCAAAGAATGAAAAACTACACTGTAATGTTACAATCACTGTGATTATGCAAGTTGTTATCCAGATTACAACTGTACTGTTAGTCTAATTCCATGGTTAAATTTTATTTGTGTTCATCTCAGATTTATGCTGTATCAATCACTATTCGTATTGTGGTAAGCTTTTGTTTCTCACTACATTCTGTGTGGAAACAAATCCTGTAGCAATCTCATGTCATTTCGAAATGCTTCTGTATTGCAGCTTGGTTTTATGTTGCTTACTGTCTTCTGGAAGTTCGATTTCCCACCTTTCATGGTTCTAGTCATTGCAATCCTTAATGATGGTTAGAGCCTCTATTAAGTCTATTGCTTTCTTTTCACTTCAGCATCTGTGGTTATACAATAAACATTTTGCTACTTAACACTAATAAGTTGGTTCACAGGTACTATAATGACCATATCAAAAGATAGAGTCAAGCCATCTCCATTTCCTGACAGTTGGAGACTGAGTGAAATTTTCGCAACTGGAACAGTCCTTGGTGGTTACATGGCTCTCATGACAGTTGTGTTCTTCTACGCAGCATTTGAAACCAATTTCTTCACGGTAAAACACACACTCATCATTAAAACTAAATTCAATGAAAACAGTAATTAAAATTTCTGTCTGCTCTTTTCAACAGAAGCATTTCCATGTAAGAGATTTCAACCAACATCATTTCAACATGTCAGATGACAAAGTAGCCACTGATCTTAAAGAGAAACTAGCATCTGCAATATATCTTCAAGTTAGCACAATCAGTCAGGCCTTAATATTCGTCACTCGCTCCAGAGGCTGGTCCTTCTCTGAACGACCAGGCTTCCTACTCGTCTTTGCCTTCATTATAGCTCAATTGGTAAACGTTTCACTCTATTTCACATACTGTTTCACATACACAAACTTATCAAAATGTTAATCTACTTAACGTTTCACAGATAGCAACTGTGATATCTGCTACTGCAAATTGGAAATTCGCCGGGATAAGAAGCATAGGCTGGGGCTGGACTGGAGTCATTTGGTTGTTCAACTTAGTGACATATTTGCTTCTTGACCCTATCAAATTTGGTGTTAGATATGCACTCAGCGGAAGAGCTTGGGGTCTACTTGTGGACCAAAGAGTGAGTTAGCTCAAACTCCACAAAAGCTCATTAACATTTCCATTTCCATAGCTTATTAACATTACATAACCATTGTTTTGTTGCAGACTGCATTTACTAACCAAAGGGATTTCGGAAAAGGAGCTAGAGAGGCTGCATGGGCAGCAGAACAGCATTCCCTTTCAGTTTCCGGTCTGCAATTGTCAGGAATGAGAAGGTTTACTGAGAAACACACCTTCCGGGAAATCAGTCAAATGGCAGAAGAAGCTAAACGCCGCGCAGATGTTGCAAGGTCTGTGTCTCCCTCCCTAGAAACATAACATTTGAAGTTACAAAGATGTGCACATACATATAACATATAGATTATATAACATCTTAAGTCACAAACATGTGCATGAACACACAGAGAATGTTACATTAACGTTATGTTTCATGGTTTATATTGCAGATTGAGAGAGATTCATACTCTAAAAGGAAAAGTGGAATCTAATGCCAAGCTTAGAGGCTTTGATATTGATGCCATGAATCAAAATTACACTCTTTAAATGAAAATAGTTCTCATCAAGTTCTTTTGTGGGTTTCATAGATGCAATTTGTATGTATAATGTACTTGATACATCTGCAACTTCTAATATAGTTGTTGCAAATCTATCATCAATCTTATCTTTATAATGTATTATTAACTTACAACCTTAATATATAATACTCTTTTAAATTAATCTTTTCATATTTCATGAGTCTTGTAGTTACTGAAATTGGGGAAAATGAAATATCCATTTTCCAACCAACTAATATGGCGCGTGCTTCCACCTCTTTATAAGAGCGTGAGACAACAAACATCAATCTTGTACGCGAATCTCAAACTACTAAAACTGCTTTCGTTCATTGTAGTAAATATCGACAAAAGGAAGACAGATCCTTCCAAACTTGTCTGGTCTGGTCTGGTCTGGTCTGGTGATTGAACAAGGAAAGGTAGTTGGGAGGAGCTGTGAACAAGTAAAAATCCAACACCCATCTACCCTTCAATCAAAATCAAAATCAAATCAAATCAAGATAAGATCAAATTTTTTACCTTCATCCAAATTCATTCAATCAATGAACTAAAAATCTTACCTTGAACATACTCTCTTGTATTCAATCATCAATGGCCCTACTTTTCACCCACTACTTCACTTCCTTTCTCCTCTTCACTTTCTGTCTGATCATACCAGTCTCCTTCTCTGTTCCCTTCATTGTTTTACATGGTAATTGCTTTGCTTCCTCCTTTAACTGTGTTGTTAAGAGTTTTGATTGATTTTCCGATGCAATTACAGATTGATGAGACTAGTTTTGTTGGGTATTTTTCTTGTCTTGATATATTACCTAGTTGATTTTGAGAAATCGGATATGTTTGTTATAAACTTTGTCTATTGTGTTTGATATGTTAGTCAAAGTGGTCTGGGTAGGGTTTTGTATGCAAATAGTTGGCTTGTGATTTCACTTAGCAATTGCAGTTTAGGGAATAGCTAGTTGCAGTAGTTATATATACTCAAATCAACTCATCAAGAAGTATTTGTTTTGATTCAAGTTTTGGTTTTGCAGTACTTGAATGTTTTGTTAAAGTAGCTGTTTTGTAAAGAGAAGATTAGGAATTGAAGCTATGCTATAGATGATTTGCTTATAGTATTCTGACTATTTCAAGTTGTTTTCTTGTAGGTATTAGTGATAAATGTACTAATCGCGGGGTCTCACGCTTCACTGACCTTCTAACCAAGTGGTCTGGTTCTCAAGGATACTGCTTGTATGTGCTTGGCATTTTCAGTTGACATTTTCTTTTGTGCGCATTCGTTCTCTAATACAATTGTTCATCGCAGAGAAATTGGTGATGGTGGATGGGATTCTTGGGTTATTCCCCTTCACGAACAGGTGAAACTATAAAGATTACATGCTTAGTGTTTGTCTTTTATAGCGTTACATGTATTGTAAATGAAGGATTAACATAGTTTCTCTGTTGTTCTTTGCAGACAAATATTGCATGTGAAAAGGTTTTGAAACTAGTTGGTAACATGATTCTTCTACATAATTGTTTTTGTGTTACTTGTTTAACTTACTATCGATTTGTTATTCAATTCACAGGTGAAGAGTATGAGTGAACTTAGTGATGGTTACAATATAGTTGGACTTTCTCAGGTAATCAAATTAAATGATTCGATATTCTTTCCATGTTCAATACTTGATTCCAGTTAATTGGTATTAAATATTTTACTCGATCCTTTTTTAGGGTAACATGGTTGGCCGAGGACTTGTTGAATTCTGTGAAGGGGGACCTCCCGTAAGAATTGATATATTCTCATATTGCATCTTTCACTGTTTAACCTTTTATGGAACAATTGTTTCATATGTGTGAAATCTGAATTACTTTGACCCTAGTATTTAGTATTCCTGCTCGATTCCTTATAGCTATCAACAAATTCAACGTTAATACCCTTTTTTTATTAATTTGAAACAGGTAAAAAATTTCATATCGCTAGCCGGTCCTCATGCAGGTACAGCTTCAGTTCCACTTTGTGGAGTAAGTTCCCCTTTGGCCTCACAAGGACTTAAATGAACTTTAATATTACTCCAATCAATATTTGATATGCTCTACTCTTGCAGTCTGCTTTCATATGCTTGCTCGTGGATAGTTTGATTAAGTTAGAGATATACAGCAAATACGTGCAGGTTAGCTACTAGTATCGCTTGTAAGTTTGTGCCCCTTTGTATTTATTTGTTGAAACTGAAGTTGTGGTGACAATTGATGAAATTGCAGGAACACTTGGCTCCTAGTGGTTATATCAAAATACCAACAGTAAGTAACGTCTGGTAATGCTTCAACTAAGCTTCTGAATCAAGAGCTTGACAATGCATTTAATTGTTTTTCTCTAGGACATCCCTGACTATATGGGAAAATGCGAGTTTCTTCCTCAACTTAACAATGAACGAGCTGGTGAAAGAAATTCCACTTACAAGGAGCGGTTTTCAAGCTTGGATAATTTGGTGCTTATTATGGTAAGAGAGTCTTCATTCTCCTTATAACTTATAGACAAAGTGTACTTAACAGATCCTTGAAAGATCACTAATCCTTTTTCATTCTTCCTATTTTTATCATGTATGACACAGTTCAAGCAGGACACTGTTCTAATACCTAAGGAAACCGCCCAGTTCGGGTACTATCCAGATGGGAGCTTTGACACTATTGTACCTGCAAGAGAGGTAAATACTTATTAGCTGTATTATAAAAATGTCAATCATAGCTATAATTTGTGGTCTTTGTCAAGTATGATAAACTAGTGAGACAAAGCTGCCGTCTGCAAAATTTTCTGGCTTATGCAGACCCCACTTTACACAGAAGACTGGATTGGCTTAAAAACTCTGGATGAGGCCGGGAAGGTAAGCTTCATTAACGTTACAGGAGGTCATCTGGATATAGCTCAAAGCGACATGCAAAAGTACATGGTTCCTTACTTGAAGGACGAGGCATCAACACAGTTGAAGGTTGAAGCATCAATGCAGGTGACAACAGCAGGCTCTTCATTATGGCTTTCGCCGGTATGGAACTTGTTAATGAAACTAGGTGGGCTAAAAGATGAGCATGAGCTTCTGCTCACCATTGTAGATTAGAGAACTTACCGAGTGCATAAAGCTGTTCTTCACACTTTACACAACCTATATATTCTTGAACCATCATTGTGTGATATCTGGGTTATTTTTTGAACAATGATTTGTTGTGCCTCCTAAAAACTTGTAGCTTTGTGAAGCATAGTTGTGGAAAATGTGGTCATTTCAGCTTTACTAGTAATTTTATGAAATACATCTGTTTCACAAATCATATACATCATGAGAAGAAAGAACTGCAAACTGTTCAAAAGCTCATGTATTTCTCAAACAATGTTCAACATTTATATAAAAGGTGGTATTGTCACAAAGAATTACAAGTAGAATTAATGTGCTCGAAAGATTAACCAAAACTAGCTAAACATCCTCTACATGCCTAAAAAAATGGCGAGTACAAAGACTAAAGATTAAGAAGTATAGCTTCTCGACATGATCAAGGTTCAAATATATGTTATTATGGATTAGATACAGAGAACCCAACACTTTCATGGTTTATTATGTCACTAGGAAAATACATTTATATCTCAATGAAACTGGTTTTTCTGAAAGACAAAGCTCTAGATTGAAGAATCTATGTGGTTGTGGTGATGTTCAAGATTGCGCAATACAATCCTGGCAAATATTTTGGCTGCAGGCGGAGCAGTAGCAGCTGCTGCTGCACCTCGCAGGACTCGTGAAGCTCCAGCACTCTGCATTAGACTCGCATGATGCATTGCATGCCGGCCACCAGGAATGGTAAACTGTAATTTGAGCAAGTAAATTGACAGACTGTCTATTAGTGAAATCAAAAAGGGTGTTAGCTAATTCAGGGGCCAAACAATATGATGCTATGCTTACCTGGAGAAGAGCGAATGCTGCACAAGCCTTGAGAATAGAAGAAGTATTTCGCAGCATGGTAATGAATCTTCCAATTTCAGCACCACTGAGAAGCACAAGAAATAGAAAGTCTAAAGTTACTAGAACCAAATAATATCTGTGACCAGAAAGTGATATTAGTTCTGTTTCGGAATGAATACCTGCATCTCAGGTGTCCAGCTTCATGGATACGAGCTCTTTCCGTTACTTGGGCCAATGCTGCTGGAGCAGATGATACAGCAGCAGTAGCAAAAGCTTGTGGATCGGAAAACGAAAGAACGAAAGAATCGATGTGTTTTAAAGCCATCTTTCTGGCTCCATCTAAGTTAACGCTTTTTGAGTTGCTTTCTATTGAAGTCCCTACGGATAAAAATTCATCCATTCTGTACAAAAATCATGTAACGTTATATGCATACCAAAACTTGCTATTAGATTTATTCTCAGGAGGAAACAAAAAAGTGAGACAGTATGATATGGATAAAAGCTAGTCATACCTGCCATCAAACATGTATGCTAATGCTAAAGCAGCCATGAAACGTGCCATTTTCGACCCTGATGAAGAACACAAATGAACAAGTGCAGGAACACCTCCTTCATCCACTATTCGGTAAGCATTGCCAGAGTTAAAGGCAAGATTCCAAAGAGCTCCCGCTGCAGTTTCATGGACATCCTGACAATTAAAGTATCAGACACTATAGAATTCATGAGGTTCAATGGTCAGAAAATATGCAAGCTCATAATATTCATTCATATTCATGCATTGGTAACATTAAGTGCATAGAAAAATAAAGATTCAAGTAAAAAACCAAGTGCATACTTCTGCCTCAGAACGTGCTAGAGCAATCAAAGGTGCAACACCTCCTTCTCGTCCAATGGCAATGCTGTAGAAGACAAATGACTATAAAGATTAATATCCGACTGAAAAGAAATTTAACTCTAAAGAACCAATGAAGTTCTGAAGTCGCTGCTTCCATTACACTAGCACAGGATGAGCATCAAGCTCCTGTATGCTAGTTCATTACATATGATCTATTAACATGCATACACAAATATCTGTCACAAAATTGATAGAAACTGATAGTGTGAATATATCTATTAGTAAGCATAAAGTTCAAATAGTCATGGTGGATATATTTATACACCATAAATTGTTCAAAAAGCATCCAAGACTTATTGCATATTTCACTAGTATACAGCATACATCTTGTAATGATGGAACATACCAATTAGCTTCAGAAACCGACAATCCCCAAAGAGCGCCAGCTGCCCTCTCTTGAAGGCCTTGTGAGGCATTTGAACAAGATTGTGCAAGGGCAACCTAAAAAGACACACAGATTCAATTTGTAGTCACATCAGATATCAGTAGGACCATATACAATACTCGGTTCAAGCTGTGCAAGAAAATTAAATAACAGTATCAGAGTATATGAATGACAAATCGTACCAATGCCTCAACTCCACCAGCTGCTGCAATTGATTCTCGATTCCTGTCATCAAAAGATAGATTCCACAAAGCACCGGCAGCTTCTTGTCTGTTTAATGAGTACATAACAGATACTTAACAAAAGTATACTCATAGAAAGATTGCCACTTTGTTTGTACAGTCAAAGAAACTCAAAAATCCAGATCGTGCTACATGTATGAAGTTGAACAGTGAATTAAAAGATTATAAACGCCAATAGCAACCAGACAATAAAGTAATGTTAGCAATAACAACAAGAGTATCAACAAATTACCTAACACCTTCATGGGGAGAACGTGTAAGCTGCACAAGGGCTTCAAGAGCACCTGCTTCTTGTCCGACAGCAGAATTGTTATTATTGCTATCTCCATGAGCAGCCAAATTAGCCAAGGCTCGAGCAGCCTGAGATATTTTAGAAGTTAAACATAAGAAAGTTAACAGCTATGATGAGCGACAGACATGACTGAAATCCAAAAAAAATCATGTCCAATTCCACTGTAAACTTGTGAGTGATATGAGAAAAAATTGTATATCCGTCCCAGGAAATCTCAGCGTGATTCCATTTAACACAGAAGCTATGGACAATAAATGACTCGAGTCATCAAGAACACTAGGGTAGAATTACCTGCTCTTGCACTCCTTCAAATTTGCAGGTACGGGCAAGCATTACTAAAGCATGTACACCACCGGCCAAAGCAACTTCCATACTACACTTATCATCAGCTGCTAAATTTGCTAAAGCACCAGCCGCACGCTCCTGAAAAGACAGAAACAAAAGCTCAAAGCATAAGTGAATATAGAACAACAACACTATTATAATACTCGTTTTTAGATAAGAAGGCATAATAAATGAAGATTTATATATGAGAAAACAGAATGACTATTGAAGAAAATACCAGCACACCATCACCACCAGATGACCATTTAAATATAAGATCAACTAGAGCTTTTACTCCTCCAGCCTCAGCAATGGCCCCCTGATAAAGATTCAAACAATTACACCTAGAAAAAGTAATATAAGGTGATTATAGCAATTGTATAGGCACATAATTAACCTTATGTTCCTCTCCAACAGAGAGATTCCATAGTCCACCTGCAGCCTCTTCAGCTACCAGCTTGTTCATGGATCGCGCCAGAACAGCAAGAATATTGATTCCCCCCTCATCTGCAACAGCTTTTGCAACTTTCGCATTCACAGACAAGTTTGCAATTGCCTAAACCATTACAAAAACAGGTTAACAACAATAAATAATACAACTAATGACAAAGACTAATTGAATATCACATACTTGAAATCAATAGTTACAATACAGAATTTACCTTTGCAGCCTCAGACTGAAGCCCTTCACGCCAAGATTTTGCAAGTTTGAGAAGAAGACGTATACCACCACCTTTCATAACTGCTTCAGCTCTTCCACCATCTATACTTGCATTTTCATCATTAATGACAACAAAAGTCGCCAGTCCAGTAGCTGCTCTTTCTTGTACATCTTCTTGTGAGCTTTGCATTAAGCTAAGCAACAATGCTGCACCTTGCTTGATCCAGAATTCATCTAAACCTGGTGGATTATTCTCAGCGATATGCAAAAGTGTATTTGATAATATCCACTCAAGCCAAGTCATTATCTCATCTAAGTTCTTATCTTTATTCTCCAATGATCTCCACTCTAAAAACAGATCATGTACTTTCTCTGGTGTATCGACAAATAAAGAAGCTAGACCTTTAAAGATATCAGTAGAACGGGCAATCACCAACTTCCCTTGATTCTTACCCGTACTAAAGAGCGTGGCATTTTGTTCAAGAATTGGACAATTAAGCACACACAAAACCTTCAGGCTCTTGGAAGAAGATAACAATCTGGAAACAGTGTTTGGACCCACATCAGTTCTTGAAACATCCAAGCAGACCAATTTCGACAGCTTATGCCAAACCTGTGAAACCACTCCCCACTTTAAATTTGACGTCCCTGAAACTGAAAGCATATGAAGTGATACTACGTTTCCCAATGCCATCTCATCAACTTTCAAACAGTCCAGAAAACCAAGTTCTGTTAAATTCGGACACTGCTTAGCCAAAGCATTTATAGCATCACCATTTATTTCCCTAATCCCCGATAATCGGAGTTTTCTCAACTTTGAACAACAATGAGCAGTTGCTTTTATAGCATCGCTAGTAATCCTCTCGCAGACACCAGGTCCAAGCTGGAGGCTTTCCAGCTCCTCATGACGAGCTACAATCACAGACAGTGTAGCATCTGTCAACTGCCTACATTGATCACCACTTATCTCCTGTAATTTCCTAGCTTGAATATGTATAACAGCATCTGCGGAGTCTGCACCGCGAAATCTCAGTTTATGTAGATTTGCACATCTAGATTTTAGCGTACATGCCATGGACGCATCACATTTATGTGCCCGAAGATCTAATGAACTCCACAAGCACGGTGAAAAGCTTAAAGTTCTCCACGCTCTACATGTTGATGACAAACTTGCTCGGTCTCTATAATTGAGACAAGAAAACAACTGAATCATAGTATCATCCGGTAAACCAGTCCAATCAACTCCCCCAATTCGCACAATTTGCTCAGAATCCAGACCACCCTCTTCATCCTCCGGATAACAAGTCAAAACAACCTTCTCTTTTCCTTTCTTTGCCACTTTACGTCTCACTCTCCGACTCATAATTCAATCAAAATCACAAATTTGTATACACCACTTACCCAAATGCTACTCTTCAACCTCAAATCCTACACAACCCATCAACAAAATCAAAAACTTAAAAACTCAACACAACCAATATTACTCATTACACAACCCACTAAATCTCAAAAACCTAACAACAAATACCTCAAACCTTTCAATCTAAAAACCCTAACCCTCAACCTAAATTGAAATTGCAACAAACAAATCAAACCAATAGCTAAAGATTGAATATTCAAACCAAATCAAATGTCACTTCAATCAACACAACCATATAAACATTCGACCATAACCACATACCAGATTCCACAATCAATTATCTTACAGCTCAAGATTCATCTTTTTCTGCAAGTAAACCCTCAAATCTTGAAAATTTGAACAATGAATCACTTCCCCTTTTGCCAATTCGCATTAAAGATAAATACTTCAATATACCCAGATAGAAATTAAATCACACATCAATAGATTGAAAAGAAGAAACCAGAAAGAAACCACTTAGGAGATAAAAGAGAAGACAAAGGCGAGGAAGGGTAGGAGAGAATTCAGGTACAGATATATATGATGAGGAAAGAGATATGTGTATAGAACAAACAAGAGACCAAACCCTCAAAGACATATGGTTCACTTTTATTTTTATTTTATTTTAATTTTTATTTCAAAGTTTTTTTCTTTCTTATTGGACAGACACAAAACATACACACAAATGTGTATCGTGTGAAAATGTGTGTACTTTCTCTGTGTTTTATCAACGTGAAAATATATAATACGTGTATAAATATAACATGAAAAAACAAGAACCTAAAAAAACAGAACACATCCACCATCTCTCATCTGAGATTGGATTAAACAAATAAACAGCCTGTGTGTTTTGCCTATTATACAAAGAATCTTAATTCATCTATCCACAGTTTTGTAAAGATGGTTTTTTTGTCATTTGCCCATTGAATTCTACGGTTTTGAGATTAGTAATTAGTAGGTATTAAATTCTATAAACACTAATTACCTTGTGGAAATTGCACCATTTGACCATGTAGGGTATGTATATAAATATTTATCATATTAGGAAACAAATATCTTTTTACAAGTTGGATGTTATGATTAGATTGTGATGACAAGTGAAACAAATTTTTCATGTAGAAGTGGTGTTTGATTGAGTTTCTTTTCTTTAAAATTGTGTTAATGTATATATATTTCATTGTTGGAAAGACAAGTTGAATTCTAAGGCAACTGGGAATTTAAATTAATGTTAGTAGTGTTGAATAACTTTATGACACATTTAGTATGTGACGTAGACACCTAAATCCAGTATTTCAATCTGAAAATTTTATATGTATACATAATCTCTAAAATATAATTTCACTTTATAGGAGTTTAGTATTAGATTTTTCAATTAACTTTTTAAATTAAATGTAAAGTTAATTATTAGAATATTATTATAAACAGTTGGATGAAATATTTGGTATTAATTTTAATTTTTTAATTGAGTTATTAAATATAAAATTATTAAAATTTAAACTTTTTTAATAGATAAAATATTAACATAGTTTACTATTTATTAATCAATTGTATATAAATATACTCTTGTGAAATATTAAATTATTATATTTGTTAGTTGTACCTAACTAAAAATATTTACCATTAAAGATAAGTATTGGATAGGGTATAAAAAAAAATATTTTTTAAAGTAATTAAGAAAATCAGAGAAAGTATATGTATCGTTAATTTTCAAATTTTGATGATGGTATTTTGTTTTGAATTCGTTATAAATTGTTAACCAAAAGCCGAATTTTCGGTTCGATTTCAGTTAACTGGATTCTCAGCCCTACGTATAAAGATACGAGGGTAATTCCTTTCCAATACAAGGAACAAATGTTGTAGCCACTTATTCTTATAAGCACTAAGTGATGATGGCTAAGAATAAACTTGGAAGAGAAAAACTCCATTCTTCATTTCCATTTGTGCAGAGATCTAGTCATAGACTCTAAAAATCACTTATGAAACAACACGTTGTTTCTTAAAGTCATACTAGTTTAGTAAGGATATGACTTTTTCAATATTAAACTCATTATTCACATTGTTTAGTGTGAAACAATATGAGGTTCCATGAAACAATGTAATGGTTCAAGGAACATATGATGAGATCATGTTGTTTCATAATTACCGATTCATTTCGAAATCATATTTAACAATCCCAAGCCATTTTAAAGGAATATATTAAACAATATATATCATGTATAAATATAAGAGAATTAGGAATTCATACATAACAAATGTGGTTTATGATTTAACCTTCATTTACTGGAATATATTTTTTATTAATCTGATTGTAAAGTTTGTACAAATAATTGAACCTTCTTACCTTTCTAACCAATAAGATATGTCTTGCACACAATTTCTATTACATATTTTTTTTTATACAATTAACGCTTTTATCAGCCCTACGTTTTATCCATTAGTGAATGCATGGAAGTTGAACCTATAACTTCTTGAAGCGACACCACTTCGCATTCTATATAGGTAGACATTTCTTATACTCTTATAATAGTAGGACAGCCATCGATATCTATTAAGAATTAAATAATTTAACCTACTCAAACAAGTTGCGGGTAAAGCACTAACCTTTGGGATGGTTAAATATTTTGTGATTTATATCACCAAAAAATTTGTCTTTCATTAAACCTGAGACTGGACGTTGTATTGAGCATCAAGTCGAAGTTTCACCTTTAGTGATCATTCATTATGGGCTTTAGTCCCATCCCTCGTGATATTCATAATATCATGTCTTAAGCTAACCTTTTTGTAATAAGATCGGCTAAAATTTTCAAATGTATATATATATATATCATCTAATGTAATTTGATTAGCATTACTATATCTTAGGCTATTGTGCCTTAACTTATCAGCTTACGTATGATCATATGCTCTTCTTATATGAGTCTTGTTAGCATAATGCATAAAAATCAACGATATGAGTTTATGTATCTCGTATAGCAAATTTCTCAACCATTTAATACTATAACAAGTTCTACAACCATAGTTGAATATGTTATGCACATTAGCTTTTTAGATCCCAAAAAATTATACCCGTACCAAGAAGGTATGGTTATCCACTAGTTCAAGTAATCTACTCTTATTTCATTTCAGACTAGCATCTGAATACTATTCTAAACTTACAAGATGTCCACTATAAAATTGTTGAAGACTTATCTAGAAGATCAAGAAGAGTGAGCTGCAAGTAAACTATAATTAAAAAGTTTTTTCCTAATCTGAGTTAGTTTTCTAGATTATTTAGTTTGGGGATTTTCTTATTTTACAAGTTCTTGTTAAATTAGGTTTTCTTTCTAGGTTAGGCTTGACTCCCTATTCTAGGTTAGATTAATAGTCTATATAAAGAGGTCTAAACTATTATAGTGGTATCAATTCAGAAATAAATAAAGTTTGAGAGTTTTCTCTATTCAATCTCTTTCGGCTTCTCAACTAATAACCAGTGGCTTGGGCTAGAGGAAAGGCTAACTACCTGAACTCTGGATTATTTATTTGGCTTTTTAGCTAACTACCAAGTGTTTGGGCTAGGGCGAAAACTAATAACCTAAACTCGAGAGAATTAGTTAACCCTAATTAAGGTGACCTAATTCAAATCTATCGTGTGCGTAAGTGAGGGCTGTTCGGGGTGAAATCAGATTTCTTACTGCTGAAGTTAGGTCAAATCTGAGTTTACTTGTTGTTCAAGTGAGAGATCTTGCTTTACTTATCGGTCAAGTTACGAAGATTTGACTTGTTAATGAATCCCTAAAATTAGGTCCTTAAAAATTGGTGCTTTTGTTGAGAGGTGATTACTCGGTTATATAGGCGAACTCATGGCAAAAGAAAAATCGAGTAGAGGCTCTAATCAAACTCGATTGGCTGCCTTAGAAGATGGTCAAGAAGCTTTACAAGCTGGCCAAACAGCCTTGGAAGAAGGCCAAACTGAATTACGGAGAGCAATGAAACAAATAATTGGTAGGTTGGATAGAAGGGAAGAAAGAAGCAATGATCGACAAGACGATCGAAGATATGGGAACCCCGAAGGATATAGAAGAGGCGGTCGCATCGAGAGAGGTACACTGCAAATAAAACATTAGGTAGAATATTCTAGGAGTGGTAGAAGATATCATCATCGAGTGCGAGATCGATGAAGAGAAGAAGATTGGGATGATGATTGGCAATGAACACGCAATAATCCACGAGGAACACGGAAACCAAAGGTGAATTTTCCTCGATTTAGTGGGGGTGACCCACGTGAATGACTTGATAAGATGGATCACTACTTTCAAGTTTATGAAGTTTCTAAGAAAGATACGGTCAGTACCACATGTATTTACTTGGATGGTAAGGCCAATAGTTGGTGGAGATGGTTAAGACCTCAATATGAATATGAAGAAAGATATTTAGGGTGGACAGCCTTAGAAAGAGAATTTTTAAAATAATGTCTCCCGTTGTTAATCATTACGGACAGCTAGCAAAATTGAGATAGGAAGGAAAAGTACAAGCCTATATGGATGAGTTTTGAAGGTTACTAACCTTAGTAAGAGGATGGTCTGAAGAAACCCCTATTGGGAACTTTCATAGATGGGTTAAAACCTTGGTTATCTCGTGAGCTGAAGTTGAAGGCACCACAAAGATTAGCCGAAGCAATGAGACTCGCTGAAATTTTAGAAGAGGGTTATCGTCAGGATAAGAGGTCATTTAAGGAAATCAGTGACTCAAGAAATTCAGTAGCATGGAAAGACTCTGAATCAATTGACAAAGACAAAACTAGAGAGGAGAAGAAGTTGTCCCACGACGAGGTCTAAGAACGAATTAAGAAAGACTTATGTTTTAAATGTGGAGAGCCCTGGACTAAAGGGCATAAATGCAAGAACGGAAAAGCATACTTAATAGTGGAACCCAGCGATGATGAGAATGAAGAGGAAGAAGAATCTGATGATGAAGATGAGTTTCACATTACAGATAAAAGTGAAGAAGAAGTCGAATTATCTTTACATGCCCTATCAAGTGCACCTAGGTCTTCTACGATGCGACTTCTAGTGCGGATAGGAAAATCTGAGGTAACTTTGTTAGTTGAATCGGGTTCATCTCATAATTTTATTAATGCTGCTGTTGTTAAGAAGTTAGGTCTGAATGGTAGTACAATTGATACATTTGATATGAGAATTGCTAATATGGAGAGATTAAAGTGTTCAGAGGTTGTCAGAGATGTAAAATTAAATGTTCAAGGAGTTAGAATAGTTGCTGATTTACACATATTATCCTTGGTGGGGCTAGATGTTGTTTTGGGTAATGCATGGTTAAAGAAAGTAGGAGATGTGCACCATGATTACAATAATATGACTATGAAGTTCAAAATCGATGGGAAAAAGAAAGTATGGACAACGTTTTCAATAAAGGAACTCAAACATTGTGAGGCTCATGTAATTGAGAAGTTATGTAGAGGTGGAGCACCATGTTTCGCTTTAGTCAGTGAGCAACAAAAGAATGAAAAGGAAGACGAAGAGCAAATTAAAGAGTTACAAAGCTGCCAAAAACAATCTATGAGATTGTAGTCAAGCATTATAAAATTCTGGAAGCGCCTATAAGCTTACCACATACTAGAAGTTTTGACCATCGCATAACTTTGAAAGATGAAACAACGACTGTAAATGTTCCACCGTATCGGTATGCTCATTTTCAGAAAGGGGAGATAGAGAGACAAGTAGAAGAGATGTTGACAAGAGGAATGATTCGACCAAGTACTAGTCCGTTCTCATCACCAGTATTATTAGTTCGAAAGAAGGATAAAACATAAAGATTTTGTACTGATTATAGAGCCTTGAATGAAGCTACAGTTAAGGATCATTTTTCAATAACAACCGTAGATGAGATGTTAGATGTATTACATGGGGCTAGCATATTCACTAAACTTGATTTACGAGCCGGTTACGATCAAATTAGAATGAAGGAAGAGGATGTACCCAAGACAACTTTTAGAATCCATTCGGGATATTATGAATATCTAGTTATGTCATACGGCTTATGCAACGCTCCTTCTACATTCCAAGTTAGAATGAATGATATTTTTCGACCCTATTTACGGAAGTTCGTACTCGTGTTCTTTGATGATATATTGGTTTACTCTAAATCAATGCAAGAACATGTACTACAGCTCGACAGAGTGTTAAAGATTTTGGGGTTACACAACTTCTACATCAAAATGTCAAAGTGTGAGTTTGCAAAGACAGAAGTAGAATACCTTGGAAACATAATTTCTGGAGCTGGGGTAAAAGTGGATGCTAGAAAGATAGAGGTAATGGTAGATTGGCCATTACCAAAAAATGTATCAGCTTTGAGGGGGTTCTTGTCATTAACAAGTTATTATCGGCGTTTCGTGAAACATTATGCCTTAGTTGCTTGTCCATTAACATGCATGCTAAAGAAGGCAAATTTGAATGGATAGACCAAACCAAGCAAGCTTTCAAAGAATTGAAAAGAGCAATGATGCGAACACCTGTACTAGCATTGCCTAATTTTAAAAAACCATTTGAAATCTATATAGATGTTAGTAGTAATGGTATTGGAGCAGTATTAGTCCAAGAAAATAGACCATTAGCATTTATTTCTAAAGCTTTAAGTCCAATGAAGAAAACTTGGAGTACTTATGCTAGAAAGATACTTGTTGTCATACATGCAGTAAAGGTGTGGAGGGCTTATCTATTAGGTCGTAAATTCACAATCATCACATATCAACAAGCATTTAAGTATTTGTTAGAGCAAAAAATTATGACACCAAAACAACAAAACTTTATGATGAAGTTATTAGGTTTTGAGTACGATATTGTCTATCAACCAGGTAGAGATAACAAGGTGGCTAACGCATTGTCTCGCAAGGATGACAGCCCTATATTGTGGACTATTTATGAGGAGAATGACAGTGAATTGTTGGCTGCAAGTGGAATTGAATGGAGAATCTGGGATAAACTTCGTGAAGCCGTCAAATTAGATTCCACAGCTCTTCAAATCTGCCAAAAGATCCAAGATCAAAGTGCCGAAGCTTAAAGGTATCATTTGAAGGATGACTTATTATTCTATAAAAATCGAGTTTATGTTCTAGAAATAACAGGAGTACGAGAAGAGATTCTTAGTCACTTTCACAATAGTAAATAAGGAGGTCATTCAGGGTGCCTAAGAACATATGTGTGAATTAAAAGTCTATTATACTGGGAAGGACTTAAAATGCAGTTAAGACTCTAGAATCGGAGTGCGATACTTGTCAAAAGGTGAAATATGATCAAAGACGTCTTGCTGAGCTGTTACAACCACTTCCTATTCCTGATCAAATTTGGGAAGATTTGACTATGGATTTTGTGGATGGTCTTCCTAATAGTGGTGGATATGAGTCAATTCTCTTGGTGGTAGATCGCTTAAGCAAAAATGCTCATTTTATTCCTCTTAAGCATCATTTCATAGCAACGAGTGATACTAAAATGTTTGTTGAAAATGTGGTTAAGCTATAGAGGATTCCGAAGAGTATTGTGACTGATCGTGCAAAGTTGTTTATGAGCTCTTTTTGGTAGGGATTATTTTCGCTACAAGGCAGCAAGTTGAAGGCTAGCTCATTCTATCATCCACAAACTGATGGACAGACAAAGGTAATTAATAGGACTCTAGAGCAATACTTGAGGTGTTACTATCATGATGAGTAGTGTAGAGGGAAGGAGTTTATTCTATGGGCTGAATATTTGTATAACACAAGTAATTATGCTACCATCAAAACCAGCCCATTTAAATTGGTATATGGTAGGTCCCGCATATTTTAATTACTTATGAAAATGGCACCACTCATAACGATTGCGTTGAGAGAGAATTGATCTCAAGAGATGAAATGTTACGACGAGCGAAGAATGAACTTGAGAAGACCAAGTGAGGATGAAGCAGTATTATGATTTAGGGAGAAGAAATGAGGAATTCGAGCTGGAAGATTATGTGTAGTTGAAACTTCAACCATATTAGCAGAAGTCCATGAAAAAGAAGTTTAATGTGAAACTATCTCAAAGGTTCTACGAGCCATTCAGAGTATTAGAAAGGATATGAAATGTTGCCTATAAGTTGGAGTTGCCTTCGACTTCTCGACTTCATCTAGTTTTCCATGTAACATCATTGAAGAGAAGGGTTGGTGATCCTAATTTGGTGGTTGATGACTTACCTATGTTTGATGACGAGGGAAGAGTACTACTCCGACCAGAGAATGCTGTGGAATATAAAAGTTTGTGGGAATAATGTGACAAGCGAAGAGTTTGGATGGTTTTAGTCCATGGCAAAGGCTGCCAATGGAGGAAGCTACTTGGGAGGACTATGACGAGATTGTCATAAGATTTTTAGATTTTTTCCTTGAGGTCAAAGACATTCTTAAAGACCGGGGAAATGTTGAAGACTTATCTAGAAGATCAAGAAGAGTGAGTCGCAAGTAAACTATAATTAGGAAGTTTTTCCTAATCTGAGTTAGTTTTCTAGATATTTTAGTTTTGGGATTTCCTTATATTATAAGTTCTTGTTAAATTAGGTTTTCTTTTCTATGTTAGGCTTGATTTCCTATTCTAGGTTAGATTGCTAGTCTATATAAAGAGGTGTAAACTATTATAGTGTTATCAAGTCAGAAATAAATAAAGTTTGAGAGTTTTCTCTATTCAATCTCTTTCGGCTTCTCAACTAATAACTAGGGGCTTGGGTTAGAGGAAAGACTGACCTTTTTCACCGATTTTGGTCTTAAAATGTTAGGACTATTCGGTCTGAACTAGACATATTGGTCTTGTATATTACCTTTTAGGACCGATCGGTCTGATATGTTCATTATTCTGGAATGAAATATGTGTTTTCACCGAACTCGGTCTTAATAATTGAGACTTCACATCGGTCCTGTAGTTATATTTGTAGGACCTAATCAGTCTGACGTGGTTACACCTACAGGACTGAAATATGCTTTC
Source organism: Cardiospermum halicacabum (assembly GCA_031304145.1). Taxonomy (NCBI): domain Eukaryota; kingdom Viridiplantae; phylum Streptophyta; class Magnoliopsida; order Sapindales; family Sapindaceae; genus Cardiospermum; species Cardiospermum halicacabum. The sequence continues at coordinate 8,027,780 of CM062399.1, read as the reverse complement.
CCACCGAATTCGGTCTCAAACTGTTAGACCTCCTCAATGAATCCATATCTTTCCCACCGAATTCGGTCTCAACCTGTTGGACCTCCTCAATCAATCCATGTCTGATAATGAAACAAATTAATAGGCGTCGCAGTATCATGATAAATTACTATAGTATTTTATGTGTTCTGTCAAGATCAGATTCAGATTGGCGAAGCCACCTTTCAGCGAACATCAGAAGAAATAGTTTGTCGAAACCATGAGTTTACTGTCCTTGTATCGCCATTCTTCTCCATTGTATCGCCAAATGTGATTCTTTGTCAATCATGTTATCCTTTACTGGCCTTGGCAGCATTTAAAATTGTTTGCGCCATGAGTTTTCTAATCATTAAGTCCTGTTGCTCGCCGCCGCCACCCAAATCATTTGGGATCATTGAGTCGTAGACTAAGCGTAACATGTAAAATGCTACGTATGCACCGCAAGAATAACTACATGTAGGAAAATGGAAAATTAAATAAACTTTATTTTTGCATAAACTACATGTAGTTAATATGTCATACCTATCATGCCGCCGAGGGATCGTTCGATTTTTCACCTCACATAAGGCCCACTTAAGTTTTAAGGGGTTCCGATTCTGTTTATCTTTATAGTAACCATTCCACATGAGCATATGAGGAAACATTTGCTGAAGCGGTTCTAAAATTTTCAACCTTCTATCCCACGTTTCTTTGTCTCCAATTGAACCCGGACAGGGATCATACACATTCATTTTCCGAGCTGAAAGATTTACGTGTACCATAATCCAATGGCCAAGCACTTCCACCGGAATGAGAACCTACCAAAATATTATTCACAATCCAGTCTTAAGTATTACATACAGTATTAACTCTTATAAAAAACACAATTTTAATGACACTGACACTTACATATTGAGCTGACAACAATTATGCCTCCAAATCATTACCCAGTACTAGTGACGATGAGGGTTCATCTTTAGTGTGAGCGGATCGGTACTTCTCATCTATCTTTTCTCGGATCAATTCCTTTAACCACGCCTGAAATAAATGAATAATCATGAAAAATTACAAATATGAAAGAAATAAGATTATATTAAAAAGTTATAAACCGTACCACAAAAGTACAACTAGCCAATGCATATTATTGCGCTGATGGCAGACTTTTGGCATTCATCAAAACTCGCAGGGCAGTCAAAAATATTTGCATTTGGTCATCTTCTATCTCCAATGAAGGATTGAGGATATGCCTCAGTAAATCGGGTTCTAATTTTTGATCAAGTACAAATAATCTAGAAAAAAGGTGTAATTAAATTAATGTTATTGAAAATCTTAAAGAACCAAAATAAATAAGTAAATAACTATTTACTCTTTGTTTTGACCATCATCCAGATATTCAGCCAATTTCAACTTGCCGTTGGGGCCCCGCACTTCTCTGAGTTTTCTTTTCTTGTTAAGCTTTGTATATGACGATGTAATGTATTTGGAATCCCTCTTCAAACGCCTTTCCTTCTCATTCACCCCCGCCCCCTGCTCATCCATTGAATCGTCCATTAGACTCTCACCCGTATGCTCCTGCTCATTACTCTCATCCCTATGCTCCTGCCCATTACTCTCAACCCTATGCTCCTGCTCATTCACTGGATGGTCCATCTTCAGCAGCAAATCAGCCGATGAATTATGCGCCCGATCCTTTCCCTGATCATCCGCATGGACCTGCTCATCCGTTTGCTCATCCTGGAGAATGTCCTTATCAACATATGGATCCTCCATCTGCGGCACATCAACTGATGAATTATGCGCCTGATCCTTTTCCTGATCAAACATATGCTCATCCTCCAGTGACCGCCTAACAGTATATGAATTGTCCTCCTGATTCTCCATGTCATTCTCTTGATGGGAATGGTCCAAATGCAGACTAGTAAGTGAAGGTTGCAGTAGAGGATTATCCGTCTCCAGCTCTGGATGGCTAAAATGCGGACTAGTAACCGGCGGATTATCCATCACCATCTCACTTTGTGGATCGTCCGCATGCAGACTATTACCGGATTGTTGCTCTATATATTTGAAGATGCGGGTGAAATCCCTATCCACGCGATTTTCAATATTAAGCACGCGACTTTCCAGATTAAGTAGGCGCTGTAGCTAAACAAAAAAAAAAAATATATATATATATATATATATATATATAGAGAGAGAGAGAGATTTAAGAAATTACTTTCAAATAAAACTTAAAACAACAAAACATACTTACACATGTATTGGGGTGATTATCTCCTGCATCCCCAGTCTCCTGCTCACTCTGTGGTTACTCTAGCAGCTGATTTGATAACCCAAGATGTTTGAAGACAAGGGCGAAACCTCCTTCCACGCGATTTTCCAAATGATGTACGCGCTGTAGCCAAACAAAAAAAAAAGAGATTTAAGAAATTACTTTCAAATAAAACTTAAAATAACAAAACATATACTTACATGTGTATTCGGGTCATCTCCTGCATCTCTAGTCTCTCGTCTTGCATGGCTTGTACTCGGGTCATCTCCTGCATCTCTAGTCTCTCGTCTTGCATGGCATGTACTCAGGTCATCACCTGCATCTCCAGTCTCTCGTCTTGCATGGCATGTATTTGGGTCATCATTCCCAATATCTTTCTGTCTGGTTTGGTTCTGTTTCACACGTCTAGTGCGCCTATGAGCCTGATTTGTACGGCCACGACCACTGACGTTCTCATCATGGGGCTCCCTACTTTCCATATTGACTATTGGAACCCACTCCGGTTCAAAAAAGCTGTCGCTGGCTAACATAGGCTGATTGTAATTTGTGGAAATACTTTCCCCCAAGTGGTAGGTGGACAGGACAGCAGGGGAATGATACTTTACCAATAGGGCGTCTCCTTTTCATGATCATCCGGCTCCAAAAAGGGAGAATATGCTACAACCTGCATCAAATTCAAAATGAATTGAACTGAGTTAAACTATAAATGTCAGTGTGAGAGATCAACTCGAATTCAAAATGAATTGAACTGAGTTAAGCTATAATTGTCAGTGTGAAAGATCGACTCAAACCTCATTGAGAATTTCGTCCCAGTTTGCTCTCGGGCCGCTCTTAAACTTGCGATACCGGAGACATCTAGGGTATCGGTGCACCAGCTCATCGCTATAACCACCAACATTTAAAAGGATATTTTTAAGCTGAGGGAAATGATCGACTAGCCACCACTGCAATGAAGAAAATAAGAATAAATAATAACGAAATCAATAAATTTAAGAATCCTAAATGATCAGTGACTCACCCCAATTGCCCAAAACATCCCATAAGCTGATATCTTCTTTACATCTTTGTGAAACTCTTTCCCCACTAAGGGTATGTAATAGAGGAGATTGGACCATGCAATAGTGCCCCATGGCACAGAACTCATCATGTTCCAATCTTGAACCATATTCCAAACCCACCTGGGGATATTAAATTTTTCCCACTCTTTGCCTAAGATGACTCCGTCAATGATGGAAACATATGCCAATGTAATGGCATCATCCCGAGTGATATCAGCTTGCATTATACGCTCAAATATGTCAGAAGTGTGGATAGGATTCTTATTCGGGAATAATCGGTCCACAATATCATTCTCTGGCTTCTCCAGATTCGCCAGAGCTTCCAAGTCCACAAAACCAAACTGTAATCCTGTGACTAGATAAAATTCCTGTCTACCAAACCTATATAATAACCCTCCAATCTGAAACCAATGCTCATCATCTCGCTGTTTGGTTATGGTCACCTCACGTTGAAGAAAGTTCAGTACAGCCTTGGCACTGAATATGCCTGGATCACGAGTCATATGTTGAAACATGCTAAAAGGACCAATTATGAATGACTGGTTATCATCCAACCTGAGTGCTCTGTCAACGATTTGGCCAATTCGCTTTACATGACAGTTTACATTTAGAGAACCTTGGAATAGAACATTTTGGTGCTTATGAACTACCTGATCCTGAGAGAGCTCCATAACTGCACAAACAACCAAACTGTACTCGATAAAAATTACTTGTAAAAAACGAAGTTTAAAACGACACGGTTCATCCGATATGGATAATTCGGTAAAATTGTTTTAACCATTTCAGACCGAATCGGTACGATATGGTAATATACTGGACTGAAGTATCCATATCAGCCAGAATCGGTCCGATATTGTAAAATAGTTTTAACTACCTGAACTCTAGGTTATTTATTCGACTTCTTAGTAGTGCTTGGGCTAAGGCGAAAACTAATAACCTAAACTCGAGAAAATTAGTTAACCCTAATTAAGGTGACCTAATTCAAATCTATCGTGTGCATGTGTGAGGGCTGTTCGGGGTGAAGTCATATTTCTTACGGCTGAAGTTAAGTCAAATCCCAGGTTACTTGCTGTTCAAGTCAGAGATTTGCTTTACTTATCGTTCAAGTTACAAAGATTTGACTAGTTGACGAATCTCTAAAATTACGTCCTCAACAAAAATCCAGTAATTTTAAAGTATTCTCAACATGCTATTAGAATTGCTAGTGTACCTTTTCATCTTACCAATGGTAAAAGCTCTATCAGGTCTTATACTCGTCATGGTATATATCAAGCATAGTATAAACTTTGATATTCAAATTGAGTACAAACATCCATTTATTCTAGTCTAGTTTGAAACTAGAATCAAACAAAATTGAAATATGCTTAAAATCATAATGATTGAACTTCTTACCACATTCTCTAAGTAGTGAGATTCTGTTAAGATTAATCCAATAAATTCTACATTTATATATTGTTTTATCTTTAGCCTTTATTTGATAAATCTCATAATCTCTAGAAAAATAATCTATAAAAGTGATGGGGTATTTGTTCTTTCCTATGGAAGGAATGTTGTGAAATTATCTCAAATCATAAATGCATCCTTTTTGGTTATTTACTTGTTCTTTAATGCATTCTAAAGTTTTCATTCTCTCTCCATCTATTTTTCATCTTTATCAGCGAGTTCCTCAGGCCTTAGGCCTACCAGTAGATTGAATATACATGACCTTTAACAAAATGAAAGTAAAGTGCATATTCTTTTGCCATATTTTAAAATCCATCCCGTCAAATTTTTTGTTGAATTAGGTGGTTAAATCCATGATTGAAGCACAATAAAATTATTTGATTGTTGGTGGAAATCTTTGAAATTCGATGATGATATTATGCTTTAGATTAATTATAAATTGTGAACTTTAGAACACTTTTCAAAGAGTTTTATTTGCCTTATATGACAAGGTAAACTCTTAGGATAAAATATAATGATAGCTACGTATAAAGATATGAGGGTAATTTCTTTTCAATACAAAGAACAAATGTTGTAGCCACCTGTTACTGTAAGCACTAATTGATGATAGCTAAGAATAAAATTGAAAGGGTGAAACTTCATTCTTTCTTTTCCATGTCTATAGAGATCTATTTATAGACTTCAAAAAGTCATTTATGAAACAACATATTGTTTCTTACCTTCATGTTATTTCAGTAAGAAATTACTGTCATGTTGTTTCCATTTGTATATAACTTTTCAAATATGAAAAGTCATTCGTCACATTGTTTCGTGTGAATTAATATATTGTTTCGTGAAATAATGTGATGGTTCAAGGAACATTCAATAATTACCGATTCATTTCGAAATTATCTCTAACATATAAATATAATTTAAAGGATAATTACATAATTATTTATAAATAAAAATTAATAAAATAAACCACTATTAGTATTTATATTGAAATTTATCTTCGATAACTTTTACAAATGCTAATTGAAATGTTAAAGGCTACATTAACCGACATTATCAAACAATCAGTTTTTCTCTTTCAAAAGTTAATTTAAAATTTAAATGTTATTTGAAATGTTAATTGAAAATTTTGGTTGAAATATTAAATGCTATTTTAAAAGTGGATCTCAAATGGCGTATTTGTTTTAAAAAAAATAATTTAAAATCTAAATATTAATTGAAATTTTTTATCCTTCTGATTTAGAAAACAATTATAAATAAATATCCAGAACTAAAAAATATTTATATTTAATATTATTTTTTATTAATAGAGTATTTATTTTCATTTATAAAGATATCATAAAAAAATCTGTAAAAACATATCTAAAATGGAAAATAACCTGATTTATTTCAAGTACATCTTCAAAGCATTGCATAATAATAAATGCACCTATATCTATGATTTCTTTTTTTAATTTATAGGATTTCACATCCAAATTACAAAAATTTGTATAAATTTAATTTTCATACAGTAATAATCCACGTGCCAAAATAGCAACCAGAGAAACGAACACCTATACAAACACAATGAAATCCAGAAATATTAACAAAAATATAAATACAAGTCATGAAATTACAGTCTTCAAATTGAAGGCGGAGATGAGCGGAGAAACTGATGACACCAATACGTCATCAACCTCACCGTCGACGTTTTTCTATCACTTCTTCTCCTCCGCTCTCCGTTCCAAACCATTGACTTCCCCCTCTCTCCGTACTCATAACGCCGACGCTCTTCTCCGCCGTCTCGGTCTCTTTGACCTCCTTCTCATCGGAATTGGAGCTTCTATTGGTGCCGGAATCTTCGTTGTTACTGGCACCGTCGCTCGTGATGCCGGTCCAGGTCATTCTCTCTGCTTGTTTTGAGATTGAAAATGAGTTCAAGATTGTGCCTTTTAAGTTTGGAGGTTGGAATTTGGTGTCGAGATTATGAATTTTGGGAGAAAGTTGATTTTTTGTTGTTGAAAGGCTGTAAATTTAGTGATTTTGGTTTTAAGTTGACTTTTTGTTGTTAAAAGACTGCAAATTTTGTGTGATTTTGGTCAAGTGCATTGATTTGAGTATTTGGGTCTGCTGTGATGTTGCAGGGGTTACGGTTAGCTTCATACTTGCTGGAGCAGCGTGTGTGTTGAATGCATTATGTTATGCTGAGCTAGCGTCGAGAATTCCTGCTGTTGTTGGTGGAGCTTACTTGTATACTTATACTGCTTTTAATGAGCTTACGGCTTTTCTTGTTTTTGCTCAATTGATGGTGGACTATCACATTGGTGCTGCTAGTATTGCTCGTAGCTTGGCTAGTTATGTAGTTTCCTTGTTGGAGTTGTTTCCGGCTTTTAAAGAGAATGTACCGAGCTGGATTGGGCATGGTGGTGAAGAGTTCTTTGGAGGAACATTGTCCAAAGCTCTGCTCTGTTGACTGTGGTGGTATTAGTGTGAATCTACTCCTACGGTCCTGAACTCGTTAATGACTGCTACAAAGGTGAGTTTTTTTTACCCATCTTTGTGTTGCTAATAGTGTATTAGTTGAAGGGTATTGGTTTGTGTTTGTCATGATATGTAGTGATCTTAGGAAAGAAGGCATGACAATTTGAAGTAGTTTTGATAATCAAAGGAATTTTCATATATCAGTTCTCGAATTTTGCTGCAGGTGACCATTGTGATCATTGTTATCATTGCCGGTGCTTTTGAAGTTGATGTTTCAAATTGGTCTCCTTTTGCTCCAAAGGGTGTTAAGGAAATATTGACAGGAGCTACTGTAGTATTCTTTGCATATGTAGGGTTTGATGCAGTTGCTAATTCGGCAGAAGAATCTAAGAGACCTCAGGTGTGTGATGCTGCATTCATGTTGATGCCTCTCAACAATCAGTAGTTTAGTTGTGATGTATTTTTTTTGCTGTCGAACTGGCTATGTCTTTGCATTCTGTAATTTTTGTTTGCTTCCTTTTTTCCACCCCAATGACATTTCAGCGGGATCTGCCAATAGGAATCTTGGGGAGTCTTCTGGTTTGTGTTGCTTTGTACGTTGGTGTCTGTTTAGTACTCACTGGAATGGTACCTTACAACTTCCTAGACGAAGAAGCTCCTTTGTCTGTGGCCTTTTCGTCTAAGGGCATGAAGTTTGTTTCTATTTTAATAAGCATAGGTGCTGTAGCAGGACTTACAACAACCCTTCTAGTTGGTCTTTACGTTCAGGTGAGTCACTTTGCTCATGTCATTAGTGACATGCCCTTACCATATCATCCATTCTTATTTAGGTGATGGGTTGTTTGTGTATGCAGTCACGGCTGTACCTTGGGCTTGGAAGGGATGGTTTACTGCCTACTATATTTGCTAAAGTGCACCGGACACGCCATACTCCTATTAATTCCCAAATCTGGGTTGGTATTGTTGCTGGTGTTATGTCAGGATTATTTAACATCCGTATACTCTCACATATTCTCTCTGTTGGTACATTGGTAAGACATCTTTCCAGTTTTTGAATTGAGCCTATTTAGATATTATGTCATCCAATTGCATTGCAGACATACATGTCTGCACCTGCACCATTGCTTTTTATACTATTGCTCATCTTACCTTTTCCTGATATAGAAGATGTTTCGCTGGATGTATGGCTAAGTAAGATTGACCTGCGTTGACATAGGGTTGTACCTTGCTTTTTTCAGACAGGTTATTCAGTTGTATCTGCTTGTGTCATACCTCTTAGATGGAAGGATAAGGCAATAAGTCAAGTGTCTTCTAGACAAACTTCAGCCTATAGGGAAGGTGTAATTTGTCTCGTGATAGTGGCTTGCTGTGGCTTCATAACTGGACTCCTCTACCGTCTCAATGCTTCTTTCCTTTTCATGCTCTTGGCCATAGTGATTGCTGTGCTTGCTGCTGCCGCCCTTTACTTCCGCCATGTAAGTACTGATGACTATAACCAGACGTGAAAAATGCATGAGTGTCTTATGTGCAGATTCTTTGTTGATTTAACTTCTAAGACTCTTTGCTATCTTGTTCAGACATATGCACATCCTCCTGGATTTTCCTGTCCAGGTGTCCCCATAGTACCAACAATTTCCATCTTCTTCAACATCTTCCTTTTCGCTCAGGTATGCTTATAAATAAATGAACCTTAACATTTTACCACATCCTATCACTTTCCATATAAACTATCAGAGAACTATCACATGAATCGAACATGCTATAATTTATTTTCTTTTTTGTAGTTGCACTACGAAGCTTGGTGGAGATTTGTGATCCTCAGCATTGTTACAGTCATTATATATGCAATTTATGGGCAGTATCATGCCGACCCCAGTTCAGAAACAATTGTATATCACAGGGCTCCACCTGGAGATGAAGAGTGATTCGGACATTCGCACATTGTCAATGCAGCTTGTAGTTTGTTGTAGCATCTACTTGTGTTGTACAATACCAAATGAATGTATCATTAGACAAAGCAGATGTTTCGATAGTGTAATGTTAGACAAGTTAGAAGTGGCAACATGTGAACATAAATCTTATTTCAATGAGATTATCCACATAAGGGGCTCACCCTGTCAAGTTGGCTATGATTGTACAAAGTTTTCAAATGTTGAAGATACACTTATGAATATGATATTTCCTTACCTAATCTGTCAAGATTCCAGCACATGTGAAGAATAACAGAAGTTGCACAGTCAACAACCAATAAATATGAACATAGATTCAATGTAAAGCATAAGATAGTAGTGCTTTCCATAATTGTGAACATGGATTCTTATTAGAACTTGTAATGGTTTTATAACAAAAATGAAGTCAAAGACTTGCAAAGTTGTAAAGATAGTTCTGTCATTCACATACAACATCAGAATAAAAGCCTATTGTTCTTCTTTGACAATCCTGAATCTTTAGCAATTCCACATCGAACACCTCAAACTGCTTTGAGCTGAAAAATGTAGAAGGCCCCACCTGTGAAAAACAAGATAACATGGTTTCCTATCAACATGTGCAATCATATCTTGGCCTTTTGAGCCAAGCTTGAAGCAGAAATCTACTTATTATGCAAATATATGTAACCAAAATGAGGATATTGAATTGAATGTAGGAACATAGAAAATGCTTAATGAGAGGAAAGGAAAGGATTAGTGGTTTGGAGGAGCTGACCGGTGGTCCAAGTTCAGGAGGAATGATTATACGTCTTTTCCCCCCAGGTTTCATGTCTCGAATTCCTTCCTCAAATCCTGCAGAAGTTACATTCATGGTGACTACTAGTCCATATCTAATGCATTTTTACTTGTAAGAGATAAGATCCTGTGTTTTCTCACCTGGAACCAATGCCTTGGTGCCTAAGCGGATTTTGGCTGGAGCGTTTTGTAAATAGGTGCTATCAATACGCCGGCCTGACTCATTGTAGCCGATGTAATGAAAAGTCACCTGTAAAGATTCTCAAAAGTAAACAAGACAGTTCATGATTGGTATAAATGTACACATATTTTCTTAGTCTCAAAAGGCCTAACAAACTGCACTCATTGATCATTTACTACATAACTGATTATTTCGGAGGGAGAGAAGATTCAAAAGGAAACTTTTGGTTTCAAAGCCAATTAAAGAAAAACCTGCTGACCATCCTTTGGGCAATCACCTTTACCAACTTCAAAATCCCGGTACATTAGACCTGACTCCCGCGTTACATAATTGTCTGATGCCACTACCTTAACCTCAAACCCTGGTACAGATTTCACATATCAATGCTATTGTTCATACACCCAATAAACAACCAATCATTTCTATGACAAAACAGTTTAAGAGTTCTTCCTCAGGAAAAATACAAATATCAGACAGATAGCTACACCAAAAGTGGTCTTCAATGAAAAACAATGTTGCTTTACTCTATGAGACATACTAAAGACCAATAACTGACCTTCTCTGATAAAATTAGGAAAGTCCTCAGGTGCATTATTATCTCTCTGCCTCCGCTTATTCTGTTCTAACAAACGCCTTTCATCATACGGGTTCTTACTCTTGCTCTTTGCCGACGAAGATAAAGTAGGGTACAATCCTGACAAGAAGAGGACGGATACAAGAAGCCTACGCTTTGACTTTACTTCACATCTAGCCAAACATTAAATCCAACCATAAGAAACTACCCAACTGTACATAACCATAACCTAAACATTAATAAAAGTCTCACCTGTCATCTTTCAAATTATGATTTGAGCAGCAAAGCAATGTATACTTCTTCTGATTTAAACTCGTCCCTACATTCTGACAAGTTGATAAGGTTTTATCTAGCAGAAAGCACAACCAAATCTATCAACATACATTGGAAACCTGAACACATCTATAGCTTTTTAGTTTATCAAGCTAACATCTATACAAAGCCACTTATAACTAAATTAAGCAGATAATTGGAGTGAAGCTCAACGAAATTGAAAGTTTCAAGCTTGTGTCAAACCTAAATTCAAACTTTGTTCAAACAATCACATTCTAGAGACCCAAAGTTATCATTTTGCAAGCTAATAAGTTAACTATGTCAACATCAGCAGAGACTATATGTGTAGCTCTATACACATGATAAGAAAAAGAGGAAGAGACTTACAAGGAAGAGATGTTGTAGAGAAAATCAATGGCATAGCTTCAATGGAGTTCTGCAAAGAGTAGTTGAGTTGATAATTGGCATGTGTTGCCTCTGCTCTTTTACGTTGTGCTATCTCTAAGCTAAGTACACTATTGCGTAAATTTTATAATGGTCCTTGTATTTTCTATTTATTATTATTGGTTACCATTTAAAAATTTTCTTTCATAATGGTATGTGCTGCTGCTATTCTTTTACGTTTACAAATCTTCTACGCAGTTATCACTCAATATCAATGATAAGTTTTTCGTTTCTAAAGTAAAAAGAACCTTATATATTTCATAAATCAATATTTTCTACAAACAGAACAAATCTAACTTAAAACAGGCATGTATGAATACACAGACTTAACCAAAATATGACTTTTGAGGCTCAAAAACCTCAAAAGTTGCAGACAAAACTCCCTAGGGTTGACACTATCGGGAAACCAAACATATTTGCCAGCATACATACCCTCTGTGTTTACACAAAAAGAAAGACATAACAACTTGTGGTTCAAAGGAAGTCATTAACAGCTGTGGTCCAAAAGACAACAAAAAATTGTGGTTCCTTCCTTCCCTACTCTTTACAGCTACGGACATATCAATAAACTTGAATATCAACACTCATACTTTCCAGTTGGTCGGTATTTGCTGAATCCTGAAGCTTATTTCTACTTGAGTCCTTATTGCATCGAAGCCTCAGGCGTGAGAATCTGGCGACAACTGCTTGTCTGGCAAACCAAACCTTGCTGCATGATGCTAGGGTCAAGTCTGCCGATGTCGCCTTTCCTGATACCTTTGAGTCACAGATAGCTTCATATCCATCAAGGTCTGATTTTGTCACAATGACTACAGACTCATCATCAAAGGCCATATTGTCCTCTTCTGCTACAAGGGATGGAGATTTCTGAATCACTGTGCAGCTAGGGTTTACAGTTTTCTTCACCTTGATATTGTAATATTCTAGAACAGCCTGCATTATGAGAAAATAGAATCTAATGAGTGGTAATGCAATCACAATCGCCAGCTTTAGATTATTTAACAAATGGAGAAACATAAACATTATAAGCTATAGATTATGGAGTAGAGAAACATTAACATTACCTTCCACTGAGAGGAGGCCAGCAGTACTCTTGGCCGGATGGATCTCACATACTCATATGCAGATTCAGGTGTCATCTCACGGTGCTCTACCTGTTATGGAATGCTATATGGGTTAGAAGAGTTATCTATAACTTCTTTCTTTAATTTAACTAGGATTTCGGTCAGTCCACACATACTAGGTAGCAAAGAACAATGGTTGTGCTACGACCTCGACCTGCCTTGCAATGAATGTAGACCATCTTCCCTGCAGTTGCATTTTCTTCACAAGCACGAACAGTAGACAATGATGGAAAGTCAGTAACATAGATAAAGCAAAAGCTCAGATATTTAGCCAAGATAAGGTAAACTGCCACGAGGGATCACATAACATAGATGATTGTTTGCTTCTTAAGATTTGAGAATAACTAAACTTTGTCATGCAAACTAACTCAATGTAAACCACAAAAATAACCGAACTTTATCATGCAAACTAAATCAATGAAAACCAAGAAAACAACTAAAATTTATCATGCAAACTAAATCAATGTAAACCACGTGTACAACCAATAACATTTGCTGTCATCCAGCAAGATACCTACTCGAGTTGAATGAAAAGAGAAGGAGCAAGAACTAGTTATGACGTGCATGAAACATCAAGGTCAAATAAGTAGTTCACCAGCATGAAATGTCACTCGAGATAAGGTGAAAATATAATTGATACAAGAGAAGGGTAGAGTTACCATGTATAAAAGCTACAGCTTGGCAGATATCGGCCAAGGATGGAGCAAACATATAGTCTCGGGTAGGAATCACCAAATGATCAATGTTGTAAGCCTAGCAAAACAAATACATAAATAGAATGAGTATCTAGAAAAATATTAAATAAAGTCAAAGGAGTAGGTTCAGATAAACCAGATTAGGCATTAACGTAATTAAGAGTATCAAAACATCCATAACAGGAGAAATAAATCCGCATATTACGCGGCGAATAGGCAAAAACATAAATAGAAGAAAACATCTAGCATTTTGCAGTTATGAACAAGATAATTCCTCATAAAACACCTACAAGCAGTCGAAAAAAGCATTCCAAGTAGATACGCAATAAATTTTTCCAATTCTTTCCACATTTTCAGTGCGGATAACTGCATGGAAGATTATACTCACCTGATACAATGATGAAGGAACCAAAGTCTCATAAGGTTCATTCAAGGTCACCACTCCAGCAACACCAAGCTCCTTCAATAGAGGAACATCAGTAGGAAAAGGTACAGCACCTAGCAAAACATGCTGATCACAAACAAACAGATGATCAGCAACACAATAATCACATGGCTCCTCAAAGCTAACTTATCATATACCATCTCAACATCACAATCACATATATCATATCTAGAACCAAATCATAATCTAATACACAACAATGCACAAATTTGCAATGATCAAGAACAAACACAAACTAATCAACATAAACAACAACAAATCCATAATCCAACAACAGCACATAAACATTTCACAACCAAATTGACCTTTAAATCAAAATCAAAATCAAAAACAAATTCCACAACCTGATCAACACGATCCCACCAGCGAAACTCAGCCTGAATTTTATTCCTCAAAACATTATACAACAATGTCGGATAAAAAAGCGCACGAGCTCCAGCTCCAACAAGAACACGTTTCGCATCCGAAACCACGACTCTCCTCCTCTCCCTCTCCTTTGACACCACAACTCTCCTCTCCTCGGATCGATCTTCAATCTGATCCTCGACTTCCTCGATGTACATTTCCGCAGTCTGAATCGAAACAAAGCTCCAAAACCAAGGACTGATACACACATTTACCAAAAACCAAAATCTGATTCTACAAAATCCCAAATAATATTATTAGGCAGGTAAAGAAACAACAATGGAAATTCTTACGGATTAGAACAAATCAGACAAATGTTGCAGCATTAATGACAAGAAATTAAACCCCAAAATTAGTGATAGAGGATATGGAAACTGATGATTTCAGACAATTAATTTGAGAAACCGTTTTTTCTTTTTTAATTAAAATTAAATTAATCCGCTAATTACTTTTGTTAATTACATTTTTTCCCTCCGGTTGTTCTAGAATAGACCGCTCCCGGTTTTTGAAATATAACTTATAAGTGCGAATACGGTGTCGTTTAGTAGTTCTTACAAAGTGTTTTTATTTTGTAAAATTACACCAGCATCCCCTAACTTAAAGTAAATTACAGAAATATCGACTTTTTGAGGAAAATCATAGCATCTCCATTAACAGAACTGGTGGATACATGAACAAAACAACTTCCACCTAGTTTATACTTCCAATTACACTAAGTTTACAAGAAAGCTAGAAACAAATAAAGAGATAAGAACTTAAATTCAGATCCTAAGATCTTGTTGGAAATGAAGGAGATGTAATAATTACATTCATCTAAAGTACTTATGGCCTTTTGTTCTGTCAATTGATGCCATTTTCTGGAGTCTAATCTGTTCTCTGAACTTGGCAATGAATTCACCAGCTTTTCTGTCAATAGTGTTGACACTACCAGCTTCACTTACACTATCACTCATCACACTCTCTACATCAGAGCTCACTTGAACGTTTTCGTCTTCCTTTTCCAGATCTTCTCTAGGTCCAGAAGTCAAGTTGTCAAATACTTCCCTGGTTTTTCTCCTGTGAAGGTCTGGATGGGGTGGTGGTGTTGGGAACTTTGGTGTGTGTACAGGGGAATGATTGTGACTGTCGAAGTCGTAGCTTGATGCTACATTTCTCATTTCATGTTTTCTCTTGTACACTGCAGCAGCCTCCTCAGATTCGGGATTGTGAACATACTTGTTGCTAAAATGGTTCTCGCTTCTCTCTTCATTTCTCATTGCCTCAGTGAATTTCCGTGATCTGACAGTCCTAACTGATTTTCCTCGCGATTGTTTGGCATGGTTTTGAGAATTTCCATCGAATTTTGGTGAGTCTGGTGGAATACCTATATCAGTGCTAGGCACAGGCTCTCTTTTGCTCTTACTAGTTTTCACCAAGGGATCAATGTGGTTTCCGAAGTATCCATCAGAACTCAACGCAGCTGCCATCTCTCTCTTGCTCGCTCTAGTTTTCACTGGAGGATATTCAGGATTTCCGAAAAATCCATCTGGAACAGATCTCCCCATATCAAAACTCAATGCAGCTTCTCTCTTACTCTTACTTGTTCTTGCAGGAGGACCAACAGGGTTTCCAAAATATCCATCTTGAGGAGAAACTGATCTGCCAATATCAGAACTCCAGGCTGCCTCTCTCTTGCTCTTGCTTTTATCCCTCATTGAAGCATTACCAAGGTCACCTCCAATATTCCTATCAGATTTTGAAGAAGCTGATCTCCCCATATCAAAAGAATCCAATGCAGCCTCTCTCTTGCTCTTGTTTGCATCTCTCAAATCATTGACTCCAAGATTTCTATCAAATTTTGAAGAAGCTGATCTACCCATATCGGAACTCAATGGCACTTCTTTCTTGCTCTTACTCTTATTCCTCAAGCCAGCTTCAATGATGGTTTTCTTTGGACTCTTCTCAAACAAAGGTCCATTACCACTGTACTTACGAAGATGGAATGCATTCAACGAAGCTTTTTTAGCTTCCTGCTTGGAATCAGGAGGGTAAGAGCTGCGGAAACTCTTCCCTTTCTCCAACTCTTCCATTTTCGCTCTCCCCAACTCCTCCATTCCCGCGTGTGACGGAGAGTTTGCACTTGGCGAATCAGACACTGTACTACTAGCTTCTGAAGAGAAAGACTCACTGGACCACAAGGGCTTAGATTTCAAATACTCAAACTGCCTCTCATCAACAGAAAGAGGCCTAAAATGTGACCGCGGACGGAGATTAACACCCACATCACCCCCAAATTCTGTCCCCTCAGAGCTTGTAGGTGAAAGCAAGTCAGTCTCATCAAACCTACCTTCCAAATTCAAAGGATCCATATCACCAAATTCCTCACGAAAGCCATTATCACGAGGACTTCCAGTTTTACCTAAATCCTTAGCACGCGAACTAGACTCAAAACCATCACTAAGTCCATTACTACCCTGTCCTCTATCAACCGATCTCAAACTCCTAACTGGCAAATTCAAAGACTCCTGAACAACAACTTGATTAACAGCACGGTCCGGTACAGCCACAACCACCACAGATTCTCCTTGAAAATACTGAAAGTTACAAGCTTGACTCAAATTCTTATCACCCAACCCCCCATCATCACGAAATTCTTCAAATCCGGATTCAGAATCACCAGATACAACCTTCTTCTGTTCAACATTCACAGTATCCACCTCACTCCTATCAACAACAGATTCACTAGCCACATGACTAGCAGAGTACAAATTAGGGTTTACATTATCAACAACAGATTCACCAGCCGTATGATCCGCAGAGTACAAATTAGGGTTTATATTTCTATCACTACCATAATACCCAGATGAACTATCAAACCCCTCATCAAAAATCGAAGAGACCCGAAAAACATTAGACACATAAGACTCAGTTTCATCACTAACACTAGTACCCTCACTATCGAAGTCGAAATCATCATTTCGTCGACAAAACAGTCCATAAGAGACAGCAACACCAATAAATAGAAGATGAATCAGTTCCCAGAACTTGGTAACAAGACTCTGAGGTACAAAATCAGGAGCTTTTGATGGAAACAAAGGGATCGCGACGATGAAGAGACCAAAGAGTAGAAATTTACCGAGAAAGTGAATCCAAGACTTCCCTTTTCGGGTAGATTTGGGTCTTCCGACAGAGGAACTACCTCCGCCTTTTAGTTCGACGGGGAAGTGGGCAGATTCCGCCATTGTTGAGTCAATAAACAGGTGGATTGAAGAAGATGTTGATGAAGAAGAAAGGAAGACTTTGAAGCTAAGGAAAATTAAAGGTGGACGATTGGTTTCAAAAGTGTCATTATTGATTATTACCGTTGTGCTCAAATGTCCAATTTGCCCTCCGTTTTTAGCCTCATATTCATTCAAATTCAAGAGTTCATTGTACTTGTGTCACAGATATGTGGAAGATGAGAAATATATACATGAATGTTAGTCATCAATTTGATAATTCAATAGCTAAACATAGACCTAAAGTCAAAAAATTTGATTTTTATGGAGATTGAAAATTAGAAACAAAAGAGCCGTGAAGTTTTTATTTTTTTTCACATTCTAGTCATTTTGCAATAAAAACAAACAAAATCACACCTTTCTATTATTTGGAAACAAAGACAAAAATCAAAACCATGTGGTTTTTGCTGTTCTCTTAGCTGTATCCACGACCAAGTGCTTGTAAACTCTTTAAAACTCTTTAAATGCTTCACTACAGCGATGACGTGGCAATTTATACAACGGCCCAAAAGTTTTTAAAATGGGCCAATAATTGGGCTTTTATTGGGCTTGAAAAGCCCAAATCTCTAGTGTCCGCGAAACGAAAAACCAGACCAATAAACAGACGTTTCTTTTTTCCGGGAAAATAAGAGCGAGTCAACTCAGTGTGTTTGTTGAGGTGAGAAGAAATGGCTGGTGGAGCAAAAGGATTCATTGAAGCAGACAATGCAGAAGCCATAATCGTTAGAATAGAACACAAATCTCGCAAGATCGAAAGCTTACTTAAACAGTAACTTGATTTTTTCTCTTTTGATTTCTGTGATTTTTCTTGATCTCTAGAAACCTAACTTCGATTAATTTGATTGTTAAGATCAGGTCTAGACCTGTCGAGGCCCTAAAAACTGCTCTTGAAGGTGCTCCTCCGAAGACTCGAGACGAGCGATGCAAGGTGCGTGTTCGATTTGATTGCTTTGTAAATGAATTGGAAATTTTTAGTTGCTTTATGAATTAAAAAATAAAATAAAAATTGCAAGTTTTGATATTTTGTTAATGGCAGTCAGCGACTTGGTTAGTGGTACACAGAGCACTTATGGCTATAAAAGATGTAGACGGCATGTTTTCGTCTTTGGATCCTGAGTATTATGATATTCTCATGAAGTAATTCACTTTTTCCCTGTTTGATTTTGTTTTGGTGAAGTTTGTGTGAATTGGATGCTTTGTTTTCATCTTTGGAATTGGAGATGGTTCATTTGTGTTGCTAGTTTGTTGTAGAGTTAGAAGTTGTGTAGCTAGGCTGCAAATGGTTTTGAAGTGCATTGTGAATTAAGGTATATGCTTATAATTGTCCTTTGCTGACTAGGTTGCATAAGTGTGAGGTAATTTATTAGATCATGAAGGTTGATGCTTGAATTTATTCCTTGTTGATTGGTTGTGATTGTTGTATATGTTATCTCTGCTTTTGACTCCTGGACATCTTAGACATCCTAGTGCATGATAGTTAGTCAGAACCCTAGATTCTGTAGATTATCAGTGGGGCTGTTGTTATGGTTTATTAGTAGTATGTTCAT
Organism: Cardiospermum halicacabum; assembly: GCA_031304145.1. NCBI lineage: Eukaryota > Viridiplantae > Streptophyta > Magnoliopsida > Sapindales > Sapindaceae > Cardiospermum > Cardiospermum halicacabum. The sequence continues at coordinate 8,008,894 of CM062399.1, read as the reverse complement.
TTTAAATTGTTGTCCTGGATTCGGTTCCCTCTTTATCATTCCCATGTGAATTAGGTTTGCTTTAGATATGCCATTTTAGTTTTGGATAGGATATGGAGATTTGATTCATCAACTTGTATGGAAGAAAATGACAGTGTAAGAAGCATGGCCATATTAAGACTTTTGGATCCACATATGCATGTTGATAAATGAGAGAATTTCTCAACCCACATAGTCCATATCAATCATCCATTCTGATATTGACTAAACGAAGCACGATTATGCTGCATTGAACAACCTATTGTGAACTGATTCGACTTTCCAAACATTCTGTATTGGTTACCCACTTGTATGTTGCAAAGTGAAAACACTGATGGTCTCCAGGCGTGATAATGATCTATCATCTATCTTTGGATGACATGGAGTATATTAATGGGTATTTTGGAATTACTTTTCAAGTTCGGATATGGCTTTCCCAGGAGAGTTTCTGTGGACCATTTGCTCGATTCTTTTTGGTGGTTGACTTATGTGCATTGTATCTGATTTCATAAACCCTTATGATATGGTACAAAGAAAGTAATAAAATTCTTGATATCAGATGCTTGAGAATACATGATCCTTTTTTGCTTTTTCCAGGTTGATTTCGCTGTTTGATTATGAATGATGTGACGTAAATCAACCATGGTTTCTTTCTTGAGAGATGAAATGAAATTCTAATTTTACTCAAGAATACTATCATGTCTCACAGGTACCTTTATAGGGGTTTATCTACTGGAGATCGCCCCACTTGTGACCAGTGCCTACGGATCCATGAAAAGCTGACAGAGAGAGCTGGTTTAGGATGCATACTACGCTGCCTAGCGGATACAGCCAACACGGTTTGATCTCCCACTCTATATCCGTCTGAGGAATCAGCTGTTATGTTTTTATTCTTGCATGTATTAGTGCAACACCAAGATATAGGTTTCAACAATCTGTAATTGTTGGATTTCCATAAGACCAACTCTTTGTGCATAAAACTCTCGCAAATATCAAGCTTGTTTTTCCTCGGTATACATAGTATCAATGTTCTTTAATCCGGCCTGTTTGGGATTCTTCTACTTTGAATTTCTAACTATAGAAGAAGAGTAGGAGAAGTCTTTTTTTTTTTTTTTCTTGTAGTATTTCAGTTTTCGGTTCTTTGAATTTTCAACCTGAGTTGACATGTCTAGAAACATAAAAGCTCTAAGATGTGATTCAAACATGTACTTCTCATTCATAAATCAAATCTTCTGCATTGTGTTTAGATAAACGTCTGGGGTAGAATTTCAGATACTGTCTTCTTCTTCTTGTATAGAACTTTTCTCAAAGAATAGAACTTAATAATATGGAATTTATGTATAGAAGAATAGCTCTTCCAAAAGCTACTATTCGACATTGAAGAGAGCCAACTTTTAAAAGCTCAAAAGGAGTCAACTGTGTTAAAAAGCTTCACGGAATATCACAAGAAACACAGAGAATCCCATCAATATCAATTGACAAAACAGAAAGGTACTCTACCATTCATAAATTAAAGTTTGAAACAAGATTTATCTTCTTTGTTTTGATTTGATCTCTAGATTGTTTTCCATTCATTAGAAATCACAAAGCCTTGATGATGATGTCCCCGTCCATACCCACTTTGTCCACATCAAATCCCAACAACAATAACAAAAAAGAGATTTAGATTCCTTTTCAAATACATATCCTCCTCCTTCAAAACCACCCATCTACTTAAGCCAATATAGACATAAACCAACCATTTATACACCTATTAAGGAAAACTGCGAGGGCTTTTTAACCTGTGTATTCCTAACTCTTTAACCTCCATAATCTTCATCCTACCGAGACGTAGGGGGTGGATCAAACGGTCGATGGCTGATCGGCAATGCGGCCCAAGGGCTGACAGGCATCTGCCGTTGGTGGCTCAACCCATTTCGAGCAGCAGTGGAAGCTGCAGCAGCTGCTGTTGACGACGAAACGCGCTCGCAAGATGGGCACATGGTGAGAGTAGTCGGAGGGTTCATATGCATATAAAGTTGTGGAGATAGTTTCAATGCTCTAAGCTCTTGTACCTCCTTCTGTAATCGCCTGTTCTCTTCAGTTAGATTCTCACAGCACCTCTTCAAGTACTCACAATCCACTTCTGTTTGCTTCAACTTTGTCCTGCAATGCAACCAACACCATTCAATCCATTAATTACGACCTTAAACAACCAACTTAATTCCACAACAATAAAAACACATAATGACAAAATTCAAGTATTTTCTGACCACATTTATTATAGAAAATCATAACATCCAGTACCTGGACCAGCTCTTTCAAAATCTATATAACACCAACCCAACTGCTCTATTATCAATACCAATACCAATGTTAAGGTAACTCATACTACATGAAAACACAACCTTGTTCAAGGAAAATGGGGTCTCTAAGTGGTCCCATACATTTTCCAATTTATTACTATGGGCCCAATTTTAAATACATACATGACAAGAATCTTAGAAGACATAAAACACAACTGCAAACACATTGAAAAACACACTTGAATTGAGTTAAAACCATGATCTGTGCAAAGTACAAACAGAATCCCTGAAAATCTTCTTAGTTGAAATGGACAACTCTATCCTTGTCATGGCCATTAAATGAGAAACCCAAACCCACAACTCTATCAAATTTAAAAATCCCAATTATACCCTCATCAGTGAAAATTGAATAAATATTTTTTACCAACCTTGCCCTCCTGTTCTGAAACCACACCTCTACTTGTCTAGGCCTCAGATTCAATTGCTTTGCCAGTGCTAACTTTTGCTTCTGAAACATATTATTAAATAATTACTAAAAGACCAAAATATCCTTTAGTTGTGAGAATAATAACAAACAATTGCCACTCACTGGATTGAGAGTACTGTGCTCCTTGAAAGTCTCTTCAAGCAACAAAGACTGTTCTTTCGACAACCTCAGCTTCTTCCTAGACCCGTCGCCACCGCCGCCGTCTTCGTCATCGCTGCCACGTGAGCAAGAAGTTCTCTCGGCCTCGTTCTCATCAGCGATCGGTTCGAGTTCAGGTTCAGGCTCAGGTTCTCTCTCGCTTCTTTTTCCGCTGAGACTCGATATCGTACTGTTCGGAGATGAAACACCGTTCTCCTCCTCACAGTCCACCGTCGACAGTGCTCGATTCACATCTATTCCTCTTAAAAACGATCTCGTCTCCGTACTCCGATCCGTTCCTACACATTCACAGATTCTTTTTATTTATTAATTTATTTCCAAATCAATAAATATCACCTCCCGGTGGCAATCTCGTAAATATATAGCACAACAAAATTTCAAAATAACCGCCTCAAAACTGAAACATATATACATAAAAATAAAATCACAGATCTGATTATTTTTCAACGAAGAAGCGTACCAGGAGATTGAAAGATATCAGTCCAAGAGCTTCGATGATTCGAGTGAGACATGAAATTAAACTTCAAAAAGCCAGAAGTAGACGAAAGACTCTCATGTTGAAACGGCGGGGGTGGTTGTGACACTAGTTGCACCACCTGCTGCGGCGGCTGTAGCGGCGGTGGTGGCGGAGGTGGAGCATCAAAACCCAACCTGAGAGACAATCCCAAGCCATCATCTTTCTCTTCACCCATTATTTTCTCTCTCTCTCTCTCTCCAGAGAAAGAGTGTTTTATTATCTAGGTTTTGCTCCAAATATCAACTAGTAGTGGTGTTTGGTTACCGAGAAAGCAAAAATAGCAGAGTTCGAAAATTTGGCTACTGAAGAAATACTGAGTGAGAGAGATATTATCAGAGACTTTTTGTGTTTGTTTTATCTCTCTACATATGCTATTGTTAGTACAGTGAGCGATGGATGGGGTTTATGAATATATATATATATATATAAATAAGTGTATGTGTGTGTAAAGATATAGAGAGAGAAAGGAAGATTAATTATATACTTTTTTGTGGCAGTGCCTCAGTGGCCCCTATTGGTTCAATCATGATATGTATTGGTTCTTTCATTTTTTCAGTTTTTGGGTTTTTTCACTCTCTTTTGTTTGCTTTTAACATTGAGTTAAATTCTAACCATGGTAACAAATTTAATGAATTAAGTTTGGATTAATTAGGTTTATTTATTGTCATTTATTTATAATATTAGTCTAATAAATTATATTCAATATTAATAAATAGATATAATTTGAATTAAAACAGTTAATGTAATGAATTTTTTTTAATATAATTTTAAATGGTTGATGTAATTTTTATAAAATTATTTATGATGTTTAAGTTTAAATAAAAATTTATATGTGATTAAATATATTTATAAATTATTTTTTTAAATTTATTTTAATTATGATATAAAAATTATATAAATGAATATTTATAATTTTTTTATAAAATTATTAAATTTTTTAAATAAAAATAAATTATATATAATTATATCTTTTTGTAAATTATATCTTTTTGTTAATTTATTTATGAATATTTATTTTAATTATATTATGAAAATATATAAATAGTAAACAAAAGTCTAAAATCTATGTATTTTTATATTTATTTCTACAATATTATAAATTATTAGCAACATTTATTTAATTATTATATATAATTTAATGATTAAATATTATTGATAATATTAAAAATGATTATAAATAAATCATTATTATTATAATTTATTATAAATATTTATGATTAAATTATTTTTAATTTTTATTTTTAAAGTTAAATTATTTTAATTTTATAATATTAATTTTTATTTATTTCAATGATTTTTTTTAATGAAGTGAAACCACCTTATCTAATTTGAAATTTACTACTTTCAAATTTTAAACAAAAATTGACCATGGTAAACTTTTACGAGAAGATGAAAAGTTGAGTTAGTTTAATGAAGGTTGAGTTAAGTGATTATTGATAACTTTGCCTTAAAAAGCGGCTTTTAAGGTCAGTTGACCATTGACTCAAATTACTTTCAAGGAAAAGCGACAAAAACAACCACAATTATAACAAGACGCGAAACGGCACGCGCTCGAAATGATCAGATTATGATGATGAATCATGTGGTGTGGGACCATGTATATTGTGTGATGATGGTTTTGTGGGTCCCATGACATGGCTTTTCACCAGCAACCCAACATCATATCACGAGTATCTCTTGTTTTTTCCTTTTTCGAATTCAATCTTCCATACATACATACATCCATCTGATGGGTCCCTTCACATCATTCATGTGTGATGAATTTACTATGCATAATTACTGACTTTATTATTAATATTAAAATATGTGTTTTTTATTTTCTCTTTTTATTTTTAAAATTAGAAATATTCATTTGCATTAGTTACCATTATAAATTAAACAATGGAAAATATACTTTCGACAATGTGAAATTGTTTGGATTCGATCAATTATTTTAAATTAAATTTTATTAATTATTTTTCAAATTCAATTTATTTAATAAAATTCTATATTTAAAATACAATATAATTTACTAAAATTTTATAATTTAAATTTAAATTTTAAAATATATGCAATTATTTTTTAAATCAATTTTCACATATACACACGTTATTAGATACTAAATAAATATTTATATTATAATTATATATCATTTTTATTTTTAATAAAATTTTAGTATGTTATTATTATTATACATAGAATTATTAATATATTTATTAAAAAACTTAAAATAATTAATTTTAATTAATTATTAATATAATTTTATTGTGTAGTTAATGATTATTATATCTTAATTAATTAACTTAATTATAATTAAATGTGTTTTAAATTATTTAATATTAATATATTTTAATTATTTTAATATTATAATATATCTTAAACATTAATCTAAATATTAAATTAATAAATATAATATTAAATAGAGAGAATTTATTTTTAAATTTTTATAATTTTTATTTATATTATATTTAAAAACTTTAAAAGATAATATTTCAAAATTTTATTTTTAAAAACCAGTGATTCATAATAAAAATAACACTTTACGATTGTGAAAAGAGACTATTTTTAATTAATTATTTTTAAAAATTAAAAATTTGATGGATAAAAAATATAAATAACAGTTTTTAAACTATAAATATTTTAAATATTGCTTAAATTATTTTATATAATTTTTTTAAATAAATTATTAATAAAAAAATATTAGATAAATAAATAAATAAAAAAAATCAAACATCTGCCAAACATTTTTATAAGTCGCAAATAGATTCGGCATAATATTAGCTAAAGAACACATTTTAAAAAAGAATTACAATTTTTAAAATAAACATTATTATAATTTGGAGGAAGATCTGTTTATCACAAAATTTAAAAATTATTGGTAATTATTTTATTATGTATATTTAAATACAAATAGATTACTTTTATGTTTATAAATTTTTTATTAATATATTTCCAATAGATTTAAAAACGGATAATATTACATATTTATTATAAATAAAATTATAAATTAAAATAAAATATATAAAATAAATAAATAAATGATTTTATCACAAAAATTATATGGTTGTAATGTTTATTTTTAAATGGATATGTTTTAATTTATTTTTAATTATATATTCTTACAAATTTAACTTATATTTTTATTCAAGTTAATAAAAAATTACTCTTTTAAATAATTTGCTTGATTATATGATATAATTTTCATTTTTAAATTTGTAGTAACCTATTTACCTGAAATTATTTATAAATTATTGAGTAAATTAATTCATTGAACATATAAAATATCTAATCAATCCATATAAATATATAATAACATATATTATGTAAATTTAAATTAATTTTTTTAATAAATTTTAAATTATTTAAATTTTAAAAATTTTCTTAATGAAAATTATTTTGAGCAAAATTGAGTAAACAAATATATTCGGATATTAAAAATAAAAAAATTATTCTTATTTATTTTAAATAATTTTTAGTTGAAAATAAAATTAATGATAAATTAGCAACAAATTCAATAAGTGGAGATGAAAAAATATACTATTTATATGAACATATATGATTAATGCTATATTTATATTATGATAATTAAAAGTAATGAGTTATAAGCATTTAAATACTAGTACGTGATTGAGTTTCTTTAAGGTGGCATTCATTATTAAAGCTGATGAATATTTTTAAATGTCTGGGTTAATGTGCTATTCATTCTATAACTCTTGAAATTTTAATATGAATAACTGTTGGTTAAAACACTTCAATCATGTAATAAATTTCCATATGCTTTCATGTCTTGTACCATAAAGAGGACATTGAATTCATATGCATTCAAGTGTTACCATTCCAAGACCAACCAACTCATCCTTTATGAAACTTTACCTTACATATCAACTTCTTTCGACTAAAATGGTGTATAATGAATAGCAAAAAATAGTGAAAATATGTAAAAATAAAATAAAATAGATTATTATAATTTTTTTTTAGTTTTAAAATAACTCTAATTTTTTAAATTTTTTATTAAAAAATTAAAATTATTTTTTAAAATAAAAAATTATAAAAATAAGCCTTTTAGTGGACTAAGAAGTATCAGACCAGGAAGCAGAACACTGAGAAGCAGTTATATTTTGTTGTTTCCCGGTCTGATTTGCCCAGGAAGTAGAGGTATTACACTCAATTTGGTCTATTTTTGAAAAAACTTTTGAAAAAAAAAGTTTAGTTATGTAAAAAATTAATTTTATTTTATAACTATAACTTTTTTAATAAATGCAACGGACCTATAAAAATAAGTGACAATTATTTTAAATGGGTATTTTTTAAAATATTATTTTAAAAAATTTTAGAAAAATAAATCTGTAAAAGTTTGGTTCTGACTCTATAAACCTAATTTCTCAAAATACCTTGAAATCACATTCTTCCCAAATTTGTGAATTACGCTCACAATCTAATGGTTTGAAATTCAAACTTTTAAAAATTTATTTTTACAAACTTTTTAAAACGGGTATATAACTATATATTTAAATTTTTGTAACATTAAAAAATTTCTAAAAATGATTTTTAAAATAAGTATTTAGTAGTAGTTTTTTCAAATCAAGAGTATAAAAAAAGTTAGCAGTTTTTTTTTTAATATAAAACTATTTTTTATTTTAAAGTATTATTATATTTAATAATTATTATAGCCTCGAATATTTATACTGAATGGTCATTCTAATAATTATGTTAGGAATAGAGGAAACAGAATAGCACCGACTGGAGTAAAAACTGAACAACAAAGTATGGAAAGTAGAAAGAGACACAAGAGATTTAACGTGGTTTGGCGATGTGCCTACTCCACGAAGGAAGAAAATAACAATCTACTATAATGATCAAAGGGATTACAAGATATCACACAAAATAACCACAAAAGACTACACTCAAATCTCACAGCCCAAAGCACCCAAACTAAAACCCTTAACTCACGAATGTGTTTCCCACACTCACAATTTGTAATTCTGTTTAGAACTGAATGCTTTATTCTTTATGAGACACCTCTATTTATAGTGATCACAAATCTCACTTTCCTAATAATTTCTTTCCAATAAGAAAAAACAAACCATAACAATTGGGAAAAACAAATCCTCTCAAATTAGGAAAACTAGCAAATAGGAACTAGAACCAAAAACCAAAATAGAAATTCCTTCCAAAAGGATTCCTAGTGAATCAAGTAGTTTAAGATTCCTTATGATTCAATGCATCCTAACAAATTACACTAACCGATACTTCAAACTACTAATCATAATAATTTGGTCAAAATGGTTAACCTTGCAATCTTATTATGTTAATCGATATTTTAATTTTCTATATTACATTTAATTCTTCAATTTGTAATTATCAAATAATATATACTTTCATTTAGAAAATTCTCTCTCTCTTTTGATAACATTATTGGAATTTATAGATGAAAATGATATAATACTGACCTTAGTGAAAAACTTTAAAAATTATACTAATATTAAAAATAATTAAATTTATATGAAACTTAAAACTAAAAACAGAATTTATAAAATTAATATAATTTTAATTATATATATATATAATTATATTCTGTCGGTCGGGAGCTATTATTTATTGTCTATTTTAAGCAATGAGTTGTTTCCGAACTGGGTGTTAAGCATCGCTTTTAAAGCTCATAACCAAACTTCTAAGCGGCCATGAGACCCCATGTCTCATTCTATGCCCTAACTATTAGATACGCTATCTCGAATTTAGTTGAAATTCTTTCACAGAGATCTTAACTGTTTCAGCCAATGGCTAATTTAGGTTCCTTCAAATACGAACATCACCTTCACTTTGTCACATCATTTTTCATTTACCATTAAAATCAATATTCACTACTTTTAAGTTTACTCTCCAATGTCATTTAAGGATTCTATTGGCAGTTTTTATCCCGATTAGTTAAGTCATACGTCCGACTAGAACATACTAATACCATATGTATTATTTCTCATTTTGCTTTTGTTGAGAAGCTTGTATTCATTTCATTGGGTAAAAGAAAGAAAAATCCAGAAAGAGTTTATATTAATTTATGTTACAAAAAGCTGGTTTTATACTAGATACACATCACACGACTTATGTGTGTAGTAGAATATTATTTTACAAAGTTGTTATATTTACAGGTAATGCTCTAATTATTCCATTAATGGAATTACCCCAATATTCACTTTACTTACTTCTACTATATTAATCTGCAGACTTCACTTCCATCACTGATAAACTTCACAACTCTCAGTTTCATATTTCACCTTCATTTTATCATCCCCGTAAAGTTGGGACTGAAAAATAATATAAAGTCCCAACTTGGAAAATAGAAGGTGAAATTGAACAATGGGTAAAGACTTAGTAAACATATCAACTTGTTGAACCTTTGAATACAAATATTGTGGCGAAACAAAGCCCACTTTGTATGCACTTCGAACTATGTGGCAATCTATCTCAAATTATTTTGTTTGTTCATGAAACATAGGGTTTGAAGTGATGTGTAAAGCAGATTGATTGTCACACCAGAAAGGAATAGGGAGATTGAGATGCAAATCAAGATACTTATACAATAACTGGCCCATTTCAGCTCACATACTAATGAGGCTATTGCTCTGTATTCTGCCTCACAATTTGACTTGAAAACAATGTCTTACTTTTTAGTTTTTCAACTTATTAACGAACCACCCATATATATACAAAAACCTGTCAAAGACCTTCTTGTGTCAACACAAGAACCCCAATCAGCATCACAAAATCCTTCAAGCTAAAATAAGCAATGAGCGGGATAAAAGAGACTAATAGATGTCATTCCTTTTAGGTATTTCAGAACATGAATAAGACCTTCTCAATGTTGAGTAAAGGGATATGAAACATACTGAGAAAGTTGTTGAACAACATAGGTGATGTCAGGTCTTGTGAGCCCCAAATATAACAATCTTCCAACAAGTCTCCTATATCTTTCAGGCTTATCATATGAGGTACTATCTAATGTTGCAAATTTATGTCCAGGTGGTAAACGACTTGATACTGGTTTGCAATTCAACAATCTAGTATTAGTGAGCATATCCATTATATATTTATGCGGTGTAATAAGCATTCCTGCATTTGACCTAGCAATTTCCAACCCAAGTAGTACTTCACATATCTTAGGTCTTTAATTGTAAAAGTCATATCTAAAAACTGAATATCACCTTCATTTTTTCCCAAGATCAAGACATCATCAAAATATACTAACAAAGCTATGAAATGATCCTTTTATTTCGTGATAAACAAATAAGGATCAGATGTAGACTGACAAAAGCCATAAGCAAGTAACTTTGAAGTAAATTCCAAGTTCCATTGCCTACTAGCCTATTTTAAACCATAAAGAGATTTCTTTATTTTGCAAACTTGGCTTGGTTCGGCTTGTGAATAACCTTTTAGGGTTTTCATGTACATCTACTCATCGATGAAACCATGAAGAAAAGCATTATTTATGTCCAATTGATGGACTGACCAAGTTATAGAAGCAACTACGACTAGAAATAATCTGACAGTGACAGATTTGGCCACAGGAGAGAAACTATCAGAAAAATCTTCACCTGCCACTTGATTATATCCATTTGTAACAAGCCCGGCTTTATATCTGCCAATTGTCCCATGTGGTTTTAGCTTCATCTTATAAACCCATTTACATCTATAGCTTTCTTTCCTGCAGGCAAAGAACTCAACCCTCATATTTTGTTAGCTTCTAATGCATTTAACTCCTGTTGCATAACATTTATCCATTCATCATGCTTACAAGCTTGGGTATATGACACAAGTTCTTGAATAGTAGAAAGCTGAGCTTGAAAGGTTTGATATGATTGAGAAAAGGTGCATAAAGATGTGTTTATGACCGTGTTTGAAAGAGAATAGGAATATGGTATCACAGGACTACCAACACAAGTAACATATTCCATTAACTAGGCTGGTTTGGTTTTTGTTCTATTACTGGCTCTAATTGGCTGATTGACATGGCTAATGCATTAGAAATGAGATGATTGTGGTGAATGATGACTAGAAGAGCTTTGTATGGTGGGAGGAGAATGTTTCTATTGTGGATAATTGATCAGGAGGGGAAGAATGCGCTGTTGTTTTTTATTGATATCAAAGGTAGTAGATGTATCTTCATAAATACGAATCAAATGTAGGGGTATATCTAGTAGATCAGTGCTTTTGGTAGGTTTTTCAGCAAATGGAAAAATATCTCATGAAACTGATCATTTCTAGAAAAAGGATACCATTTGTCTATTATATATAGGATACTAATCTTATGAGTATCTAGAATATATAGTATGTAACCTTTTCGGCCATTTGGATAACCAAGGAAAAAGGATTTGAAGGATCTAACCTAGAATTTATCTTAATGAGGGTGTGAATTTATGACATAACATAAACAACCAAACACTCTCATATAAGAATAATCAGGCTTGGTTTTGAGTAATGTCTCACAAGGTGATTTCCATCAAAGATAAGTTAAAGGAAGTTTGTGTAACACCCCATATTGAGACAGGGTTAAAGGAATTGAATTGCTACCCATATCACTAATGTGCATATTATTTTTTAGGAGCCCAAAGCTTGAACTCCAAAGTTAAGCGTGCTAGCCTTTGAACAATCTTGGGAGGGGAAACCTTTGTAGAAGTTTATCTGGAAAGCATACGAGTGAGGACAAAGCATGCTAAAAAACGTAATAGTGGTCTGTGGAGCTAGTAGTCAGCCTTAAGACCGGTTATGTGAATGACATGGTGCCCTGCCACCGTGCCTTGTATTCATCTGGGGGCGGGGGCCGGACGTTAGAAATGGTATCAAAGCATCCCTGCAACCGTGAGTGCGCCTGTGGACGGAAGAGCTCAGGGCATTCGTCTAGGAGGGGAAAAAGATTCTGGGAATGATGTGGGCCAATCATTATGAGGACGTTGTGTCCTAATAGGGGTGTATTGCAACACCCCATATTAAGACAGGGTTAAAAGGAATTGAATTTCTACCTATATCATCAATGTGCATATTTTTTTTTCGGAGCCCAGAGCTTGAGAAATATAAAGTTAAGCGTACTTAGCTGGAACAATCTTGGGACGGGTGACCTTCCGGGAAGTTTCTACAGAAAACATGTGAGTGAGGACAAAGCATACTGGAAAAGTGTAATGGTGGTATGTGAGGCTAGTAGTCAGCCTTAAGACCGATTATGTGAATGACGTGGCGCCCTACCACCGTGCCTCGGGTTCATCCGGAGGCGGGGGCCGGATGTTACCATTTGTCTATTATATATGTGGTTGTCATATGAGCATGTCCCCGAAAATATTTTGGTAGATGAGATTGAAACATTAAGGCTCTACCAATTTCAAGTAAATGTCTGTGTTTCCTCTCAACAATGTCATAGGACATGTAGTTAGATGAATGATACCAAGTTTGACTAATAGGTTTTGACATTCAGAACCATTATCTGACCTAAAGAATTTGACTTTTGAGGAGTATTGTGTTTGAATTTGAGAATTTCCATAAAAAGTTGAAAGTTTCATATTTATGATTAATAAGGTGAATTCAAGTACATCTACTATAGTCATCAATCAATGTCAAAAAGTATTGGGCACCATTTACTGATTTGTGTTTGTAAGGACCCCATATGTATATATGAACAATACCAAAAGGTTGATTTGAATGAGAAGAGCTCAAAGGAAAATGATTTTTAGTCTATTTTGAGTATGAACATATATCACAATATTCAAAAGGAATATATGTGCTCATATTTAAAGAACTGAGATCAAGATGTTTGAAAATTGAATTTGAAATATGAGCTAAACGTCTGCACCACAAAAGAGATTCAGATACATTTTGTTTGTAAGTTGTGTTAAAACAAGAACATTGTTTACAATAATAAGATTCGAAATAGGCTGTATTAACAACTAATGGTATTTCTTGATCTGTTTTATGTTTAGCAGAAGAATTTTGTGATGGAGTGAAAATGTAAAGGTTATTTGTGTTTGTAAGGACCCCATATGTATATATGAACAATACCAAAAGGTTGATTTGAATGAGAAGAGCTCAAAGGAAAATGATTTTTAGTCTATTTTGAGTATGAACATATATCACAATATTCAAAAGGAATATATGTGCTCATATTTAAAGAACTGAGATCAAGATGTTTGAAAATTGAATTTGAAATATGAGCTAAACGTCTGCACCACAAAAGAGATTCAGATACATTTTGTTTGTAAGTTGTGTTAAAACAATAACATTGTTTACAATAATAAGATTCGAAATAGGCTGTATTAACAACTAATGGTATTTCTTGATCTGTTTTATGTTTAGCAGAAGAATTTTGTGATGGAGTGAAAATGTAAAGGTTATTTGTGACTTTTCTAGTGACTATAACAACTTTAGTCTTTTGGTCTTGTAACAACCCGGTAGAATATGAGAAAGTGAAGTTATAAGACATGAAATTTGTAAGTCTGTGAATTGAAAGAAGATTGAACTTAAAATAGGGTACATATAGAACTTCAATGCGACACAAGTTATTCATAAGATGAATATCACCCACAAGATTAATGTTCTTTGAGCTACCATCTAGAAGAATGATTTTGTGTGGCTTGGTAAATGTTTTAGTTCTAAATAAAAGGGTCAAATCATAACACATATGATTACTAGCTCCACTATCTACTATCCTAATCTCCTGTATTCAATTCGTATTGCAAAGTAAAGACATGAGAATGAACCATACCTGCACTAATATACATATAAGCCATCTGAGAGTGATTGATGACTTCATTGTTCCTTGTGCCCTGTACCATAATAAATAACTCCTTTAAGCTTTCTTGCAAGTTACTAATAGTTTTTTTCATGTTGACATCAAAATGAGTATTTAAATTAGTATTACTTTGTCCACAGGTTATAGCAACTCTCACTGAGTTACTCATTTTCTCCTCTAACTCTTTGTACCAATTAGAAAATCCATGTATGTAGAAACAAGTTTCTTTTGTATGTTCTGATTAATTACAATAAGTACAGTCTTTATCCTCTTTATCATTTTTCTTGAAATAAGAAGTTTGCCTGCTCATGTTCTATAAACTACTTCCCCGATTGAACCTGAGGTCCTTCTTTTGTGTCTGAGATTGATTCTGAAAATTTCACTTAGTAAATAAGGCACTTGAACTATTATTAGCTCCAGCATTAAATGTACTATGCATTTCCTTTTGCTTTTATACTCTTAACAACATTGAATAAGCTTTTTTGGTATTTAGAAGTGGCTCCATAACTAATATGTGGTTCCTAGCAACATTATATTCATCATTAAGACCCATTAAGAACTGCATCAGCCTATTTGATTTAGTCATATCTGTACTCCTCTTTGACACATTACATCTAATGTTGTTATTACATTCACAAATAGGCATTGGCATCAAATAATCCAAATCATCCAACAATTTCTTAATTTTTGTGAAGTATTTAGATACATTCAATTCAGCTAGTAAGATTGAAGATATCTCCCATTGTAACTGATACAGCTGAGATCCATTAGATTCTCCAAACCTTTGTTCTAACTCAAGTTATAATTTTCTAGTAGATGTAACATATAGGAATGAATCTACGAGCTCATTTGAAATAGAGTTAAAAAACTAGGACATCACTATACAATCAACTCTAATCCATTGATCGTAATCAATAGAACTACAATCTGGTTTCTTAAATCTACCATCAACAAACCCTAACTTCAATTTTGCTCCCCAATCTATTTTAATAGATCTAGACCGTCAAATAGTTGATCCCAATAAGAGGTGAAGTAACAAGTACCATACCATGATGGTCTGAGTTTTGCAAGCAAAGTGGATCTCCGTTTTTTGTATTCTCTAGCATATCCTACTTCTTCGTTTATTACTCCTCTAGATTCTTAAAAACCAATAGCAGCCATTGTTGTTTCTTATATAAACTTCCCTGTTTGTTCTTTAAGGAATGGAATTAATTCTAGATCTTCACGTCAAGGATCTGATACCATGTTTAGAAGCTTGTATTCATTTTATTGTGTAAAAGAAAGAAAAATCCAGAAAATAGTTTCGTTTGATTTATGTTATAAGAAGCCGTTTTTATACTAGACACACATCACACGATTTATGGGTGTACATAATATTATTTTACAAGGTTCCTATATTCACAAAGTAATTCTCTACTTATTCCATATCATGGAATTACCCCAATACTCACTTTATTGGCTTCTACTACATTAATTTGCAAACTTCGCTTCCTTCACCGATAAACTTCTCAGCTCGCAGTTTCATATTTCATATTCATTTTATCAGTTCTTTATTTTCATTACTACGTTTAAAACTCACTTGAACATCGAAATGCTATGGTAGACACTACATTGGGGTATTCAAGATCTGTTCAATTTTTTTTTTAATTTTTTTTTTATTACATGATATTTTAACTGAATTGACTCATAATCTTCAACTCAGTTGGATTGAATTAACTCGAGACTAGGGGTGGACACGGGGGGATACAATTTGGTTTTCAAGAAAATCAAATCAAACCGAATAATATTCGGTTTTTGATTTGGTAACCCGAATCGAATCGAATTACAAGTGAAAACCGAATCGAAACTTTTCGATTCGGTTCGATTCGATTTTGGATTTGTAGGCTTTGCAACTAGGTATTGAACTTTCATTTTTTCCCAAACAAATAATAGACATTTTAACTCTAAAAGACAGTAAAAGAAAATTCAGGTTTTCTTTCTTCTTATTTTCAATAAAGATTTTCTTTTTTTTTTATTAGTTATATTTTGTTATATATATATATAGTATATATTAATTTTAATAATTTATTTTATTTTTTATGCGATTTTTTTCGGATAAAACCAAGTCAATTAAAAAACTTGAATCAAATCGAATTCGGTTTAATTTTATAAAATGAAAATTGAATTAAAATTAAAAAAACAAAAAAAAAAGAATCGTAATTTTTAATTGGATTTCGATTGGTTTGCTTAGATCTCCGCTTTTTTTTCCACCCCTAATCGACGCTCACTGTACCTCCAAACAACTTGAATAATAACCAAGTTATTAAATTTACATATAAAAACCACTGTGGTAAATAATTCAAAACAAGTAGTTGAAACGGGGACATAAATTCACATGCATTTATTTTAATATAATGATTTCCTGGTAAATACTGTGAAGAAGGTAAAAAATCACAGAACTTGGTTGGGTTAAATATGGTGGTTTGTCAACTAAAAAAGCAAAGTAGGTAGCAATAGATTTTCTTTAAAGTTTAATAGTACTATGTAGGATTGGTGACTTTGGATTGCTTTATGAAAATGATAGTCATCATCTCTATATACAGAAGTTGTTGTAATGATTTTTCGACTTCACCTTTTTCAGATTCTTATTTACTAGGAAAATGTTATCATTTCTGATATCGACGTGTCATTTTTATTACTACCATTTATTTTTGTTTGGTTGTGATTATTATATTCGAAGTTACATAGGTTTTAAAAGTAAAGTTAAAGTATCGATTGATCGTGCGTTATTATTTTATAACAAAGAAATAAATAGATGATAGATGGCCAAGTTTGGTTAAGTTAATTTAATTTTAATTCTACTTTGAGTTAAGGATTATTGGTTATTTAAAAATATTATTTTTAAATAATATACGTTTTTTCAATTATAATTTAAAGATCAATAACAAATTTTTAATTTTTTTTAAATATTTTAAAAATATGTATACTCATATATTTTATTTATTGATATAAATTTATTTAAAAATATAAAATACTAAAACGATAAAATATTGTTGTTTTTTAAAATATAAAAAATAATATATATTTATTGTTATTTATTTATTTCAATACAAATTCTAAAATATTATTTATTAAATAGGTAGACATTAATTTTTTTAGAGAAGATTGATATTAAAATTAAAATTTAAAATTTTTTAAAAATAATTTCTAAAACATTAATATATATATATTTATAATCATTTAAACTTTATTTATACATTATAATATAAATATTTATTTAAATTTATATTACACAACTAAATTATATCATTAACCACGGAAATTAAATCTAAATATTTATATTTCATTTTACATAAATCCTCTCCATATACGAAGTCATAGATGCTATTAACAATCTTTTCCAAGTGAAAAGTTAAATTTTACTCCTTATTATAGATAGATAAAAAAAAAAAAAAATTAAAAAATGAGTGCATGCATATGATTGTTCAAATTAGTATAGTACATAAATAGGTTAGTGCTCCATTATTACCTATAAATCATGAGTGGACATATTCATAACAAACGACTCTATTCAAGCTATGATTATAACTCAACACTAACCAACATTACATCATAACCACTATACTATAATTTTCGAATTTAATTTATTTATTTTTGGATAACTTTTCGTTTTCCCGAATATATGATGCTATTGTATTGTATGGGCGTCAATTTATTCTTATATATAGTATATTATAATGACGAGTTGATGTGGTGGTGGTGAACAAAGAAGAGTGGAGATCACGTGGACGAGAAGAGTAATGCACGTGCAAATGCATGTGATTGCATGGATGAGTTTTAACACGTGGTCCCATTAAACCACTCGTGCGTGTCACCCCTTGTCTCTTCCCAACCAGACACCAACTTGTCTACAATCATTGGATCCTCTTCTATTTTTCCACCACTTCATCTCCCCACGCGCCTTCCTGTTTCGTCGACCTCACGCGATTTTGTTTTTGCATGTTGTATGATTAAATTATACTACTATTGTCGGCTCCCTCCTCCATGATTTTGGTTCTTTGCACGTGCGTCGACAATTACCATACTGTCCTTGGTGCTGAGCTTGGGGTTATCGACAAAAGAGCGAGTGCGGATCACGTGATGACATTATGGGCGTGTGAAGAAGGAACAAAGAAAGCCCATAAAACATGTCAGATATTCACGTGTCAAACCATGTGCTCGGTTGCCACGTGTACTTCCTTTTGAAAAATACGACACGTGGTCCTACTTTCCACAAAGCCGCGAGTGTCATCGTGTCGTGTCCCTCCACCTCCAGACACTATTCTTTTCCAATCATTGGATACTTCTTCCTTCCCTCATCTTCTCAACCTCATCTTCAAACTATGAATTTACAAAACTACCCTTAACTCATCATGGATCATATCTTATGATCATCGTATCATAGTGGTTTATACAGCAAAGCACACGTGTGACCACATGCAGTCAAACCCATGTTTGCCGGTCAAATGTCGGACCACCAATCATTTGTATATAAACTCAATTACTACTTCACAATCAATCTTAACCCTCCGATGAAGCTTAAACACACATCATTAGCCGTAGATCGAGGATCTCTTCGCCGACATCTAAACTGGCCGGTGGTCACACGTGTGGCTGAATCATGTTATATTTATATGGGTTGCACGTGCGTTGAACTGAGATACATGGAAGCCGATTTGTATATCTTAATTTATCAACACCTTCGTGTGTGTTGTCTCTGATTCCATTCTTTAAAAATTGTTTAATTATGAGATAAGTTTTTGACTTGTTTTAAAAATTTTCTTTAATACTTGTTAATGGGCTTAGAACCGCCCAATAGGTATTACTTTGGGCCACTCTATGGCTTGTAGTGATGTTTCGTCATTAATAAAACTAAATGGGCTCAATGGTGTTCTAAATCAAGCCCAAATTGATTTAAAATTCTAGGGTTTATAGTTTTGTTAAACCCTGAAGTTCGATCAGAGAAGAGGAGCAAGTGAATTCAAAAGCTGTACATTGTTGGTGGAGGCAAGTAGAATCGTATATCGAACAAGGATTCACTTGACTTCGAATTTATTTCCCGAAGAAGTAAGTGAAAACTCGGTTGCTGTTGTTTGGTATGTTTTAAGAATTTGATTATTTTTGTTGAAAAGTTTCGATTTTTGAAGACTGATTTGATTGTTGAAATATTATTATCTTAAGTTCAGGAATTTGAAGATGGGGCTGTCTTCAAAGCAAGCGAAGAGAGCAAGGGAGACGGATAGTGATTTTGAAGACTTGAGTGATTTGGTAAAACAAGTATATTTGAGTTTGTTTGGAGTTTTGTGTATGTTATGTTTTGATTTCTGGTTGTTATGAGTTTGAATTCATGTGTTATGATTGTATAGGAAGAAGAAAAGGAAGACTATCAGGAGGATTTTGATTTTGATGATGATGATGAGGCGGAAGAAGAAGTTGGTGGTTCGGATGAGGAAGATGAGATGGAAAACGACAGTGATGAACAGAATGGTGACGATAAAGATAAAGATGATGAAATGGAAGAGCTTGAGAAGGAATATATGGAGCTTCGTAATCAAGAACAGTAAGTTTGCAGTTATTTTGATTACATGTTAATGTTTGGTATGTTTCTGAATCATTTTATCATATAAATATATATATGTATATATATGTATGTGTGTATATATATATATATATATATATATGTATGTATGTATATGTATATGTATATGTATATATTGGTCTAATGTGGTCATTTGTTTGTAGTTCTCTATTTATAATTTGTTTGTGTATGCAGGGATATTTTGAGGAATCTTAAGCGGCATAAGGACGAAGACCTTCTGAAGGGCCAAGCAGTAAAGAATCAAAAGGTATGGTTTCATGAAATGTAATAAGTCTCTTCTGTTGAATATGAACTTTGATTATTGTTGTGAGGTTTTGATGCTGTGTTTGTATGTTTTCTATTGTCTTATGTCATTTTTGAATCCTAGTTTTAATTATCATGCACTTGTGTTATTGGCAAAGGCTCTCTGGGACAAAACATTGGAATTTAGATTTTTGCTTCAGAAACCTTTCTCAGGTTCAAATAGATTGCCACAGGTATGCCTAATGACGATTTGGATATTTGTATGGATTTTTTCTGAAGCATATAAGTTCTGAAATGAGACATTTGTTCTCAGGAGCCTATCAGATCTTCATTTTGTGCAGCAGATGAAGACGTTGATAAAGCATATTCTGATTTACTTGTATCTTCAAAGAAGACTCTGGACTCTCTCTTGGATCTTCAAGAGGTATGTCACGCTTGGAAATTGTGTACGACTTCTATATGACTTCATTTTGCCTCTTAGCTTCACTTGTTATATCCCTTACATTATTTTCGTAATGCTAACATGTATGACTATATATTGCTATTCTAGGCTTTGATTGAGAAGAATCCTTCCATTGCTCAATCTGTAGAAGGTATGGGACACAGATATTGTCGTAAGCTATGGTTTTTCTTTTGAATAATTTTTAGCTGTATCCTTAGTTCAAATTGGAATTTTTTTTTTCAGGCAATTCTGGGCAATCAACACGGAAGCATACAGAAGATTCTCTGAACTTGGACACAGATGGTGATGATGAATGGTTGCGGATTTCTCAAATGCATAAGAGGTATTCCCTATGTCCGATTGATATTGCAAATAAAGTAATTTCTTGATTATAAAACTCTCCTGCTTTGGAATATCAATTGAGATAAATTAGGATAGATATTCCTCTATCTGCCTTTTTTTTCCCACTTCTTATGTGAATTTACTTACATGCTCAAATAATGATCTTGAATTCAATTTATTTCACTGAAAGTCTGAAACATGTATACTTATCTTTCAGAATATCTAGTTTTAGAAACAAATCCGTTGACAAATGGCAGAGAAAGACACAGGTCACAACTGGTGCTGCTGCTATCAAAGGAAAATTGCATGCATTTAATCAGGTTTGTATACTTGGCTCAATCGGCACTGCTTCATGTGTATACTCAATCGTAGCTGCTTCATCATGTGAAATACAAAATAAGGCATGTATCACTTTCTTTTATTTATGCAGAATATTAGTGAACAAGTTGCCTCATATATGAGGGATCCAAGTAGGATGATCAAGCAGATGCAACAACGAAGATCAACCATTGGCGTATTTGATGCTGTATGTACTGAAACTCTGTGACATTATCAGGCTTAATGTGATGATCTTAATTAATTACTGATTATCTTCTTATGGATTATCAGGCTCTTGCAGGAGTAGACAATACTACCAAGGGAGAGGTAATCATACTTCATGTTACTTAAAACTTTCATCTTAGAAGATAACATGTTTCATTTGTAATCTATAAGCAAGTAAGCCAGCTAAGATATCTCCTGTCTTTGTAAAGACATTTACTTGAATTTGTTACTTTGTTCAGGAAGCTAATACAGATGGTGACCCTGAACTCCTGGACGACTCTGAATTTTACCAACAACAATTGAAGGAATTTTTTGAGACCATAGACCCAACATCATCTGGTATATTACTATACTTCATTGACATGTCTGCATATAGCTGCAATGTTCATACTTAAATTCACTATTTTGTTGTTTGTGTTATTGTATGCAATTCAGAAACTGCCTTCTATGAGATAAAGAAGCTGCAAACGAAGAAGAGGAAGATAGTTGATCGACGAGCTTCAAAGAGCCGCAAGATTAGGTGTGTTTTCAAGTCTTTTTTGCATGATATAGATATAGAACATCTGCGATATGTTTTCTGATTCTATTCTTCTCAATTATGATATTGCAGGTACAATGTTCATGAAAAGATTGTAAATTTCATGGCTCCACAACCCATGAACCTTCCTTCCATGGCTCCCAAATTGTTCGAAAATTTATTTGGATTGAAAACCTAGAAATATGTTTCTGTGAACTGATAATGTTATATACATTGTTATTGCTTCAATACCACTGTTGATGTTAAAATTCAAAAGTTCCGTTCCTTAATTTTTACAGACACTCTTTTCCTGTTTTTCTTGGGGGGTGTTGAGTTTAAACCTGTATAATAGGAAAAGAGAGAACATCAAGTTTTGGATTGTACAAGTGAAGATGCGTAGATTGTAACAAAAAGTGTATTGTACATTGTTGAATCTTTATATTATGTGCATTTTTGCTCTCTATTATGTAATTATGTTTTCTTGATGGTGTTTGTTGTTTTCTGGTTTTGAGGGAGAGAGTATATTCTGTCAGTTGTGTCGTGACGCTAAAAACGTGTACAAGTCCAGACATGGAAATACAAAGAAAAGAAATGCTCTTTCATATTCCATCGATACAATTAGGATACAATACAATTACATCGTCTATGGTGTTTCAAGACTAATATTACATATGCCACAACAGGTTATCATCAACCTTTGTCACAGTGATTGTTGAGCATCAGCTTGTTGTATCAACTGAGAATATATGTATTCATCAACCCTCTGCTTTGCTAATGCTACCTAAAGTCGCCATAGGCAACATTTGAAAATGAATGAGAAGGCCATAATTATAATCACATAAGCAAATCTAGCAACATATGCCCGATATGCTAAAATCAGCCTTTATGTAACAAAACTGAATAATAACTGAAAATGGAGGATATACCTGTTGAGGACTGCCGCCAAACTGAATGTGGCGATGCTTCTGTTCACCTTTGCCACCGTAAACCTGAAAACCAAAAGTTACCATCATCAGACAACTTGAAACTAGTAATCATTTTCAGGGTAAAACAGAAAGAAGTTACCTTGACCATTGCTCCAGATTCGCTTCTAATCCTTGATATGTTAGAGCCAGATCTGCCAATCAATCCGCCGACCATAGTTTCCGAAATCATCATCTCCATAGTAACATATTCAGCTGCAAGATTGGTTGTCCTAAAGATGATGTGATTTCAAGGCAAAATATTAAAACATGATAAATCTGCAAAATGTGAAAATCCGTAATATGTTATAGGAAGCATCAAATAACCTGGAGTTGGATCCACATAAGTTTGAATAGGTTGAATAGGTCTTGCTGCGCTATAATTATACGTCGGGTTGATAGCTATCACCTGTCGTGGCGGGTTTTCCCTAAACAACAGAAATGTGGTGTACCGTTATAAGCTTTTATAGATGATAAAGGACACTAATGAGACCAACTGCAATCATATTAAGAGTCAAAGAAAGAACCTGAGCTGACATCCAATCTCTTCCAGAGCCTTCAGAACAGCTACCACATCGCCTGAAATCTAAGTTTAACAGGATAATTGATTAGAAACACAATTTGAAGTAAAAATATCTCTAGCATACAAATACTGCATTCACCTGCACAACACGATCGGATTCATGAGCAGAAGCACACAAAGGCAACTGATTTGGTGCAAGAATCACAATTGACGCACCAGACGAATTCCTCAATTTCTCAATATTCTGACCAGACATTCCAATCAAACAGCCAGCTTGAGACCCCGCAATCAAAAGTCTTATAGTATTAGCAGCTACATGGCCTGCAGCAACCTTTGCTGCCTCTACATTCCTCTCATCTTCCTATTACACACGACACCACAAAATTAACAATCAATCACCACAACACTAATCAACCAAAAACTAAAGCTTAGACACATTTTCCAATCACTAGAATCCAACTAAAGATTGCAAATTTCACCTTTAGAATCAAAGAAGCAATTCGTTGAAGGGCATTTTCAGCATCAGAAACCAATTTATCATTATCTTTCGAACTAATGATAATAACTCTCTCCTCATGTTTCTGTTCAATTCAACTAATCAAACTTCCAAGCAATACATCATCTAAAAGCCTAAAATTTCAAAATAAAAAAAATCAAACTATAGAAAAAGATCAGATTTTTACAGCAACAGCATCAGCGATTTTAACAGTAGCTTTGGTTTGTTCTCGAATCTTCTGGATTCTATGACCTTCTTTGCCTATCACTTTCCCGATCTGTCTCGACGGTACCACTATCCTGAACAATACATCCTGAGCTTTGACTCTCCGTTTGGAACTAGAATCTTCTCTCTCCACACTGTCTTCACGCCGCCGCTTTCCTGAGACCTCCGCCTTCGGTGGCGACGGTGTTGTAATTTCACCAGGCTCGGCCATTGTTGTTGATTGAGTGAAAGAGAAGACCAGAGCAACTCTTCATTGATATGTACAGTATTCAAATTCTCTTCATTTATTTAATCAAATGACTTTTATACCCTTTTCATTTTTACATTCTAAAGCAGAATGTAAAGGGTGTTATCGTCTATTAACCCGCCAAAAATCAAAATCAAAAACCCTAAACTACCCAAAGAAAAAAATTAGACCAAACAAACAACAGCAATGAAAATCCCCAATTCGCTTTACGTCCAAATTTCCCGCCACTTATCATCAAGCTCAAATCTTCGAAAGATCCCATCAAAGTACAGGCCAAGAGCAATCAGAGAAGCACAAGAAGCAGTTACAGACTATCTCTTTCAAACGAGATCCATACCCTTCACTTACGCAGAGCAAATGACGAAAAACTCAGTCAGCACACTCTCAAATCTCATCTCCAACATCGACGGCTCGTACTCTACCTCAACTTTTGCCGGTTCGATCAGAAAGTTCCTTAGGTACCACCCGGTTAACGAGTTTGAGTTTTTCTTTGAAAGCATTGGCATTGATTACAGTGAAGTTAATCGTTTTTTGCCCGCTAACAAGTTCTTCCTTTCGGAGGATGATAATGTGTTTGATGCTGCTTGTGCACTTTCTGGTTTTGGGCTTCCTTGGAATAGGTTAGGGAGGTTGTATATGGAGGAAGCTTCGATTTTTAGTAAAAGTTCAAAGGAATTAAGGTCTAAGCTTGGTATGATTAAGAGTTGTTTTGGTTTTGATAATGTTATTGTTGCTGCGATTTGTTTGGCTTTTCCTTGTGTTTTAGTACGTAGTTGGGAGTTAGGTGGAGAGTATGGAGCGTTGTTAAGTGATTTGAAAATGGTCTTTGTGGATTTTGATTTGTTGAGTTCTGTTGATGGAAATGTGGATGCTTTGTATCATGTGTGTAGGAAAATTAGGGTTTTTTATGATCTTGGTTGTCGGAAGGGGGAATTGGGAGAGATTCTGGGGTGTAATAGAAGTGTTTTGGTTGATTACACTGAAGAGGATTTGATTGGAAAAGTGGAGAATTTTCGTAAGTTTGGTATTCGCAATGAGGAAATCTGTATGCTGCTTCTTCATTGTCCAGAGATTTTGAGCTTTGATTTGGATAGCACTGAATTCTTAGTTGAAGAATTTTTGTTTCGATTCGGATTGAGTGAAGATGAATTGAAATCACTTGCCAAGAAGTATCCTTATGCATTGGGGAAAATCAGAATGGCGAATCTACCACATGTCATAAGAGCAGTGAATCTCCAAGAGTGGTTCTTCAACATGATTAGAAATGGAAACCATCATCTGCTTGGTGATTATTCATTAACCGAACATGCGCCAAAATCAGACAACAAATATCAGCGTAGCTTAGAGAAACATCTATCAGCGAAACTTCGACTGCACACATTGAACAAGCTGGAGTTCTTGCATGAAATTGGATATGGAGAAAATTCTGTAACTATCAAAGTGTTGGCTAACTTACATGGTACTGGAAGCGAACTAAGGGAACGATTCAATTGCCTTATCCAACATGGTCTTGAATTCTCAAAAGTAAGTAAGATGATAAGCATGGCGCCAAAGGTACTAAATCAAAGTCCAGACACAATAGATCAGAAGGTGAAGTACCTTTGTGAGGAGATGGGCGATTCTATAGATCTCCTTTATAGATTTCCAACATTTTTGTGTTTCGACTTGGAGAAGAGGATTAAGCCACGGTATAGATTCCATATTTGGCTTAATGAGAAAGGTTTGACAAGCAAAATTTACTCCATTGCAAGCATAGTTGCAACAAGCGAAAGAGCTTTCTTATCGCGCATATATAAAATTCACCCTACTGCTCCTAAGCATTGGCTTGAGCTTTTCAAGAACGGAAGATGATATAATTGTAGATTAACTTAGCTGCTGCTTTGAGTAAATATAAGCACCGTGATACTAATTCAATTTTCCTCAGTTGATGATATTTTCTGCAACTGTTCCTGTATTGATGACCATTTAGCTTCCATGTAACTATATTGATACTATTAACTGATGAGGATAGTGGGGGAATAAGAATATTGATCACTATGAATTCACCGAGTTCAATTCGGTCTTCTTATCAGTTTATGTATCAGTGAAAATTTTTGGTTGTGGTGGTTGCTTTGCTCATGTTGCTTACGAAGTTGATGATAGATTAGTATGCAAAACTTTCTTTTCTTTTCTAATTTTCAAGGAGTGAATATGTTAATTAATTTAAAACATAATTTTTAAAGTCTAACCTCACTCTTATAGTAGTATCTCCGGTGTGATTACATATTTAATAATAGAGGAAGAGAAGTAAAATTTCTATTTTCCACGTTCTAATGGATGGTGTGGATAAGTATTTATTTTTTTAAATTATAATTATTTTATTTTTATTTAAATTTAAAAAATTATAAATTAAAAATAAAAATTCAATTTAATTCTAATAAATTATAAATGAGGAAAATAACCACGGACTGCTTCTGTTTTTATTATTTTCTTTTTTGGAAATACTATTATTTTTTGACACATAATTATCCACACAATTTATTTACCATATTATATATATCTCAATATACTCAACTATCGGAGATGCTCTTATTATTTTTGAGTAGTTTTGAATTTCATTTTATTAATTTATCATAGCATGTCTTTTATTATTAAATTTTTCTTTTAAAAAAAAAGAAATATATTCATTTTTTATTTGTGATTTAATTTTATAGAATAATAAATTAATTCAATGAAAAATTACATCACTTCAATTTTAATTGAAAGCTTTTTTATTTTTATTTTTATTTTTATTTTTTATTTTAATTTAAAAGAAACTGATTAAATATTTTTAATCATATTTTTAATAATGTAGGTAATAATTATTAATACTTAATTAAAAAAATTTATTAACTTAATTAGTAAAATAGTCTTTAAATTTCAAAATTATAATATTAATCAGATATAGATTAGTAAATTCATAGGGATAATCACCATATAATTATATAAATATATAAAATGATCGGTTTACCTTTATATAGTTATAAATTACTCGGATAGGTATGTCAATAGAAAAAAATTAATATTATATATATTTTTGTTTGGAAATTATTAGTTAAATTTTATTATTATAATAAAAAATTAAATTAAATTTATATTTAATAATATTTATTAATCATATAAATTTATAAAATATTAATCAAATAAATTATAAACTCACAATATTCTTTTTATTTAGTATTAGTATTATATCTTCAGTTTTATAATGTAAAAATAAATGTGAAAAAGTAAAAATAAAAAAAATAAAAAAAATTAAATACTAATATTCAATAAATTAATATTTTTATTTTAAAAATATGAAAAATAACTCATGATATCATTTCGTCTATAGTAATAAATATGAAAAAACCTATAATTAAAAAACAAAAGTGATAAATACCGCAAGCAAATTGATTAATACCGCATTTATTTTCCAATTATATCCTCAACATAATTAAAAATAAAAAATAGATTTTTATTGAAACTCTTTATTTCGTTCTCTCATCTCAACTGATTATTTTCTTTTCATGATTTAAACTCGTTCAATTTTTTTTATCGTCTCAGCTAAAAAATTTTTTTTCATTATCTCAACCCGTTTATTTTTTTTTTCAATTACATAATCATAAAAGACATAGATGGAAGTAACTACACCTTCGTATCATTGTGTATCATTATGTTTTATTCGAAGGGATTGTTAAATACCGCAGCAAATTTATTAATACCTATCTGTCAACTCTATGGACATGCCAATGTTTTTCAAAACCCTAGAGGACAACTCTATGGACATGCCAATGTTTCTCAAAACCCTAGAGGAGGAGAGAGAAAATAAGGTGAGTAGACTCTTTTAAGAGGGAAAACTGTTTTTGTTTTTGGAATTCTTGAAGAATATTGGAGATAAGTTGTGGAGAAGAAATCAAATAAAATGGTAAAAGTGGAATAATAGATGCGGTATTAATAAGTTTGCTGCGGTATTTAACAATCCCCTTAAAAAAATGAATGCATATAATTTAATTTTTTTTATTAAAAATTCATAATAAATCTATTAAAAGATAATATATCTTTATTAAATATTTATTTAAAATTATAATTCAAAACAAATATATTGGATGACTTACCGATAGAAACTTTTATTTTTATTTATTACTATATAATGTAGTTACAAATTATTATTTTTTTATATGACTTAAGTGTTTTAAGGAGAAATTGACCAAATAAAATTTAAAAATTCAAAACTAAACCAACAAAACTTTATATATATTTTTTAGTCATCCAAACTTTTATTTTAAAAATTAAACATTTATATCTTCACAAATTCTCTTAACAGACTACATTTACACATCCACAAACCAACATAAAATATCTTAATAGAAGGGTAAATTATCGATTTAGTTTATTTTCAAAAAGTGAAAATTTGAAAATTTGTTTTTTGAAATTTTTAAGATTGGATTATATAATCCAAACAAAAGTTACAAAATGACAAAAATGATTTTTTTTTCTAAAATTAAAATCATATTATAGTTTTTACCATATTGATAAAATAGTAAATATTCAATTTTAGAGACTATTTATTAAACTGCGTTTTTAGGACTTTAGGTTGTGTTTAGATGGCTGGTAGTATGGCTTCATAATGTATGGTGTTATGTTTTGTAATGTATTGTACTGAAACCATGTTTCGATAAAGTGTCCAATTATAAACTGTACGGAAATTTTTGTGTTTGGATTGATGATATATCTTGTTATAAAACTGTAAAATGGCTACATTACCCTCTAGTATTAGTAAGAATATTATAATATAAGTAACTTTTAATAATTTTCTTTAAATATATTCTTAATTTAAGTGAAGTAAAAATAATATATTAGGATATGCAAACTAGTATGATAGATGAGTGGAAATTAAATAAATATGTGAGAATGGATTTGAAGATTAAAATTGAAATAATAAAAATAAAAATAAAAATAAAATGGTAAAATAAAATTGTATAATCATGCATACACCCACCCCAAATTGATGGTTATCATGGGTGTTTTATACCGTGGATAACATTAATGAACATTACACATATCTAAAAGAATCATGGTTTAGTTACCATACATCATAACAACGCCACATTTGCCTATGATCCAAGTAAGTGCTAGAGGTTTAAGTAAAATCAAACTTTTAATATTTAAAAGTAGTCAGTGTTTGAACCAAAAGTGATAAAGTAATTGAAAATGGAATTAGAAATAATTAAGAAAATTTATGGAGCTGATTTCATTTCTTATCCTGAATATACATCTCATCCCCTTCCTCGTTATATAAAGGTTTCTTGTACACTTATTTGTGTGTTTGAAGACTGAATATACAACTCACATTTTTCCTTCACAATCGTCGGTCGATTAACTGGAAAAAGTCGAAGATAGTCGTTGCCGGTCATTAAAGCCTAATCTGAGCCTAGTTGAAGACCGTCGTCAACAATTCTCTAAGTAATGGACTAGGTTGCTGTTGAACGAGTAAGCGGTGGCATTCAAAGAGAGATTCTTGCTGCTGTTGAAAGCGAGCCTAATCTGAGCCTAGTTGAAGACCTTCATCAATAATTCTTTAAGTAATGGACTAGGTTGCTGTTGAACGAGTAAATGGTGGCATTTGAAGAGAGATTCCTGCTGCTATTAAAAGCGAGTCATCTATCAGTTAAACAACGACGAAGTTGGGTATTAAGGTACTATGTGGAATGATTTTGTTGTTTTGTTGTTAAATTAGGTTTTCAGATTGTTGGCCGATTTGTAATATTGATTTATCATGGTTGTCTGATTTGTTATTATGTTTGTATAATTGGTTTTCAGATAATTGGTCGATTTGCATTTTGTTGTCTGATTATTTTAATTTGCAAAAGCCTATTCATTGTTTATTTGCATTTCTTAGTATGATATTTCAATTGGTTATTGGGTCTGTTTTGGTTGATTGGAACTACTTTTTTGGTGTTATACTTTTCATGTGGCCACCAAAATATTAAGACCACATGAAACGTGTATGTTGGTTTATACTGTAGTATGATTGTTGTTATTGATGTGTGATATGTGTCTAATTCCTGTTATGTTGTATGAGTTGTGTTCGGTTGAAATACAGGTCCTATTTCATGTTATGATGTTTGATTTTTCTATTTGGTTGAAAGAGTGCTTCTATTTGGTTTGGTTGAAAGACTACTTCAATTTCATGTTATGCTATTTGATTTGTATTTGGTTGAAATACTGCTTCTTATTATGCATTTCATTGCAAGTCTGATTTGGTTATGTTTTCGTGAGTTCAAAGAATATGGTGTATTACACATTTGAAGGTGCCACCAAACTGTTTAGTTCACATTAATCTTGTATGGTTATTTAGTTACGAATGCCATCCATGTGGACATCTGATTGTTGATGACATCTGTTTAGTTCATATTTTAAAATTTTCAATTGGCCATTATATAATTAATGCAACCTGAAAGGCATATTGTTTGATGTTTCAGATAAGATTAATAATGATAAATGTTTTTGTGTGCAGGTATAATCGGTACGAAAAGGCTTAGCCGGTGCATCAGTGTCACATAATCTACATGGCTGAAGAATTAGTAAGCTGAATTTTTTTTTGAAAGTTTTGTATTATTTTAGGGATAATGATCTATTGTATTTAACATAATGAGAAACTATAAAATGATGATTAGGTTGATTGTAATTCGGATTTTAGGTGGGATGAACCTCGAGAAATTACGCAGCAACGAGTTAACAACAAATGTAAACTTAATATCATATCAGATCTCCAAAATGGCCCTATCCGCAAGTATAATCTGAGTAAGTTCATTCACCGCTGTTCATTCCGCCATTTTTTTGAGTTGATAGAGCATAGTGTTGGAAAAGATCAAGTTTTCTATGGGAAGCTTATATTGAAGTTTTAGCTAGGGAGATTAGGGTTTTTAATCAGAGCGAGGATGAGTTTTGATTTCATATTAGTGGGACTGTCCATCGATTTGGAAAGCAAGAGTTTGCTTTGGTGACAGGTTTAAAATTTGGAAAGATAAGAAAAGGGGATTTAGATCATAAGAATAATAAGCTTCCTGGAACCAATATTTGCATGAGATTATGGCCTAATGAACATGGTAATGTTTGTGGGAATGAAATAATATCTTTGTTGGAAGAATCTGAAGTGGAAATTGACGAGTGTAAGAGATTAGTATTAGTTGTTGTTGTCCATGTTTTGGTATTAGGAATGTCCATGGATAAGGCTGTTCCAAAGTTAGTGTGGCATTTAGTTGATGATATAAGTAGGTTTATGCGGTTTCCATGGGGTACATTATCTTTCTCGTACACAATGTGTGAATTGCAAAGGGTGGTGACGAGGGATTTATTGGATATCCGAGAAGAGGAAGGACAATATATGGTTTCACGTTTGCATTTATGGTATGTAATTTTGTAGTTGTTCATATTATATAACATTTTATCTTATATTCCTTGACTTATATGTAAACATTTGTTGCTGCAGTGGTGGTTGGTTGAAGCATTTTCCAACATGAGAGAGCAATTGAATGTTGAAGAACTTAATATTATTGCCTCAACACAACCTAGATGTGTGAGATGGTCACTACATGATATCAATGGGAAGGACTACGATGATGCTGTGAAGGTAAACTTTTCTTATCTTCAGTCTATTAATTTGATTTAGGGTTATGCAATTGTAAGAATTGAATGAATTGCCCTTGTAGATGAGTGATGAAAGCACACTGGAGCCATCTGCTGAAGAGGCTTCTAGTTGGTATTTAAAGCATTTAGATGTACTTCTATTTATTAGTCTTGATATTAAAAAACTAGGGGAGGATGATCTTGAATCAGTAGAGTCTTCTACTAATTGGGATGATGTTGAATCGGTGGAGTCTTCTACTGATTGGGATGATATTTTTTTTGATGAAGAAGTACAAGCAGGTGCTGAGAAGAGTATGGGTGAAAGTGGTAATGCTTGTCATTCAGAGGTAAATTCATTGGACAAGTTCACATTATATTTGTGAAGTACAAATTGTAACATAATTTTTGGTGTTCATGTGTAGAATGTTATTGAGAAGATACTTTTGAGAGTTAAGGAATTAGAAGAATTTAAGAAAAAGGCTTTGGAGGAGATAAAGGAATTGAAAATAATTATATTTGATCAAGATAACAAGTTGAGGCGATTTGAAGGATTTCACGGTGAGGTTAAGCATATTCAGGCCGATCATGTAAGTAAGGTGTAGGTTAGTTTAATTATTGAATTTGGATATATTTACAATGATTGATTTGGATATATTATTGTTTATTGTATGGTAATAGTCTGAGGCAAAGTGAAACATTTAATGTGAAGGTTAGTCTAGATTATATTTTGCACATTTGTTTCATTATTATAGGGTGTTTGTAATATATATAATGAATAGAGGATGCTGCAGATGGAGAAGCCAAATTTGAGAAGACAAAATATGATGTCAAGGAAGATGAGGTATGTTAACCAAATTCCCCTAATACATGTGGATATTCTGTAATTGGTAAATACTAGTGGTAAACTTCACTTACTAAAATATTAAGTTATTAATGTTATATAATCTAATAGGTAATGACGGTAAGACGTAGCCAAAGATTAAATAAAAGGCCAGCTGAGACTATGCCTAAGACGGGAAGTCAAAGGAAAAAGATGAAGGACAAGGCTCCAAGCAATCTAGTTGAGCCTAAACTCAGTGATGACGAGGACAACAGTGTGATAGGGTCTGTGAAAGGGAAAAAAATTCCAAAACCTGTGATTGATTGGTCGGCAGGAAAGCTCTTCATGTTGAAGATTTAACAACTTTGCTTATTGGGCGACTGATTCCTTGCCTTGAAAAACCTTTCCTTTCCAGCAGAGTTGAAGAACCATTAGAATTGAAAGGGTTTCTCAAGGGTGATACTTCTACTAGGTGAGTAATTTTGCATATACATATATATTTGTTAATCTTTTGCTATGACATTGAACTATTAAGTGGTTATGGTGTTTCGTGTCAATTATATGATTGTCTTATAGGTATTATCTCCCTGGTAAACTGGAATTGAATGCAAATAGGTTAAAACTTTTGCGTGAGAAGCATGAATGGTTTAGTGGTGAAGATATTAACATGTATCTGCTTGCGTTGATGCAAGAACTTGAATGGAGTGTTGAGTGTAGGTTTGGAATATTGAGGACCTTCTTTTTTGATCAAGTAAAGGATTGGTTCAATTATGGTATTCGAAAGGCAAGTAGAGTTGGAAAACTGAAGAAATATATTGTAGGTGAAGGGACGGATGAGAATCAGTGCCCTCCATGGTGGGATCTTGACAATGTAAGTAAAATAATTACAAGATTTTGTAATTACAGTACTAACCTTATACTGTATTTTTAGAATAGGCACAGTCTGAATAATTGCAAATTTGTTAGGTTTGTTTTCCAGCTCACGTATTTAAGGGTCATTGGGTTATTGTTGTTTTAGATATGTACTTTGAGCGCATTATAGCAATTGATCCGAAGGCAACATGCTATGGAGCTAGCTTGTTATCAAACCGGTTGAAGCCACTTTCTCAAGTTCTTCCATTTTTGTTGCAAGAGTCGGATTACAATGCGTTTAAAATGAAGAGAAGTGAATGTACTAATTCGTATGAAGATTGGGTGGTATATGTGATTGATAAATCAGTCATTCCAATTCAGAAAGATTCGTAAGTGTATTAATCTAATTTTGCATTCAATTAGTTACTTCCAGGAACAGTTTTTGAGTTATTTTTGTTTAATGACCTTTACAGCAACTCTTGTGGGCCATATGTCTGTAAATTCATTGAGGACATAGCTAGTGGACGGAAGACATGGTCGTAAGTACTAAAGAATCTCGATAGGTGATCCCTTAGAGGAATGATATTGTCCATACCATCTTTAAAAACAGTAGTACTGAAGTAACCCCATAAAAGATGAAGCATGAAATTTTAAGTACCTGCACAAGTTCTGGGGTTGGTTTGGGGATGTAGAATGTAGTTTTTAGCAAATACCTATTCATAGTTGTATTTTGTGTTTACTAGGGTTTGAAACATTTCATGTATTGCTGTAGAGCTTACATACAACTCTTGTTTTCAAGAAATTTTGGATACCTGCAGACTGTTGGTTAAGGTATCTGTTAGAATTTTTGTAATGAAATACTCACCCGCGCCGTATTTATTCATGGTATGATATATGTTGTTATATCTCTTGAGTTGCACTTTTTATTAGGTATTTGAAGTGACTTCCATTTCGAATGGCCTCTTGTGTGGGTAATGAGAACTGGAGTTTTTTTGGTGTTTACCTTAAGTATTATGTCTCTGGGTGGCCAAAGTGTTTGATGGTCACCTGAATGGCATATGCCTACTGGAATGGTGAGGCAATTAAATTTATTGGAATGCGCTTAGGGTGGCCGAATTTTTTGATGGTCACCTGAATGTCGTATGCCAACTGGAATGCTGATGGAATTAAGGGTATTGGAATGCGATTTGGGTGGCCGATTTGTTTGATGGTCCCCTTAATGGCATATGCCTACTGTAACGACAATCCCCACCCTGGTAGAACCAAAGATAAGAGTTCGACGCCACACAACGAATGCAAAAACGCTAATAGTTGAAAAATCAAAACCCAAATACTTTAATTTAGCAATAAAAACCAAAATACTAGTCTTACAATCCAAAAATCCAAAGCAAACATAATAATGCTAATGTCCAGCAAATTCAAGTACAAGTCTAATGATAATAGTCCCAAATACAGTCCAAAAATAAATGTACGAAAATAACATAACAAAATGGAAATGAAATGCTGATGATCTATGCCGTGATCCATATATGAGACAGTGCCTATTTAATTAGAGTACCTGCACTCAACCTGGGATTTTATCCCTAGATTATAGAATAGAAAGAAATAAAGGAAACGTTAGACTATGGACTAGTCTAAGTCAGCGCTTACGTTCCAACACACACATACAGAGTGACCTAGATTCAGCTCTAATCATGGGAGCATAAAATGCAAGGCTTTACAGACTCCCTAGAGTCCACTATATTAGCCAACAAACCAATCATCCTATCAATCAACAGTTTATTAATTATCTTCCTTTAATCAGAACTTAATCATCCGTTATCTATATATTCCTACACGTTCAATTATCAAACTAAAAATAGGCTCCTAAAGTTCACGGTTTAAGGTCCTATTAATTATAGGGCGTTAGGATTATGTCTTTGGGGGTTCCGCTATTTAACTTTTAGAATTTAGTTACAAATGACAGGAAAATCAAACAACTTGTGACCACTTAATTAAGTCCAGTTCAAACATCAATCACAGTCCTTTACCACCCGTTAATAGTCTATTCACAGTTCAGCAACCAGAACAGAATTTCGTTATTTAACAGTTTAGCCAGTTAAGTTACAGAATTATGCTCAAAGCAGCTATTAGCGGAAGACGGGATTAACAGTAGCAGTAGACAGTATGGTCGAAGCCCAATAAATAGTATTACTATAGTAGTTCAAACTACAATCAATATAGGCATTTCAAGCCAATTATTTCAGTGGTGAGGATCCTCTATCCCTAGGCATGCCATAAATTCTACTAGTAGACTGACTACGAGCAAAATTCTGTGTTCCATTTATTTAAAAATTTATCGAATTATTTAAAATACCAGAATAGCAGTTTCAGTATATAGTCGTGTTACAATTTCAGAGAATAGTTAAACTCTTATTTATTCAGTCTGTTACCATTAACAGGGCAGTCTTATGTATTTAGTTATCATCATTAAATAGGGTAGGCTTGGGATAACAGTTTCAGAACACAACAATCCACGACACATGCAGAAAACATAAAACTTACATCAAACAACGTATTGGACTAAAAACGAACTACTAACCACGACGACAAGACGAATATCAGACGACTACTCCTCAGCCCGAGCAGTTCCTTCCTCCTGAACCGCTGTAGAATGAAACCAGAAACATTAACCGCAGAATACAGGATTCCAACCCAATCTAAACTCGACGGAACTCAACCTTAACCGAACCGGGCAGTCCTTACAAAATTACGAAACTGACTCCATAAGACAACGAGACTTACCGAACGACTCAGACTACAACGTCACTGCAATCCGCAACGCCTACCAAACAGAACCTGACGGAACAACACCCGATTGATAGATTGCGATATTAGAGACCAGACAACCAATATAAGCCCCAAATTTGAGAGTAGGGCAGAAAAGACTTACTGGAAATCAAAACCTCAAACGGAACCCGTACGGAACTCGAATGGAATCCAAATAAAACCCTATCAAAATATCAAGCTCGTAAAAGAAACCCTACACGTAGATTTCAGGGAGTTGATATTAAAATTCAACTAAGGAAAACACTAGCGGGACGGGAGTGGAGGACTTACCTGAACGAGACTGCGGCGGGGACTCGATTGAACGATCACCCTGGCTCACCACGATTTCTCTCAGTTCTAAATCGTGAAAAGAGGCAGGAATGAAATATTAGGGTTTATAATAGTTTGATAGGGTGACTGATATTAAAACCCCCCAGACTCAGGAAAATTGCAAATTTAAATCAGAACTCTGGATAAATTCTAATAAAACCACTAGTTTATGACACAAGCTACTAAGCCTTAAAACGGTCCGCTACACCTACTAGAATGGTGAGGCAATTAAATTTATTGGAATGCGCTTTGGGTGGCCGAATTTTTTGATGGTCACCTGAATGTCGTATGCCAACTAGAATGCTGATGGAATTAAGGGTATTGGAATGCGCTTTGGGTGACCGATTTGTTTGATGGTCACTTGAATGGCATATGCCTACTGGAATGGTGATGCAAATAAGTTGATAGGAATGCACTTTGGGTGGCCGAATTGTTTGATGGTCATTAGAATGACATATGCAACAATTATACGGAACATGTAATTGACAACTACATAACCTTTTCCCATTCAGAATGTTAACATACGGAATTAAACAATAAAATTCAGCCTATTTAGAGACAGCTAATAGCTCAGATCCTATATAACAATTCTTAAATACATCAAGGTCAAAGCCAGAACTACAATGGCCACTGCGATGGATATCTGGAATGACAATTGCATTTTCTGAAATTTTTTCCTCGAATTGTTCAGGTTAATCGTCAATATTGCATTCTCAACCTGGATGGAAACAGTTGAATATGTTATTTTTTGGATTTTGTTGTTTAGTTGGAAAACTTCTTGTACTATATGAATAACCCTGGAATTTAACCACTCATCTTGTCATTCTAAATAATTGCAGCGGTTCGCCTGATGCAAATAGGGAAAGTGGTTAATACATTTCCATGGGATTTACTTACAGACAATAGATAAGGGATGTTATTTTCTTAGATTGCTGCCGCACCTCCATAAACATCATCATGTATGATTACCAAATGTCATAACATCGCTGAGCGGCCATTCTCCACATTTGCAACAGTGTCCTCTGACGAAGTACTCGTCGATTTCGAACTCTAGAAGAGTTCGAAAGTATTCTCTTTTCGCTTCCAAGTCAGAGCTTTCATTTGAGAAATCGAACGAAGACATGTTTTTAAAGCTATGTTCTGTTAGGGTTTTTGTTGCAATGTCTGTGGTGGGGAGGTAGGCTTTACGATGGTATTTATATGGTGATTTTAGGATTTGGTGGGGTCAAGTATTTGTGCAAAATAAAGCTATGGTTAGGTTGTGCCGTCACAGAAAAAATTCACATATCACTGGAGTATGTTATACACCATCACAAATAATTTGAACTTCCCCTACTTTTACAACAAAATACAAGGATTAATAGTATGGTTCGTTTGGATTTAATTACATGTTATAGTTAGCCTCAATTTGCCTTGTAATTTTGAAATTCAACCGTTACGGTAACGTGTGGCGTCATTCATAAAAAACTATATTAGTAATTCATATATTATTTTTCCATCCATCACATATGTAAATTTAGGGGCCGTTTAACTTATATATAAATTCGTTTTGCTAATATTGACAGCCAAAATATATTTAAGTCATTATCTATATTTGTATAAAACACACTATTTTAAATGTTCATATCATCATAATGTATAGATCAAATGTTATGAAGTTACTTATTAAGTGTGGTAATGTAATCAAAATGCAATCTAATGTGGAAATGTAATGGTGGAAATCTTATGTCAAGCATAGTTTCATTACGAGAAGTTGCTTACAAAATGATAATTTAATGTCCAATCTTATGCTACCTAAATTGAATGGAGAGGATTATGTATCAAATGTCTTTCGGTCATGGCATAGTCATTGGAGGACACTTTAAGGCCATTTCACCATAAATACAACATAATGCACCATAAATTACGTCATTAACTATAATTGTATAAGATAGAGGCATTCTGAATCTAATCTAAACATTTCATAAAATGGATTTCATCCAATCACACAATAATGTCATTCAAATGACCT
Organism: Cardiospermum halicacabum; assembly: GCA_031304145.1. Lineage (NCBI taxonomy): Eukaryota > Viridiplantae > Streptophyta > Magnoliopsida > Sapindales > Sapindaceae > Cardiospermum > Cardiospermum halicacabum. The sequence goes on along the minus strand of CM062399.1, from coordinate 7,970,074 downwards.
CCACAAGCTTAAGGTCACCTGAATGGCCTATTCACTAGATAACTCATTCAATAAACTTAACAATGTCGTCAATCTTTTTTTTTTCAAACAACGCCATTTCAAGTGTTAATCTCTCTAACCGCTCATGACACTATGCATGGCGCGACTTTTTTTTGATGATGTTGAGGTTTTAGCTTGTGCATTGCTAGTGTTGCCTAAGGAAGATGGTACCGAATTAATTTGGCACACCTCATCTGAATGACCGGTCATACAACATTTTCGACATGTGAGTGCTGGATGCAGACAAGAATCAAGAAAATGGCCAATCATACCACACTTTGAACATATTAATTGTGGATTCCGATATGTATCTTCATTGTGACCGATAAGTCCACTGTTTCCACAAATTAATGAGGGATTTTGGCAAGTAAGCCAAGAGTGTCCTAACGGACCACAATTTCTGCACTTCTTATTCTTACGAAACTCACCGGCTGAACGAATTCTTTTTTCCTTTGGTCGTCCTGCTTGTTTCTTCATGATCATTGGAAGAACCACAAATCTTGAAGCTTCTCGGGCCTCCCGCCATGCACCCAATAAGACATAAGGTTTTTACGTGGAAACCCAAAATGGGAAAAAACCGTTAAGACGACAATAGACTAATTCACTATGTAACAATAAAGCAACAGTTACAACTAGAATACTCCTCTCTCACTCCCCAATCCAATTTCATTTGTTACATTCTTACACACAAGTTCTCCCAATATAGCTCTCATAGGATAATAAGACTCGATCCCAGAACTCAAGATCTCTCTGGTCTCCATGGTTCCCAGGCCCCCATCGGATAGCTCTTAAACCTAACCAACTAGATCTATATTGTTCTCTCATAATATCTAACAATAGATACAAGTACCATATTTATAGCATTAGGTTACTTGGTCACAAAGTAATCCTAAACCATTAAGAAAACCTTTTCCTATTTAGGATTCTCAAGGATCTTTTTTCCTAATTAGAATCCACTTTAGGAAATACTATTCCTAATCAAATATGATACTTCCAAAATAGTTTTCGAGTCTTTTCCTAATTACAAACAAATTATGGATACCGAAATATATCCAAATTCTCGTCACAATCCTAACAGGTCGGTCTATAGTTTGGGTAAAGACATATACCATTAATGCATTAGGGCGTCGAATTGTAGTTCGATGTGCAGCTCAGTAGGCAGTTTGGTAGGTAATTCGACAATAGTTCGGTAATGCCTTAAAACCTAGAAAATTATATAGATTGATAGGTAGATTGAATATACATATGTTTAATTGATTGGTGACCTATTTCTAAGCTGTACATTGCATTCTATGGCCTTTAAATTTCTACATTCCCTTGACAAGAACATATGTATGTCTATATAGGGCGATTAGTTACAAAATAGGCATTGATAATCTAACGTCACTCCTTTTTCTCTCTTTTTTTTTTTTGCTTATATTTTGTGTCCTCATGACAACCCCAAGTAATCATGCTCAGCTTGAAGGATGAGACTTCTCTTCATGATTTTCATTTCATCTTGTTCATGTTTTTTCTATCATATTTGGATTTATCCTATGTTTCTAACTTAGCAAAATTTACAAACATCATCTATTTCATTAACTGTTGGATGTTGTATTTAGTAACGAAATAGCTAAGGTTAAACCTCTTGAATTGTAATAATGATTACTTTTTACTTTGATATGTTGCTTACATCCACTTGTACTATACTTTGAGAATTATGGTATTGTAATTATTCCTTGATATTAGATCTTAATGTGGATGACTATTTGGGATAGTATGTTTAATCGATAACCGTATTGATTATCGATATTGTATTAATTTTGGGATTGTATATTAAGATTGATTGGCGTGGGAAGGGCGGGGGTTTGACACTACAACGGATATGTAATCTCTCTTGTCAAGTTTTAATTGCAATTGTTTTTTCACTATCAAATGTTTATAGGATTTCTTGTTTTTGTTTTGAGTGAAATGGTTGCATGAGTGCAGTTCAGGTTTGGTATTTTCACAATTGGTTGGATGTACGATTTCACTCTCATTCAGGGTATGTTTCAATTTATTTATTTATTTATTATTTTTTACAGTATTTTTGGATAGATGATGCATGGTTTGTTTTGTAAAATAATGATGTGGTATATGGGTATTTCGTGTTTGGATTGTGTTGCACAGGTGTGTTATGTTTTTTATTTTATATATGTATGTATGAAACATTTAAAGTTATTATCTATGAATGGAAGGTTAAATTTGATGCTTTGATGACAATGGTATAATGTCTTTTGTTTGTATACAATGTATATTTGATTTCAGAAGTGATCACACTATCAAATGAGCTGCTATTCTTTATTCAAATCTCTACATGGTTATATCCGTGATCATAAAATCTAAATTTACTAATATAAATTTTTAGGCGAAGCACTCAATGGAGAGTTATGAATACGACGAGGGTTGGGTCAACTATCACCATTTCAATCAAAATCAAACGCCTGAAGATGACGCTGGCGGTTTGACTGACCATCTCAACCGGATCCGTCAAATCCAAATCAAGTTTGGGCATCGTCATTGGTATGATATCTACTTATTTATAAAATAAATAAAGAAAAAACATTTGTCTCTTTAGTATTCTTTTAAAATTTGTTTAATGTTATTTGTAGAGTGCTAGAGCAGTTGTTGTGATATTACGATCAAATTTGAATCATCAGTATCTGAAATATTAATAATTTTCTTTTCTCTTTTTACCTCATTTTCCCTATAGATATATACCTGAAAAGAAATATTTAGACAAATTAATTTAAATATATAATAATATTTATTTTAAAAGTTAAAGTTTAAATAAATTATACCTGAAAGATTAAATGTCGAATATATGAAAAAACAACACATCATCAACATTCAAATTATGATGTCGTACAAACTCTTTCCCCCCTTAAACCATAACTACTCAAAAGACATCTTACATTAAATTTATTTTGCTCGTGTTCAATCAATTCGAACTTTTTATCGTACGGAGAGATATTTTCTTTTGCAAATTCTTCAAGTATAACATGAATTCAAAATATGATTATTTTAATATATATATATATATATATAGTGTTATCATTCTAAAATGCTCATACACGTGATTTTAATAATTTATCAAATTAGGATATAGGAGATGCAAATTTAATAATAATCTAACATAAACGAAACCGCACTCTACAAATAACATTAAACAAAATTTTTTTATTGTGTGGAGATGGACACATGATAAAATACATTTTATTATGCATTGAAAATTGAAAAAAAAAATACTTATAACATATAATAAATATATCATATGTTTATATAAAATGGTGCATTTTTCCAATTTTCAATACACAATAAATGTGTTTTATCATGTGCCTATGGTGCATATAAAAATTCATTTATATTATGTGTTAAGAAATGACAATTAAGTATAATGTTAGTGTTTTAGGGTGGTGTAGGGTGGCGTAATATTGACTTGTCTTTAATATTAATTTATCTTGTTTTGAAGTCTATTAAGTATTTTTAATTTCTATTTTATTAGAAATTTGCAGTACCAAGAGAAGTATATTAACATCATTAAGGATATGTATAAGAACGTAACCACTACTGTGAAAACAGTGGTAGGGACACTGAGACTTTTTCTATTACTATTGGATTATATCAAGGCCCAACCATGAGTCTGTATTTGTTTACTCTGGTTATGGATGAGTTAATAGAGAGCTTACTAGATGATATACCTTGGTGCATACTATTTGCAGATGATATTGTGCTTATTAATGAAACTAGTGAGGGAGTTAATCATAATTTGGAAATATAGAGAAAAACTCTTGAAGATAATAATTTTAAGTTAAGTATACGCAACATAGAATATATGCACTGTCATTTTAATAAGAGGAAGAAGTAAGAAGAAGAGGTGAAGTTGGATGGGGTTTCGATTTCTAGTACAAAAAATTAAGTATCTCAATTCTGTGTATCAAAATGACGGATGAGTGGATGATGATGTGGCACACAAAATCCAAGTTGGGTGGATGAAGTTGAAAGAGGCATCAAGGGTTCTCTACGATAAGAAAATACAACTTAAGGTAAAAGGTAAATTTTATAGGACAGTTGTTCGACTAGCAATGCTATACGAGAGCGAATGTTGGGCACTTATGGGACATCTCCGTAAAATGAATGTGACGGGGACGAGAATGTTAAAATGGATATGTGGATATACAAGATTGGACAAAATTAGGAATAAACACATTAGATTAAAAAAAATTCACGTGGTGGAGGTTAGTGAAAAAGTAAGAAAATGTAGCCTTAGGTGGTTCTGGATATATTTTAAGGAGATCTCCTCAGGTTGCAGTGCGTCAATGTGTTTGTTGGTCGAGGGGGTCAAGAGGAGTCGAGGAAGACCTAAATCTACTTGGAAGAAGATAGTTGTAGGGATTTATGTGCCTTAGATATTAAGGTCGATTTGGTGCATAAAAGACTTGAGTGAAAATGTAAAATTCATGTCGATGAAAGTTTCTAAGACTTGTATTGACTACTTCCTTTTGTTTCAATGAGGTTCATTGTTAGAGGATTCACACACAACTGACCCCTACTAGTTTGAGATTAAGGTCGTATTAATGTTGATGATCAGTAATTGCATTAATGAAAACTGCGTAACATTAAAAGTAACAATTTGTTATTATTGATGCAGATTGGTGAGAGTCCATCTAAAGGTCATCTTTCTTTCTAGAGAATATGATCAACCACAATGGATTTTTGATTATACGAATTATACTGCCAAATTGAGACTTACTTAGTGGGAAGATAATCTTTTAGACCTTAGAAAAATGTCTAGTAACCTTAGTTATGCTTGTTGAGCACCAATTAGTATAAATTTGAATCACGTAATCAGTGTCACCATCATTATCATTGTGATCAATAATCATCTATTTGCTACCCCTCCTGTACATGAAGTGCAATTGATATAAGTTTTAATGATAATAAGAATAATTTGTTTATTATAATTTATTAAATAAATTATTCATTGAATAAAGGTTTAATTCACAAGTTACACTGAATCTTCCTAAAAGAATGCTTGGAGTAGTAGGAACACATCTGTTATTTCAGAGTTTAGGGTTCCAATATTCATTAATGTAGGAGCACCTTTACTATTTAATACATAATGACACCTGTGAATCTAAACCCAAGTTAAATTTAACTCAACCATAAGAAATCATGTATAAAACTTGAAAAATAAGAAATCATGTATAAAACTAGAACTATCTTTAAGAGAGAAAAATTAAAATATCAAGGGGTTTAAAATCAAACACAAAAAATTAAAAAGTAGAGCAAATGGAGGGCCTAATTTTCAGTTGTATCTTCTCACAACAAATTTTCCCTCTTCTTCTCTCTCTTCTTAAGTCCAACTATTCTACCCAATCACACATTCCCCTCGTTACATGATTATGGTATAGTAATTGCTGGCATATTTTTAGATTATACGATATTTGACTAAATAATTTCTCGATTACATGATTATGGTATAATAATCACTAAACAAGATATTTGATCAAGTAATTGCTCGATTACATGACTATAGAACTCATTAATTATTATTCCATTACACGATGTTTGGCCAAGTAATCACTCCATCGTATAATAATTGCGAGATTATTGTTTGATTACATGATGTTTGACCAAGTAATTGCTCCTTTTTATGGGTTAGGGATAGTGGAAACAGAATAACACTAACCAGAATATAAACAACAACAAAGTAATGAATAAGCAACACAAGAGATTTAACGGGATTCGGCAATGTGCCTACTTCACCAAGATAACAACTTAATTATTGAGTAGTAAGAATTACAAGTCATTTCGACAATACTCTCTCTCTAATGCTATCATGCACTCTACCTAGACTATTAATAGCCTAATTAACCAACTGTACCAAAAAGAATAACCAAACCCGACAAGATGTCTTAAACTGTCAGCGATAGAACGTCTTTTCTAAACCATCCACTGTACCAACAATGATGCTATCTATACCAAAAAACTTTTGGATACCTAGAAGGTAGTAGAAGTGCAAACTCTTGATGATTGAGGTTATGACCCCAATCCTTGATCACCACCTAGAGGATGTGATGTGATGGGATAATGACTTCTTCATGAGATATATTTATTTATAGTGACCACCAAATATACTTTCCTAATTTATTCTCTCTTACAAGAAATACCAAATAATCACCGTTAGGAAAATCAAATCCTTTCCAAATAAGGATATAACAATAAGGAAATAGATGTATACACTAAGTAGGAAATCCTTCCAAAATAAGAATGCTTGTGATCCAAATAATTAGAAAATTTTTTGTGATTAAAGACATCCCAATAATATAAGTATAGTGTAGTAATTGCTGGATTATTATTCTATTACACTAAATAATCGCTCGATTACGTGATTATGGTATAATAATTGCTCAATTACGGGATTATAGTTATGGTGTAGTTATCACATTATTGTTCAATCATACGATATTTGACCAAGTAATCACTTTACTACATGATGACTATTTATTTATTGATGTAATTAGTAGATTAATGATTACGGTTTATTTATTGATGTAATTACTCGATGATTATGGTACTCACTCGATTATTTTTTGATTCCATGATATTGGACCAAGTAATTGGTTTATTACATGGTTATGGTATAATAATCGTTCATTTACTGTTAAAGTTGCACAATATTTAACAAAGTAATTGTTCGATTATACGATTATGGTATGGCAATCGTTTGGTCACGATATTTGTCTATATATTCTACTACGTAATTATGATGTAGTAATTGTTCGATTGTGGTTCCATTACACGATATTTCACCAAGTAAGATTACGTAATAATGATATAGCGATAGCTCATGTTGAATTATACTTAATAAATAATATTAAAATTAAATATATATTTAGAATTAGTATGTACAAAACTAATTCTTTTTATTTTATTTTTTTAATTTAAAATTAAAAAAATATATTTTCGAAAACTAACTATTACTTACCAAAATTATATTAGGTATTATATACTAATTTAATACATAATTGAATAAATATTTTTTTTTTCGTATACCAGTGTTTAAAATAAATCCACATTATTTCATATCCATTAAACACCCTATCATAAATAAATAAATAAAATATACCTCAAGAGTTTTATGTCATTTCCATAATTAATTACCATCCAAATTTAGAATAAAATATCTCATCTCAAAAAGATATACAATAATTAATAATTCAAAACCCCACTATTCTAACTAAAGGCCATGTGTCATCTCCACTAATCACTTATAAAAAATAAAAAAAAAATAAAAAAAAAAATCAATGAATCAAACTAAAAACTCATCTATGTTACATACCAAAACAAATTTACATCTCCATATATATTATTTTATTATAATTTCCCAATAAATTAATCCATTCTGTTGCATTGTTAATCTCTCTCTAATGTGTATTTAAATAACCCAATTATTCATAGAAAAATACAAAAAAAAAAAAATAAATTATTTTATTGTTTTTCAATGGCATCTGAGAAGAAAATTGTTTTGAGTGAAAATGAGTCTGAAGAAGAAGTAGAGGAGAGTCATGGAGAGCCATTAATGAAGATTTGGAATCTGAGGCCAAGGAATTTAATTACCAAAAAACAACCTTTTAATGACTTTAAGAATAAAGTCACTAGAAACTCTCTCAAGATTGGTACCAATGCTCATGGTTCTGCTCATGGTTCTGGTCAAGAAAACAACAAATTGAAATTTTCAGTTTCACTTACAAAGAGTGAAATTGAAAGTGATTTTATTGCAATGACTGGTTTTAAACCATCTAAAAAACCTATTCACAAGAGAAACAAGTCTCTTCAGAAGAAGATTGATGTATTTTTTTTATATATTATTATTTTTATTTATTTTATTATTATTAATTAATTATATTAATTTTTATTTTTTATTTAATTTTTGCAGTATATTTATCCATCTGGGAAGAGATTGTCTACAATCAATCTTGATGCTGTCAACAATGCTAATGAAGATCCTGATATTCCTTTAAAGGTTTAATTTTAATTAATTACGATACTAAAATTAAATATGATATTTTAAGGAAATGTTGTTATTATGATATTATTCTATTAAATGCAAAATTGATTTTTATTGATTTATTTGCAGAAGTGAAGATTGTTTGGTGGTTCATTTGGGAAATTTTATGTTTTGATGTAATTTCAGCTTTGAATTTTAATGTTTGGATAATTAAAAAAACATAAAATAATAAAAGTTAGTTTAAGTATTATTATTATTTTTATTGATGGTTATTATTCATTTAATATTGCTGATTACTACAATAGAATGGTGAGTACATGTGGACGTGGTAAACATCAATTTTTATTATTTATTTATTTTTATTGAATTGTGATAGGAATGTATATGTATTAATAAAGTAAGTTAGTTTATACTTTTAAGAGAGTTTGTTACTTAAATTAATATTTTTTTTTTATATTTTATTAATTAATGGAACGTAAATTATGGAAATGTATATAACGGAAAAGATTAGTAATTATTACTAAAGTTAAAAAATAGTCTTTCATATAATTTAAATATGAAATTATATTTAATATCAATTGTAATTATAAAAATAATTTAAAAATAAAATTTAAAATTTGGTTTTAAAAAAATTAAAAACAGGTTCATGGAGATCAAATTAATTTAAAATGAAAAAATAAATAATGATTATTGTATTCTGTATAAATATTTTTATTTATTAAGGGAAGATTATTGTATTCTGTATTCTAACAAATTAAAATCAATGCTTGTTGATTACAAACTAGACATAATGATTGGTAAATATATTTTAAAATTAAGTTTTAATTATATCATTTACTAAATTTATTTTATTATAAATTAATTTTATTATCTAAAAATATAATTTAAAAATATAAAAGAAATTATTCTTATTATAACATCAATAATTTTAACACATGTTTTCTTGGTAGAAAAAAGAATAAAATAAAATTTTAATAAAAAATAATTAAAAATTAATGAAATATAATATAATATATATATATATATTAATTTTTAAATAAAAAATTTAAATATTTAAAAAAAATTATTTAATATGAAATCAGTTAAGTAATTTTAATATTATAAATATAATTTACTCACTTTTACTCTTCTAATGAAGAGAAACAACCCAAAAGAATTAAAACAATGGCTATTATTATGGTATGAGAATATTATAAAATCAACATTAACCACACCAAACAATAACAATAATAATAATAAAATAAATAAAATATCACAAAGCTGACACACTTGATAAAACTATAATGTTAGAATTATAACGAGAATTCGGGTATATTCTCGTATCATAATTGCTTTTGTAATTAAGAAAAAATTTGAATACTGTTTTCGAAGTTTCATATTTGATTAGAACTGATATTTCCTAAGGTGGATTCTAATTAGAAAAAAGAGATTATTGAGAATTTTAAATAGAAAAAGGTTTTCTTAATGGTTTAAAATTACTTTGTGATTAAGTAATCTAATGCTATAAATATGGTATTTGTATCTATTATTAGATATCCTGAGAGAACAATGTAGATTTAGTTGGTTAGGTTTGGGAGGTGCCCCATGGGAGCCTGGGAACCATGAAGACCATAGAGATTTTGAGTTCTAGGATCGAGTCTTGTTATCATGTCAAAGTCATATGAGGAGAGCTTGTATGTGATATTGTAACCAATGTAATTGGATTGGGGAGTGAGAGAGTGATATTCTGGTTATAACTGTTGCTTTATTGTTATATAGTGAATTAGTCTCTCGTCGTTCTGACAGCTGTGGTTTTTTCCCGTTTTAGGTTTCCACGTAAAAAGCTTTGTGTCTTATTTTTATTTATATTTTCTTATCTTGTGTATGTTTGTTTTACTTTGTGGTTTTCAATACTCGTCTCCGCTGCAATGGATCACCGACTTGTTCAACAAGTGGTATTAGAGTTAGTCGTGTTTTCCCAACAACTGGTATCAGAGCTTTTGGTTTGTGAGCTAACATTGATGTAATCCGTGAGTTTTGGTTTGGTTAAAGTAAACATGGGTTTAGGTAAGATGGAAGTGAAAAGTTTAGAAGGAGAGCAAATCTCCTGTAGTCTCTAGAAGTTCTGAAAATTGGATTTTGTTTCTCTGATCGAGTTTTGAGCTGATTGCGTGAGAGAAAAAAAAGCCAGAGTTGAAAAAAAAAATCTGCAAGTGTTGTCAAGATCTAGTCTGCGTTGGTCGTAGAGATGAAAAAGCTTCGGCAGTAGTTCTCAGAGCGATGGTAGTGGTGATCTATGGCATATATAATTGTGGTGTAAGGTAGCTTTGAAACTTTTGTGGTTTTCTGTTAATGCAAGTAAAGATCAAAAGATGTGGTCAAATAGTCAAAATAAAATTGAGGGTTTGACTATATGTATTTTGGAATCTTTATGGGCTGAGAATTTTGGTCGATCGGCCGGTGAACTCAAATAAGGAAGGACTGAAGGAGCGGTTCGGTAAAGGCTCCGATTGTACGTTGGGATAGGAGTTCTTATGACATGTTTTGAACCACCAAGGTTGTCATGATAAAGGACGGAATAATTCTAGTGTGTTCACAATTGCATAGGCATCTGATCAGCATGAATGTGAGTGTGGTGGAAAGTATGTATGTCGATGGTTGCGGAATTTCCTAGAAGCTGATATAGGAAGCTGCATCATGGTTTATTCAGCAAGTATTTTCGACATGTGCTGAGAAAAGAAAATCTTGGGTTGATGTTCCTAAGTGGATTGTCTTGGGATGGATCGTAACTGAATGGGTATACTTTCATGGTGGGGTATGATGACTCTGTTTTGGGTCGTGGTTGTCGGAAAGGGACAAAGGAAATTCTCGTCAATGGGTGGCTTGTTAGGATTGTGACGAGAATTCGGATATACTCCAGTATCCATAATTGGTTTTGTAATTAAGAAAAGACTCGAAGACTATTTTGGAAGTTTCATATTTAATTAGGAATGGTATTTCCTAAAGTGGATTCTAATTAGAAAAAAGAGATCCTTGAGAATCCTAAATAGGAAAATATTTTTTTAATGATTTAGGATTACTTTGTGACTAAGTAATCTAATGCTATAAATATGGTGTTTGTATCTATTATTAGATATCATGAGAGAACAATATAGATCTAGTTGGTTAGGTTTGGGAGGTGCCCCACGGGGGCTTGGGAACCATGGAGACCATGAAGACCATGGAGATCTTGAGCTCTAAAATCGAGTCCTGTTATCCTGTCAGAGCCATATGAGGAGAGTTTGTATGTGAGATTGTAACCAATGTAATTGGATTGGGGAGTGAAAGAGTGATATTGTGGTTGTAACTGTTGCTTTATTGGTACATAGTCGTCCTAACGGCCGTGGTTTTTTCCCGTTTTGCATTTCCACGTAAAAAGTCTTGTGTCTTATTTTTATTTATATTTTCTTATCTTGTGTATGTTTGTTTTACTTTGTGGTTTTCAATACTCGTATCTGTCGCAATGAATCACCGACTTGTTCAATAAGTGGTATTAAAATTAGTCGTGTTTTCTCAACAGATAATATTCTCAAAACACAGAAATATTCACTTTTTTGGGGTTGAAAGTTGTTCCTCTAAACTATCTTTTAATCTTGTGATTTTTAAATTTTTTTTTTTAATTTTATTTTTATTGTGTGTTTTTAAGTAAGCGAATAGAAGATTCCCATAATAAACTTATAATATGTTTAAAACAAGTTAAGTTATTGTTTACTTCATTGTTAGTTTTTGTTTTTCCTCTCAACAAGTAAAGTTATATTCTAATATTTATAAATAAATAAAAATAAACAAATAAAATAATATGTTCGAAAATTATAATTATTATAAATATTATAGTTATAAAGTTTTATTAAGTTAAATGAATGGTTCAATTTACTGTTTAGTTTTTTTATTTTTAAATTTCTGTGATAGATATATATTTCATTTTAATTTATGTTTTTAAGAAAATTTATTATCTAAATTAATATTTTTTTTGTTATTATTAATTAATGAAATATGAATTAAAAAACATATATAATAGAAATAGAGGGTTGTTATTAAAGCGAATTTATTAATTTTTTATAATTTTAATAAAAAAATATTGCAATTATAATCTATATCTATATATATATATATAAAGCTGAACTCTTCAGCGGCCCCACGAAGATGACGTGGCGCGCTGAGAGTTCAACTTTAGGTGGAAAAACATGAAAAAATGCCATTTTTGTGTTTCATTCATATTTTTCCAATCAAAATATAACATGTGGCTATAAGATATTTAAATCATATAATAATATAAAGAAACCAAAAAGTTTCCGTTTCAACATATTTCTCAATTAATGTTCTTTATTTTTTTTTTAATCACTCTCTTTCTCTTACACCTTTTAAATCGATATATTTTTACTTCTTCTCCACCTCTCATATCAACCACTCTCTTTCTTCTTCCCTTCAAAATCAATCTCGTAGTTTTCTTTTTTCTCAAAAGGTATGTTTTAAAGGTTTGGATTTTAATTTTATGCTTTATTTTTAGTAACTTTTTTAAATGCTTAATTATTTATTATTTTTTTAAATAGTGTTTTGGACAATAAGAGAGTTGTTTTTTATTTGTGGTGTTTTAATTTTACTGTAAATATGAATTTTGAATTAGGTTTTGAAATGGTAGATGAGGAGGATGAAGAGTTCTCAGATAATTGTACTCATGTTTTTATTTTATTTTATTTTTTATTTTTATTGTTATTTCAGGTGATGATGAAAGGTATCACTGTTGTTGTGTTTCTAGGTTTTGTTGTTTGTTTTGTTTTTTTAGTTAGTTTTCTTTCTTTATTTTTTACTTTTTTTCCTTTTTAACATATATTTTTAATTTACTTTTTTTATTTTTCTTTATTTTCTGTGTTTCTACTCGCCAGAGAAATTAAGATTTCTATTATGAGATAGTTAGATTGTATAAAATTAATTGTGCATAGAAAAAATATTTACTTGAATAAATTTATTTTAATCATTTTTATTGAAAAATATAGATTGAGTTTATCATTGTATCTTGATTGTGAGTTGTTTAATATTGTATTTGATCATTTACATTTTTATGCTTGAATTTCATTTTCAGGATGAAGATAGAGGAACAAGTAAGGTCATCTCAAGTGTTACTATTTCTGTAATAAATTTGATTTTTTTTGGTTGAATTGTAAAATTTCTATTTATTTCTCAATTTTTATAATAAAAATCATTATAATATTTTGGTTTCATCTCCTAATATTCTGTCTTAATTTCTAATAAATTTATGCTTTAACCTTAATTGTTTATTCCCATATATTTCTCCTTAATTATATGCTATCAATACCAAATCTATCTTTTCAAATTCTATAACTTTTAATTTGATAACTTATATATTAATGTATATTAATTATGATTTATAAATATAAAAATTGAATTGAATTTATTGTATTACTTTACTTATAATTGTTTCATTGGATTAATTTTTTATAAAAATAAATTTAGAATATTCTGAAGATATAATCAAAACATATTCAACATTTTATTAAGAAAATAGTTTCTCAGTGGAATATATTGAATTCTATTTATTTGATGGTAAATTAAATCTATATAAATATCTTAACAAATATAAAAATGATAATTTATTAAAAAAGAGAATAAAAAAATCAATTATCAAATGAGAACCATACAATTTCCCTACAAAGTAAGAATTAGATTCTTTTTGTTTTATTTTTTTTTGAAAATTTAACATAATAAATATAAAATAAATTTTTTCTTATTTATATTTTTTTCATCACCGTCAATTTTATAATGTTTTTATTTTTAAATTTATAATAAAAATAAATCTGTGTTAAATTTATATTTTTTTCTAATTTTATTTACTCGTATTTGAATTTAAATGTGAGTTTTTAATTATATTAAATATATAATAAATTATCATAAATGTTATTTCTATTAAATGTGATTTCAATTTATCAAATATGGAATCATTCCAGTTAAATTCTACTAATAATATCAATTAATGAAAATTTGTTCATATTTATTCTATTTCAATTTTTTGAATTATATAGTAATTAGAGTTTATTATTTATTAAAAAAAGTCACATAAATATATATTCAATCTATTAATTTTTATATTTTATTTAATTAATATTATATTTTAATTACAAAATGTATTTATAATATAATATACTAATCATTGAAAGATTATGTAAATATATTATTAATATTATATATAAAATATAAAAATTAATAATAATATTTGATATGAATAATAAACTATTATTTTTCCGCGCAAAGCGCGGGTCTTTTCTCTAGTTATAAAATAATCTGATTATTAAAAAATTGAAAACTTAATTTTAAAAAAAAATGATTTCATTCACCATAAATTAAATTTTTCATGGAGGAGACAAAATTAGTAAATAATGGGAAGAAATTTATCATATAAAAATTTTTATTTTATTTTTAACCAATAAAATATTAAATCTTTGTCTATTATAGATTATATTTGAGTTCTATTCTTTCCATTCTATTATTTTTTTAGTAAAATTATTTTATTTTTTTTAGAAATTTATTATTTTTAACTAATTAGAATAAAAAATTAAAAGGAATTGTTATTTGTCATGTCACCAATAAATATATATATTCAAAATTGTTATTTATTAAAATTTTAATAAAAAAATTTAAAATAAAAATATAAGATTTTTTTTTCATTTTGTAATATTTATTATCTTCCTAATAATCCATCATCACTACTCTAAACTTTAAAAACATCCAATTAAAATACTATAATTATATGATAATTTAAATTTCGCTTTAAATAATTATTTAATACTTTTCAAAATCAAAATAATAATTTTTTCTTTAAAAAAATATTTAAAATGTAGATAAAATAGAAAATTCATAAAATAATTAAAATATAAAATATAATAATAACTAAATTTATATATAGAAAATAATGGATTTAAATTTTAATATAAAATAAAAAATGTCCTAGAAAATTATTGAAAATAGAAAAGACCAAACTTATAACCTACATATAGCTAATATTATCTAAATATAATTTATTAGTTCTCTTAAAAATTTAAGATATATATATATATAATTTTTATTTATATTAAATTTGTCAATGTGTATTTTAGTAGATAAATATGTAGGTATTATATTTAATTTTGTTGAGCTTTTCTTAATTTTAATTTTGATATATACCAAAAATATCATTAATGTTAAAGTTGGAAGGTCTTCCATATATTGCCATTATAATTTTTGATGTTAGAACTAAAATATCATTATTTTTTCAAAATAATTGTAGAATATAAACTTAAACTTGCAAACCTAAGTTTATAAGTCAATATATTTTTAAATAATTGTTAATGGAATCGAATCAGTACTCCAAACTTTACATAATTACTTTTTTCTTTTTTAATCAATAAATTTTAAAGTAAAAATATTCCAAAATAAAAATTATTATAAATAGTTTTACTATCTATATAAAATATTTATAATATTCATTTAATAATATGTCATATTTATTAAATTATTATCCACAATAATAAATAATCATATTTTAAAATTATAAATATAAATTATTTAATTAATTTATAATTATACTCTAATGATAAAAAATATAAATTTTATTTCAAAATCACATTATTTAAGATGCATTCTAAAATCAAATCTAATAAATAAAATAAAAAATAAAAAAAATTCTTACAAACAATATTCTATAAAAAAAAAGTCGGAATAAATTTTATTTCAAACTTCATAATCTTTCTTTATTCTAAAATTCAATTCCAATTTTCTCAAAAACTCTTCGGAATCCCAACCTTCTCAGAGACTCTTCGGAGGAGAAGGAGATTCTCCACCTTGTTTGACCTGTAGAATCGAACATATTGTTTGAATAATATCGAGAACCACAACGATGGATGCCACCACTGTGGCTGTTCCGATGATCACAGTCGGAAAATACACTCTCTTCAATGTTGTCTTATTTCGATTCCATTTATTGTTATAATGCTCTATCATTGCCTTAGAGATGTGGTAACAACAGTGATACGAACTCGCCGTAATAGAATTAGTAAGATTATTAAACATGTGAGCAATTCTCTCATAATCTCCTATGCAATTCGCTATAATACCTTCCTTTGCAAGTAATTCCACATCATCTGCTACGTCGATCAGATAATTCATCAAATCAGCATAATGACATACGTAGGTTTCCCATGGATAGTGTAATATCTCTAAAGCCATCACGTTTCGAAACATAACCTCCAATTCATCGTAGATTTCAATACTCGGAATTTCAATTAGGGTTTCTTGAAATGGTGAGCACCATTTTTTCCATGTTGTTAACTTGATTTCCAATAAGGGTTTGTTTTTTTCCGTCTTTTTGAATGTCACTCCCGACTCTGCCAACTTTGTGGCACTTGGTAAGTCTGATATCTCTTCTGATTCTTCCGTCACTTTAGGTATTATTGATGTTTTTACTACCTCATTCGGTTCCTTTCTATCAGTTAAGACATAATTATGTATCTTTTCAGACAGAAAGGAATATCTTAAAAGATCGGTGAAATGTAAAACCTTTCTATTTTTTATCAACTCGATATTTTTCACAAAGGGTTTAAAATAATTCAAACAAAGAACCAAAAATGGCGGATTCTCATCGTTTTGATCAGGAAAAGCTTTGGAATATAGAGTCTCAAGTATGAAATAGGGAAGTTGATTCTCAAGAAGTAAAAAATCTATTGTCAAATGTGTTCTATATTGCGATTTATCCAACAGAAACTCATGAGTTTCATGTTCATTTTTATTTCTAATCAAAATTTCAATTATGAAAATAGCGTCATGTAAAACCATTTCGACATATTCAACACTATTTAACATGGACGAAACTGCATAACAAGAACGAATTTTATGCTCTTCTAATTCGACATAAAATTTGAAATCATTCCACTTCGCTTGATCAACTCGATTCAAAAATTTTGACAAATAACTTCTTTTGTATTTTTCCATGGATATTAAATCACTTTTATTATAGTGAAGTGGTCCGATTGAAACCAATTTCGGAGAATAAGCTTCCTCATTTTCTTTTCGAAGAAATTGAGGAATTCTATATATGCAACAATCGGATGTTGGTTCTAAAATTTCTTCTAATTTCACAATATCAATGGATAATAATTCTTCGGATTGCTCTCCACTTTTCTCCTAGATTTATAAAAATTAATTAGTAGCTTATATTACAACTAAAATATACAAAATCTAATAATAAAAAATTATAAATAAATTTTATGAAATAATATTTAAACCCTCTTTAATTAAAAAAGAAATTATGAAAACTAATAGAAGAATTGAGGAAATAAATAGAATTGAGTGATAGACAAACCTCATTATTTTTACTTGAAAGTTGTTGAAGCCATTGTGGTTTCATGATCTCCGATTTGCTATATGTAAATTGATAATGTGACAATTTATGTTGTATATTGTGTGGTGTGTATTTATAATAAACAAAGAAGATTCCATTGAATGAACTTTATGTATTTCTTAGGGATTTTACGCTAGGTATTTTGTTTTTATCTTTTTAAAATTCTTTTCTTTGCTCTTGATTTTTGGTCTTTTCCTCTTTAGCAAGTATTCTCTGTTGATTTTTTTCTTCTTTTTTGGTTTTATTTTAAGTATAGGCTGAAATTGAATAATGTACAGTAAATTGAAAGAAAAGTAGTATGTTCGAAAACCAAATAATATATATATATATATATATATATATTATTTCTTAAAACACATATATAACCGAATACTAGGTAGATTATATTGATGTACTTTTAAAAGAATAAATAATAAGTAAATAAATAATTTACTCAAATTACTTAAATATTCCGTCTTAATAATAATAAATAAATATAATAATAATAATAAATAAATATAAAATGTCAAATGAAAAATTTTTAAATAAAATAAAATTCAAAATTCCAAATAAAATACTATAATAATAATAAATAATAATAATAATAATAATTTTCAAATATTATCCATAACAATGATATTCCAAAAAAACTTTTCAAGTTTTAAAATATTTAAATTCTAACTTAAGTGTTAACAATGATTTATTTTATTTACCTTTTTTATATAATTAATCATAGCATTATTTTTTCTTAATTATATTTATATTTATAATAAATTTTCATCTAATCCCTAATTTAAAAGTAAAAATCAATATCAAATATTCAATCTAACTAATTCACAAATAAAATATTTTATACCAAATATATTCTCTAATTGTGTCAATAGAATATATATATATATATATATATATATATATTAATAATTAGAATGATTTATCACATTATGATATGATTGGGCCTAAACAAATGAAAGAGAGATGGGCCCGTGAATCCAAGTCATAATCAATTAAGCCTAATGAGTAAATAAACAAGTCATATAGTGGGGCTGTTGTCAAAAATTCAAATTCAAGGTCAAAGGAGAAGAACGAGGTGCTCAGGTCAAAATAAAAGACCAAACACAACAGATGCCCAAGCATAGCAGAGACCAGACACGAGAACACACAAAATCGAGAAATACATTAAGATATAACAAAACAGAGAAATCAGAAGGGGGCAGGCAGAAAGCAAGTGTCCAGGCGACCCGAAATGGCAAGTCAAACGAGGTCGAAAATGAACCATCCTAAACATTTGAAAAGCGGAAGTGGTGATCTTCTCTATATAAGTGGGAGGAAGAAAGAAAATGGGACAGCTTAAAAAAAAGAAGAAAAATTGTAATTGTTGAGAGTTAAATTTGACTCAAACAACTGGCGCCGTATGTGGGGAACGAGCAAAAAGCACCGTTGGTCTAAAACATGGAAGCATTGGTGGAGATCCCGGTGGAGGAGGAAGACACGGCTGTTAAGATAAGGGCGCAAACGAAGGAAATAGAGGAGGAGGTCAGACAAATCAAGCAGAAGGTAGATGGAATGGAAAACAAACAGCAGGAGATCAAGGAAGATGTGACAAACATGCTCACCATCATGCGAGAGCTGGTGAACAACAGAGACAAGGAACCTTTAAATAATGACGTTACCAGAACTGAGGGCACTAAGGAAATGTCTCGACACACCAGAAGGAAGAGAGATGACAACTTCTCAGGACTGAGATTTAAAGACACGAGATCTAGAGGTGGAGAAGAAGGTTATGACGGAGACGATGAAAGGTCGAGAGAAGTCAACGACAACGAATCTAGTACGGAAAAGGAAATCTCGGAAACTGAGACGATGTCGATACAGCCACGAAGAGGATGGAGGTTCGGGCCTAGGAACCGGTGACCAAACCTTGCGAACGTAACAAGAGACCTAGAGCAAGGAGACAAGAGTTCAAATATCGAAAAAATGATTAATGAACTGAAGCAAGAGCTGGACGCCCTGAAACGCGCCAACGGAGATGAAGGAAAAGCTGATTTGATAGAGCCACTGGACAGACCCTTAGCAGATCATGTGAGAATGAAAAATCCACCGAAGAAGTTCAAAATGCCAAACTTGGAAAATTACAGAGGTGCCAATGACCCTGTTGCGCACGTTGAGAACTTCAGGGAACAAATGATCCTACAGGGATTAACTGATGAGTACATGTGCCGAGTATTCCCACTAACATTAGAAGGACCAGCTAAGGAATGGTTCAAGTGTCTACCAAGGTCTAGCATCGACACATTTCCTATGCTAGCCAAAGAATTAATCAACCAGTTTCAGGGAGCAAAACCTCCTTCTAGAGACCCTACCACACTGCAATATGTCAAACAGCTAGAGAACGAAAATCTGAAAACGTATGTGACAAAGTACCATGAACAAGTAATGCAATTGGGAGTATTCAATGCTCATGAAACACTGACCAATTTCTGGAGAAACCTGAGGGTAGGGCGATTATGGGGGTCCTTCGAAGAAAACAATCCAACGACATATAAGGAAGCCTACGCCAGAGCTTTAAAGCAAATACAGACTCATGAAAAATACCAAATCAAGAAGCAACAGGAAGCTGCCGAATCACCGAGAGTGAGGAGGGCCCCGGAAAAAATGACTGAACGAACACCAAAAAGGGATCGGATGAGACGAGATGTAAGAAATCAATGAGGGGAACTAAAAGATGACCTACCAAGAAACAATAAAATTACGCAACTAAGGTCGGTGCTCCCCCAAATACGAAGAGGAGACAAGAGGAGCCAATCACCACAAAGGTTCACACCCCTTAATGCAAAACGAGAACAAATTTTGCTAGCAGTAAAAAACAAGGGGCTTTTGAGGAAGCCAAGCCCAATCCGTGGAGAAGTATCAAGATGGGATAAACAGCGGTATTACGAGTTCCATGAAGATTTTGGCCACCACACATCGGATTGCTACAGCCTAAAGCGACAAATTGAAGATTTAATTAAAGAAGGGTATCTTGGGGAATTCCTTACCAAAGTAAGAGGAGATACCTTGGAGAGGAAGAAAGCTAAGCTGGGTAACGAGGTCAACGCGAAGGAAAAGGGGAAGCTGGGAAAGGAGACGATTATTCACACCATCAGTGGAGGCTCCAACCTGGGAGGAGATTCCAATCGGTCAAGAAAAAACTATGCAAGGGAAATTGGATGGCGGAGTGCAGCAAGAATGATCTTAACAAATCATCTGAACCCTAGGAAGGTCCAAGAATTTTACCCTGAAATGGTCTTTAACGAAGAAGACGAGGAAGGGGTATGCTATCCGCATGACGATCCGATGGTGCTCACGCTGAAGATCACAACAAAAAAGGTGGCTAGGATCCTGATAGACACAAGGAGCTCTTGTGATATAAACTATCGAGACACATTGGAGAAAATGGAATTGGGAGATGTCATGTTGAAGCCGGTCAACACTCCCATGTATGGATTCGCTGGCGAAGTAGTGATACCAATGGGGTCGTTAGTTTTACCAGTGGTGGTAGGAGAGGGGTTAGTAAGGAAGACTGTCATGATAGAATTCATGGTGGTGGATTGTCCAGGGAATTTTAATATTATTTTAGGAAGACCTTTCTTGTTCAAAGCAAAGGCAGTTGTATCCATCTACCATCTTTGCATCAAATTTCCGGTGGGCGAGGAGGTCGGAAGAGTAAGGGTGATCAAGAGTCCGCCAGACGATGTTATGCGGATTCAGTGAGGAGACGTGACATATCAATGGAAAACCTGGGAGGTCCAAATGAGTTAAAGACTGAAGAAGAGCAGACAAATAAAGAAGATGGAGACTTGGAAATGGTGCAAATACGTGAAAATGACGAAACTAAGGCAATCAAAATCGGTTCCCATTTGGAACTTGGAATAAAAAAGGGGGCTGATCGATTTATTAAAAGAGTACAACGACATATTCGCATGGATGCACGAAGAAATGCCAGGAATACACCCATCTGTTGCGACTCACCGCCTGTGCGTTGACCCAAACGTGAAACCAAAAAGACAGAAGAGAAGGGCCTTTAACCAAGAAAGAAATTAGGCGATCAAAGATGAAGTGCTAAACTCATGGAAGCAGGTTTTATACGAGAAGTTGAATATCCAGAGTGGATAGCCAATGTAGTACTAGTAAAAAAAAATGGAAACTGGAGGATGTGTGTGGACTTCACTAACCTTAATAAAGCTTGTCCGAATGATGGTTTTCCACTTCCCAGGATAGATCAGTTGGTCGATGCAACGTCGGGATACGGGTTGTTGAGCTTCATGGATGCGTTTGAGGGGTACAACCAAATAAAGATGTTCGAGCCAGATCAAGAAAAAATGGCTTTTATAACCAACCAATGACTCTTCTGCTATCAGGTGATGCCATTCGGATTGAAAAACGCCGGGGCTACTTACCAAAGGTTAGTAAATAAACTCTTCAGAAACCAAATAGGAAGAAGATGGAGGTATACGTTGATGACATGATCACCAAATCTAAAAGGGCTGAAGATCATGTAGATCACCTCAGGGAAACCTTCACAATCTTGAGAGAACATGGGATGAAACTCAACCCAGAAAAGTGCAGGTTTGGGGTGGAGTCAGGCAAATTCCTTGGATATGTAGTTCACAAACGAGACATAGAGGCGAATCCAGATAAAATTAAAGTCATTATTGAGATGGAGTCACCAAGAAAGCTAAAGGAGATTCAGAAGTTAACAGGATGCGTTGCGGCACTGAATCGATTCATATTCAGAGCCACTGACAAGTGCCATCCTTTCTTCAAGGCCATGAGTAAGGGAAAGAAGAATGGTTGAGACGAACAATGTGAACAAGCCTTCCTAGAATTAAAGAAATACCTGGCGACACCACCACTGCTAAGCAAACCAGAGGAAGGAGAAAAACTCAACCTGTATCTATCAGTGTCGGACACTGCCCTGAGTTCAGCCCTGGTTCGAGAAGACTCCGGAGGGACGCAAAGGCCGATCTATTACACAAGTAAAGGGCTGACAGAAATGGAGAAAAGATATGCAAAAGCGGAATTGTTCTGCTATGCAATATTGGTCGCTTCAAGAAAATTGAGACCTTATTTTTTAGCCCATAGAATTGAGGTGCTCACGGACCAACCAATAAGTCAAGTATTGCACAAACCTGACGTCTCAGGAAGATTAGTGAAATGGACCATGGAATTAAGCCAATACGACATAGAATATAAACCAAGAAAAGCTGTAAAGGGACAAGATCTGGCTGACTTTGTAGCAGAGTTAAGCTTCTCAGAAGACCCAAACGCTGAAGCAACCGAACCGAAGAAGAAGCATGTCAAGAAGGGAAATGAATATGGGGGATTCGAAAGGGTGATGATGTCAACCGAGCCAAGGTGGGAGATGTTCGTTGATGGATCAAGAAATACGCACGGAAGTGGAGCGGGAATCGTTCTCCAGGACGCAGAGGGAAACAGAACGATGGTGGACTTGAGATTCCAGTTTAAAGTGACAAATAATGAGGCAGAGTATGAGGCGTTGCTTTTCGGACTGCGTTTGGCGCTGACACTCAAAATAAAAAAACATAATAGTGAAGAGTGATTCATAATTAATCGTAAACCAAGTGAAAGGGGAGTACCAAGCGAAACAGGACAACATGATAGCCTACCTGAAGGAGGTGGGGAGGCATGCTAAAAAATTAGAAAATTTCGAAATTCAGCAGATACCCAGAGAAGAAAATGGATTGGCCGACCACATCGCCAAATTGGCCTCCGATCATGAAGCCTTAATGCCCCAGGGGGTGCGGCTCGAAATTGTAGAAAAACCCGGAACGTTCTCAGAAGGTGGTGAAATACAATGCATCAGTAATAAACCATGCTGGATGGACCTAATACGTCAATATCTGGAGAAAAGGACAACACCAGAAGACCCAAAGGAAGCAGCCAAGCTCAGAAGGAAATCTAGCCGATTTTGCATGATTGACGGTGAAGTCTATAGGCGGGGTTACTCCCTACCCCTTCTAAGATGCATTCATGAGGAAGAGGCAAAACAAGTATTGGAAGAAGTCCATAGAGGAGAATGTGGGAGTCACTCGGGACCAAGGACGTTGACTCACAAAATAATAAGGCAATGATACTACTGGCCAACGGTTCACCAAGATTCACAGGTTAGTCAAACACTGTGATGCATGTCAAAGGTTCTCAAACACCCAACACCTTCCCCCAACCACATTGAGAGCAATAACATCACCATGGCCTTTTGCGATATGGGGAATTGATCTGATAGGGCCAATGCCAAAAGGTAGAGGAGGCGTGAAGTATGCGGTTGTAGCGGTGGATTATTTTACAAAGTGGGCGGAAGCTGAAGCACTCGCCACCATAACAGAGGCAAAGGTGACTAGCTTTGTTTGGCGATCGATCGTATGCCGATTTGGGATCCCCCACGCCATTATTTCCGATAACGGAACTCAATTTGACAATGAACGTTTTCGAGCATTTTGCCAAGAATATGGAATACGTAACAGGTATGCTTCTGTTGCCCATTCTAAATCCAATGGTCAAGTTGAAGCTGTCAACAAAATAATAAAGAAAATATTGAAGAAAAAAATTAGAAAGCAGAAAATGGGCTTGGGCGGACGAACTACCTGCGACTCTGTGGGCATATAGGACCATAGAGAAAACTTCGACTGGAGAGACGCCATTCTCACTAGCATTTGGAGTGGAGGCGATGGAACCAGTAGAGATGCTATGCATCAGGACCAGGGCCAAGGATTTTGACATGGACGACAATGAGTAGAAGATGAGAAGCAATCTGGATCTCCTAGAAGAGAAACGAGAAGTAGCCAATCGAAAAGTTGAAGCTTATCAAATGAGGGTGGCAAGATACTATGACAGGCGAGTGAGGCCCAGAAGACTTGCAAAGGGAGATTTAGTGCTCAGGAAAGTGACAGTCAATACCAAAAGGCCAGAAGATGGAGTGTTGGGGCCCAACTGGGAAGGCCCATATCGGGTAGAAACAGAACTGCAACCAGGAACCTACAAGCTGGCCACAAGTGATGGGAAGCTAATCAAGCACACCTGGAACCTGGAACATTTGAAGAAGTACTATCAGTAAGAAAGAGTTGTCCTAGTTATGTTATTTCAATTCTAAGAAGGTGCAACGAAGAATCAGAACTTGCTGTATGAGTAATAGTTTTATGTCAATTATCTTAATGAAATCAAGGTGGCCAATTGCTCACCAAGTTCGAAAAAATGATGATAAATGGGAAGAAATAAAATGAAATGCAAAACAAAGAATCAATAGGGATAAAGCCGAAAGAGCTTATCCTAAAAGTCAAACCTGTAAAGAAAGAAGAAATGATTACAGGAAGAGACCCAAATTAAAGTCTGAGAGAATAACTCATGACTAGCGGTTGTGTTGTCGACGATCGCGACCCGACACCAGTCGTAAAGAATGTGAGATACATTCACCTGCATGGATAAATTTTAACATTGTAGTAAATTGAAATGTCAGGCTCAAAGGAGACGTCCTTTGGTCTAAAATTTCAAGATTACAAGACAAATTATTCAGAAGAACAAATATAGGTAAAACGAGCCTCCCTGCCAACTGTTAATAAAACAGTAGAAATACAAGGGCCACAAAAACTGCACAACAAGCCCAAAAGAATGGTGCAAATGAGAAAGCAAAGCAAACATGAAGATTCTGATAAAGAGATAATGTAGAAACATACAATTAAAAAGTCCATAAAACATTCTGAGCTCACCGAAAGGCCTAGGGATGTAACAAAATATTGGACCCGTCAAGAGGTCCAAGAAAAACGAAAGCAAGCTTACAAAATATCGGGCTTATCAGAGAGCCCAGAAGCAAAATGGCAGGATTACAAAATGACGGGCTCACCACAAGGCCCGAAATACCAAGTCCATGAAACAACAAATCCGTAATGTGATAAGTCCGCAAAATAGGGCACTCCAAAGGCCCAAAATAAACCAACAGTCCATAAAGAAAAAAAAACGAGGTTAAGCAGTCTTGTTGTCATGCAAATCATCCCCATCAGAACCAACGGCAGAAATTCCAGCGGCATCCACTTCCGGAGGAGAGCGAGCAGCCAGAGGACGAGCAGAGAAAGTGGCCCTCGGAGGGAGACTCATCCCGGAGAGATCCAGGCCCGGATACAAATGCAAGATCTCCTCTTGGGCCCTCATAAAAGGTGTTCTTCACAGCGTTTTCAATCTCGGACTGAAGCTCATCAATTTTCAACAAGGTGAAGTCCTTGGACTCAGTCAGATCCCTGCACTTTTTCTCAGAAGCCCCAAGCATCTCACTTAACGTTTGATTTAGCTCACGGCAGGATTTCAGCTCTTCTTCCAAACGGCAGAATTAGGAAAACATCTCGTCATATCGTTCTGCAAGGATTCCTTCTCCTTCACAAAGGACTCAACCGATTTTCGAACATGAAAGGATGCAAAAGCATTCTACAAAAAAAGAAAGACGAAAGGGATGAAGGAATAAACTGTAAAGGTAAAGTGAAACCCCATACGCAAGGACCAAAATAACAGCGTCGATGAAAACCCTTACCAGGCAAGCTATGGAGCAGCTGCATTCAATGGCTTTTAGCAGTGGTCCAGGAGCAACTTGAACAAGATTCTCCCTATAAATCTGGTCATTCAAGAAGGATTGGATCTCGGAAAAAATGGTGGACCGGTAAACATTCACCACAGAAGAAGGTGAAGACGGGCCGCCGGTGTCACGCTGGCGCTTAAGAGGAGGAATAGAGGCTTGAGAGGTATCAGTCACAGGCCGAGGGTGAGCAGGAGGAAAGATAGAAGGCTTACTTGAAGCCAGGCAACGCAACACCCTCCGAACAGCACTGTCCCCCATCCCAGTCTCAGGCTCTTTACCTTTGGTCACGACCAGAGAAGAAACAGGAGATGCAATGTTAGCAGTGGCCTTAAGGACAGGAGCGGCACCCTCTCGCTTCACTGGAGGTGAAGAAAAAAGGGGAGCATGGTCACGACCCTGAGAGGGAGAAGGCAAAGCTGCAAAGGCGACAACATTCCCCTTTAAAAATAAGTATAAGGGAGGGATACTAACCAATTACAGCGGCAGAACCAGTCGCAAATCTTCTAAGAACCCGTTCCTTGTCAGCACTCAGATCAGCCTTTCTACCAGACTAAAGACGCACACCTGGAGAAACAATAGCAAAAGCAAATAAGTGCATGCACACGAAATAAAGTCAAATACTGCCAAAAATAAGGGCCTGAATAATACCTTCATGATTAATCAGAAAATGAACTGAGCAAAAATCGTCGCCAGTACCAATTGCACTGCCCCAGTCGCCAGAGACAAAGACCCACTTAGATGCCCACATGCAATCGTTGAACTGATCGAAGTGGACCGGATTAATAACTGGATCACGAGAACGAATCGATAAAACCCCATTCACGTTCAAGTGAGAGCTCAATAAACCGCCTAGGTCTTCAAAAGAAGGGTCACCCTAACCCTCTTGTGTTTGCCAGATGTTATAGCAAGCCATCACGAACTTATAGAAATGGGGATAAGCTTGGATAGGAGCTATGTTAATCACGCTAAACAACCAGCGAAGGAATGGAGGTAAAGGCAAAGTAAGTCCAAACTCAAAAGAGCGTACATTAAACGCGATCTCTCCAAACGGTGGGCGAGATGGACGCTCAAACTCTTCAGGAATCCTGACAGAGACAGAATCAGGAAGTTTTAGGGAATCCATCAAGTTAAAAAATTTATCTTCAGTAACAGAGGACTGGTGTCCATCAAAAAATCTACTGGAGGACCCAGAAATCGGAGAACGACCTTCAGAATCGCCACATGAGCTCCCTGGACTCCGAGAACCTGCCATCGAGGGACTTGAGGGAGCAACCTCGGAAGGTTTGCGATGACCCCTAGTGGAAGGGCGTTTCGACGAGCGAGAAGCATGGATACGCACCTCTAACAGAATGGGACGAGGCGAGACACCAGAAGGAGGGAGAACCGAACCGCGGTGGGAAGGAGAACCGGCGTCAGCAACCAAATTTGAAAATTTGAAAGACATTAGAACACCTTTTAAAAAAAAAAGAAAACTGAGAGTAATGAGTAAGAGTGGAGAAGCGAGAGAAAACAACAACACCTGTATATAAAGAGAGTGACTTGTCGCTAGGGAAAGAAGACGTGTGGAAGGAGAAAACCATACCATCAAATTAGTTAACGGAACCGAAGCGCTCCGAATGGAATAGGGAAGTGTGAAAGTGGCGAACAACGTCATTAAAGAGGGGCGACGATGTGACCAAAGAAACAGAGGATTGATGTGACGGCGTAGGAAACAAAGCGGTGAGAGAGGCTGAAGAGAGGAAACCAAAAAGACAGAAGTTCAGGCAGAATATGAGTAGTCTGGTTGGAAACAAATTAGAAGACTAATAGTTGACGTCACAACATGACCATAGGAGGAAGTCGGTTGAAAAAAGTGGATTGGGCTTGTTTCAACAAATTTCATTAACCCAACCTAGGGGCTAGATGATTGGGCCTAAACAAATGAAAGAGAGATGGGCCCGTGAATCCAAGTCATAATCAATTAAGCCTAGTGAGTAAATAAACAAGTCATGTTGT
Organism: Cardiospermum halicacabum; assembly: GCA_031304145.1. NCBI lineage: Eukaryota > Viridiplantae > Streptophyta > Magnoliopsida > Sapindales > Sapindaceae > Cardiospermum > Cardiospermum halicacabum. The sequence continues at coordinate 7,942,006 of CM062399.1, read as the reverse complement.
GGGGCTGTTGTCAAAAATTCAAATTCAAGGTTAAAGGAGAAGAACGAGGTGCTCAGGTCAAAATAAAAGACCAAACACAACAGATGTCCAAGCATAGCAGAGACTAGACACGAGAACACACAAAATCGAGAAATACGTGAAGATATAACAAAACAGAGAAATTAGAAGGGGGCAGGCAGAAAGCAAGTGTCCAGGCGACCCAAAATGGCAAGTCAAACGAGGTCGAAAATGAACCATCCTAAACTGCTGAAAAGCGGAAGTGGTGATCTTCTCTATATAAGTGGGGGGAAGAAAGAAAATGGGACAGCTTAAAAAAAATAAGAAAAATTATAATTGTTGAGAGTTAAATTTGACTCAAACATGATATTCAAATTAGTCTATTTATCAGTACTAGTATTTAATAATAATAATAATTTGTTATTATGAGAAATAAGTAATATACTTACTCTTAGGATTAGAAAAATTTTCAAAATGAAAATTCTAAATCATTGAGAACTTTATCAAACTTAATTCGTAAGTGATGATGTTGTGATATAGAGATGGATAAAATCCTAAATACATCTAATTATGTAGGATCTCCGAAGTCATTCGCAATAACACTTGAAAGGTTATCATTTACATGAGCATTAAGAAGTGGTTTATCATCTAATGAGGTAATATTTGAGTTTAAAATTATATCAATACATTTTTTGATAAAACTTTCAAAAGAGCAAATTGAAGCTGATATTTTGCCATTGAGAAGAAGTTTGGAAAAAAGAGGAAAAATAAAGAATGAAGAAATTGAGATGTTTAAGATGGAGATGGGAAGGTTTAAGAATGGAGAGAAGCAGATTCGATTTTAAAATTGTTATTTTATACTTAAACTTAAAATTTATTCTGAAAGAAAATAAATTTAAAGAATTAGGAGGTTTAAAATGTTGAATCCAACGTGAACATGACATGATGTGGTCGGGCAAAATAGAAATTAAGAATGACGGTGTGTTAAAATGTTTAGTGAGACAATGTAGTTTAAAAATAATCCTAATCATCATCTATCCCTTTAAAAAAATTAACATTAGCAAAGCTTATGATAGAGTAAATTAGGATTTTTTTTTTGGCAGTTATGACAGCACTGATAGTGGAATTTATGGGAGATCAGAAGAGAGCAGAAGTAAAGGGCAAGGGAAAATATTGATCAGATAAACTTTACTGCATTTTCATTGAAAGTATCTGATTTTATACAATGAAATCTAATTCGTGGCTTACCACTTACAAACATGGAAATAACTGAAAAGAAAGTGGATGATCTCACTCAACAACAGGAAAGAAACCAAAGTAAGTTGAGAGATTTGGGGAGCCTTTTGCACGTCTGATTAGTAAAACCCAACTGTCCATGTTCTACCACTTTTACTCCCACTTACTGCTATTATTGTTGAAACTACTAACAGAAAATAACTGAGAAGAAGACTCAGTCAATAATCATATCATTCTTCCCGTATGAAATTGTCCTTGTCCTCAAGGACAAAAACTGGATACGAGCGTGAAAAGCGTCTAAGGTTCTCCCAAGTAGAATCTGAGTCTGGAACACCAACCCACTTCACCATAATCTCTGTATAAGGCCTATAACGCCCTTTTTGAATAATTCGCTTATCTAGAATTCGCTCAGGTTTTGGAAGTTTTATGGAGTCTTCTGTTATTGAAGGCAGTGAAGCTAGCGGAACCGGGCGAGTGCCCAAATGTCATCGCAAAAGACTGACATGGAAAACGTTGTGAATCCGCGTTCCTTCCGGTAGAAGAAGTCTGTAGACGACTGTTCCAATTTTTTCAAGAATTTCAAAAAGGCCATAAAATCTAGGAGATAATTTGATACATCCTCGAAAGTCAGCAGTTGACTGTCTATACGGTTGTAACTTGAGATAAACCATGTCTCCAACCGAGAATTCAACTTCCCTCCTTCGCTTATCAGCCTGCAACTTCATTCTTTCTTGTGCCAACCTCAAATTACTCTTTAAATCCTTTAGTATTTTTGCACGATCACGAAGGTGCTCGTCGACCGCTTGAACTTTAGTGGTACCCGGGATATATGATAATATTGTCAGTGGTCGACGCCCATAAACAAGCTCAAATGGTGAGAGTTTAGCAGTAGAGTGATAGCTTGTGTTATAGCTAAATTCGGCCCAAGGTAGCCAATCAAACCATTTTCGTGGTTGTTCTCCAGTGAAGCACCTGAGATATTGTTTCAAAACTCTATTGGTCACTTCGGTTTGCCCGCCAGTTTGCGGGTGATAACTTGTGCTCATCCATAATTCTGTGCCTTGTAACTTAAATAACTGAGACCAAAATGAGCTTAAGAATACCTTATCACGATCGCTTGTGATTGACTCAGGAATTCCATGTAACTTGACCACATGATAAAGGAATTCTGTCGCAACTCCAACTGCATTGAATAGATGTCGTAAGGGAATAAAGTGGCTGTATTTTGACAATTGATCGACCACCACCATGATGACGTTGTATCTTTTGGAGATTGGTAACCCTTCGATAAAATCCATAGACACTTCCGACCAAATAGATTCGGGAATTGGTAGTGGTTGAAGGAGTCCAGCAGGCTTCATTGTTTCATACTTATTCCTCTGGCAGACTGAGCATTCCTTCCGAAATCGCTTAACCATTTTATGGCGCCCCGGCCAATGAAAATTTTGTTTGATTCGTGCTACTGTTTTCAAATATCCAAAGTGCCCACCAGTTGCTGTTGAATGGAACTCTTTTAACATAGCAGGAATTAGTGAACAACTAGGATTGAGATAAATCTTTCCTTTAAAATAGAAAATTCCATCTTGGAAGCGAAAATCTTGCCCATTTGAATCTTTATTGGCCTGGGCCGTATAAAAAGGATCACGACTTACCTCATCTTGAAGCTTTTTCCACCACTCTGCAACTGGTAATGAGACAATAGACAAACACAACTCCCCAACACGTGACAGTGCGTCCGCCCCTTGATTTTCCCTATTTGGTTTGTATTCAATTTTGTAGCCGTAGCCCAATAGCTTTGGAAGCCATCTTGCTTGCGCTGGGGTAGTGATACATTGCTCTAATAGATACTTAAGGCTTCTTTGATCTATCGGAACGATGAATGGGCGACCGAGAAGGTAAGGCCTCCATTTTCGAATTACTTTGACGATCGCCAACATTTCTTTTTCATAGGTGGATAACTGTAATATTGTTCCTTTCAGTGCCTCGCTAAAGTATGTAATTGATTTCTGATTTTGTGATAGTTGGCTCCAATTCCCGTTCCACAGGCATCACTTTCAACCACAAAGTCTTGGGTGAAATCCGGAAGTGCTAGAATAGGCGGTGATGATAAGACTTCCTTCAATTGTGTCAACGCTGTGGCTGCCTCTAAATTCCACTAAAAACCATGTTTAGTTAATAATTGAGTTAAAGGAGCAGTGATACCTCCAAAATTCCGAATGAATTTCCTGTAATATCCCGCTAAGCCCAGAAACCCACGAACACCGGTTTGATTGGTTGGTTGCGGCCAATTCAAGACAGCTTAAATTTTTTTATGGTCAACCGATACTCCTTGTCGAGAGATAACATGCCCCAAGTAATCAATCTCAGTAACCCCGAATTTGCACATACTCGCCTTGACAAATAATTTATGGAATTGAAGGATCTGCAAAACTTTCTCCAGATGGTACTGATGTTCATTCTAGCTCCTACTATATATCAAAATATCATCAAAAAATACTAAAATGAACTTCCTTAAATAAGGTTTAAAGATGTCATTCATTAAGGCTTGAAATGTTGCGGGGGCGTTGGTAAGGCCAAACGGTATGACAATAAATTTGTAATGGCCTTCATGAGTTCGGAATGCTGTTTTCTGAATATCTTCGTCTTTAACCCTGATCTGGTGGTAACCGGAGCGGAGTTCCAATTTTGAATAGTAAGTTGATCCGTGCAGTTCATCAAGTAACTCGTCAATTACAAGAATCGGGAACTTATCTTTTATGGTGATCTCATTCAAGGTACGATAGTCCACATAGAAACACCAACTTCCATCTGATTTCTTGACCAAGAGTATGGGAAAGAGAATGGACTGCGACCAGGTCGAATGAGACCTGTTAACAACATTTCCTTTACCATTTTCTCAATCTCTGTCTTTTGATAAAAGGGGTAACGATATGGACTAACAGAGATAGGCTGGCTACCATCTTGCAAGGGAATACGGTGATCAAATTCACGTCGTGGCGGTAGCTAGGTTGGCTGCTTAAACACTTTTTGATACTTTGAAATCATTTATTAAATGTCTGGATGAACTTTGGAACCACTTTCTGTGTAGGGAGTGTTGACCTGTAAAAGAAACCCAGTCGCCATGTGAAGATTACCATTTTTTTTTATAATGGTCCAATCTCTCCTTGATGCATCCCTTGGAAAGTATAGGTTTGATCATCCCCTTTTATAGTCATGGTGAGTTTATTATAATCAGTTTCAACCGGACCCAGAGTTGCCAACCATTGGACTCCCATCACTACCGGACAAGCAGCCACTGGTAACACAAAAAAAAATCGGCTGAGGTTATATACCCTTGGATGGCCATGGTCACATTCAAACATCTTCCTTCGCACGTCACTTTCTCACGATTAGCCACCATCACTTGTAGACACTTATCATTCACCACCTGCAACCCACAAGTTTTGACAAGATTTTGATCTACAAAATTATGAGTCGAGCCACTATCTACCAAAATGGAAACCTAATTTCCATTGATTCTACTTGGAAATCGAAGTGTTTGTGGATGATCTGTTCCTGCTATGGCATGTAGCGAGATCTCTGGCATGTGATCAGTCGTGCAATGGTTATCATCCTCTTCCTCTCTAACAATGGACTCTTCAATGTAAAATAATTGCGGCTTCACACAACGGTGTCCTGGCATATATTTTTCATCGCAGTAGTAACAAAGTCCTTTTTCCCTTCTTTCCTTGGCTTCTTGGTTTGAAATTCGACGAAACTTGGGTAAGGTCACTAAAGCACCAGAGCTGGATTTAGGAATTGGTCCCAAAAGGCCTTGATTTGAAGTGGATTTATTTCCCCAGTTTGCCTTGGTAGAGCTTAGTTGTTTCTTCTGAATATTGATTTTCTCCTCCACAAGTCTTGCCACGCCTATTGCATCAGCCAATATACGCGGTTGCTTGATTTTCACCTCTAGTCTTATTTCATCCTTCAATCCTGAAATAAAACAGCCAACTAGAAAGTGGTAGGGTAAGTCATCTACTTGATTCGATAAGTTTTCGAACTCTATTTGATATGATGTCAGATCAGTTGTTTGTCGGAGACGGCTAAGATCTTCTGAGGGATTCTCAAATTCGGTTGGTCCGAATCGCTTCAACACAGCTCTAGTTATTAACTGGTCCTTGATAGCGAGCATACCAGCGGTGCCACTGCAATGCGACTCCCCTAAGGTGGAAAGAAGACAACTGCACTCGATCATCGGCATCGATGCCTTTGAAATCAAAGTATTGTTCTGCCTTATGGATCCATCCGTGAGGGTCCTTACCATCAAATTCAAGAAATTGTAGTTTGATGTGATGGCGAGAGTTTAAGTTTTGTGAGTTGGTTGTGTGGTTTTTGTTTTGAGAGTTGGACGTGTGGTTTTGGTTTAGTGAGTTGGATGTGTGGTTTTGGTTTTGCGAGCTGTGAGACTGGTAAGAGAAGGGATTCTCGTTGTCAGAGCGTTCCTTCAATTGAGTCACAGAAGCTTCAATGTTTTGCATTTTGGTCATCGAGTTTTGGAGGGTGGAATGTATTTGGTCAAACATGGTCTCATGTTTTCCTATAACTTCGGTAACCTCATTTCGAAACTCCGCATTTGTCTGTTGTCGGGTTCCCATTAAGCCAAACCTGGCTCTGATACCACTGATAGTGGAATTTATGGGAGATCAGAAGAGAGAAGAAGTAAAGAGCAGGGGAAAATATTGATCAGATAATCTTTGCTGCATTTTCATTGAAAGTATCTGATTTTATACAATGAAATCTAAATCGTGGCTTACCACTTACAAACATGGAAATAACTGAAAAGAGAGTGGATGATCTCACTCAACAACACGAAAGAAACCAAAGTAAGTTGAGAGATTTGGGGAGCCCTTTACACGTCTGATTAGTAAAACCCAACTGTCCATGTTCTACCACTTTTACTCCCACTTACTGCTATTATTGTTGAAACTACTAACATAAAATAACTGAGAAGAAGACTCAGTCAATAATCATATCACATTGGTTTTTCTTCTATTTGGATCAACTAGATAAAACTGTATGTTTGCAATGTTACATATTCTGTGTTGATTAATGGGGAGGTTGTGGGGTGTATTGTTGTTGGCAGAGACTTGAGGCAAGAAGATCCAATATCTCCATATTAATTCTTAATATGTACAAAAGGATTGTTTACACTATTTAGAGAAGTAGAAAGGAGAGGGTGGATAGAGGGGGGATGCTGAGAGAAGTCCTCGAATTTCACATCTTTTATTTGCTAATGACTCATTATTCTTCTTTAAAGCATTGAGTTTTGAAGGGGTGAGAGAGATTTTACAAAACTATGAGAAAACTTTAGGATAGAGTGTAAATTTTCAAAAATTTGGAATTGTATTCAGTCCAAATACTCATAGAAATACTCGAAATCAAATTGAAAATATTTGGAAGAAAAGAAGTGCTTTCATGCAACTTCCTGTGAATCAAATAGAAGCTGATGTATCATGTTCATAAAAGAAATATGGGAGAAAACCCGAGAAAATAATGATGAATTAAAAACACATTTATCATACTTTTCAGGTTGAAATTTGATTGGATTATCTTTTGCTTATTATCAAATTTAGATGTAAAATTTAAAAAAATAAAAAATAATAAAATAATAAAATAAAAAGAGATTTAAGTGAATCTAATAAGAAGAAGCTCTTCATCAAATTGCCTATGAAAAAGAAAGTAAGTGATGATGACGATGAAATGAAGATCGATAAAACTTTAAATATATCTAATTATGAAGAACCTTGAAGTCATCAACACCAGCACTTCAAAAATTATTATTAACATCAAAGTTGATAAATATTAGAGTTCAAAACAATAAATTTTTTGATGAGACTTTCAAAGAAGCAGATTCAAGCTAATATTTTACAATACAAGAAGATGGAGATAGGAAGGTTTAAGAATAGTAATAATAAGCAAATTCGATTTTAAAGTTATGAATTTATTTTTGAACTTTTGTCTTTAATATTGAATTTCATTATATAGGTATATCCTTTTAAATTAATAATTTGAGGGTATATTGGTATAAGGATAGAATTAAGGTAAAATTAAACTATTTTCGAAGTATAGGATTATATTAGATTCAGCTAGATAAAATTAGATTATTTATAGTGTACATGATGTGTGAAATATTACACAACAAAATTAGTTAATACACTCTAAGTAGGTTTTAAATAATTTTGTAATAGTGCCTTTTAAACTTTAAATACAATTATGTATGTTTTAAAAAAAAAATTTTAAAAAATATATGCAAACTACATTCAGAGATTTTGTGAATAGCTTATAAAGTGTCATTCAAATGTTTAAAAGTTTATTTTTTACAAACTTTTCAAAATGAACCTAGAATTGTATATTTAAAATTTTTTTATGGCTTTAAAAAAAATTCCATAAATTTTTATGGATTGATGGGATAGTTTTAACAAAATTGGAATTTTTATATATTTAACTAAAAAAAAAAACTAATTTAACTTCTAAATAGGTAGGTTTAAATAAATTTTTAAATATTAATAACAAAACTGTAATTTTTATTATTATTATTATTATTATTTTTTTTTTGTAATTTTTAGTACATGCATAACTCAATCCCTCACATCAATCCATATCATAATCTTTCTTCATTCTGTGGGTTGTTTTTGATATCTCCATTCTTTATCCATATAATTATTAAATCACCCCTTTTTAAAATAACCCATAATCCAACCTAATTTACTTAAATAAATAAACCGCCTCCAAATCAGATTCAAATGTAATGTACCAACACGAAACTGGAAGAATCCTTTTATAGAGGAATGGCCTAAAAAAGTAATAAAAAGCATATAAATTCAAAATATTCATATGAAATTTATCTAATTATCAAAATTCAATTTCATTCAAATTTAACTAACTTTAATTGATCTATTTATCAATTTTACTTATCGTAATTGAATCAAATTCGACCTCCACCGTTAGAGTATCCATCTTCAAATATCCTCCTTTATGCCCATGTAATTCTTCTAAGGAGATAAAATGAGTGAAGCCCCAGTCAATTTCGTACTTGTCAAAACAACGCAACAAATAACCACTAATCAGTAACTACTTCACAATCAATCACTAATTAACAATTCCATTTACTTACCTGATTTCTCAATTCTTTCATCGCCCAACACTCGTAGTTTGAATTCTGCATAGACTTGGGTTTCAGGGACAAAGATTTTCCTTTAAAAAGAAATAGTGAAAATATCATAAATTAAAAGTTAAAATAATACAAAGGATGTGATGTGAAGCTTACCAGAGTCTTTTTCCAATCAGAAACTCGTTTGAACACTTGACATCATCAGTTAATTTGGAGAATTTTCTGATAGACCAAGTATGAGTTTCTTTAGACATTTTAATTTCCTTAGGCATGGAGATGGTATCTTCAGATCCAGAAGAAGATATCCATTGTTTGCTTCTTCAATTTCATTATGGGATAGAAATTGAGGACAACCTTGTTCGGGTCTTGAGTTATCAAAGTACCTAATTGCATCATTAGCATCTGCAACAATCCATATAATTAATTAACATCATCACTATATATAAATATATAATCTATTGTGATAAACTACACATATACCTTGCACAGTTAAGTAGTTCATAGTCTTCTGATTCAGGACAAACAATTTACTTCTCATTATCCGAAAAAGTGTTGCATCTGTCCAAACACAAATTAGCCTTTCTCTTCAATAGTTTTGTCTCCATTTGGATACACAATTAATTTCCTAACGCAAAACATATTTACAATTAGTGATTCTTTACAATATTAAAATAAATAAAATAAGAATCATACCACTTAAGACCTCCTGCATCAAAAGTACTAGATTCATGCCTTTTTACTTCACCATTGATGGCTTTTTTCAATATAGAAGAATAGCCTTCAATTTTCAAGGTGAAATGTGCTGGTCCAATATTCCTCTCCATCCGTAAGAAATCTGTAATTACAAATTTTTTTTAAAAAAAAATCAATTTTAAATTGATTACTAGAAGAAAAATAACAATCACATACCACTCGAAAATCACATGATGCAGAATCTGCGAGTGAAGAATTGAAAAGGTTGGATTGGAATCCAAAGACTGAAGAGATATATATAGACAGTTTTAAAGTAGTGATAATATTAAAAAGGAATGCAAAAAGTTTTTAAAATATTTATAATCATAAATGCTATGTATACGGTTGGTACATTGTTATCAAATTCAAATTAACAATTATTAATAGGATGTAGAGTCTTAGATTAGCAAAAATTGGTATTTAATTTTTACTACTATGCATTTACTATACAAAAATTGGTAAAACCAAATCTATCATTCTTTTTAAATAAAAAAATAAATAAATAAAATTGGATGGTCTAACTATATATTTAAAAGTGAAAATTCTCTCAAATGGGCCATGAAAAGTTTAAAATACAATAATAGGCCTGTTTGAATTTTATACAAAACTAAGCTTTATAAAAGTTTGTTTTCATCTCATAGGCCTAACTTCCAATTCTACCCTTTTAATTTAATTTTATCAACAAAAATGTCATTATGCATTTATAACTGCTAAAGAAAATAAAATAGAAACTGAAATTACTTAAATGACCCCAATTAAAACATTAACCATTTATGTAACGACCATTTATCACACCTTCACACCCCTCCCTGTTTTCAAAATCGTCCACCATTAACCGATTCTTCTCCACCGTGCTCTTCACAAAAACTCTTCCTTTCTTCTTTTGAAATCACGAAATCCTCTATGTTTTCAAAATCGTCCACCATTAACCGATTCTTCTCTACCGTGCTCTTCACAAAAACTCTTCCTTTCTTCTTTTGAAATCACGAAATTCACTCACATCTCCACCGCTGTTCTTCATTTGATGATCCTCGTTGTTGTTGTTGTTCGCATTTCTCTAAGTCATCGTCGCTTCTGCTGTTTTGTCGAGTCGTCGTTGTTGCTGCTTTTGTTCGAGTTATCGTCACCGGCGGAGGTGAGTTGCTCTATTTGTTTGCATTTTAGGGTTTTTGTTTTTGTCTTCGCATTCATGTATATGAACTAGTCAAATGTTGTGGGTCAATAGGTTGAAGGCTGCTTAAAGACACTATCAACACACTTTGAAGACAGAGATTGGAATGGCGTCTGAGGTTAGTTCATTTTTAGGTTTTATTTGTTTTTTCTTGAGCGTTGTTGGTTTATAATCGTTGTATTGTTGATGTTAGTGATTGAGTGTTTTTCTGTTGATGTTGTGGCTGGATTTGATTTTGCTGGTAAGGCTTGATGTTGTTGATATGGTTTGGTGTTGATGTTCATTGTGCTGATGATGTTGATGTTAATTATGTGTATAATGTGAATATACAATCTTTGTTTTGTTCTTTTTATAACTTGATTATAGATGCATATGTAACTGTATGGTGAGTCTTTTGCATCTGTGGTATGACAATTTTGAATTGTGAACTATGGATTTGCTTCCTTGGCAAACGTGCTATGTGAATTTTGAGCTGTGAACTGTGATTTAAGAACTGTGATCTGTGAATTTACAACTATGTAATATGGATTATGATTTGGGCATTGTGAATATTTAATTGTAAATTGCGAATTGCCATTGTGTAGTATGATTTGTTTAATGAAACATGATTTGTGACTTGATGTAAAATCTTATTGTTTGTGAAATATATTGTCAATGAGTGTGTTTAGTATAAACATCATATGCATATTTATGTGCATTATCAGCATATGTATGTGTGTAAGCTATATTCACAGAGCACCCATAAATATGGAACTCCTTTAACAGTCTGTGAATACAATTCAGAATCTGTGATTACAATTCACAATGCGTGAACTATTATTCACAAACAGTTAATATAATACACAAGCTTGCGCACATCATTCACATTCTTATACGGATAATATTTTTTCAATCTTGCAGCAAATGGTTAACATAAGGAGATGGTCAGGCTCCATAGATAAATAGCGCATCAACAATGCTGCCTCATTCAAGGTTTTGAACAACATAAAACCTGTCCAGAAAACAACATGATAAATAAACGTGTGAACTGTTTTTCGTCATTCAAGATATTCAACAACATTAAGGACCTTTCCAGAAAATATAAAAAACAACTACTCATGTAGATAATTTAAGCTAATGAATAAGTCTTAGCCATCTAGTTATGGTTTGCACAAATCGTGTCTTTTTAGTTTGTACATTGCAGTTGCAGTTTAAGTTTCCTGTACCTTGCTGTTATTAATCTTTCCTTTATCAGTTCTGAATTCATCCAGGTACTAGGAAACGCGAAAGGAGCTGTAGCTGTTTTCGTTTCGATTTTGATAGGGAATCCTGTCTATTACCGGAATGCTTGGTTACTCACTCACAGTATTTGGAGTCATCTTCTATGAAGAAGCGAAGCAGCAAATAATTTTAGAACATCATTATGTACTTTACCACCATATATTTTCTTACAATAGGTACCCAAGACAATGGAACTCTACCGGGGAGAAGGCGTGTTTGGGGGCTGAGTAATGTAAGTGAAAACAAATCTGTTCATTATAAGAAAAGAAAGAAACTCTTAATATTCCGGTCTGGCAAACGGGTGCCTATTTTGTATCAGCAACAAATGCAGGTTTAGTAGAAAAGTTAGAAGATATAAAAGTTGAATAATAAGCGACTGATTTTGTACTCTGTCTCTATTACTTCCCAGCTTGGGTTTGTAGAGAAATCATTTAATATTTACTTTATTTTTTATTCTTTAAGGAATACCTTTGTCAAATTGGATCAAACAAGCAGTCAGTCTTACGTTGTTATTAACATTTGTTGTCAGATTGAATTTACCATCAATAAAAATCTTTCGTAGTTTTATTATCACCTTTTTTTTCATACTGTGAAATATTCAGAGTGCGAACATCAATTATTTTTGAGCATATGGTTGTACTGTGAACAATGCTCATAGACTGTGACCCGTAATTACGGCTATGATCAATGATCACAGTTCGTCCAACGAGTTAGGGATCTAATGCAGTCACCATTATTCAAGCCCCTTAACCTATTTTTGATGAGAAATTGCTCTTCAGTGGTAGTCCAAAAATGACCCTAAGCCTTAGTTTCTCAAAAAATGAGCAAGTATACAAGAACATGGAAAGGGTGGTAAGCATGCATATTCAATTGTGGCCTAAATATTATGAAATGATGTGGATCATCTGAATATGTTATGTTTAGTTGAAGGATGCCCATCCTTGCCTTTTGGGATGCCATACCATCCATATTGTTGTACTGTGAACAATGCTCACAGACTGTGACCCGTAATCACGGCTGTGATCAATGATCACAGTTCGTCCAACGAGTTAGGGAGATAGTGCAGTCACCATTATTCATGCCCCTTAACCTTTTTCTGATGAGAAATTGCTCTTCGGTGGTAGTCCAAAAATGACCCTAAGCCTTAGTTTCTCAAAAAATGAGCAAGTATACAAGAACATGGAAATGGTGGTAAGCATGCATATTCAATTGTGGCCTAAATGTTATGAAATGATGTGGATCATCTGAATATGTTATGTTTAGTTGAAGGATGCCCATCCTTGCCTTTTGGGATGCCATACCATCCATATTGTTGTACTGTGAACAATGCTCACAGACTGTGACCCGTAATCACGGCTGTGATCAATGATCACAGTTCGTCCAACGAGTTAGGGAGATAGTGCAGTCACCATTATTCATGCCCCTTAACCTTTTTCTGATGAGAAATTGCTCTTCGGTGGTAGTCCAAAAATGACCCTAAGCCTTAGTTGCTCAAAAAATGAGCAAGTATATAAGAACAAGGAATGGGTGGTAAGCATGCATATTCAATTGTGGCCTAAATGTTATGAGATGATGTGGATCACCTTAATATATTATGTTTAGTTGAAGGATGTCCATTCTTACCTTTTGGGATGCCATAATTGACATTGAAGCTACTGTGATCTCTGATCACAGGTTGTGACCTGAAACGCCATTCACAATCTGTGATTGTAGTTCACAGATACTGTAATACGTAATTAAACATGACTTGAATTATAAATACAGATTATATAATACATAAATAAATACAGTACAGAGTTTGTGATTGTAATTCACAGCTAATATACAACATAGTAAAATACAGATCACACTCTGTGAATACAGATCACATATAATTATCCTTATCTAACTACACAGGTAATGGTCATACTATGACATAATCGGCTGAGGGCTGTCCAAGGTCTCAGTTTCGGTAGGATATATGTGAGATGACTAGTCTGTGTTTGTCTCGTCGACACTAGTTAGTGCGGAAATAGAACATGTTCTCCTTGTATGACCCGCACCACCACAACGCTTGCAATGCATAGCTCTACAGCGCCTTTCTTATGATCTATCCACATTTGCTGTCCCACTGGTACTCCCGATGGACGACGAAATAGGATAACTACATGTTCTCCTTGTATGACCCAACATTTGACACCTACCATGCTTTTTTTGTCTTGTACCTTCAACAGCTGAACGATATCTATTTTCTTTAGGTCGACCGGTCTGAGGCTTCTCTATCGTATGAAGTACTGTCATGTCTGATGCCTCCATATTTCTGGACCTGGTGCAGGATTGATTGTCTTCCCATACGCACCTTGTAAGAATGTTTTCCTATAATATTCATGACATAACTCAATAACTCTGACTCGGGCAAATCTATATCATAGAAAACCAAATATAATCAAAAGTAGCAACTAAAAGTAAGAATAGTACAAAGTTTTAACGTATTAATAGCCCTCTGTGATTTGTATTCACAAACTATGAACATCATTCACAAACTATGAACATAAATCACAGACTAAATCTGACAAGTCGAAATAAAACTGGTAATTCAACATATATAGAATCGACAGAAACAAAATTTTCAATAGCAGCAGGTCAAGAAAATCTAAATACAAATAAATTTATCATACAAAAAGATTTCTAAGGAAGTACATAGGGATCCCCTCCAAGTCTTTTTATATCTCTATCTATCTAACCACTTAACTCAATATAATAGCAGTTTTAGTCCACTGCACCGATGTTTTTTATTACAACAACAGTTTTGGTCCAGTTTCAATATAACAACAGTTTTCATCACACCTTATAGTTTCTTTTTGACAGTATTATCATGGCTATAAACAATGTACAATTCAAAGACTGTAAACTACTCAAACATTCAACAACAATACACATCAATATTCACAGCCTCTGTATTAAGCCATGAATTATCTACTACCAATTACATATTTATCAATTCACAGACTGTGAATAACAAAGAAATACATGAATAACAAAGACCAATTATTTCAATATAACAGCTTTAAGCATCCAACAATTATTACTATTACAAAACCAAAATGCATCAAATTTAAATCAATAGCTTACCTTTTATATCAAAGAAAACCAAGCAGTCCCATGACCTAGCGGCAGATGAGACACAAGCAGCGGTAGTACCATGACCAGAACCTTACATTCATCAATTCTTCAATTTCTCCACACCAGTCGACGACTTCAGCAGCAGGATGAAGATCGACACAAAATCTTTCAATGAAATCAATACCTGTTGACAAAACTGGACGATTTCGATACGGTGGAGAATAAGATGGAGGCTCTCGATGAATTAGGTGAAGAAGAGGTTGAGGCTTCGATCGATTAGGTCGTAATTGGAGAAGATGACACAGAAGCTGTCAACAGAAGAGAAGATAGAAGATTTCAATTCGGAGGAGAAGATGGAGGCTTTCGTTGTTATAAATGGTGAAGGAGAAGATGGAGACTTACGATTGATTAGGTTGATGGTGGAGAAAGAAGAAGATCATTTTTTTTTCCTGAATTGAATCTGATGAACAAAAACGTAACCAGTACTAACTAGTTGAAGGACAATTTTGGAATGTTGCATTTTCTTTTTTTTTAAGTAAATTAAAAATATATTTTTACTATTTTTTTAATTGAAAATGGTAGTATGGGAAGTTAGGCCTATAGGATGAAAATAAAGTTTTAAAAAGTTTAGATTTGTATAATTTTCAAAATGGGCCTATAATTATACTTTAAACTTTTGGTGGCCTATAGATTTAATTTACCCTATTTAAAATTTCATCATTCAATAATTGATTATTAGATAATCACGTGCAGCTCCAAACATATACATTATTTGTCAAGATTCATAGATCCTAACTATTTGGATGTATTTCACGTGGTGGATGAGGGTATTGAGCTTTTGGGTATCGATCAAAACAATCTTCATTCTTGAAATTGGGAAATAGTTCTGGGATGGAGTTAAGGATGGAAGTGAGAATCCAGACGTGTTCTTTGATGACTTTCGTGCTGGTGATTTTATTGTCATTTCTGTGTCATATGCAGGATCCGTGTGTATAACTAGTTTAGTTTTGTTGTTTGAATCTATAGTTGTAATGATTTTTAATCAAGTTTTAACCAAAACTTTGCTATTACATAACATTAAAACTTTGTAACATGACTTCTACGTATTTGTGGACTTACTGCTTGGATTGAGATAGGAATTGAAAAACTAAAGGGCGATATATCGGCAGTTTTCAAGTAAATAATATTAAAAAGGAATGTAAAGAGTTCTTAAAATAATTATAATCATAAATGCTATGTATGCGTTGTTATACTACTACATTAATATCGAATTCAAATTAATATTTATTAAAAATATTCAAATGAGAAAATTATACTCTGTAAGGATGACAAACTAGAAGCGGATATACTTTTTAATTTTGTTAACAAATTAGTAAAATTGTCTATGCTGGAAGGATATAATATTTTTTATTAATTATTTTTAATAATATTAATATAAATTATATTCAATTTTTTAAATAATTAAAAATATGTCATTTTGTAATATATTAATTTATATTAAATTGAGTATGTATAAATTTTAATTGATAAAATATTATATATATTTCAAATTTTACAATTATTTTATTTGTTAATTTATATATATATATATATATATATATATATATATATATATATATAGTATTAAGTTTTTCAATTGGGAAAATTACATAATATAGCCCAAATAAAGTTTAAAATTTCAAAACTAATCCAAAAAAGTTTCACTTATATTTTTAATCCATTCAAACTTTGATTTTAAAAAATGTTAGGATTTTGACAAGAATTCGGGTATATTCCGGTATCCATAATTGGTTTGTAATTAGGAAAAGACTCGAAGATTGTTTTGGAAGTGTCATATTTGATTAGGAATGATATTTCCAAAAGTGGGATTCTAATTAGGAAAGAGATCCTTGAGAATCCTAAATAGGAAAAAGTTTTCTTAATTGTTTAGGATTACTTTGTGACTAAGTAATCTAATGCTATAAATATGTTGCTTGTATCTATTATTAGATATCCTGAGAGAACAATGTAGATCTAGTTTGTTAGGTTTGGGAGGTGCCCCATGGGGGCCTGGGAACTATGGAGACCATGGAGATCTTGAGTTCTGGGATCGAGTCTTGTTATCCCGTGAGAGCCATATTGGGAGAACTTGTGTGTGAGACTGTAACCAATGTAATTGGATTGGGGAGTGAGAGTGTGGTATTCTGGTTGTAACTATTGCTTAATTGTTACATAGTGAATTAGTCTCTCGTCGTCCTGACGGCTGTGGTTTTTTCCCGTTTTGGGTTTCCACGTAAAAACCTTGTGTATTATTTTCTATCTCTATTTCTTGTCTTGTGTATGTTGTTTTACTTTGTGGTTACCAATACTCGTCTCCGCTGCAATGGATCACCGATTTCTTCAACAAGTAGTATCGGAGCTAGCCGTGTTTTCCCAACAAAAAATAGCCCATCACAATCTGTGAATTGCCCCTTCAGAGATTGTGATGGACTATTTTTAAAAAAGAAAAAGTTTGAAATATTATTTTTATGCAGTTTTTAAAATTGGGCTATATAGTATAAATAAAAGTTATAAAATGCCAAAAATAAAATTCTCCCTTTACAATTTTAATTCAAATATAGGTATAATAATTTTTTTTGTGCTAATTTTAATTATTTAACTTACTACAAAGATTAAAAAAAATAAATTAGAAGATAAAATTATCCAAATTAAGAAATTAATCTTGGTATAGATATTGATAGTTGATAAGGGAGATCTTGCATGCATCTCGGTGTATTTACCTGTACAAAGGTAATAAAGGTAATGCTTGTTGCTATAATAGTCGGTGTATTTATCTGTACAAATGTAATGTTTGTTGCTGTAATAGTGATCATTGCTTTTGGTGAAGAGTTATTATTTAGGACTAGGTGTTTAATGTTTGATATTCTGTGTGTTATAGCTATAATCTTAATATAGTTTCTACATAAAACTATATTCAAAATGTAATTGGAGCATTATTGATCTTATCAGGTTGTTTTTTTTTAAATAATAATATATTTAAGGGTTATTTTCATTTTTGTTATTTTATAAATTTTATTTACATTATATAGTCCAACTTTAAAATTTTAACAAAAATATTCTTTCAAACTTTCACTTTTCAAAAATGAACCAAATTGACTATTTTACCATTCTGTGAAGACCTTTTACACTTATCTGTGAAGGTGTGAAAGTGGTATGTGAAGAGAATTTGTGAAGGTGTAAAGGTCTATTTTTGAAAATCAAAGTTTGGATGGTTCAAAAATAGAAAGAAAGTTTTATTGGTTTAGTTTTGAATTTTTGAACTTTGTTTGGTTATTTTATGTAATTTTCCCTATATTTAAATATATTAAATAATAATAAGATATTTGAAGATGTGTAATAAAAGAAGACATCTTTAATTAATACATTAATGAATGATAATATACTAATTAGTGGCATATGAGTAAATATCTGTCGTATTTTAAAATTGTTTTTGTTCCATTTTATCTGTCATGTTTATATTACCAATACAATAATAATTAAAAACTTTTAGTTTTCTTAAACAAAGACTTTAGATGTAATAGACCGTTTTCGGGTTTAGTAGTTTGTGTCGAAATATAGGGGTTTATTTGGAAATTGTCTAGAGTTCTGGTTAAATTTATAATTATTCCTGAGTCAGTGGGGTTAATTCACAATTTTCTGGTGTTAGAGGGGGTTAGCTGGTTATACGACATGTTATAAGTACGTGTTTAATGTTAGGATTTCAATTAGAGTTTCAGTAATATTCTTTAAACACGTAAGTTGAGAGGTAGAGAGGTTTCTGTATGAAGACTGGTGAAGTGATTCCGCCTTAGGGTTTCGACGTGTTCTTGGTAAGTTTTCCTTCTTGTTTCTGATTCGGTTAGTTTGTCTTCTCGAGTATTCCAGTTTACATTCAAGTTCTGTTCTGTTCACGGTTCAGTTAGAGTATTAGTAGTTCATTTTTGATCCAATACGATGTTTGCTGTATATTGATTGTTATATGCATGTTTTGTGTATTGTTGAATTGAGAAACTATCTCCTACACTGCCCTGTTTAACGATGATAATAAATACGATAAACTGCCTGTTAACTTAATAAATTAACGAAATAAGACTTCATTGTACTCCGATTTTATAACCTCATACACTAAAACTGATAACCTGATACTTAAATAATTTGGTTTAAACAGTAAACAAACGAAACTGTGAGTTTTACCCTTAGTCAGTCTACTAGTAGAATATATGGCATGCCTAGGGATAGAGGATCCTCACTACTAAAATAATTGGCTTGAAGTGCCTATACTGATTGTAGTTGAAACTACTATACTGATACTGTTTACTGGGCTTCGGCCATACTGTTACTGTAATCCCGTTTTCCACTGTTAGCTGCTTTGGGCATAATTCTGGTAAATAACTGGTTAAACTGTTAATTTGTTAAGACTCGGTTTCTGGTTGTTTGACTGTGTTAATGGACTGTTAATGGATGATAACTAATTATGATTGATGTGCTTTATGAATGTTGAGTATAACATTTGTGTGAATGATAAGCAGGTGGGACCTATTTCTCCATCTCGTGGGTTGCGTCAAGGGGACCTTATTTCCCCTTATTTATTTTTATTTGTTGCTGAAGGATTGTTTCTACTGCTTAAGGATGCTGAACGTAGAGGCGTAATTCATGGATGAAGGGCTGGTACAGATTGCCCTCGTGATTCGCATTTATTCTTTGCAGATGATTCTTTGCTTTTCTTTGAGGGGAGTTCACATGAAGCGAGAGGCATTAAAATGATTTTGGAGACTTATGAGGCTGCTTCTAGTCAAGCTGTAAATTTGGATAAATCTGGTATTTACTTTAGTCCTACAATTAATGAGGATATTCGTTTAAATATTTCCACTATTTTGGGTGTGTCTTTACCTTTGGATAGAGGGAAGTATTTGGGTTTGCCCTCCTTAATTGGTAGGAATTCTTTCATTAAGGATAGAGTGTGAAGAGTATGAATAATTGGAATAATAGGTTTTTGTCTAAAGCTAGAAGAGAGGTGTTAATTAAATTTATTACTCAAGCAATCCCTTCCTATTGTATGAATGTATTTTTGCCACCTATTTCAGTGTGTAATCAGCTACAGGTGATTTTTAATAAATATTGGTGGAATGGTAAGAAGGAACATGGAGGTATTAATTGGCTTGCATGGGACCGTATGTGTTGTAGTAAATCTCAAGGTGGGATGGGGTTCAGGGACTTGTGGTGTTTCAACACTGCTTTGCTAAAGAAACAGGGCTGGAGGTTTTTAAATAACACCAACACTCTCATGTATCGTGTTTTTAAAGCTAAATATTTTCCAAGGGGAGAATTCTTGTCCGCTACTCCAAGAGCTGGTTGTAGTTTTGTGTGGAGAAGTGTCTTGTTCTCTAAACATGTGTTGTTACAGGGTGCGTGGTGGAGAGTTGGTGATGGAAGTTCTATCTATGTCAATAAGGACTCATGGTTGCCAAGGGACGATAATATTTATGTGGAAGACAGTTCCTTATTCATTCTTAATGATTAGAGAGTTTGTGATTTTTTTGTTACAGGGGAACGGAGATAGGATGTAACTAAACTTATGAACATGTGCATAGTAAATGATATGATATGCATTCTTCGTATCCCTTTGAGCCACCATCTTATTCGGGATAGATGGTCTTGAAATTTTGAGCGGAAAGGTTTCTATACGGTCAAGTTTGCTTATCATCTAGTTGTGCGCTTATTAAGACCAGGTGGATATAGGGGTGGATATGGGGAGTATTGGAAGCATTTGCGGAAACCTGATGTTCCTCCTAAAGTTTGTGATTTCATGTGGAGGTTAGGTAGGAATATTCTACCTACTAGGGATAATTTGGCAAGGAGAGGGATGGTTGTTGCTCCAACTTGTTTGTTTTGTATGGAAGATGAGTCGGTAGAGCATGTGTTTGTCCATTGTCCTGTTGCTCAAGAATTTTGGCGTGAAGCTGGTATTTTTTCCCCTAATTTAAATTTGTCTTTTCAGGATCTTTACCTTCGCATCCATTTGGGTTTGGGGAAATCAAGAGCAGAATTAATGGCGGTGGTGGCATGGAAATTTTGGGATGCTCGCAACGCTATGCTTTGGTCGAACAAAAGTCCGTTGCCTTGTAATTTGGTGGTGGTGGTCCGAGAGTACTTGACCGAGTTTCAATGTGCGTCTGCAAGACTGAGAGAAGCGACTGCACATGTTTATACGCCACCTATTCCAACTCGGCCAGCTCACGTTAATCATCCGACGGAGTGGCATGCCTATGTTGATGGAGCCATTTTTCAACAGCGGGATGTTATTGGTTTCGGTATTGCGTTAGAGGATATTGAGGGTAATTTTTCACTTGCTGTATCAGGATTTGAGGAGGGAGGAAGTCAAGCAATTCTTCCAGAGGCCATTGCTTTGACACAATGTTTATCTTATGCTTCTGAAACTTTGTTTGATTCGGGTTGTGTCTTTATTGTTTGTCAATCTCTTTTTTATGCTATTTACTCTTCTAGCGAGGATAATTCAGAACTGGGGTTGGTTGTTTTTTTATTGTAAGGCCTATTTATAGCTACGGCCAGATATCAAAGTATTTTGGATCAAGCGACAGGAGAATATATGTGCTCATTTGTTAGCACTTAACTCCATTCTTCATCATCGATTTCATATTTGGGAGGACATACCTGCTGTACTGCTTGAACATTATTCTCATCAATAATGGAATTGCTCTTCTTCTTTTGAAAAAAAAAACTTAAATTCAGTTTGAATACAAACCTATAACCACTTTTGGATTAGAAAAGTGCTCCGCATAGATGATAATTTAATTTGGAGAGTTATTCCAAGAGAGACGATAATGTCACCCCTCTTTTCTGGTTTGCACACCCCAAAATAATTAATTAAATAGTAATAAAAATACTGCAATATGAAATTACTTAAAGGGTATAACATTTGTAAATACACCCCACTTAAAACTAACACCAATATTCGATCGTAAAACTAATAATCAAATCACAGTAACGAGACAAACAACAATCTAAAACTCAAATTCACGATCTAAATTCTGAAACCTATATAATCAATCGATTCACGATCTGAAAAAATCACAGTCATCGTCAAAGTCTAATCTTGTCAAACAAAGTCAACAAACAACTCAGGTCTCACTCAAAAATCTCCATAACTTCACTATCCAGCAAACGTCAACAGAAAACACACTATAAACTAAAATGCAGTCAAACAAAGACTAAAAGAGAGTACGTTTTCCACCGCCGAGAACATGATGAACAAGCTTCTCTCTTCCAAATAACCTAATAATCTTAGACTTAACAGCATCAACGGCCGAAGGCTTATTGCTATCGGAATCAGACGAAGACGAGTCATCTCCGTGGATCTTGTCAGAGATCTTCTCAAATAAAGATTTGTCAGTCGATTTGTACTCCGTCGCGTGCTCCACCAAAGAAGGTAGTCACGAACTTCAACTCTTACTAGCAGTACTCGGGCTCTCTCACTACTTCCGGATGATTATCATTTCCAAAAAGTGAACGGACAGTCGCCGGTTCTGGAGTGCCTCAAGTGCTTACATACTTGCCCAAGAATCAAAGTGTGTATGGCACTTCGAAATGCCTCACGTGGGGATAGGCGTGGGGAACTTCCGCCGGTTCTGGAGCCCGCAATTGCGATCTTCTTCTTCGATTTATTTTGGGGTGTGAAGACAAATACATTCACTCTATCTATAAAATAAAGGGTATAATTGGAATTAAATGAGGTTTAAATATAAATTAAATATTAAAAGAGATTTAAATGTGGTGTTGAAACTAAAGGGGCGTAGAAGCATGAAAGTTGGGGTGGCATTATCGCCACTCTTGCTCCAAACGGGTGTTAGAGTATCAAACACATAAACCCAACCCAATTCTGAGACTCAGCCCATTTGCCCAGGCCCAGATTTCCTATCGGCCCAGATTCGTTTCAACAAAACTGAATTTCAAAATGGAAATACGAAATTCATTTTCATAATGGCGCGACTGGTTTCTCCAACTCCAACCAAGCTACGGTCAACAAAATCCAATCACGTCGTCGACTTACACCACCGTCATTTACTTCTCACTCTCTGGTACCGATTCTCCTCCACAAAACCCTCAAATTCGTGTAGTCATTATTATTATCACCAACGATTTCGTAAAAACACACACTTGACGAACTCAGGTTTTACGCTGCACAACACAACGACAAAGAACTTTCAAAACCAAAACAAAGACATCACAATCAATGGCGCCAACGATAAACACAACACCATGGTAAGTCTTTTAATAGTTTGATTAGAAGCTATGGTAATGCGGGTTTGTTTCAGGAATCTGTGAAATTGTTTATTGTGATGAAGAGTGTAGGTGTTTCGTCTTCTGTTGTTACGTTTAATAGTCTTTTGATGGTTTTGCTTAAGAGAGGGAGGACTAGTATGGCCAAGAGTTTGTTTGATGAAATGCTTAGTACGTTTGGTGTGACACCTGATGTTTACGGGTTTAATATTTTGATTAGGGGATTTTGTAAGAATTTAATGGTTGATGAGGCTTGTAATGTTGTTAAGGGTATGGGGAGGAAGGTGGTAGATTTGAAGCCGAATGTTGTTACTTATACTACATTGATTAGAAGGTACTGTATGAAAGGAGATATTGACGAGGCTTTGAGTATTTTTGAGGAGATGTTGAATAGAAAACTAAAGCCTAATTCAGTTACTTATAATACTCTTATTAAGGGCCTTTGTGAAGCAAGGAGGCTAGATAAGATTAGGGTCGAGGGTTCTGCCGGATTCAGCTACTTATAGTGTTTTGATAAGTAGTTTGTGTCAGAAAGGGGATTTTGAAGTAGCAGAGAAGTTGTTTGATGAACTATCTAGTAAGGGGATTTTGAACTATTAAGTGAATCTGGATGCACTCCTTTGGTGGCTGCATACAACACCATGTTTAAACATTTGTGTGCAAATGGTAAGACTAAGAAGGCCAAGATTGTGTTTTAGGCAGCTAATGAGAAGGGGAAGGCAAGATCCTTCAACTTTTAAGACTTTGATTATGGGGCATTGTAAGGAGAACACATTTGAAGCTGGGTATGAATTGTTGGTCTTAATGTGAGGAGAGATTACGTGCCTGATTTTGGGACCTATAATGTTTTGATTAATGGTCTCTTGAAGAAAGGGCAAACACTTCTTGCCCAGCAGGCTTTAGAGAAGATGTTAAAGAGTTCACATCTTCATAGAGAACGTCTACTTTCCACTTGATACTGAAAGATCTTGTGAAGCAGAAGCATGCTCATGAATCTGCCAGCATGATAATGCTGATGTTGGAGAAACAAGTTCGAAAAAATATTGATCTCTCCACGGACACAGTAATTTTGCTTTTTGGTAGCAGACTGAAGGAAAAAGCATTCAATATTGTAGGCTTGCGTTATGATAGTGGGTTTGAGATTGAGATGAAAAGAATAATTGGTTTTCTTATCTATAGTAGAAGATTGTTTTAGGCATATAAAATGCTGCTACATAGTTTGGAGAAGAATCATGGCATTGATATTGACCTATGCAGCAAAGTTATAGGAGGCTTATGTATGCAGTGTAAACTTTCAGAGGCATGTCAACTGTACTATGAATTGGTGGAGAAAGGTCCCCATCAACAGCTGTCCAGCTTGGAAGATCTGAAAAATGCTCTGGAGCTAAGTTTGTATTGAAGAGGATGCCAAAGGAATTGCTACCTAACTAGGATTCAAACCATTCTTCATCTCATCTGCTGTAATTTCTTATCCTTCATTTAATTTATTCTTTTCAGAAGTTATCAGTTCAGTAACATTCTGTTTATCACACCTCTTTTCTTGCCTTAAGGGTCATCCATTCCATAGTGGATCTATGGACAGGTGGACCAGGGGACCAGAGCAACTATAAAGGTGAATGGTTGCATCAATTAAGGTTTGATTTCTTACGGATTTGAGTAGTGGTTTGCTTTCTAGAATAATTGCTCATATACTTTGAAGAGATATAAGATAAAGGTTGAGGCTAATGCTATCCAAAATTTTACCTGTTTCACTGCATTAATGGAAAAAAGCTAAAGGACCTTATGTACATGTTGTCAGTTTCTATTAGTAATCATTGAAATAGATCAGCATTATGAAACTCATATACAAATAAAACAGGATAATATTTTGCTGTGCATCTGTATTTCATGACCATTCTACTACATATTTGTGTCTGAAGCTCATGTTAGCTGTACTTTCATGTTACCATATAGGATAAGATATAAATTGAAGAAGTAAGTTTGTGCAAGTGAAAAATGTTTGTGTGTGTGTGTTTATATTTGTATCTATGTTCTGCATGCAGTTTTAACATGTTTTAAAAACTGACGTTGGACAAGTAATACTTTATTTTCCGGGCTGTTATGGTAGAGTCACTGGCCTAAACATTCCCAAAAATATAGCAGAAAGCAATCCTAGAAGCCATATTCTGCTCAACTCTTCAGAAACTCCAATAATTGTATTTCACCTATCAGACAAGGTTGACCCATTAGTCCTTGCTCAGCACCACTCTTTGGCGATGGAGCTGCTGCCATAACAGTTGACAACCCACAGAGTCTCTTTTCATGGAACTCAACTATGCTGGTTCAATGATTCTTGCCTGGGCTCACAAAATTATTTTGTTTCAAAGCATTAACAGATTATATTTCTGCATGGTATAATGATGTGGTTCTTCTCTTTGCAGGATTAGTTGACTGTTTCTCTATGTTGTTTTTCTTATCTGGATTTGGTTTCAATTTAAATGAATATTACATCATTATTTCTTTAGTTGGTGAAATATATACCTGATAGAATCTAGAGGCAGATGTGCTTGGATCTATCATATGTTTTGAAATTGTCAGAGGGTTTTGTTTGTTTGATGAACTATGTCCCTGTCATGTGGATTCGATTCCTTTGCAACATATTACACAAATGGGAAAAATATGGATGTTTGACAGTCACGCAAGTATACTACGACATTATTATAAATTCAAATTAATATTTATTAATAAAATTCAGAGAGTTTTAGATTAATAAAAATAGATAATTAATTTCAATTACTTGTAATCCAAGTAATATATTGATTCCCATAATAATTTGAAAACTTTCCTAAATGGATTAGGACTCAATAACTAACCCTTCCTATATAAACTAAACCCATCACGTAAATCAAATTAAAACTTCACCAGCAGCAATGGAAAATTCTTCAAGATACGATAACGAAGGCAGAGGAAAATCAACGTCCAATTGTTCTAATAAGGTGATAAAGCTAGTCATCAAATGCGCGAAGAAGACTAAAAGTGATGTTGATGGAATTCCACCGGTGTTTGAAGAAGGAGAATCATCATCAATACGCGACACGTTAGGGTTTGAGAAGACGAAGAACGTGGATAATGGTGATCAAACCCTAACTTTATATTCTCACGGTGATTTATCATCCCGTTCAGAGACGAAGGATATGAAGAACAACAATCATGGAAAATCATCAAAAGGGTTGAAGTCGAATTCATCTTCAAGATCAAAGAAGCGTGACACGTCGTATAACCAATTGGGGTTAGAAGGTAAAGTCGATCAAACTTTACGGTTAGGGTTTACATCGCCGCTTGAGAAACCAAAGACGATGAAGATGAAGATGGATGGTAATGTTGATCAAACCCTAGAGTTGAAGTTAGGGTTAGGGTTTACGGAAGAGAAGAATGAAGAATGGTCTTGGTCTTGGGTGGCACTTCATAATGAGGAAATAGATGGTGATATTTTTGAAGTGAAGAGAAAGATGTTATTAGAGAAACAAGAGATGTTATTAAAGAAACAAGAGAAAGAGAGATCTGAGAGATTGAAGTGGAATAAAAGAAGAGCTTTAATACGAATTCCTGTCGATAAAATTGAAGATGATGTTTCTGTGTTCATCAAGAGGAGATACAGGAGAAAACCCAATAAAAGAATGAAGAATCATCAAGATTTGGATCATCTTTTTCCCGGTGGAAGTTTGGTTGGAGTATCACTTGCTTCTTATCAATTTTAGATGCAATTGTAAAAATTTAATCCGTGAAATTATAATTATTTATTTATTTATTTTATTTAAAATTTTAATTATGGATGTATTGATGTGTCGTCTCATGTTTTTCAAAATGGAGAAAAAATAGGAAGAAGTGAGATAAAGTAATGAAGTAGTGGGCAGTAACCGTCAATAACTAACACCAACAATAAAAACCAAAGCAAATAAACAAAACACAAATCCACATTCACTCGTTCTGTTTTGTTAATGGAGTCAAAAAGAGATGAAATCAGAAAAGGACCATGGAAGCAAGAAGAAGATCAAGTACTAATCAACCATGTGAAGAAATATGGACCAAGAGACTGGAGCTCCATTCGATCCAAAGGCTTGTTACAGAGAACCGGCAAGTCTTGTCGTCTCAGATGGGTCAATAAACTTCGACCCAATTTGAAAAAGTAAGTTTTAAGTTTATGGGGTGTGTTTGTTTTCATCAAAATGTGAGATTTGTATGTAAAGTTCTGATCTTGTGTGATTTTGTGTTAGTGGTTGCAAATTCTCATTGGAGGAAGAGAGGGTTGTGATTGAGTTACAAGCACAGTTTGGGAACAAATGGGCTAGAATTGCTACTAATTTGCCTGGTAGGACTGATAATGATGTGAAGAACTTTTGGAGTAGTAGACAGAAAAGATTGGCTAGGATTTTGCAGAATTCCAATACTCCATCTTCTTCTAAATCTCATAAGAAGAGTGTTTCTGGTTTGGACATTGGTCCTTTACAGGTACTGTTTATGTCTTTTTCGTTTTTTTTAGTTATTAGAAGTTGTTATTGTTTATGTTTTAATGATGTTGATGTGTTTATGTTAGAGTTCAAGTAAGGGAAAAGAGTTAACAATGAGAAATGACTGTTGTTGTTCACTTTCCAACATTGACAACAACTATGATTTGATCAAAATGGTTCCTTTGCCTGATTTGGTGAACTCTAAGTTACTGCAATTCGAAGAACAGAACCACATTGATGCTTCTTCACATCAGATTTCATTTCCGCAAGTTGTACAACAGACAGAACAGGACAACATGTCATTCTCTCCAGGAAGTCAGGAGTATCTGTCTAGGTTCACGGATCCTTACTATTTCGATGTGTTCGGGGCAGTGGATGAGAGTATTGAGCTTCCGGGTATGGAGCAATCTTCGTTCTTGAAACCGGCAAGTAGTTCCGGGGATGGAGTTAAGGATGGAGGTGAGAATCCAGACGTGTTCTTTGATGACTTTCCTGCTGATATGTTCGATCAGATTGAGCCACTGCCTAGTCCTTCAGATTGGTGATTCTGTTAGCATATTTTTGGTTTCATGTGTGTTGTGGGTAGGATCTGTTTTATTTGTGTGTAGCTAGTTTGTTCTGTTGTTTCTGCTAATTTGAAGACAATTGTAATGATGTTTAATCAATTTTTAACCCCTCTTTTACTAGTTTATTATGGTTAACAAAGATGATAGATGTCTGCAAACATAAGCATTTTGCTGGTTGTGCTGTTTAGTAGTGTGATATTGATGTTATATAAGCATAAGCATAAGCTTGTTTTCTCTGATTTGTATCTGATTGAGAAAAAGAATGGAGAAGCTTAAGGAAGACACATAGAAGGCAGCACTGGCATTGTTGGCTACATTGGAACTGATGAGCCTTATTGCTTCCATTAAAGATTGGAACTGGTGAGCTTAACAGATTAAGCATTGGTTGAATTGCTTCCATTACAGATCAAAAATCAATAAAGATTTCCAGTCTAGTTCAATTGTGTTCCGTTCAGCCTCCAAATTTCTTCCTTCTTGTACTTGATGAAGAAAGTGAAATTTATTTGATTGTAATCATATCATGCAGATGGGTTGGTGAACACGAAGACGTTTGTTGGAATCTCTTAGGGTAAGAATAGTAAATTAGCAATTAAACCTTGACTCAAACTCTCTGCATTAGTTTGCAAGCTCAATATAAAAAATACAGAACTTCGGGATGGGCTCATTTAACTACTTTCACCATGCATGTTCCAGGTTTTTGTGCAGATGACTCCTTAAAAAATAAAATAAAATAAAATAAAATAAAAACCTGAAACCAGACAGAGGACACAATCACAGTTCGGTTTCCTGATGTGGAGGCCAAGGTGTGGTTCAACAACAGACATAAAGAGAGAAGGATTATATAACAGAACATAACATTCCAGTTAGTATAGAACTGTTTTATTCCTGCCCAGACTCTACACATTTATCTATTTACTGCAATGAGTAAGCAGCATATCCTACAACAATAAAGAGACAAGTGATCCCAAAAGACTAGACTAGACCATATTTACAGTACAAGAATAAGTCAAGAATAACCCAAATAGCCATTTTTTTTCATTCAACTATGTCCCAGTTCAACAATTCTTGCCAGGCAGAGAAACACAAAATCAACAACATATTGATCTTTGAAATATGAATGGAAACAGTCATGCCAGGTATGTATCTAACACCAGTATGTGCAGGATTGTTAGAGATCATGAACTCTCCACCAGTTACACAACCGTCTTCAGTGAAGATTGGTCTTCTTAATTCAACATATCCACAGTATTCTACAGCTCGAACACGTACATCACTCATGTATGCACTCATTGCAACACCAACTGCTTCACCTGCAACAGCTCCAAAATTTTACAGTAACTGAATACCAAACACAATTAATCAAACTTACCATGAGCCCCTAGAAACAAGTTCTCAAAAGGGTATTTATCTGAGCTTTAAACATATGTATATATCTCTACATTCCATGGTATTCATAGACTCTTCAGAAAATGTGGTATTGTTGTTGCATTGGTGTGTAGGATCTGCTAGTTTGTTTTGCAATAGTATTAGTTGTAATTACATAACATGAAACATGGACTAATAAATAGTACAGTAGTTAACAAAGATGATAAAGTTTGTATTCTAGAGATTTGAAGGTACAGAGATACATAATCAACAACAAATGATGTCTCCAAGTGGGAATAGTAATCAATGATGAATTGAACTAAGTGTTTTTGATATGATAAATATGGATGTTTGACATCAAATAAGTCATACACCGGTACTGTCTGTGCCATCTTCCAGAAAATAGAACACGCCAGTTTGTGTAGGATTGGTAGAGATTATGAATTCTCCACCAGTTACAGAACCGTCTTTAGTGAAGATGGGTCTTCTTACTTCAGCATATCCACAGTAGTCCACGACGTGGACTGTTACATCGCTCTTCTCGCGCAAGTATGTACTCACTGCAACTCCAACTGCTTCACCTGCGATGGACGAAAGAGCATAGAGAAATGTTCCGTTAACACAATGTAACAGTGTACAGAACAAGCTGAATCTATTGGTGACACTACAAGGAAATGACAAACAAAAATAGCAAGATAGATAAACCCATAGAAGGAGACAATACAAAGAGGTTGCTTTAAAATACCTTTTCCTTATTGAGCTAAACCCACTGGTGGACATATTCACAGCTAAACAATTGTCCAGTGAAACGTAATATGAACAAAACAACAAATGTCAATGACAACATCACCTACTATGGAAAGTTTGGTTCTACATTTGTCTATAGCTATAACAGTGATTGTCTATAATAGCATTTTACTATGACAGCCATATGTAGCTATAAAACTCATTGCCAAATAAATTATGTTATATAAAGTTTTGACTGTATTAGCTCTGGCTAAAACTATAATGTATTTCATAAAACATACCCAAAAGAGAACCCAAAACACCATCAATGTATATACAAAAACTAGTAATTAAACCCACCACCACTACCAACCAGGACAACAGAAAATCAATAACAGATGTCATCGAGTACTAGTTCACACAACATTCAATAGAAACAACAAAATGATCAGCTTACCATGAGTCACTAGCAACAAGTTCTCAGAAGGGTATTTATCTGCAAGAGCTTTAAACGTATCTAAATATCTAGACCTCGTCTCACGCACATTTTCTCCATATCGTGGCATCTACAAAAACCAAACTAAATAAGTCGCACAATCACATAATGGTTAACTTATATATCCACACAGACCAAAAACAAACCTCCTCATAGACTCGTTTCATAGACCGATCTACAGTCCCAGCAGGTAACAAAGCTTCAAGCTCTTCAACTTTAAAACCAAAATCACCATCTTTAGGCGCAACATCACCACTAATAGCAAAACCATTCAACATCTCACACAATCCAAACTCAACAGACACCTAAAAACATCAAGTTTCAACACACATCAATATTCACCTACTTCAAATACCAATAAAAAAGCATTGATTTTTAATGTAAAGAACATTACTTTAACACGAGAAGGGTCGATGCGACCGACGTCTTTAGACGACATGACGTTGGGATCGTCTTCCACTGCGCAAAGAGCCGTTACAACCTCCGACGCCGTTTGAATACACCGGAGAAACGGGGACACTATAACCCGGTGAATCGGGTACTCTAATTGAGTCCGGAGTTTACGACCGGTACAAAAAGCGCGAACCAAACCGTCTTCGATTAGAGGTGGGTCCCATGGTCTAGCGGCGGTTGTTACCCACATAGGCTCGGCGATGTCGACGCGGTCGCCGTGTCGCATTACGACGACGTTTTGGTGTGTTTTGGGTTGTGTGGACATTTTGACAGGGACTGTTAAACGACGTAGCTTTCGACGATGAATACCACGGAGGCGTTGTTTTATATTGTAAATAGAAGTGTGTCTGTTGTTGACTGGAGGAGAGACTTTGTGGTGGTTTTTAGGTGGTTTTGGTTTAGTGGTTTAGATTTGAGGTTTCTGACAGAATTCAATTAATTAAAATTTTGTTTTGGAAGAAACAAATAACGGATAGTGACGTTGTTGATGTTTATTGGGCCGGGCTCAAAATGTGTATTGGGCCGGATAATATGAGAAAGGGTGGCGATATTACCACCCAACCATCTGTATCTATACCCCAGTCTTCATTTAAAATTTCAAAATTCCAAAAATAACCTGATCACATAAATAAAACAATACAATATTAATTAATATAAATAATTTTAATTATATTAATATAATTTATAATAAATATATTTAGTATTTTAATTATTTTTCACTTTAATATTTATTAATAGTTTTTTTTATTGTTTTCATTAATTACTTATTTTTATTTATTTATTTATAATAAGTAACAGTTTAAATTATAAAAATAAAAAATAAAAAATATAATAAAATTTGAAAATAAAAAATAATATTAACAATATTTATATAAATAAATTAATTTAATTTAAATTTTATAATTTATTTATTAAATATATTAATAAATTTAATTAACTTTAAAATATAAAAATAATAAAATACTGTATAATTTATTCTGTCCACAAATTAAAGGATATTACGGTCAATACATCATGAAAGGGGTGAGAAGACAGATGGATAGGGATGGCAATACCATCACTCTATGAGAAAATATCAAATAGTTACAGGAAGGCTAACTCCTGAATTTGAATCGATCACTCCGACACTCTTTAAATTAAACTAGAGAGATTAATGTAATTTCTAAAAATGTAGGTATTATTTATGACTTTTGCTCTGAGAATATCATTTTACATGAACACGGGAATCAACAGAGCATGTTAGAACAAAATGAAAATGTAGCTAACATTCTTTAGCTGATTCTCTAGAAAAATGTTAGGTTATCACCCAAGATGCATAAGGGAAATATAGGACTAAACAGTGGAAATTATATGAAATTGTATGTTTGATAGAAGGTTTTGATGAGGAAAATGGTTACTATAATTAATTGTTTGTTTGTATATCGTATTTAGGTATTTCTATTAATCATTCTCTTAAAATATTAAAAAAAATCGAATATACAGCCAATTCATCAAACAAAATATTTATAAATATATTTACTATTAGAATCAAATCATCGAACAAGTTCATTCCTCAATCTACAAACCACTTCATACATTGAGTAAAAAATAAAAATGATAAGCAAATTATGCAAGTCTTTCTTTCACAATGGATATGTTTTACCATTCTCGAACAAAAATATATGACTGACTGTACCCTTCATAGTTTATGAAAATATCAATTTTTACGATAAAAATAAAAAATAAAAAACCGACAAGACCATCCACCTTATAATCAATATGTTTCATCATCAATTCTAAACAAAAGATAAACTATCAATAGCCTAATATTCATCTCTGTTAGAAAATTTTTGGTTCCATCCCACTTTCTTTCTAGTTCCAAGTTCGATTCAACCAAGACAATTAGTTCCAAGGTTGATTTAACTAAAACAATTAGACCAAACACAAACGAGGTTCAGTGAATTGCCTAATCCACGAAAAGATAACAACTTTACTATGAGAAATAAGGATTACAGGTCATTCAGACAACACTCTCTCTCCACACAAAATTGCTTTCTTTCTCAAAATCTCTTTTAGGTGAACAACTCCACCATGGCGAGACAACCCAATACGAAAACTCCTTGCAGCGAGACAACCCCCAAACAAAATCTCCTTAATAGCGAGACAACACCAATACGAAATCTCTTTAATGGCGAGACCCCAATCCCAATTATCATCACCCCCACTGGGCATGATCTCAATCCAATGATCACCACCCCATATGGGTGGGATGCTTTCTTCTTCATAAGACAACTCTATTTATAGTGATCATCAAATATACTTTCCTAATTTGTTTCCTTTGCAACTAAGGAATAAAATCAATCAAATTAGGAAAACCAAATCTTTCCAAAACAAGGAATCAAACAATTAGGAAATAGATCCAAACTCAAAATAAGAAAACCTTCCTAAAAGAAAATCATTGTGATTCAAGTCAATCCTAACAAATCTCCGCCTTGACTTGAATCACCTCAAAATTTTGAATCTTTTTCCTTTGATCACTACCACTCCAATTTTGTCTTCATCATTCAACTCATTCTCTATCAAATCCAAAATATTTCTCCACTTAAAATGAGAAACTACCAAGTCCTAAATTCAAATGTTATTAGTTCTTGATCTTCAAACGAAATTCCACCAAAATTCCAGAATACTAACAAGTCTCCCCTTGAGATAACCCACCAATCCATTAAATCATCTTGCACCACCATTACTACCCAACGGTACCCGCCGCCTGACCACCACAATATCAGGAAGACTTTCGACACAAGGCACCAAACACGGATCTAGCCTTGGAATCCATCTTCAACCAGGCTCTGATATCAATTTGTTAGAAAATTTCCGGTTCCATCCCACTTTATTCCTAGTTCCAAGTTCGATTCAACCAAAACAATTAGTTCTAAGTTCGATTCAACCAAAACAAATAGACCAAACACAAACACAATATTTAATGTGGTTCAGCGAATTGCCTAATCTACGAAAAGATAACAACTTTACTATGAGAAATAAGGATTACAAGTCATTCAGACAACACTCTCTCTCCAGATAAAATTGCTTTTTTTTTCAAAATCTCTTTTAGGCAAACAACTCCACTATGGCAAGAGAACTCAATACGAAATCTCATTACGGCAAGACAACCCCCAAACAAAATCTCCTTACGGCGAGACAACCCCCAAACAAAATCTCCTTAAGGCGAAACAACCCCCAAATAAAATCTCCTTAATGACGAGACAACCCCAATACGAAATCTCCTTAATGGCGAGACCCCAACCCCAATGATCATCACCCCCACTGGGCATGACCCCAATCCAATGATCACCACCCCATAGGGACGGGATACTTTCTTCTTCATGAGACAACTCTATTTATAGTGATCATCAAATATACTTTCCTAATTTGTTTCATTTCAAACTAAGGAATACAATCAACCAAATTATGAAAACCAAATATCTCCAAAACAAGGAATCAAATAATTAGGAAATAGATTCAAACTCAAAATAAGAAATCTTCCTAAAAGAAAATCATTGTGATTCAAGGCAATCCTAACAATCTCGAAAGATTAACTACCTGTACTATATATATAACTAAGTGTGTGTTCGGTGTTAACTGTTTTATTAGAATTTAGCGATTTGAATAAAGATCTAGCCAGCCTGCCTTGGCCTAGCTAGCAAGCGCCAACGGCCTGCCTTGGCCTAGAAAACAAGCGCCAACGGTCTGCCTTGGCCTAGCCAACAAGCGCCAACAGCCTGCGGCAATAGCGTTTCAAAATAATGTTTAGCGGTTCATATAGCGGTCTGATGAACGCTATTCAACATAGCTTTCTCCCTCAACCGCTCTATTTAAAGTATCAAAATATCCTTTTATTTTCCATTAATAAATAAAGTCAAATAATTACATCAATCATTTTTTGTAATTTTATATCTAACTGCTAATTTTAACCGTTATAGCTATCATCGAACAGTTATTACAACCGCTATTTTGACCATTATTCTAACCGTTAACCAGTACATCTATTCAAATCACTATTTTAACCGTTAATTCTAACCACTGACGCCGAACATAACCTAAAAATTCCAAAAATATAACGAGTTCTACTTTAAACTACAGACCATGTTATTTAGATCACATATCACTTAGACACTCAATTGCATAGTAGAGGCATCAACCAAACAAACCCCTTCTATAGTTAAGAAGCCTTATTCCAAACAAAACAATCAATTAAAATATCTTGTCATGCTTACCGACCAGATAACCTATCACAATCCAACAAGACTACCTTAATCCGACGAAAGA
The DNA here is from genome assembly GCA_031304145.1 of Cardiospermum halicacabum. Lineage (NCBI taxonomy): Eukaryota > Viridiplantae > Streptophyta > Magnoliopsida > Sapindales > Sapindaceae > Cardiospermum > Cardiospermum halicacabum. The sequence continues at coordinate 7,906,641 of CM062399.1, read as the reverse complement.
ATCATTAAAATGTTCTTTTAAAGCTGAAATCCTATTTCAAAGCAACCAATAAAAATTCTTCATAACACCATATACATTTTATATATCTAAATTTAAAAAAATAATCCAACAAGACAAAATATTCTTTTAAAGCCGAAATACTATTTCAAAGCAACCAATAAAAATTCTTCATAATACGATATACATTTTATATATGTAAATTTAAAAATTAAAAAAAATATATGTGGGCCGAATTTTAATACGAATAAATATATTATTATCTTTTTTAATTAAAAGTTACATTACATTTATATTTGTCATATTCTCATTACTTAAAAGCTTTTTTTTTTTTTTAAAGACATATTTTTAATTGTAATATATCAATTAAAAATATTTTGAAAAAAAAATATACAATTGCAATACACAAATTAAAAGTGTGGAAAAATGTGCGCTCCAATAAGATGTAAATACCTATATGAAAATTTATAGAAATAATAATATTTAATTTATTCATGGATTGTTTTAGAACTAAAACCAGTGCCTTGATAAGTTAACTATTGTATCTATCAGGTAATGAAGGATATTTTGAATATTAATAATATAATACTACTATCAAAATAATACGGTAGTTCATAATATAAATATTATTATATTATCATATCAATATTGTTAATTATTATTATTTAATTACTATTATTTTAGAATATTTATTTACGAATTTTGAATCACAGTTGATTGAATGTTGTTTTTCATTTAACATTGTACAATACGAAATAGATGAGTTGAGCATAAATTCCTTAGCAAATGACGGTAGCCTAAAATTCAGGGAGATGCAGACAGAAATAGAATCTACGAAGCGCACGTGTTGTGTTTTGTCAGAGACCGAATCTACATCGGAATTGATAGAATATTCTTCTTTTATGATTTGCATATGGAAGCTACGTAACTCATGTACACGTAAAATCCCATGAAGCAATAGCTGGATTATTATAACTATAATAATTATTATTATTGTTATAATAATAATTATTAAATTTATTAAATATATATTTATATTTATATGTTAATGTAATTTCCAAAATGGCAGAGTTAGTTAGTTCAAAATTTTCAGATAACTATTTATTTACTAGGATAATTTTATTTTGTATTTAAATTTATAAATTGATATTTTATTTGGAATTTTTAAATAAATGAGATAAATTATTTAAAAAATTACAAAATTGATAAATTAAATTGATATTTTATTTGGAATTTATAAATAAATGAGATAAATTATTTTAAATTTTACAAAATTGATAAATTGGAAAATATTTTTAATATCTAGATCTATTGACACTTCAAGTAAAAAAAAAAAAAAAAATTGATGAAAGGAAATATAATTTATACTTGAATAAAATATTTTTAAAATGGATTTAATTACTTTATCAATGGGATAAGGATAACATTCCATTTAGAGGATTAGATTGGTCGATTTCTGGATTGTGTAGATACTGATTATATAATCGAGGTAAAGGTGTGGTGAGAAGGGTAGACTAGCATATTGGCCAATGGTGAAAAATAATAAATATTTATATTTTATCTTTAAAAAAATTGATGTATGTGAAAATGGAAGCGTATGATTGATCAGATTCAAATAAAATGTGGTCCGAAATTATATAAATAATTTAAAAAATGGAATATTATAAATGAAAAATATTGAATTATCATAATCTGCCATTTCTACCAAGCTTGTAAATGAAAAGTAATGGTGTCCAATTTTCAAAATCATCCAAACATCACAATTGAGATATTTAATAACCTAAACTCGATAAAATAAAATAAAAATATATTTTATAAATTTAACAATACTAGTTCCAATCCAAACACAAGAAAGACCACCATAAGAAAAACAATTAAAAACCAACAACATTCTCAAATCGAAAATAAAGACAACATTATGATTCTCAACTCATTTAACAACAATTTTTCTTCTCTCAATATCATATTTCTTGCACCGAAGAGGCCTTCCTTCAACAATAAAATCCACATACTCTTCTCCACTCATCACCATCAACGGAATCCGCATATCGGAAAATATCACTTTCCCGAACAACGGCGGATTCTTCCTTGCCCGGTAACCCCTTTGCGGCCTGTGGATTTGCACTGTCTGGACACACTGTCCGTACATCCTTAAAAAAAATTAAATAAAATATATAAGAACAAATACTATATTGTAAAACTATTAAATTTTTTTTTAATGAAATAGATCTGAAATGAAGACATACTGATTAAAGAAGGTGGTGATTTGGACTTCAGACAAAGGAAGGCCATTGGAGAAAGTCAAGAAGAGAGATCTAAGTTCTCCCTTGATGAAAGGTAAAGGTCTATATTCTCTAGCATTTGCATTCAATCTTGACTTGGTAGCCATTTTCTAGGGTTTTGTTTTGAGAGAAGAAGAGAAAGTGATTGTGTCTTAGAGATTTGAAATGGTGTGGTGTGAGAAAAACCAATGGGATTGAGGAGTGATATATAGGTGATAATTGGTGGAGAGGTGTGATGATTGAGAAAGTTTTGTATGGTAAGTTGTGAAAGGATACAATGGGAGTAATTGCTAGTGACTCTTCTTGATAAATCCCTTTAAGGTTAAATTTTGCTTTTTCTTAATATCTTGGAAAGGGGAGAAGGATGTATTAATTTTTCAATTTTTGTTTTAAGGTAATTTAAGATTAAGGAATAATTTAAAAGTTAGGTTGAGATTCAGAAATATTCGCGCGTTTTATTTTAAATTACCGTTGAGATAGCGGAAGAAAAATTACGCGGGTTGCGGGTTTTATTGTAAGAGTAGATTTAAATTTAATTTATAAGATTTTTAAAATTTATTATTTCATTAGTTAAATGCTATTCATAAATTTTCGAAACTATTCTTTAATTAAATTAAGTTTGATACATTATTACATTAAAGAAATTTTTGAATCGATATAAATAATTTTATTTATTAAACATCATTTTTATGATTATATTAAAAATTATTTTTAAGAAGGTTTATTGATGTGTTCGTTTAATTGAAAAACAATAATAAATTTAAGATTGATTTTTTTTTTTTTGTTATGTTAGAGATTATTAAATAGTTTCGAAAAATAAAAATGATAATTTTTCTGTTAATTATTTTATGTTTTTTTTCAAAATGAATATTAAATTTGAATTTTTATTTATATTTTTAAATTTATTGTTATTAGAGTAATTATATACAAACTTATAAAAAAAATCAAATAATATATTTATTAAAATATAATTATCTAATTAAAAATTACAATGCATTATTTATTAAACTTATGAAATTAACACTTTTTAAAAAAAGCAATTATCTAAAATAATAATCATTCATATTTATTTTTACAGTTTTATTGTACATCAAATTTATTCAATTTTAAATATTTAATGAATAAACTTTTTAAGAAAAAAGAACATTTAGTTTCTCTTTCGTCAAAATGGTTAATGACAATGGATCAACAGGAACCTATTAAAATGGACAGGGGTGATATTGCCACCCTCCTTATTTTTTATTCCCCCCCTTTGTATTAAAAGACAATTTTATCCTTTAATTAAAAATAATTTTTTAATAAAAACTATATTTATAATAATAATAAAATCTTATAAATATTTTAATAAATATAAAAATTTTTAAAAAATTAAAAATATAAAATATAATAATTATTATAAAATTTATTAATTATATAAATATAATAATAAAAAAAAAAAAATAAAATAAAATATAAAATAAAAATATTATTATTTTTTTTTTATATAAAATATTAAAAATAAATAAAATTGATTTATAATTAAAATTTAAATTTAATTAGTAATAAACTGTTAAGGATATAGTTGGAATTCTAAAAAAAATAAATTAACACATGGGATATTAATACAATTTTCTCGGGGGTGGCAATATTGATTCTCAAATGGATAACATATTAGAGCTAAATGAATTTCGACCTATTAACACGATCATAGATAGGTGGGCAGGTTTCATTATTAAATTAAAGGCATAAGGGTCTTAGGAGCCCCCGAACTTGGCTATACTTTTCAAGTTAGCCCTCAAACTTTACGGAGGGTCAATTTAGTCCCTCAACTTCCAAATGGTGGGTCAATTAAGCCATTTTGCTGATGTGAAGGCTGATGTGGCAGCAAAAAATTTTAACTTTAAAATGTCAATTATGCCCTCCACGTCAGCAAAAAAGGGCTCATTTGACACCAAATTTGAAAGTTAAGGGGCTAAATTGACCCTCCGTGAAGTTGAAGGGTTAACTTGAAAAATATAGTCAAGTTCAGGGGCTTCTAAGACCCTTATGCCTAAATTAAATTATCGTGTTAACTTGTTTAACTTGTTTAATTAAATTTTTATTAAAAAATTATTTTTATTTATGAAAGAGAAAAATAATAAATTTATTATATATACATATATAAATAACCGTATAAACACTTATATCAATATATCTTATCTTACAAATATTTTCTCGGTGGAAGAATAATTTATATATTTATTAAAATATATTTGGTTTCAATTATTTAGTATTATGTTTTCTTACATATAAATAAATGAATTAAAATTCGATTCAATTGGTTGATACACATCAACACATATTCAATAATAAATGGATTGAGTTGTCAAAATTATTACACAAATCCGCTTAGCTCGTTTTAAATGAATAGAATTGGGTTTGATTCCATATAACCCGTTAAATGTTTTGAAATTCTCATTTTTTTATTTTTTATTTTTACTATCCATATAGTATTTAAAAATATAATAGTCAAGGGAAAAAGAATATGTTCTATAAAATTTGTGGCATTTGAATTTTCAAATACTATAAATAAATTTCTTCCAATAATACTTATCAAATTATAATTTAGCTTATGTAATTAATTAATTTATTTATAATAATTTAAATATTTATGCTATTAGGGAGATAGTAGATTATTCAAATATATATATATATATATATATATATAAAATCAAGTGTTTCAATTTGTGTGAAAACAATAACATTTCTTTAAGAATATATATATATATATATAATATGAACATGTTATTTAATTTATTATATTTTTTTAAGTGACATACTTGAGTTTATTCATTTTAATTACTAGTGATTTAAAAGTTGTATATAAATTTTAATTATATATTTATGTAAATGGAAATAATAATGGTTACTTAACAATATAATTCCAAAAATAATATATTATTTAAAATAACATTAAAGATAAGTTAATGAAATTAATTGCTAGTTATTTTAAATTAAATTAAATTAAATTTTTATCTATACTTTTGAATTTATTGCAATTAGAATGATTATATGGATTTAAAAAAAAAAAAAAGAATTGAAAAAAAAAGAAAGAAAGAAGAATTAAATAGTATATTTGTTAATATCTTAAAAATAAATATTTAATTAAAAATTATCAATGTGATATGAATTTTTAAATGATTGTTTAAAATAATCATTACACTTTTAGTTTTTTTTTTTTTATAAAATAATAAATATTTTAAGTTTTTTTTAAATTTTTTTATAATAAACTTTAAAGTAATTAGTTATAGGTTGTTTTAAATAACTATTATAAAAATCATTCACAATTATTTTTATAATTTAATTTTACATCAAATTTATTGTAGGGGTAAATTTTGGTGTAGACGAAGAACCCTTTAGGGTTGAGGTAATGTGTCATTTCTCCGGTCACTTGTTTCACACAGAGTGTGAGATCGAAGTCCCCTTTACTCATTAACTATCAACCATATTTATAGGGACGGTGGAAAAGTAATTATGAGTTGGTTAGAAAGCCAGATGTAGCACAGCTATGAAGGAATTCAGAAGAGCTAAGATAAATGGGACTGAACAAGCTGGACTCCTAAATATATGGTTGCAGAAGGAATGATCAACCTGCATCCATAGCTTGAGAACCTTAAGAATTCATGGACTTTGACTGAAATATTTGGGGTCAAAACATTTGGGATCGAAATATTAACATTTTGGGGGCAAAACGTTTGAGATCAAAATATTTGGGGCCAAGATATTTATCATTTTGGAGCCGAACTATTTGGGGTCAAGATATTTATCATTTTGGGGGTGAAACAATACAGTGCAGCCTAAGACAAATCCAAGTACAGTTGATGGGCCTTTACCCTTCTGTAACATGAAGAAAAAAATACTTCGTAAAACCCTTAGTGATGAAATGGACCTAACATTTATCTAATTTTAAATATCTAATAATTAAATAAATAAAATAAATAAAACACATTTGCTTTTAATTACTTTTATTATAATTGAAAGTGTCATATTAAAAAAAAAAAAATCGATTAAACTTCCCACTTTTTGAATTTTTAAATAGTATTAAAAAAATTTCTAATATATTCATGTAATTAATTACAAATTTTAATAATTTTAATAATTATGTTATTATTATTGAAGATATGATGGATAATTCAACAAAAATTTATATTAAATCAACGTACTTAAAAACAGTTCAATATGACTTTTTAAGGAGAAAAATACACAAACTAAACCATCCAAACATTCATTTAAACTATTAGTCCATGAAAGAGTGAGTTAACTTTTTAAACCACCTGAAACTTGTTTTCCATTAGATGAGCCAACATTCCCAATTTAACCTGCTGATCTAATTGAAATAACCAAAATGGTATTAAAATATATTAAAAATTCAGAAAAATTAAAGTATTATAGTCAATGACCAATTTATCCTTGGAGCAAATGTAAGTTATACCCTCTTTCTCAGTAACATTAATATGTTTGAGCACAACGTTCATTGGAAATTTGGAATCTACCTTAAGTGAGGAGAATTGTTGTTGTTTTCGTTTCGGTTTAGCGCTTAATCTGCAACTTCAATTCCAGGTAATTTCTCGTTCCTTCTTTTGAATTAATAGCATCCATTTTAGGGTTTGTAGTTTGCATATCTGATCTAGGGCTTGAAATGTTTGCGAGACATTGTTAGAATCTTTTGTGGCGGTGGAGCTTTGGTTGAGCTTGTCTTGGAAGGTGTACTGGTGATGCAAATTTAGTGGGAAGTGATCAGCTCTACCTCCAGGTACCCCTATTCCATAATTTTTTTGTTTTATTTGGATTCACTGTGGTTCGAAAGTGTTTGGTTGAGTTCAAGATTGATGGTCTGGTCTGTGAAAGTTTTGGGGTTATGTCTGCTTATTTAAACAGGATTATTTTAAGTAAAGTTTGATTTAGGTTCATTTTTTTCAGGGTTCTTTAATTTCATATTTTATTGGTTTTTGGTTTACTGAAAATAAGACACCGTGTTTATGTCGTAATTTGTATCCTGTTTTCAAAATGCTAATACCGTAGGTGTTTGTGGTAGAATAGCATATAATGGTATTGTAATGGTAATTGAGTCGTTTATCTAATATTGTCAACAGTGGGTTTTGGTAACTCCATAGTTATTGAGTTTTTATAGCTTGAACTCTGCTTCTGGTGATGTGAAATAGTAATAGAATGTAATAGAAGTGTACTGGGACCAGTGGAATTTGATAACTCTATAGTTAATGTAAGTTTTGTTTTGTTGATGTGTGTTAGATGGAGTTTGTTTTTTAAATTGCACGTTAGTCACTCTAGTTGTAGTAGAAGTTGTAATTCTACCTATGGTGGTATTAGAACATGAATACCGTACTCATGTCTTAATTTATACGAAGGTTATTGTAGGTGGTATTGGATGGATTTTGCGGTGGTTTTTGAAAATGCGAACTATTGATGAATTTATGTATATATATAAATCGATTATTGATTGGGGTGTTGTAGTTTTGAACTCCTGTCAAACGTATATTACTATAGAGTTAAATTGCTTAAATAGTATGTGTCGTATGTTGCTTATGGAGAGTAAATTTCAGTTGATACACATTTGTAGGCTTGGCAAAAGTAAGGGTTTGGGTCAACCCTCACCCAAACCCTTATTAGACCCTCAAAATTTTTTATGGTCTAAATCCTACTCTTACCCTTTCTAAAAGGATATGGGTAAGGGTAGACCCTTATCCTCAAAATGAAAGGGTAGACCCTTACCCTTATTAAGACCCTTCATCGTATGATATTCTTATAATCATCTATGTATATGGAAAAATTTATTTTATTTCAAAATTTAAAAATTCATTAAATATATTTATTTATTTATTTTTGTTATTTAGATATTTTATTTTTCAATAGTTTATTTATTTTCTTATGTTTTTAAATTTATATATTTAGTTTGAACATAATATATTTACATGTTAGTAAATGCAACATAAAAAAACTAAATATTTATTTAAAATATTATTAATATCCAACGGAGTAAAATCAAATCGATCAAAGTTTCATTTAAGAATATCAAATTAATTTGATTTAAATTATAATATTGGTTCGAGTTAAACATGTTGAAATTAAATTATTTTTAATTTGATTTGATTTAAGTTATAAAATAGATGAAATCAATTAAATGGAATTTAAAATATACTATTATGGTTACTTACAATCAAATAATTATAAGAAAAAAAATCATCATGGTTTAATGGATGAAGTTATCCTATTTTATGTTATTTTTTTTTAAAAAAAATTTATGCATCTTAAATTATTATTATAATTTTAATGGATAAAAGTTATTTAAAATTTAAAATTATTTTTAAAAAATAATATACTTATTATCAAATTAAATAATAACATTTTTTAAAAATTAGAGGTAATGTGTTTTAAAACAATTATACTAATAAGTATTAATTTTGTAATTTTTTAAGAAGTGCATTAATTGTTCATTGAGAATTTAAAAAGTGGTATTTTAAATGCAATTATTTAGTATATTAATTACATTTTTTACTCATATCTTAAATTCCCAATAAAAAATTAATGCATTTACCTATATATTCTTTTCTTTTTTTCTTTTAAACATTAATAACATGTATTCATGTATTTTAAATTATATTTACCATTTTAATAGATAAAAATTTATTTCAAAATAATATTATTTTTAAAATAAAACAATAATACACTTATTATCAAATTAAAAGAATAATATTGTAAAGGAAAAAAATATAAGAATTTAAACAAATTAGTATTTTTTATTTTCAAAAAATAACATGCATTAATTGTTTCTTCTTATTTTTTAATGCATTAATTATTTACTGTATTGAAAATGTAATATTTTACAATAAAAAAATCATTTTAAATACATTTATTAATTTTATTTTTACTCACTTTTTAAATTTCCAAGAAGTAATTAATAATTTTTTGTCTATTAATATATATATATATATAGATATATTAAATAGGAAGGTTAATAAAATAATATATAAAAAAATTTATTAATTCAAGATAGAAGCATAAATTAATATATTAAACTAATTTTATCAATTGGATAAAAAAGGATAAATAGTAAATATAATATATTTATAATATATTTATGATTTATAAAAATAAAATAAAATAAAATTAAAAACCGATAGCATAATTTAAATAAAAAGGATTTAATTAAAATCTAAAAAGATTTAATAGATAAAACAAACAAATGAACCTAAGTGTGGTTTGGATAAGAAATATTACATTTAAAATGTAAGGATCTAGATAGGGTAAAATTGCATTTAGAAGGTAAGGGTCTAGATAGGGTAAAATTACATTTAAAATATAAGGGTATAGATAGGGTAAAATTGCATTTAGAAGGTAAGGGTCTAGATAGGGTAAAATTACATTTAGAAGGTAAGGGTCTAGATAGGGTAAGATGTGTACCCTAAGTTATACCCTTACCCTACCCTCGAATAAACGGATTTTTTCTAAACCGGGTCCTATAGGTGTTTTTAATTAAATGGGTAGGGTCTTACCCTACCCTTTTTGAGTTGGGTAAGGGTAGGGTCTAAAAAACCCTACCCACTTTGCCAACCTTACACATTTGGATATTTCGTCAAAGCTGTAAATGTATAGCTGATTGTTTGGGTAATGAATGGTATTTAATAACATCTTATGTGACATGCTATATTTTTATGTTACTTGGTTTCAGTAGGTACTTATCGAATACAGGAGACTACTTGTAGATGGTTGAAGAACAAGTAGGATATATTAATTGGATCCGAATTACTCAATTTAATTTATTAAGGTGTTTGTATGGCTTATAACTGATAGGTGATGGTTTTCTTTACGAATATTTTCAGGGGAATATAGAAGGTAGATATAGATGGGAAGAACTTAGAGTGATTACATAACAAAAGGTAAACAATATTTTTCAGACTAAATGAGCTTGTAGACCTATTGAATGGACCAGTTCGTAGATAAAAGTTGCAAAGTTTCATTAAGTCCCCATTTTGACAGTTTTTTAAATTGGTGGAAAGATCTGGCTATAAAGACCAGGTTTTCAACAGAAAATTAGTTTTGAGGGTTCTTGCAGCCGAAGTAGAATTGGATAATCAACCTTTAGATGAGTTGTGGTTTAAAGTTGATTGGGCCCTTCACCGGTTAGGGAAGCAGGAGTTCGCACTGGTAATCGGTTTGAAACTTGGAAAGATACGGAATTCAGATTTACAGTTGGAGAAGTAAACATTGCCAAGAACTAATATATGTAGCAGACTGTGGCCACGGGAACATGCACATGTGACTGTTAAACAAGTTATGAAGTTATTATTGAGGAGAAGGTTAGACGTTGAAGATGTCAAAAAACTTATTATGGTAATGACAGTGCATGATGTTTTATAAGGTTATGAGGAGAATAGAGTTGTGTCCAAAATGGTGTGATTTTTTATGGATGATATGTATCGATTTAAAAGATTTGCATGGGGTACATTTGCTTTCTCAAATAGATTGATTGCGGTGAAGGCTTTGATTACTCGGGATCTATTGGATAATCCACGTAGGGGAAGGACAAGAGAGGTTGCTTATTTGCTTTTATGGTAAGTTGTTTATAGATTGTGTAATGATTTTATTAATTCCATTTTTTTTTTGTAGTAAGTTACTTTTTTTGTTTTAGTGGTGGTTGGCTGAAGCATTCCCTCATATGAAGCGAATACTGAAGACCAGGGAATTGGATAGGAATCCTGCAACAGAACCAAGGTGTTTGAGATGGTCGATGGATGATATTGATTGGAAGGAATTTGAAGAAGCTATGCAGGTAAGTCATATTTAGTGTTGGTTATTTTGGCAATTAAATTTATAACTGTATGTGCTTATGTCCGAGTTATTTTAGGTTAGGGGTGAGCGAACACTCAAACCGTGTTAGGAGGGAGAAAGGAAGTTGGTATCTGAAGCACTATTTAGCAAATTCAGAAAGGACAATTGATCCAAACAATTTCGCAGAGGATAATGAAGAAGAAGAAAATTTTGTGATTGGGAGCCATTGGTGGATGATGATTTAGAAGATCGACGAAATCCATATTCTGAAAATTGTCCGAAACGGGACCGCAAGTCATCAGCAGTATCTGATTCTGCTGACCAACAGGTATATTTAGTGAAAATATTGTAACTCATAAGTCAATTTGATGTTGATTCTGTTCATTTTTGTAGCATTATTTATTATTTTATGTTGTTAAATGAAATAAGGTTAGGTAAGAGGTAAATGGTTTTAATGATGAGTATTTAAAGTGGAAGGAAGTGGAGGCGAAGCGGTGGAAACAAGTACATGAGTGGAAGATAGAACATGATGCGAGATGGAAGGTACAATTGCAATGGAATGAAGAACAAAAAGAGTTTCGTGAAATACAATTGACCATTAAAGTTGAAAATCAGCTGCGATTGCAGAGGTTGGAGGAAAATGTTAGAATAGTTGGATCCTCATACACTTTATTTCAGGAAAGATTAAATGAAGTTGAAAGAGTTTACCATGGTAAAGATGTTGGTGTTTCTGAAGATGTTGGTGAAGGGGATAATATAGCTGGAATGGTAAATAAAATTGTTATGGAAAATAGTCGGCTAGTAGAAGGACATGAGAGGCAGAATGTGTTAAAGATAATAATTCTCCTGCACTAAAAGGTTGCCAATCGGGAGCAGAGGTGATCAGAGATCCCCTTCCATCATTAGACTTAAACGAAAGTGCAGCTGAGAGGGAAACCGATGGCTGTAAGGATTCTACATTTAACAATGTAGGAGGGAGAGACAATTATGATAATGAAGACATTGAAGATGTTGGTTGCAATTCAAACGAAGCTGAAGGAAAGGCAACAGGTAAGGATATTTGAATTGATGAATGTGCCATGGAGATCAGAGCTGAAGATACTCAAGAAGGGATTTAAAATGATGAAGAAAAAGAAAACACAGAACCGGGTAGTGGTGAGGATGTGAGGGGGAACTGGAGGAAAGGGAAAAATGTTGTACATGACCAAGTTAATGGAAAACGGGAGGTTAAACCTGAGGAAGTGTCAGAATCTGTAGATGAAAACTTCGATAATGTGGAAGACAACAATGGTAGCAGAGTTGTTAATAAGGAAGCTGCTCAGGTATGTATAATTTATTAGAGGTTTATTTTTGCTACTTATGTTGTTTAGATTTGTTAACATAGTCACCCTTATTTTAAATGTTGAATATAGGCAGTAAGTCCGAGGAGAAGTTGGAGGATGGGAAAAAAGTCAGCCTATAAGAGATCCCCATACACACGTAGCGGTCGAAAGGGAAAAAAGGTAGGCGCAAAGAAAAGTAATGATGAGGGACTTCGTGAAAGGGTGTCTAGGAGATGAAAAGAAATATTGCCTTCAAATGATTTGGACGGAGAGTGCAAGGTGGTGGGGAGAAAATTTTCCCCAAAAGTGAGTAAAATTTTTTATGAGTGGTCATCTAATAATTTACCAATCCGGGAGGCGAAGTTGGAAGATCTGGTTGGTAATGTCATTTCATTTCTTGTTCGTACCTGTCCGAAAACACAAGTCCAAGAACCAGTGTTCTTGGAAGACTACCTGAGTGGCAAAGATGTTCATAAGTAAGTTTACATAATGCAATTTTTCTTTAATAACTTAGAATCTATTTTCCGACGATGTTTCATTTTCCTTAATTTTTTTCCACAATAAATGTAGGAGGAGTATCTTTGAAAACATATATCTAAATTCGAAGAGGCTGAAGGAATTACTGGATGTGTTTGAATGTTTTCAGAGATGAAGACATTAACATGTTCATGATTGTCTTGAAGCGGGACCTTAATTTTTTGATTTCTGATTCAATAGGTGTTTTTAGAAGTACCTTCTTCCTGAGACTGTTCGGGGTATTTGACGATTTTCTGAAGCATATTAATGGACTAGAATCATATAAAGGTGACAAATATTTGGAGAGAATGGTCTTAGGGAATGGGGATGAGGAGGATTCATGTCAGCCTTAGGAGTTTTTATCATTCGTGAGTTATTTGGCAATATGCTGAAGCTGTTCTTGAATTAGCTGGTAATTATGTCACATTGTTTACATAGTTTTGGGTTGCAGGTCATTTTTTCAGCTAACGTTTTCAAAAGTCACTAGATTACTGTGTTACTGGATTTGAAAAAGGAGCGTGTCATTATTATCGATCCTATGACGGATAGGAACTCGGAGAGCTTATTGCCTGAAAAATGTGCTTGTATTTCCTATATCATTCCTAGGTTGTTGAGGGACACACGTTTCTACAAATCGAAACGAGTAAGGCCTAATTGGAAGGGTGGCATATGGCTTGTCTACTATGCACATGTGGAGCTCATTCCTACACAACCTGATGTGTAAGTTAAATTATTAGACAATAACCTATAAACTGTGAAGTAAATGGTGTTGTGTGGTTATGAAATGCTGTTGCTTGTTGATGTTTGTTGTTCTGGAACTCATGCGGACCATATGTCTACAAGTTTATTGAAGATATAGCTTTGCAGCGGAGATGTTGGACTATAAGTAAAAGAGAGAAAGAATGGGCTGCCCCCTTGCGATGTGACATTGTTCGTACTATCTTTAAGAATTGTTTATTACTGTGAACATATCAAATAGGCAGTGTAGCTGCTTGTGATGGTTGGATACTTGTTGGTTTGTAACAATTTACATGCTTAAACCATAATTTTCCCTGATATCAAATCTATAATGCTCTTAGCACCTGAACACCTATTTCCATATTGTATTTTGGTATTCTAATGGTCTGTTTTGTTCCCTTTTTTGTTATAAAAGAATTTCTACTTGAGTCAAGTAGAACAAGAATTGTAATTGATTCTCATATGGTGTTCAGACACTTGACATCACCTTTAAGTTGTCTACTTTTCTTACATATTTTGGTTCGTCCAGAATACAATTGTCAGAGATGTGGTGTTTGTTAACTTAGTACCAACAGATAATATTAGAATGAAGTTGTTTTTTTCAAATCATTGCCTTTAGAGTGGTGTTTTTGAACTTCACTGACTAGTTCTTGACCAGTTTAAAGTTGCAACTGACTACTGCCAAGAAAACTAGACACCACCTGATCATAAACTAGACATCAACTAGCAAAACCATATCAGATTGTGATTTGAGGGCATTTAAACATTAGTGTTAACCTTAAACAACTGATGAAGACATTGAACAATGGAAAACAAAAATTCATAATTAAATTCATTAAATACATATTGCTCTACATACTTAAGGCCAACACTTATAGTGCACAAAAGAAGGACTTTAATACTGTCCTTTTCACCAAAAGATGCTTATAGGGCATTACATTAGGAATTACCATAATAAAATTGAGTCAAGTTGTCAGCAATAAGTACTTTGAAATTAAAAGTCTTTGTAATAGATGTCAGTGTCTCTTTTAGATGATGAATCTCCCTCACAATTTGAACAAGACAGTCATGAATTCAGTCATCTTGCCAGACATTATAGTCAGAAATGTAGTCCTTAGAAAGGGTATGTGTTAGCCAAAGTTTTGAAAATAGAACCATTAGAGCCAAGGACAAGCAGTTTACCTCATTTCCACAGGCCCAGAAAAGTAGCGGCCAGCTAAAACCCCTTCCTCTCTAACCCCTAGTTTAGGCTCCTTCCACCAGTCGCATTGATGGACGATGTGGAAAAATTCATCGCAAATGTACATCTCATTATCGGAACACTAGTCCTTGAATCTCTTGTCTTTAATTTTGGTGCTTCAGGTTACAGATGAGCTCATTCTGGAATATTGAAAGTTAAGTTTTGTTAGGGCGAGTTTGAAGTTATATTCCAAATCTAGAAACCTGAAGGTTATATATGGGGCCGATTTTCATTTAGGTTACAAAATACCTCTCTTATTTATAGTAATTAACCAATTGCCCCAGATAAGTGATGCCCTACTTCTATTACTCATCCTTCACATCAACATGAGAAAGACAACCTTAATACAAAAATATCCTTACTTCACATGTTATTTGAACTCAGTTACATAATAATAATAAAAAATAAATTTAAAACAAAATAATCCTTCACATTAATATATCTAGCCTTCACATCAAATTAACCGACCTTCACACCTACTTTTGTATCATAGGCAGTTAAAAAGCGTTCAGAGTCAGAACCTTCATCACATGGAAAAATCATTCCATCACATTAACTTAACATTGGTTCACAACAAACTGACCTTCAACAGTGTATAGGGGTGGGAATAAGCCAGTTAAATAGGCCAGGCCTGTATTCTGATATTCTGGCCTGAGTCTGGCTTACAAGCCTATGACAAGTTTGTATTATGAGTCTGGTCTGATCTGTTTAAAAGCCTATTAGGCTTGAAAGCCTATAAACAACTAGTTAAATTTATAAATAAGTATTGGGCTTTACATTTATAAATAAAATGTTGGGTTTTAAATTTATAAACAAACATGCTAATAGATTTAATAAATAAAAGTACATATAAATAATATATGGGCCGACCTGTAAAATTATTAAGGCTTTTATCATAGCCTTAGCTTAGCCTATTTAATTAAATAAGCTTTTGAAAAAGCTTGAAACTAGCCTATTTATTAAATAGGTTAGGACAGGCCAGGTCTTATATAGGTCAGGCTGTAGGCCCCTGAAAGCCGCTTGACCTATTCTCACCCCTAACAGTGTACTAAGATACTTTCATATAAATATTTCCCACATTCACATGAAAAAATGACACCTTCACATGAATTAAGGCTGAGCACCCAATCATGGTAGACTAGACTCCTTTACACACATAAACTCCTTCACAAGTAAATACTTCATCTTCACACAAAATAAACCCATTTTCACATAAAAATGATCATAGAGAAGTCAATTACCAATCTACATACCTTGGCATACATCATTCACATCAAAATAATACTCATTCACACATAATCACCACTCTTTCACAGATTACTTACACTCCAATTCAGGAGGCTGTGGCTAAATTTAATAGATGGAAATGGATTCAATTTATGTCATCTGCTTTTCAAGATGTGTAACTAAAATCTGGTCTACTGGAAATAACGGTACTGACTAGATAGACCTTCACATGTGTCACATTTGGCCTTCACAAACTTCACATTTAAAAAACCCACCTTCACATAAATATTAGTAGTCGTCACTACTGGGAAGAACATAATTTTTTCACCAATTTTTTTAAACCTCATCAATAGGTTTTACACGACCATAATACACATGAAAAAATGTTTTAAATATAATTGATTTTTGGGTATGAAATTAGATTTCAATGTATAGACTATTGAATTAGTAAACTAATCAACACCAATATCGTTGGTATTACAATTCCTTCAACTACATCCATTCATTTGTTTTAGCATTCAATTGTATAAATGTAGCGTTATTTTTTACATTATATATCTGTTTCTTCGGGCGAAGCTATTTGAAACAGAAAAGCCTATCGGACACTGTTTTCCTTTTCAATAAAAATTGAATGTAATTATGAAAAAATTAAATAGTAAGATAAAACTGAAGTAATTAAAATGACCTAATTTATAGATTTACGGTTAGTTTTGTAACAAGATAGAAGAGGAGAATGTCATAAATATTCAAATTGTGTGACATCTAATCTCGACACCACTTAAAACACTATTTCATGAAACCAAATGAATGACGCCGTTTAGGGGGATTTTAATCAACTATCATTTAACAGACTTGACATATGACTGTGCCTTAACCACATCATTTTACAGTTCTTACCCACCACGTCTTTGTTAAAATAACTTCTGAACTGCTGCCCTACGTGTGCTGCCCTTGAAGACAGACTTGTCAGGAACAGTCACATTGTCTTGCTGACCATTCAATGGAGGGATTTCACTCGCGTAAAGGTACGTTAATGGCAAACTTTAAGTGTAATATCGTTAAGTCACTCGGTTTATTCAAATAATGTTTAAGGTTTTCGCAAACTTTAGGGTTCGATTGTTTAGGGTTTTAGAGCAGGGATACCAGTTTCCACAAGAATATTAGGATTCGTAGATAACCAAATACATTATAATTAAGATTAGTTTTTTTTTTTTGTAATATGCCTAAACCTGGTTACAAAAGTAGCTTTACATATTTACCTTGTTGATTTTTTCAAATTTAGACTGTTTACAACCATTTTTGGCAAGTACTGATATGAATGTGCTTAAAACAAGGTCGTCACTCGGTTTGTACAAATAATGTTTACAGTTTTGGACATAAGGAACCCATTTGAAGAGAAATTAGGTTTAGGGTTCGATTGTTTAGGGTTTTATAATGGGGAAACCAATTTCCACAAGATTGTTAGGAGTCGTAGATAATCAAATGCATTATAATTAAGATTAGGTTTCATTTTTAATATGTCTAAACCTAGTATGTTGTAGTTATATCTATTTAGCTTGTTGATTTCATCAAATTTAGAATGTTTACAACCATTTTTGGTAAGTACTAATATGAATGTGAATAAAAAACAAGGCTGTCAAGAAGGGAAGGAACAAGCAACGTGACAAGCTAGACCTTCAAATGAGCCGAATTGAGACAGGAAAAGGAAACGCGGTGGAGGTCGTGGCAGTGGGAATATTCCTCCTCGGTGCCCAAATGATGCAAAAATGAAATTTCTTAAGATCTTAAAAATTATCAAAGAAGAACGGCTTGCACTTGATGACTTGGAAGACATCCCTATTCTTAAGACTGAGATGGGTTGAACTAACCTGGTTAAAGCCCCACAGAAAATAAACTTGATCATGGTCAACGAGTTTTATCATAACATCAAGTCCAAAACATTTATGGAGGAGGGTATTCTAGTGCGTGGCGTTCGAGTGGCATTCAACCTACGGATCGTCAATAGTTTCTTTCAGACCCAACCCCTAAGAAAACACTCTTTAAGTTTTCCCAAACATGAAGACTACCAAGGAATATATCTGCTGAAGTAGCAGAGGAGCTCCACCATTACCCAATAGGAAGATGGAGAGGTGGACAACAAAAAATTGATTATAGAGAACTTAACGGGCATTTAGCTTTCTGGAATGTCTTCCTCAATAGAGCAGTATCACCCTATCTATAGCGCCAGGCCCTCTGCAAGGACCATCCATTCATAATCCTCTCCATCAACATAGTTGAAAGGATGGACGTTGGGGTCATCCTTTGCAGATGTTTGGAGTGGCATATATCATCTGCCAAGCAGATTGTGTTTCCAGTGACAATTACAGCTTTGTGTGAACTAGCAGGTGTTGTGGAAATAGAGGATGATCTCTTTACTCATCCAGGGTCAGCTTTAGGAGCTAAGGCTTATAATAAGATAGTTATGTGAAGAAGGGAACCTAGAATTTAGGCAGCTGATGATGACCAAGAGGCAAGCGACAATGAAGATACCACTAGATTTCATTTCAAAGGAAGGAGTAAGGGAGTTAAAAGACTTGACATTGTTGAAATTACAGAGACTCAGTACAAAATTCTGAATGTGTTGGAATCGTGTGCAATAAGGTTGTCGTTGATTGAAAGTCATCTTAATATCGGTGGCGAACCTCGACGGCCACCCTTATTAATTGCCACAACTAGTGCTGAAGAACAGGGTCCTGAAAAATGAAGAATTGAATCCATCAGGTGACAATACCACAAACTCAGAACAAATGATGCCACAAAAGTTTCATATAGATTTTTGGATTTCAATATTGTTCCACAATCACTCAATCATCTCATATAGTTTGCTCCAAAAACCAACAATTGGCGCAAATTTGAATGGATTCATTTTCTATAAAATGAGAATACTTTCTTTAAATTTTCAGATTTTCAGATCTCAATTATTCAACTTCAGGTGGATAATTGTAATTTTTCAATTTTCAGATTTACTGTTTTCTTGTAACCAGAATTACAATTATCAAACACTTTCTAATTTAGAAGATTCGAATAAGCGATAACCAAAGAGTATACTCGTGCTGATAACGTGTTATATATATAAAAAAAGAATTGGGGTGGAAGAGAATAACAAGTGCTCATATAATAACATAATAATAGAAAGGGATAATGTAATTGTGGGTACCTATAGTTGTGTAAAATTTTCACTTAGGTACTTCAATTTTGCGGGGTTTCATATAGATACTCCAACTTGCAAATTATAGGTCATTTAGATCCTTCGGTTGACTTGGCACAATCTGTGAGCAGTACCTATATGAAACATCGTAAAGTTGAAGTACCTATATAAGATCTAATTTTCAAATTTGAGTACCTATATGAAACCTCACAAAGTTGAAGTACCTATATAAGGATCTAATTTGTAAGTTGGAGTACCTATATGAAATCTCGCAAAGTTGAAGTAACTAAGTGTAAATTTTGCACAACTACATGTACCCACAATTATATTATTCCCGATAGAAATACAAAATGAAGAGCCACAATTATATTATTCCTGATAGAAATACAAAATGAAGAGGTAAAGAACTAAGAAGAAAATATAAACATATGTAGTTGTCGTTTTGTATATCCGTGCAATGCAATAACAATATACATCTTGCAATAATCTTCAGATAGTATATGTCTTCTTATATATCTATCTGTGCAATACAATAATCTTTAGATTAGCATACACAAATGGCAAATGGAGGACTTAAAAGAAGAAAAATGTAATGTAGGGAAAGATTCAATAATATCACCAAATCTACATATCCATTTTATTATGGAAATTGAGTCATTATATACTCATAAATTGATCATAAGATTCACCATAAGCATGCTAAAACATTAATTTACATGCAAATTTGAAATGGTAGAAAAACACGTTCCCATTAATATACAACAGTTAGACGTATTTTTATAAATAAATAATTATATTAAATTATTATTATTATTATTTTATGTGAAAAATAAGTTGATGTTTTTTATAGCATACTTCCTCAATTTAAAAATATATTAAGCATAATAATCACTAAAATTCCTATTTAATAAATTTTTTTATTTTATCTTTTAATCATACGAGATTTTAATTTAACTCCTCAATTATTTTGTATGAATAAATTTACCTCTTTTATAATTTATGTAACAAGATTGTTGTATATATTCAACTGTGAATTACTTGTCACACCATCTACAATATAAATGAAAAAAATTAAATTAATTCGATATTAAATAGTTGAAAAGTTAAATTAAAATCTCATCTAGTCAAATTGAAAATGTTAGTCAAATTGAGAAGTTTCGTGATAATTATATCAAATATATTATAACTTAGATAATAAATTTACCTAACATATTTTCATTTTCTTCATTAGTTGAGTTGAATCAGTCATGCTTATTTTACAAAAATATATTTATAATAAAATTTAATTAATTTATATACGTACCATAACGTAATACTTCGTATTTATAAAAACAAAAAAAGCTATTAATTATTTTAAAATAATTAATTGAAATTTAATTAAATATCCTCAAAATGGAAGTCAATGAATTTCAGCATTTCGAAAAAAATTTAATGTAAAATTCGCTAGCGTGTAAGAATTAACACGTGTTTTCAGGGTAGTTAATCGCACGTCATCCATACGGTGACTAATCAAAAATATAATCATCGAACGCTCCGCCTTGCCCTGTGACGCACACGAAATCACCGACCGTCATTTTATACTTCCACTCCAAAATCCAAATCACTGCATCCACTCTCATATTGCATTTCTCCAAACCTTATACAATTTGAAAAAATAATTATATAAACATCAACCAATCCCTTCCTGCCACGTTCATAAAAAATCCGAGTGGAGATATTAAAAAAAAACTATAGAGTGGATTAAACAAAAAAATCTAAAAAAAAAAAGGTATTATATTTAATTTAATTTTATTATTAAAAAAAGCTAAATAAATAGGAAATCAAGAAGAAGTAAAAAACTTCTCTGCTGTTTGTGAGGAGAGAGTCGAGGGACGCATTGTTTTCCCTCCGAAGAAGAAAGCTCTCTCGCTCATAACTAAAACCGTGAGTTGATAACTTCTTGATTTTCAAATATATTAGATCTTCATATCTTTGTTATGTTGTTTATATGTGATATACATGTTAGAGGCGGCGTAATTGTTCATGATTTAGAATTGAAGATCAGCGATCTGATGCTAGGTTTTTTATGTCGGTTGATTAATTTTCTGTTTATGAGAGGAGTGTTAGATGTGCTGTCTGTGTAATTGTTGTTATGTGTTAGTAAGCTGATGGTGAAGGTAGGGTTTTAGAGTTGCAGTTGTTTGGTATGGTGAGTAGTTGGTTACATTGTGGCGTGTTGAATTTTGCTTGTGGAGGTGTGTTTGGATTCTTTTTGTGTTTTTTTGGTGTATGTATGAGTATGAGCTTACTTTGTGGAGTTTTCGTTTGTTTGTAGGAGTGTTTGTAGAGTGTAATTGGAAGTGATTTCATCATGTTTGGGCGTGCACCGAGGAAGAGTGATAACACGAAGTACTATGAAACGCTTGGTGTTTCTAGCACGGCTAGTCAAGATGAGTTGAAGAAGGCTTATAGAAAAGCTTCTCTGAAGAATCATCCTGACAAAGGTGGAGATGTGGAGAAGGTTTGTTCTTGTGTTGTTGTTGTTGTTATTATCTTTTCTGGTTCTATTTGTTTCATGATTAGATTGAGGATGCATACACAATTTCAAATGGTAAGTGTGTTTAGGAAGTTTAAGGTCTGTTGAGGTCATGTATTCTAATCCTTAACGATGATGATGCTGTTTGTTTGGTTCATGTATCTTGGTATTGAAAATTTTGGATGACTTTACTTGGTTTTGATGGGTTTGTGCTGTTGTGAATCTTATACTTATTAACAAAGTAGGTGTTAGATTGATACTGTAAGACTTCAAAACTGTAATCCAGTCAAGTTTTCAATAGATTCATTGGAAAAAATAGTTCTACTCATTGTAGTACTATGTTTTTTTTTGTTTGTGTCTGGCTTATATTCCCTTGTTGTTTTACTAGCAGTTGAAGTCTTGTCATTCTAATATCCAGTTATTAGTGAACAAGGATAGGATGGATGAGGGGTGTGGTTGTGTAACTTATGCTATTGTTTGTCGCTTGTACTTTTTCTAACTATTAATATGCACTGACAAATTAGTTCAAGGAGGTGGCTCAAGCTTATGAGGTTCTCAGTGATCCAGAGAAAAGAGAAATCTATGATCAATATGGTGAAGATGCTCTTAAAGAGGGGATGGGTGGAGCTGGGCCCTCTCACAATCCATTTGATATATTTGAATCGTTCTTTGGCGGAGGCTCCTTTGGTGGTGAGACAGCTAATGATACTTTTTTTTTTTTGGCTGAAAGTTTCTGTTATTTCTATTGAGAAACAATTCTTAGATAAGGATTCTGTCTGTAGGTGGTAGCTCAAGAGGAAGAAGGCAAAAGCAAGGTGAGGATGTTGTTCATACTCTGAAGGTGTCCTTGGAGGACCTGTACAATGGGACCACTAAAAAGCTCTCTCTATCTAGGAACATTCTGTGCCCTAAATGTAAAGGGTATGTCATTCTATTTTATTTGGTCTTTCCTTTCCACCGTGCACTTTCCTTGTAAACTCTGGCCGACTTCAGTTGCACATGTGATTTTACCATTTTTTAATGTTCCAGGAAAGGGTCAAAGAGTGGAAACCCTGGTAAATGTTATGGCTGCCAAGGTTCAGGAATAAAAATAACAAGAAGACAGGTTGGATTGGGCATGATTCAACAAATGCAACACCTCTGTCCTGAGTGTAGAGGAACAGGTACTTACTGCAGCATTTCCTTCACATTTGTTTAATGTATTTTAGTTTCTTAATACGACTTCATCTTGTATTGATGCAGGTGAAGTTATTAGTGAGAGAGATAGATGCCCACCTTGCAAAGGAAACAAGGTAACTCAAGAAAAGAAGGTGCTGGAGGTGCATGTGGAAAAAGGAATGCAACATGGCCAGAAAATTGTTTTTGAGGGGCAGGCTGATGAGGCTGTAAGTTTTCTGAGCAAGTTAAACGTTCTTCCTGTTCTTTCTACTTTCTTGTTCTTTATCAGATTCAGATGAGAGAACATACTACTTGGGAAGTAATGTTTTTAGTAGATTTTTTTTTTTTATTTTGAATGCAATGTTACATATAACATGGTCTGCATATTCAAATATGATCACTTTCCATGAGAAATGATATATGTTAAAAGTTTATTTTAGCTGTATTACTCAGTTGGATGGGATAAATGATATATCACAAGAATATTAGAAATGCTTGATGGTCTTACTGTCTAATGAAAACCAGATAAATAGGTTTCTGATGGAACATTTTGTCTATTAGATGCTTGGTATTAGTTCTTGTAGATTTGTGCTGTTGGTTCTGTTTTCTTCATAGAACGATGTTGAATGTTTTGGATTTACATGGTATAGCTAATCACTAAAAAACATGAGAAGTTTGTGCAATCCTTAAATTAGTTAATTGTTGTTGAACCCAGAAATCTTGATTTCATGTCTCTCTCTCATTCTGTTTGCAGCCTGATACCATTACTGGAGACATAGTTTTCCTCTTGCAACTCAAGGAGCACCCCAAGTTCAAGCGCAAATCCGATGATCTCTATATCGAACACAACCTTAGCTTAACTGAGGCCCTCTGTGGGTTTCAGTTTGCTCTTACGCATCTTGATGGCAGGCAGCTACTGATCAAGTCAAATCCCGGCGAGGTCATTAAGCCTGGTATGATCTATCCTTAAATTGTTTTGCTAAATTTTTTCTCGACAAATCCATTATTGATAGTTCCTCAATATTTGTTGAAAAATCAATATAGGTCAATACAAAGCAATCAATGACGAGGGAATGCCACAACCTGGAAGACCATTCATGAAGGGCCGACTATATATCCATTTCAACGTGGAATTCCCCGAGTCAGGAGTACTCTCCCCTGATCAATGCTCTACATTAGAGACCATACTACCCCAAAAATCAAGCAAGCACCTGACAGACATGGAGGTGGATGATTGTGAAGAGACCACAATGCATGATGTCAACATGGAGGAAGAGATGAGGCGGAAACACCATCAACATCGTCGCGAAGCATACCATGATGATGACGATGATGACGAAGATGGATCATCAATGCCTCGCGTTCAGTGCGCCCAGCAGTGAGGCCAACATCAACCAACTGCAATTTTCCCCTTCAACGACCTCAGCGTATGTGCCCTTTAGTTTTCTGCTTTTATCTTAAGTTCTGGTGCCACATAATACATCTAAGTTGTTTGATTTTGTTTCTATTGTAGTTTTATCAGTTGACTACTAGTAAGAGATTAGATTACCTGCTTTTATAACTTATATGGATTGTGTCAATTAGATTAATACTCAGAGATAGCGGCTATTATTATTATTTTTCCCCTATATCATCTCACTTTAAAGCTCTATTACTTACAATTTTGTTTCTTATAATGAATGATACACAAATTGATTGAAACCTATGAACTTAATTTTTGATTACATCAAACAGTAGTGGGTTTGTTTAGTTGGGTTGGGTTTTGGCCCATATATGATCTATTTGGTCTCTTGTCATAATCTCCTATAGTTTAAGATCCAATTAGCACATTGACATTCCCTCTATTGTATAATCCTTATCCTCCCTTAAGTAGAAGTATTTTGGATTAGTGATTCCGACTGTTAGTAGATTGATTTTTGACCTCCGACTATTAAAAAAATGACTTTGTTATAGTCCGAAAACAAGTCATTTTATGATTGTCATTGCTAGGAAGTGAATCTCATGATGCTATAAATAATGTATAGAAAGTGAGAGGTGAACTATAAGAGTTGTTTTCGAGACTGTGTTTGTTTGAATGGATCAAATAGTGAATGAATCTCTCTAATGACATTGAAAGGAAAAAAAAGCAAAAAATTGTCTCTCTTCGTTTGAGTATTATTTTATTAATGATAAGATTTGACATGTACAGTGTACCAAATGTGTCTCAAGTAGATTATATATATAAAAATAAAAATGATGCTGGTGATTAAGACCATCAAACTACTCATCAATCACACTTTGATGATATCTGAACTAACTTCCTTTACACAATAAACATCATATATTATATGATTCAGTGATTGAAGAGCTATATAGAAGAGCTATATAGAAGAGGTATATAGTCAAGTGAAATTTTATTCTAGTGCAACCAATACTTGGAGGCAATAATGAAGTTAGACATGATTCATAATTAGGTTAGTTATGATTATGATTATGGTTAAGAACACAAAAAGCTATTCCATTAGTATTGAATAAGACATTTTTGGTGATAAACCTTTTGGCTACTTTAATTGATTAGACCACCTCATAATTTGCTTATCATTAAGTAATTAGTTTTGACAAGACTAAATAGGCCATGTAATTAAAACCCAATTTTGAATTATATTGATGAGAAAGCAAGTAGCAAATTAAATAATAGATATTTGTCACAAAATGATTAGAGGGATTAGATATTGTATGGCCCAAAGTAAAAAGCTTTTCAATTTCTAAAATAAAAATATTTGCAAATTTTACAAAAGATTTTATTCACAAGATTGTCTTGGATTTGCATTTGCATTATTGTAAAATTGTGTCATTGTCATAACATAATCATTACTTACTCTTTCTTCTTTCACTTGAATGTGGTTTCCAAGAAAGATCTAACATCTATACACAAAATTAGAAAAATTTATGAGTTCCAAATAGTTTGGTGAAATGAGACAAATATACCATGTAATTGACTCATTATCACACTTATCTATATGACTCATTTGGACCACTTGCTTTGGCTTAGTTTAAATAATGTCCAATTAAGATTTAAGTATGGAAAATTGACCAAAACATATAGTTGTTACATTAAACATTCTCTTATTAAAGATTAGAGCATGAAGACCCAAAAATAAAAAAATATATATAATATAATATAATAATATAATAAAAATTAATATAATAACTAATATATATATATATATATACACACACTTCACTATACAAAAGTTTCATACCTAACCCTATCCCAACAAATTAAAATCACTTAACCACCCCAACTTAATTAAAACATAATTACACATACCCTACTAATGTGGCCTTATTACATCCATTAATTTATTTGAATAAATTTTCATCATCAATCAGCACATAAAACAACAAATGAACTGTCAAAATTAAATAAAACCAATACATATCCATTTCATGTATTACAGTTGTAATAACTTTGAAAATTTGTTTTTGTTAATTAAATTTTTTAAAAATTAAATTAAATTTTTTTTTGCTTGCGTAGTTGACTCAATATTGGTAGAAAAAATCAGGCCAATTAATGACTTAATGCCATGTGCCCATGTGATGTTTATACAATATTGAATTAATTAATAAATTAATTAAACAATTTTAATTTTAAAACTTGTTAACATATACAGAAGAAACACTATTTGTTCATGTGTTTCAGAATAGCAATTTTTGTCCTTTTTCTAACAGGAACCCACATGCCATTCAAACTATTTTTCACACTCAATTATATCAAACAAGTCAGAAATTCATTGGTCAATACAGCTTCATAAACCAATAATTATATATGTATATATATCATGTTCAATTAATTTTACAAAAAATAATTGTAAGTGAAGAAGGCAAATAAAACCAGGTTTAACAGTTGGATTTGTATACGATTTATTCAGTTAATTGATTTGACATTTCAACCAACCTTAATTAAGGTATTCTTAAGTAATTAAATACATAATTAGAGTAAATATTTTTAATATTTAATAATTTTGAATTTAAAAAAACATTGAAAATTAAAAGTATTAACTAGGACCCATTTGCAATTCATGTGAATTTCATGGTGTTTGAATGATCTCATTTATATGGCCTACCACTAAATTTTGTGTCAAAAAAGGTATTTTTATTTCTTTTTACAATTAAAAAGAATTATACAAATTGACACAACAACAATCCAAATTCATGTATATATCAATGAATATGTAATTAAAAATATTTTATATAAAAAAAATCTCACATGGAGAACAAAATAGGTGATGAACTGTAGTGATAATAATGGACCCCAAGCTTTAAAATTGTTTATATATTTGAATAAAAGCAAGCATTATATATGAACAAACACACCTCCATTTCTTTTCTTCACTCACGCACTCACTTCATGGCAAATCACATCACCATTGAAAACGATTCCTCCTCCACAAAGCGAAAAAGAACAACACAAGAAGAAGAGGACACAAACACACAACCCTCAAATGCAAAACACCCTACGTACAGAGGTGTAAGGATGAGGAGCTGGGGAAAATGGGTATCGGAAATTCGCGAACCGAGAAAAAAATCGAGAATATGGTTAGGAACTTACCCTAATGCCGAAATGGCAGCTAGGGCGCACGACGTGGCCGCCCTAGCTATTAAGGGTGAGGGGGCTTTTCTTAATTTTCCGGAGTTGGTTAAGGATTTGCCTACTCCTATTACTACTTCTCCTAAAGATATTCAAGCCGCTGCAGCCCAGGCTGCGGCTGCATTTACTGTTAGGGCTGGAAATGAGTCGAGTAGAGTTGAGAATGAAAATGAAAATGAAAACAGAACTGTTTCGTGCACTTCTGATGAGGAGTTGTTTGATCTTCCGGATTTGTTTACCAATGGTGGAGGTTATTCTTCGTTATGGTGTGGTGGTGATACTGGATTCCGGCTTGAAGAGCCTTTCTTGTGGGAATATTGAGTTGTTGATGAAGAGAGGCAAATTGGTGAAATTTTGAGGATTGATTGATTAATTAATTGATTAATTGCCTCTTTGTAATCACATTTTCTTTTTTTTTTTTTTAACTTTTTGTAGTTTTTAAATTAATTTATTTTTCTTTATGTTTTTATCTTTGTTAAATTGTTCCCATTGTAAATTATATGAAAACAACATACATGCACATTTCAACCATCCTACCTACTATTTTTATATTTACAATTATTAAATATTTTTTTAAATATATTGTATTAATGCACAATTTAGATTTGTGAATATAATTAATTGATTTTTGGGTGAAGAAGATTTTTTTTATTAATTTACATATTATTATTTTAATGGAATTTGACTTTAAAACAATTAATAAAAACTAATAATTCTCTAATTAATGGCCAAATCTAGGTTATATGAAATTGAGGAAACTTTTGGTGAGATTGATTTGACCCAAATATCTAAAGCAACCCACTATATGTAATTTTAATTATTTGGTGTAAAGAATGATACCCATGATATGGTGATAATGGCTTTTCAACTCTTTTTCACTTTAATATTGTCTGCCAAAATGAAATAAAGAAAATAGAATGTATATAAATTACACATATATCATGTGGGTTTTATTAATCTACAAGGATCAAAAGAGAATATTTTCTTTTCTTCTTTTTTCCCAACATCTCTAACTTTTCTCTCAAATTAACCAAAAGAAATCCCATTAAGTTTTTCTTTGGGTACCTAGACTAGGTCACCAAATTTATTCTATATTCCAAAATTTTCGCTTTTTATCCATCCATAATGATATAATAACCATCGATAGAATGTACTAAAAATTTTAAATAATAAAAATTATATACCGAATATTACTATTTATAGTCTTTCCATTTCCTAATTTATTCAATTTGATTCTCAAATCATATGAAATTTTAATTTAACTATTCAATTATTCATTAGAGAAGGTCTTGGGTGTTACATGTAACACACTATTTTATTGTGTTACAAGTTTCACACGTGTGAAACCATTTCTGATGAGAAACTGGTTTGCCTATCTTTTTATTATAGGTACTTGTGTATCTGTTGAGATGCTATATGTACCTGCTTGGTTGTTTTTTGTGTCTGCGAGGTTATTATCTGTGCCTGTGTTTCATGTATCTGTGTCTGGCAATTCTTATCAGACAGGTTTGGATACGGTTTCATTTGCTAAATCTTGGCTATAGTTTGCAATTATACAGTAGTTAACCACCAAGGGAAAAGCTGGTCTTTCTGGAAAATGAGGACGATCAGGTTTTTGGTTTAATTTGGTCTTCAAACCTGTCTGATATTTGTAATTTGTGATAGCAAGCTGGGTGGATAGTTTCTGACTGAGGATCGTTGTTTCCGTGGTGCTTTTCTTGGTTTACATCATGAGCAAGCTTAATGTTTAGGATATTTTTTCAGCTACTGATATTACTTTGTTGCCTGTGTAGGTCATGATATCTGCCAAGGAGGAACCTGATGCTTCAGTTCCCCCTGTTATGGATGGTCTTTTGAGGGTACACAAACGCATTGTTGATGGTTTGGATGGGGACTCTTCTCAGTCTGGATCTGGTGGTGGAGGTAAGGTTTCAACAAGGCTGTTGGTTCCAGCTTCACAAGCAGGGAGCCTGATTGGTAAACAAGGAGGAACTGTTAAAGCTATTCAAGAATCATCTAGTTGTATTGTCAGAGTTCTTGGATCAGGTAATAATGTTTTCATGCTTCTGTTTGAAATTATATTTGTCTTCCTCTTTTGTCACATTATGTTCGTTTTCTGAGTGAGATTTAAAGATGAGAAGCTCCTTATCATGGTTGTTTCCTAGTCTCTTATCTTTGGTTACTAGATTTAGATGTTTGTTGGTGTGCCTAGTGTTTATGGCCATATGATGTCTGGATTGTAGTCTTTATAATTCATATTTCTATAAGTAATGATAATGCTGATATTTATGCGAACTAACTTCTTCAGTGCATGTGATTCTGTTTATTGTGTCTGACTAGATAAGTGCCTGCAAGGTTATTATCTGTGCCTGTGTTTTATATATTTGTGTCTGTATAATTCTTATATGTATCTGTTGAGATGCTATATGTACCTGTGTGGTTATTTTTGTGCATGCGAGGTTATTATCTGTGCATATGTTTCATGTATCTGTGTGCAATTTTTATATGTATCTGTTGCGATGCTATATGTACCTGTGTGGTTATTTTTGTGCCTTCTTTATCTACAAGTCAACAACATACCATCCAGTATAACACATCTCACATTAACACAACTACAACCAAACCAAACCAAACCTCTCTCCCCCTATCTAATCCAATGTCCGACCACAACAACAACAGCCTTTCAATCACCGTGGAAAGAAACCCATCTCAGTCTCGTCTCTCCGAATTGAACATCAAGTGCTAGCCCAAGTAAATCATCTTCGAGTCTCTCTGTGTGTGAATAGTATTTTATAACAAAGAAAGACTAATATAGTTGTGTGTACAGATGGGGATGCTCACCGGGAAAATATCAACTGAAGTTCGACGCAGAGGAGACGTGTTATTTGCTGAGAGGGAAAGTGAAAGTATATCCAAAAGGAGGATCTGCAATTCGCACGTGTGTGTTTCTGAAACACAATAATTTATTGTGTTTCAGAAACACCCAAGACTTTGCCTATTCAATATCGGATCAATTTGTCTTTTTGACTTATGTACCGAATGATTTAGGATATTAATACATACTTGCCACATCATCTGTCACTGTCATATAAATTGAAAAGGATCAAATTTACCCGATATTAGATAGTTGGAGAGTTAAATTAAAACATTACATAGTTGGAAGGTCAAAATTTATTGGAAAAATTATAATATATGAGTTTTTCGGAACTTTAACTTTAAGTAAATACACCCTCCAAACTTTATTTAAGTTTATAAATTTTTGAAAATTTGAAGCTTTGAAAATGAACCAAATTGACAAATATACTTTTAAAAACGCGCTTCACAGTATCACCAGCCTGTGAAACGCGCTTCATCAGCCTTAAATTAGCCGGTGAAGCCCGTTTCATAAGCTGGTAATAATGTGAAACGCGTCTATAAGAATATATTGGTCAATTTTGTTTATCTGTAAAGTCAAACTTTCAAAAGTTTAAAAATTTAAAATAAAGTTTAAATGATTTATTAATTTAATTTAAAATTTGAAATGATTAAAAATAAAATCATGTCAAATTTATTTAAATTTAAAAACTTTGGTGACAATTATGCTTTTAATTATATTTTAGTTAATTGACTTATTAGACCTTGTGAATTTTTATCATTATATTTTACAAATGTGGTATAGTGAAATAAAATGGTCCTATAAGATATATTCCTTATTAGACTAATTGAAGAGACCTACATGATATATTCCAATTTATATATATATATATATATATATATATATATATATAAACATACACTATAGTAGTGGTTAGTGACCTCATCATCATTATCTAAAACCCATTCTCTATATTCTATTTTCTCATGATCATTTGGCCACAATTCAAAAGGTCATTGGTTCACTATTACAAAATGGACAAAATATCTACAATAACATTGACCCACAAATACCTAATCATTAAATTTTTAGTTGATTAACACTTGGATTAAAATTCTATTAAACATTGCAAAAGATGCTCCAAAAGATGAGACAACAATGTGAAGTTGTGATCTTTTTAAAATAATAGTAAGAATTTGTGATTTTTTTTAATGGTGGATTAATTGTCATCAAGTGATTAATAATTGAAAATTATAGTTAGAACCCACTTGATAATGACATTGGAAGTTAGTTAATTAGTCATGGAAACATCTAGCCTATAGAGCTAGGGTTACATGGTTGTACTTCCTTATTACCCTAAATCATTTTTTTTTAATTCATATTTAATGCATATATTCCCTTCATGATTTGGAAATACATATTGAAAAAAATTAGTCAAGATGTCAAAATACATATTGAAATATTTAAAGTAGCATTTCGCAATTAGAATTATTCTAATACTATTTAATATATAATTATTAAATTATTATTTATAATGATTTATTTTCGTAATAATGATATAAAACCAACAATATATATATATATTTTTACTGTATTTACGATAATTTTATTCAAAATATTACAGAAAGTATTAAATATTGGTATTGATTTTTTATTTTAAGGGTGATTTTAATTATTGATTTCAACTAACAAATCACAAATTTTACTACTATTTAGAGAAAATAATATATAAAATTATTGAATTTATATTAATTGCATGTGAGATAGTGAGTTAATAGTGAGTGTACTTAATGATTTTGTTAATGATTGATCCATAATATGTGCTGATTTGATTGATTAAATGTTTTGATTTGATGACAGAATCAATTACTATAATTAGTTTAATAAAATATAAGTGAAGAAATTTGCATTTTCAATGCAAAGGTAGTGATGAGGAGGCTAAGCAAAAACCCTAATTGATCAAAATGGAAACACAAAAGAGACAGTGACAACCATTAGACACAACACAAAGAATCTAATCATCACACACTGATTTCGTAATCCCCATTATTTTATTCATAATTGCTTCTAATTAAATTTTTTATTTATTTATTAAAAAAAATTATATTTCCCCAAATGATTTATTAAAAAATTTAAAACTTCAATTTATAGAAACTAAAGAGAGAATGGAATCAAGAACTTTGTTTTAATTTTATCTTTTAAGTTGGAAAGAAGATTGATCAAATGCTTTAATATAATGTTTATATATATGTATGCTTTTGATGCATGTTTATTTTCTTCTACTTTAGAATGAGAAAGAAACACAAGCTTTATGTTTTTATTTTTAATGGGAAAATAATAATAATAATAATAATAATAATAATAATAATAATAATAATAATAATAATAATAATAATAATAAAAATAACATAATTTTGAACATAAAATCTTTTAATGACACTATATGTATGATCACATAACATAACATATGGAGACCAAAATCAGGCAATGATATCTTAGACAATAGAATCTAAACATAGGCTCATATTTCAAAGATCTCACATTAATAATTTTGATTAACAAATTGAGATTTAATTATTTATAGAGCATTATCATGATGTCATTAGGTCTCTCAAATTGCTAGCAAATCTGATATCATTTAAACAATAATTAGATACCATACATTCATGAATATGTTATGAAAATAAATCAACTAGAGACTACTTGTGATACAAAATTGAAAAGAAAACAAAAACACAGCTAAATGTGAATAAAAAGACAGCTAGAAAATGAAAATGATATAAATAAATACACATAATGTTGGTCTGTCTCATGTCCAGAAAATGACACACTTGACAAGACACGACTCATGATGAAACTGAAACAAGGAATCCAATGTCTTTCAGTTTCAGGTTAATATTATATTACCATAAATAGTAATAATACATCATCATCAGCATGGTTTTTGCTTCTGACAATAAGGGAACAACAATGTCATGTGAGTTATTTCTGAAATTAGTGGTTCAAGAAGACAACTTGTTTATATATATATAGAGAGAGAGAGTAATTCAAGAGATTGAAGCAAATGCAGATAAGAAAAATAAAGATCAAATCCTATAACTTCTGTTTTTACATCACTGAACAGTTCAAGCTAAGCAGTTGGAGAAGAAACATCAATAACTATATATACAATACTAATGCTCTTTATGAGAAGAAAACAAGAGATTCAAGAGTTCTGACAATCACAGCATTCTAATCTATAACTACATCTCTAAATTCCAATCAGCCAAAAATTACCAACCATGTTCTTCAAAAAGAAACAAAACTAAGATGAACAACTTCCTAAACCATATTGATGTCTTAATTTTCGAGGAATAGTATTGAAGTTTTTATTCAACATATAGGATCACTAACCTCCATGGCCTTTTTGTATAAATAGCCTTTGATCAGAGAGTTCTGAATATATCTGCAAAAGATAATGCATGAGGCCAGTGCGAGGATGCGGAGAGGACACATCACCAATACAATATAAAAAAACAAAACATGGTTTGACGACATCAAAACTTAAAACCATTGATGCTATATGCACCCAGGTTGGTACTGGAGGGAGGATATGAGTTGTTGAGTTGAGCCTCCACAAGGTTTTTTCAAATGTAACATGCGAACATTTAGGGAGGTGTTCCCATTTCTGAGGTTTTAAGCGCAATGAGATTGCGACTGGTTAAGGAGGTGTCATATATGAGTGCACCGGAAATTAGAAGCTTTGAGTTTCCAATCAAATGTACACAGGTTTGACATCATTTGGACCGAAACTTGCAGTACAAACTGGACATTTGCGGTGACGGCTTTCGGTGATTCTTTGTACACAGGGATTGCAGAACAAGTGGTAGCACTTTGTGATCACAACCTGAAGGGGGAGAAAATATCTTTGAGATTCAACAGATATAGAAAGAAAGCATGTGGTATATATATTACACTCTAATCAGAACTGTCTACTTGGATGTAATGAGTTCCCAGGTTACAATGTCTTTGCTTTGAATATATAACAATTCCAGTAACTTATTACCTCTTTAGATCGGTCATGACAGATACCGCACTTGAGTATTTCCCTGTATTCTCTAAGTTCTTGCCGCAGGTCATCAACCACTGATGACTCCTCTGTCTTGACTTGAAGTCGTAATAACTTACTTCTTGCAGTGTCCAAGTCTTCATCTATTCTTTTTTTGTCAAATCTATAGAAGAGGCAATGAATTGATTATAAACATAATCCTGCATTTATTAAAAAGGACGTGAAACAGTATATTGCAATACCTCTCTTTCTCTAGTTCAATCAGTGACTCCATAAGAGCAAAGCGACTTTTCTCCACCTTAACTTGTAATTCTACTAAGGATTCCCTTGCTTGAACAGATGAAGTCTTCACATCTGACAGTTTCTTTTCTGCAATTTCCAAACTTGCAGAATGGTGACACCTATCTTCTGCAAGTTTCTGGACCTGGTCTGAGCAAAATTTCAACTGCAGGAAAATATTCACAACTTAAAACTAGAACCGTAAAAGTGTCCCTATGTCGTACGAGAAATTTCAGACATACCTGATCTTCAATTCTAGTAACTTTGATGTTGAAGAAATTCAGAGATGAATTTGCTCTTTGAATCTCCTTCTCCATTCTACGATTGTCCATAAGTAGAGCATCCTGTAACTGTCTTGCCCTCACACCCTCTAAGACGAGCTGAAAAGGAGCCATGTGATCATTTTCTGAAGGAAACCGAACACAACTGCCTAATATGATAATACATATCAAGACAAATAAGATTTTTTATATTGGCAGAATGTCTATCGGAATAGAATAAGGCAAAGCAAGAACAGTAGGTTTTACTCAACTGTTATTTCCATAGATACCTAGAAGCATTAAAACTATCAAGGAATAAATTGACAGAAAGTCTACCAGACACTAGGTACTCTCTTTTCTCTTCTACATAGGGAACTGGTATTTTTAATTAGCATACAATCACCATATACCTTTCAAGAAGATAACAACTACATTCTCTCAGGAAGTATCCATAACAAGAGAGTAAGCAGCTTCGAATAATAATCTAAGCAACCTCTTCTGAATATTATATGCAGTCAATACTAAAAAAATTCAACAAAATTGATAGAATAACAAAGTAACTGGTATTTAAAATTTAAATAAAAAATACAACCAGCCAAATCATTACAATTAAATTTAAGAGCCAAGTCAAACGTAACTGAACAAGCTTGTGAACATCCATGCCAGTTGATTTAAAGTAACTAGAATAAGATGGTATTCAAACATAATACTTACCTTAATGTTATAGTCATCTCTTTCTGTAACTTGCTGCAACAGTTGTTGATTTTGAGTCTGCATATCATCATAAGATTGTCCTATTGTCTGAAGAGAAGCCGAATTAGAAATCTTAGCCTAAATGCTAGTTTATACAAGAAAATAACGGTTGTATAAAATTACTGGAAACCAACCTCTATTTCAGATAAATATGCATCAATTTCTTCATTTTTCGATTTCAAGCCATCAGAAAGACTAACCATTTCTCTGAAAACGTTTAGCATAACATTAGTGTATAATATAAAACCACCGGACCAACAAGATTGAATTCACAGAAAACAAAAGAGGTAAGTTTAACCTTTTAAAAGACTCTGACATCTGTCTCAAGTCAGAAATTTCAGCTTCTGCAGCAGCTAACTTTTGCTGGGATATAGCTTCAGCTTCATTGGCCGTCTTAACCCGCAATTCCAAGCTTTGCTCATCAAGTAAGGATTGCAACCTATGTACATGAGCCCATGCCTTGTATTCCAAATCCTTAGCTTCTAAAACATCGCTGTTATTGCAAATTAAATATACAAACAGAAATGGTATCACCAAGTGCATATCATCCATCTAAATCTCAAGAGCAGAATCCAATGACACAAAACTATATATAAACAATTGGCACTTAATATATAGCAATTAAAATAATGATATAAAGCCTTGCCTTCTTTTATATAGCTTACTACCACTACAGTCCTTGAAACAAATGTGTAAGGAACATTAAAAATTAAAATAAAAATTAAAAAATTAAAAAAGAAAAAGAAAAAAAGAAAAGAAGAAGAAGATAATCCATTCAACTAGAAACTGTTAAATATAATGAAAACTTATAATGAAAGATCAAGTTTCCTAACCTTGATTCAGTAGATTCACGTTTGTACATATCTAAAATCAACTTCAACTCCATATTACTGTCGGTCAAATCCTTAACCTACACCAAGACAACGTTGAGTATTAAATAAATATGTAGCTATTAAATAATAAAGCAGAATCAGTACAAATTGCAAGTGTGGTAATAGAATTACAGCTAATATGCTTGTGCCACTAATCACCCTAGAAGAACCAAAAAGAGTAAAGTATCAAATGAAGTTATGTACTAATGGGTTTAGGATGAATTCATTACTAAAGAATTATAGTTCATGGGAAAAAGCCAATACTATGGTTGCTTCTAAAACAATTGTGGAATCAAAGTAAGATGCTATAGATGGTAAAGCCCAGATCACAAGACACCTAGTATAGGAGGTTGATTTTACACACTACAATACACATGCACTATTTGAGTGGAGAATACAGCAAAAGAATCTGATACAGAAGAAGAAATGGTGAAGACAACAAATAGTAAGTGAATAAGAGCCAGACCAATAATAACAACATTAACATGATTACTAGGTTAACATCCTAACAAAGCACATAAGATCAATAATAAGTTGCACTCACCTCCTCTTCTATCTAAACCTACATAGTTGAACATATGCTACCCTCAAATCAAAAGCACAAATTCCAAACATATGCTACACATACCCAATAAACGATACTCAACAATACCAACAAAAAATGCAAGCCTTAATCCAAATTCACTTGGAATTGATTGTATGAATTCTCCACTAACACTCATGATACAAACACATTAGAATATGCTACAATCAATTCAAAGTAGAGAGACAATAAAAAATGCTACGCACCCCTCAAACACTTGAATCATATCGTAATCCTCACACATTTTGCAAAAACCCTGAAAATAAACTCCCCCACTTTGATTTTGGTTTTGATACACAACTGCGCTGACACATAAAACCTTAAATGCCCAACACTGTGGAATTACTTATAACAGAAAGGATAGAAATTCTCTATTGAGATATACAGGAGCATCACATCAAGCAAGACTTCCACACTTAAAAACCATGAATCCTATTTATGCTTATACTTGGAAGCAGAGCATTCATCCTAGAGCGGCGTACTTGAAGGTTATATGAATCATAAACATTGCTATTAGATAATTGTTAAGGACACAAAAAACATAGTTCACATTTTCACACAACTTGCATAGGTGTAAAGACTAGGGGGTATAAAAATCATACCAGAGACTGCAACTTGTTTATCTCAGCAACTTGGTTGGCCGATCTTGAATATAGAGCTTCACATTCTTTGACCTATTTGAAAAATAAAACAGGAACATTATGCATTACAGTTGAGTCCAAAATATAACACAAGCAGTAAAAAGGACACACCCACCTTCCGGTCCACAATGTTAGAAAGAGACTGGAAATCAGCACGCACAGTGTGAATATCCAAAGCAGTCGCTTTGTAATTACTTAACTGACTCTGCATCGAGTTCATTTCCTCAGGAAACGAGGAAACTAACGCTTTAAATTCTGCAATAATCTCTTTCCTTCCTAGAAGAATGCAGGATGTTTCAGAATTAACCACTAGATAGAGAAATTAAAGCAACACAGACAATGCAATCGATGAAAAGCATTAAATCTCTTACCTTGTTCTCTTGACGCTTCTTCCAGCTTATATTGAATTCTATTTCTTTCATCATTTTGTTTTTGAATCTCTACCCCAAGATCAGCAACCCTAGCATCTGTAAGGGCAGTACATCTTCGGAAAACATCAACACAATCATTTTTCATATTAAGTTCCAGCTCCCTCCACAAAAGGCTATCCTTCTCAACCTAATATTTTGGTTAAAAAGAAAAAGTCAGCACCCAAACTAAACACCTGGACAAATCGACATACAAGGCATACATGAAAAGTACCGACCAGTTACAACCTGAAGTTTCTCGAATTGAGTCTGGTATTTGGAAACTTCCGACTTTGACCTCTCTAGTTGATCTTTCGCCGATACATAGGCTTGGGAAGATGAAAGAGAAAAAACATTCTTCAATTTGTTCTGTCAACAAAATAGTTCAGTGAGTATTAGCCATTAAGTGCAGCTGCATCTGGACGATAATTCTAGGAAATGTCAATTAAGAAGTTTAACTGTTAAATAAAGACACGGATAACCTTAAAAACCCACCTGCAAATTATATAACTGCTGTAATAGCTTTTTTCTCTGAACATGAAGCCCTTTTAGCTCCAATAATTGAAGAGAAACTTGGCCCTGCAGACCTCACACTGTCAACTATTACCCATTTTCAAAACCATAGAGGGAGAATTAACATTTACCCTAAGCTCTCTGAGAGTAACCTCCATCTGTTGGAGATCCCTTTGTTCATCTTTGACCTTATCACCCGGAACATGCTTACTCCCTACACTAAAGATGGGGAAAAATGCCCCATTTGAAGCATCTCTTTCCGCTTTTAGAGTTGCCAACTTATTATTGCAACCCTTTAACTCCATAACCGCACTATCCAAATCCCCTTTAGAAAAAAAATAAAAAGAAAAAGAAAGGGAGTCAACCACCAATCACCATTCATCAACTTCTCTTATGTCATATAGTCTACAGATATTTCAAATATAACTTCACACAATTTCAAAGAATGAAAAAGAGGCACAAAGAAGTTCATATCAATAAATACCAGAACTTGACAGCTCAATATGTCCATTCAACTTACACTACCTCTTCTTTAAAAATAACCAATTTCAAGCCTCAAATAAATCCATTAAAGGGTTTCATGTGATCATTTAAAATATATTAACTGTAATGACCTTTATCCTAAGAATCTTTCGTAGAAGGGTCATGATTCAATAAATTCGTCATCATTAAAAGAAAAAAAAAAAAAAAAAAAAAAAACTAATTTTTAACTGCAGTAATAAACCATGCAGCCGAGTTCCAAAAATCATATTATATTAATTTAGGAAGGTACATCATTATTAAGACAATATCGGGCAACTTAGAGGTAGAAATAACTAAATGCATTCATTGAACTACAGCAAACTGAATAACTAAGATTCCAAAAACATTTCTTAGGTTAAGAGGGTATACCAACTGTATGACAATTCTGATAATAAGAAGTTTAACCTAACTAACTCAGCTAATCTTGCATAATATAAATTAGAAGCTCACATTCAAATCCATGTAATCTATTTGAAAAATCAAAGCTAGCATATACAACAGAACATCATGGGAAGTACGTAGACATATGATATTCAAACAATCATGCACATGTTCTATTGAACATTAAATTTTTTTAAGGGTGTAAAAAATTCAAGTTCAGAAAAATAAGGTAGTCCAGTTGGTTTAAGCCATTTACCTCTCAAACGCTTGATCTCAGCTTTATTTTGTGCATTGCTGTCTTGATGATTCTGCAACTCCATCACTATTGATCTATGCTTCAAATATAGATCGCTTATAGTCAATCTCAAACTTTTAACTTCAGACTCCAATTCATTTGACGCCTCTTGCATGCATAAACCTAGCAAAAGGTGCAGTATACAAACAAATTTAGCATAAATCCACAAAGAAAAAGCTATAATCAAGTAATATAAAGTTCCTCATTGAACACTAACCATCTCCTGGAAGCTTCATCAAAGCTACAGAGTGTAGTCCATCCTTGAGATGCCACAGATTATCTATGGCAGCTACAACATTAAACAAGACGTTCCTAGTCTTTCCAGATACAGTTTCTCTGTCTTCTTTCATACAATTACTGCAATCTTCAGCAGAAGAACTTTCAGTCGCACCTGTTTCCATCAGTCGACTAAGGAAGGCATCCTCAGAAGGATGAGACTTCCCAGCTGATGATCAATTCAACATAATGATCTCTTATAAGACATCATGCAGATGAGAAATAGATAGTAGGTGAAATAATAAAATACATATATACTCACATATCATATCCTGCCCATTGACTGACTTGCCTTTCCAAAGGGAACTTGCTTCCATGTCAATAACCAGCTATAATGACAGCAAATAGTCAATTTTGCATCAGGCACGACACGTAACAAACTGCATAATGCTAAAAGAAATAGCTTACACCGTCTAGTTTTCTATTCTCCAATTAGTTTTTGTGTTCCATAAGTAGAATGCCATACAATTATAACAAAAAAGAAAGAGAAAGGAGAATGAAAGTAGAGGAATTACCTCGTCAAAAGACTTATTAACCACTTTCAATGTGGAATCATATGGCTGCTGTCTCACTTTCTGTTGGGAAAATTTATTCTCAAGAACAGAATACTCAACCTTCTGAGCTTCTAACTTTTGAACAAGCTTTTGGTTTTGATACTGAAGAACAGTGGCGTCAAGCTACGTGGCACAACAAATTACAACAGTCATACAACTAACTCAGCAGATTCAGGTTTTATGTATTGGCCCCAAAAAAACTTTAGCCAACAAGAACTCCAACAACCCAAAGATGGATCTTTATTCAGGAAAAACAGTACAAACTTTAGTCATCAAAGATGGATCCAATATAGCAATAAGACAGACAAAACTTCATCAAGTAAGCCACGTAACAAACAGTACAAAGTGCAACATGTTCAATAAGCAATTTAACACAAGAACCCAAAAATGGATTTACTATTGACAATCAAATAAAAAGAATGCAACTGAAATATCTCATTCACTCCCAGCACATAATTTATAAAAACTCACAAGCGTCATAACTCAACATTTATATACCAATATGAACAAGTCACAATTGAAGAGCACATGTAAATGCTTTGGTGCAGAAATATGCACATGACTATACAGAGCTGAAATTTTTTCAACCCAAATTAGATATACTAAATCACTAACATAAACTCTATTAAAAAAAACAATTTTGTTTTTCAGCCCTATCACAAACCATTAACAAGACAAGTACTTCAGTACAAGACAACTCATATAGTGGGCAAATACCACAGATCCAAACATCTCCCACACCAAATTTGATGTAAACAAAATTAATAACCATTCAACAAAGCCATACCACTATATACATATAATTCCAAAACAAACCCATAAAAAATTTAGGAAATAGAAGAACAAATACCTTCTTGTCTTCAGAAAGAGTTACAAATGGGCTCTTTTTGGTTGCAGCAGCCGTGGGTGATGATAAGGAGCTAAAGTGACGCCGTTTCCGGTCAGGCTCACCTGTGCTCCCCATTGTAAACCCACTCACACCTACACACGCACTAAAACCCTAGAACCCACCACCTCTCTCCTCTGTTAATAAACCACCTTCACTCTCATCAGAATCCACTAATTCACTAATTCCACTAAAACACACACGCCCAACTCAACAAAAGCACTCAACGAAAAACCCTAATTATCAAATAACCAAAAGTAAAAGGCACGATCGGTTAAATAAACCCAAACCCTAAATTCAAAGATCAAAAGGAGATTTCTAACGAAACACTCACTCTGGAAACCAAAAGCAATAAAATTCTTTCTTCTTTGAAATCACAGATAAAATCTAATATATCTATCTCTGTATCTACCTATAGAACGGTAGAGAAAGAGAAAACGGAAGACAGACTTCTTATTTGGTAAATATGAATGAGAAGATATAAAATTGCAATTTTAAATATTTGTGAGGGTATTTTAGGAAAATTGTTAACAGTTACACACTTATTTGCTCATACACTTCCTGTAGGAATCTATATGGCCATATCCCGTCACAGCGACATAGATATTTGGAGTGACAGCTTAGTTGTGATTGGTCGAGGATGTTGAAATGACTGTATAGTCCACCATAAAAGCCCAGTCGTGAAATGGCCCAATAAAAGCCCAATAACAATATTTAATAAATTTATGCCGGCCCAGTAAAGTTAAATAGTGATTACTATCTTGTAATAGTGGTGAACAAATCCAATTTAATGAATACAAAAGAAAACTAACAAGAGCACAACTGTATAAGCTAAGAGGTTTTCACTACTATGAATAATATGTACAAAAACAAATGCCGGACTTCATTGAAAATGAAGTCTATGAATACTATGAATAGAACAAATTGATAACATGAAAAGATTTAACAGCAAATGAGCTGTTGTAGAGACCTGGACTGAGTCATTCATCTTTTCTGGCAAGTTCATGCATCTTCTTCTGCGAAACTTCTACAAGTAAAGACAGTAGAGCTTCACATAATTGAGAAGCATCTGCTTCTGAAGGGTCATCGTTCATGGTTGAATAAACCATCCATGCGTGATCTAACTTACGTTTTGGACGAACTACGACTGATCCAGGGACTTCTGCGTCACGACATGTGACAAGACCATCGCTCTTCTCGCCATACCTGATTTGGAGTAGTTGTGCGCATGCGGCCATTGCAGCGCCTAACGGCATTACTACTGGGACTTTTGCTGGTTCACTTGATAGAGAAGGTAGTTCTGCGTGCGCGACGTGGGATAATGTTGCGAGAACTGCTGGAGTTATGCCTGCTTCTGTGTGGAATGAGACAATGGGAAGTTCTCCGGGTAGCTTGTGTTTACTCAGAAATTCTTTTCTCCTTTCGTATGTCAAATCTTCTAAAGATTGTATGTCACCCTTCACAATTGCAGGAAACCAAGAGGAAGTCAATAATATTCTATTCTATAATCATTGATGACCATAAAGAAACATTTTCTAAATAGATTAACCATGTAAAGGTTAGGACAAGAATATAGTAATCGAAGCCACAGCTACAATACCAAAAATAGATGCAAATGACCACAAAAATCCTTTAGTACCTTTATTACTTTACTGATAATTATCTCCATAATATTCCGTAGATTAACATAATCACCAAGTTGTCCTGTGCGCAATATATCTGAAGCTATAGGACTTCCACCATATGGACTCTGCACAAATGCTAGCCCTGCAACCTTATCTTTCAAATCAGGCCAATACAATGACAAAGCAGCAGCTGAATCTATACCGCCTTTGCTATGTCCAAGAAGCATAACACGTTTATTTGAACCCCAATAGATTTCTTCAATGTACTCTTTTAACTCTCTAGCATTTTTCTCAACCGATGCCTGATCAGCAATAATGTAAGGTTGGTATACATATAACGAGAATAAACCATTCAATTAAAACAAAACATACCTCACTGTGAATTTTGGCAATGTGACAGGTAAGCCCCATCTTTGAGAAGCTCATTTTTGTATTCACAAAATAAAGTGGGCCATGATTGCTAAAAAGACCTGCCAAAAAATATCTACAATCAATCCCACGAGCATAAAGTTCTATAAGTTGCATAAAAGCTTGATTATCCTAAAGAAAGTACACATTATA
This sequence comes from Cardiospermum halicacabum, assembly GCA_031304145.1. NCBI lineage: Eukaryota > Viridiplantae > Streptophyta > Magnoliopsida > Sapindales > Sapindaceae > Cardiospermum > Cardiospermum halicacabum. The sequence goes on along the minus strand of CM062399.1, from coordinate 7,862,714 downwards.
ATCAAGGTATGAAAACTAAGGTCTCTGTAGCAGGGTTACTGGACTGATTTAAAGAGGCAAAACAGAATTACTACCTGGAACCAACAAGTAGACCATTGTTTTTGGCAGTTTGTGCAGACCATGCCTGACAGAAAAGTTAACCAAGTTAGCAGATGTAATTTACAAGAAAACAGTCATAAAAAAGATGAAAAGAAGCAGCCCACCTGATATCATCAAGAATTTCCATGAACCTTTCAGTTCCATTTTCAACTGGAGGCATCCCTGGATCACGCTGTAACCACCCAATATCATCAGCAGACCCACGAACAGTCCTCCGTGCGCGTTCTATAAGCCTGAAAGTTAAACCACATGATTTGTAAACTTCTGTTAAGGATCCCCAACTAAGGTTCGCGCGCATGCTAAGCTATCAACGAAAGTTTGATGTTCAAAAGAATTGAGAATCAGAATACCAGGTTGAAAGAGTTTCAACATTTCACATCAATTTTGGAAAAGGAATTACAAAATTACAACTAAGGCCATACAACACACCACATATTTTCCCCTAGCAATTTACAAACTTATCAACCTTCTTCTCATTATTCTATAATGAATTTGTAACAAACATAGTGCCCAGAATTTAGAGAGGAACAGCACTGCAATGACCAAATTCTCGATAGGTAATGTCAGAAAAAGTTTAACCAGGAAAACAAGCAAAATACTTATATTTTATTATTATTTCCTTTCAAGACATTTTCTTTTATAGTCTAAGATATTAATGGTTTAATGTCATTCCCATTTAGAATTGTTTTGAAGACTTATTTTCTAAGAAAGCGAACACTAGGCAGTTGAGTTGCTACATACAGGATATTTGACTGCTAGTTCAGTGTCTTAAATATGAGATGTTTTGCAACGCAAATCTTTCTCTCTAGTTTTTAGCTTTACCAGGTACACTTGCCGGGGCTCGGATGCGGTAAATGCTATGATCAAGTCTAGGGGTTCAACTTACTGAATACTCTGGTCTGGTTGTTGTTTAGTTCAACCTATCATGTGATACAACATTGGTATTTGGTTCATTGTTTGATGTTTGTTTACATCATCAAGATAAATCTCCTCAGAATGAGGTACATCAGTTTAATATGTAACAACTAATACCTTATTGAGCAATAGATAAAATCAACAATCATAAATACCATATAGTAAATCCATACCCTTGGAAGATGGAAATCCCATTTGCACCATTTTGATTCGACACTATAATAGCAGTGCTGCTCTGAGATGTACTTTGAGTAGAATTTACAGTGACTACTCTTTGATCAGGCTGACTGGAAGCAGATGATTCAGGAACTATAGAATTGTTGTCCTCTGAATGCTCCAGTGGTTCTGCAGTTGAAGAAAGAGAACCCAATTCCTGGGCATGCCCTATGGTAGTATAACCAGATTCCTCAGAAGCACGTTCCACTGTGAATTATGAGAAAAGAAACAGTGATTCATTATTCACCATATGTTCAGGGGCAAATGCTACTTACATATTTTGATGGCACTACTGCCAAGAAAGACAAGAAACTTAGAACTAAACAGCAATTAAAACAAAAAAGAACATTTGTATTTACAGGAACATGATAAAATTTTTACACCGCCATGTTATATTTCAAGGTCTAGATGCCCGATACATAATGAGAACCAAAAGATTCAAGCCTTTAACATCAAGTATTCCTGTTGGGTATACTAGATCACTTTGCAGCAAACATTTTCACACAATCACATCCCAAAAAACTTTATATAAATGCAAAAACTCACCAGAGAAGTCTGTGAAACAGCCAGTTATCAACGATGTTGTTTGAGCAAGATAAGACGCAGCGTCATTAAGAGCCGGTACGGATGTAAAAAACTGAGGAACAATTCCATCATTTTCAATTTCATCATTCTTTGCCTAAAGAAATAATGATGTAATATTCATTTAAACTGGAACCAAATCCATACAATAAAAACAAAACAGAGAACCAGACAACTAATCCTGCAAAGAGAAGAACCAAATCATTATACCATGCAGAAGCTGAGCACAGAAGCATAATCTGTTAATGCTTTGAAACAAAATAATCAAACGAAAGAAACACCAGCAACATCAAAGGTCCTTATACATCTTCCAGAACACAGATAACTTATATCCCTCTATCACATAAAATAAACCTATACCAAAACCTATTCACAGCAAAATCAAAAGCTTCCTCTACCAAACACACATCAATTCCACCACAACACCTCTAATTCAAAATTCTTAAACTTCAGCAAATCATAAAATTACGTACCAGCAAAGGCCTGGTTAAGTCTCCACTCGTAGACGTAGAGCCTTCCGCTTCCCTCATCGAAAATCAGTTTTCCAAAGAAGAATACAAATCTACAAATTCAAATTTTATTCATACTAAATATTATCATCAATGGACATTGAAAAGATACAATAAACATACATATCACCAAATACTAGTTAATACACTCATGAATTCGAGATAAGTTCAAATGCGATTTGCTCGAAATCGAAATTTAGAAAGAACTATCAACCAAAATCAAAACCTAAAAAAACGAAAGTTGATGCGACGGAATTCTCACCTGAAGTAGAATATCGGCAATAGGCAATACACGTTCCGGCGAATTTGATGGATAAGACGGTGGTGCCGTGTGAAATTCGTTGTTTCACATTTGCGATAATGCAACCGCAGATTTCAACTATATTCTTGTTCTTGTCGTCAATTAGGAGGTAACAGCGTCAGAAAATGTGAAAACGATGTTGTTGTATACTTTTGTTAATTACACAAACTCCCCAAATATCTACACTTTTACCGTAAACACCCTAACCCAGTCCTTCTTGGCGTCGATAATGAGGAGGTGGCAGCGTCAGAAAATGTTGAAACGATGTTGTTATATATTTTTGTTAATTACACTAACTCCCAAAAAATCTACATTTTTTTCCAAAAACACCCTAACACGATCCAAATATGGATTTTGTTATGACATTGGTCACTCCAGTTTTGAATGAAATGTCTACATCAACTTTGAAACAACACAGTCCAAATGAAGAAGTAATCTAATGATGATGACAATGCCTATCAGGATCAAAAGCTAAAGCAAGCCAAGTCCCCATTCTTTCTTATCTTCAATCATATCTTCTATGTTTGGGGATAGCCTATGCCAATCTTGAAATGGATGACGCCTTCTGCGGGAAGAATCACTGAACCAGCATAGTTGAGTTCCATGAAAGGAGACTGTTTGTTTAATGGGTTTGTTTTCAACTGTTGCGACAGCAGCTCCATCGCCAAAGTGTGGCGCTCTGCAATGGGTGGTTGTTTGGAAGGAGAATACAGCTTCTAGGATTGCTTTCCGCTGTGTCTTTGGAAATGTGTAGGCCAGTGACATGACCATAACAGTCCGGAAACTAGAGTTTTACACGTCCAACATCATTTTTCAAACCAAGCCGGCTAACACGCTCATGCTTGATGACCCTTCTATAGCCAGTTCAGATATATGCCTAGGATCTCGTTGGACATGACTATGTATCTTCTCTTCACAATTGTCAATTTGCTTAACAAAGGAAAGAAAGAAAAATATGTCAGCCACAAATGTAATGCATGCATACCATAATACAAATGTAAAGAAGCACAGATGGAATTTAGACTTGCACAAACTTATTTCTTCAGTTTATAACTTACACAACCATACCTATGTCAACAATTTAGAGAACCAGATCAGAGCCAGTAACTGCTCAAACCAAAAAAATAGATTACGTTATACCATGCAATCATGACTATCATGGTCTTTACAGACAAATATGTAGTAAAATGATCATGAAATGGAGAAGCACAACCAAATTTTATTCTGTTTTATTAGTGCATGAGTTTCACAATCCCGATCTATTTCAGTGATTAGATCACTACAGGTGAAAAGAATTACAAATACAAATTGATGGCAAATATAAGGTCCTTTTTATTTTTTCAATAGATGTAGTAAGTTCTTCAGTTATTTCTCACTCTAATAAGATGGATATATTAAGAAATGGTGAACTGAACAGTAAAATTTTGAATGGCATTAGCCTCACCCTTTATTTTGTAGCTCTTAAAAGCGTATGAAGAAACGAAGCCATTGCATCAAATCCATAAGAAAGCAAACCATTATTAAAGCAACCATTAACCTTTGCAGTTTGCTCCACGCTGGTAAGGATGAACCTACATGGCAAGAAAAGAGGTGATAAAAACATAATGTTATTGAATTGATAACTTTTGAAAATAATAAATTAAATGAATTTAGATAAGCAATTACAGAAGATGAGGAAAGAGCAGTTTGAATCTTAGTTAGCTAGCAATTGATTTGGCATCCTCTTTAATACAAATTTAGCTTCTTCCCGTTTTCCATTAGCCTCCAGAGCATTTTTCAGATCTTCCAAGCTGGACAGCCGTTGATGAAGACCTTTCTCCACCAATTCATAGTACAGTTGAAATGCCTCTGAAAGTTTATGCTGCTTACATAAGCCTCCTATAACTTTGCTGCATATATCGATATCAACGCCATCATTCTTCTCCAAACTATATAGCAGCATTTTATATGCCTCTAACAATCTTCTACTGTGGGTAAGAAAATCAATTACTCTTTTCATCTCAATCTCAAACCCACCATTATAAAGCATGCGTACAATATTGAATGCTTTTTCCTTCAGTCTGCTACCAAAAAGCAAAATTACTGTGTCCGTGGAGAGATCAATATTTTGCCAAACTTGTTTCTCCAACATTAGCATTATCATGCTGGCAGATTCATGAGCATGCTTTTGCTTGACAAGATCTTTCAGTATCAAGTGGAAAGTAGAAGTTCTAGGAAGATGTGAACTCTTTAGCATCTTCTCTAAAGCCTGCTGGGCAACAAGTGTTTCACCTTTCTTCAAGAGACCATTAATCAAAAAATCGTAGGTCCCAAAATCAGGCACGTAATCCCTCCTCAACATTAAGACCAACAATTCATACCCAGCTTCAATCGTGTTCTCCTTACAATGCCCCATGATCAAAGTCTTAAAAGTTGAAGGATCTTGCCTTCCCCTTCTCATTAGCTGCCTAAACACTATCTCGGCCTTCTTAGTCTTACCATTTGCACACAAATGTTTAAAAATGGGATTGTATGCAGCCACCAAAGGAGTACATCCAGTTTCACTTAATAACATTTCCTTATTAGATAGCTCATCAAACAACTTCTCTGCTCCTTCAAAATCCCCTTTCTGACACAAACTACTTATCAGAACACTATAAGTAGCTGAATCCGGCAGAACCCTCAACTCTTTCATCTTCTCAAACATTTTCAAAGGTTCAACTACGTTATCACCGACACAATGTGCATTTATCAACGTATTGAACGTACAAGTATCAGGCACAAAACCTCCTTTCCCTTTCACTCCCTCCAAAATCTCCCTAACCTTATCTAGTCTCCTTGCTTCACAGAGGCCCTTAATAAGAGTATTATAAGTAACTGAATTAGGCTTTAGTTTTCTATTCAACATCTCCTCAAAAATACTCAAAGCCTCGTCAATATCTCCTTTCATACAATACCCTCTAATCAATGTAGTATAAGTAACAACATTCGGCTTCAAATCTACCACCTTCCTCCCCATACCCTTGACAACATTACAAGCAATATTAATCTTCCCCACCCGACACAACCCATCAACAATGGTATTATATGTGACGATATCCGGATCACACTTAAACCTCTCCATCTCTTTAAAAACCCGAAAAGCGTCATCAACCATGGAATTCTTACAAAATCCCCTAATTAAAATATTGAAAGTGTAAACATCAGGCGTCACACCAAACGTACTAAGCATTTCATCAAACAAACTCTTGGCCATATTAGTCCTCCCTCTCTTAAGTAAAACCATCAAAAGACTATTAAACGTAACAACAGAAGACGAAACACCTACACTCTTCATCACACTAAACAATTTCACAGATTCCTGAAACAAACCCGCATTGCCATAGCTTCTAATCAAACTATTAAAAAACTTATCACTCAACTTAACCAACCCACGAGACCTCTTTTCAATAGAAAATACAAAGTTACGAGCAACATTAAGGTTTCGACTCCGACCCAATATTTCAACCATTGTAAAGAAAGACTTATCATCATGCGTGAACCCTAATTGTCGAACCCAATCGAAGAACTTTAGAGCCTTTTGTGGGGATTTGAGAAGACGGAGAGTTTGGTCTACAGTGGTTTTGGTTGGAGACGGACAGAGAGAAGTGAGTGACGATTCGAGGTCAGTTGACCATGGTGTTGTATTTATTATTCGCGCCATTGATTGTGATGTTTTGGTTTTGGTTGTGGTTGTTTGTTTTGGTTTCGAAACTTCTTTGCCGTTGTGTTGTTGAGCAGCGTAGAACCTGAGTTTGTCAAGTTACGAAATCATTGATAATATAGTAACTACACGAATTCGAGGGTTTTGTGGAAGAGTTGGTACCTGAGAGTGAGAAGCGAATGACGGTGATGTCCGTCGACGACATAATTGGATTTTGTTGACTGCAGCTTGGTTGAAGAAACCAGTCGCGCCATGATGAAAATGAATTTTGGTTTTTTATCTGTTGCATTTGAAATCCATTTTTGTTGATACGAATCTGGGCCAAGAAGAAATCTGGGCCTGAGCAACTGGTACTATAAATGGTATCTGTTGTGAACTTTTGAATAAGCATTAGTAGCAGTACATTGACTGACATCAATGTGGTTCTGTTCTTCAAATTGAAGTGACTTAGAGTTCACAAAATCGAGCAAGAAACCATTTTGATCAAATCAAAGTGAACAACAACAATATTTTCCTTTACTTGAGCTCTAACCAGAAACACCCTTCTTATGAAATTTAGAAGAAAATGGTGTATTCGAATTCTGCAAAATACTAGCCAATCTTTTCTATCTGCTACTTCAAAAAGTCTTCACATCATTATCAGTCCTACCCGTCAAATTAGTACCAATTCTAGCCCATTTGTTTCCACACTGTGCTTGTAACTCAATCACAACCCTCTCTTCCTCCATTGGGAATTTGCAAGCACCGAACACGAAACAAGATCAAAACTTTATATACAAATCCCACATTTTGATGAAAACAAACGCATCCCAGAAACTTAAAACTCATTTTTTTCAAATTGGGTAGAAGTTTATTGACACAAGACTTGCCAGTTCTCTGTAACAAGCCTTTAGATCGAATGGAGCTCAGTCTCTTGGCCTATATTTCTTCACATGGTTGATTAGCTCTTGATATTCTTTTTGCTTCCATGGTCCTTTCCGATTTCATCTCTTTTTCACTCCATTAACAAAACAAAATGAGGGAATGGGAATTTGTGTTTTGTTTATTTGTTTTGGTTTTTACTGTTAGTGTTAGTTATCGACGGTTATCGCCCACTACTTCTTTACTTTATTTCACTTCTTCCTTATTTTTCTCCATTTTGAAAACATGAGACAACACAGCAATACAACCATTATTTATGAAAATAAAATTCTAATTCCATGAATTAAAATTATATTACTTATTACAACAAACTTTGATAAGGGATAATCCTACCAAATGTTGACCCGGAAAGATATGATCCAAATATTTACAGTTCTTCGTTCTTTTATCTGGCTTCCTCCTATATCTCTTTGGCATGAATATGGAAATATCAGCTTCAATTTCATTGACAGGAAGTCGGATGAGAGCCCTTCTTTTATTCCTTTTCATTCTCTCAATCCTTTCTTTCTTTTGTTTTTTTAATAACATCTTTCTCTCTAATTCAATCCTTTCTTCTTCTTGTTTCTTCACTAATATCTTTCTCTTCACTTCATAAATATCAGCATCAATTTCCTCATCAATAAGCGCCACCCAAAACCATTCTTCTTTAAATCCTAACTCTAACTTCAACCTTTCGTCTGTAATATTACCTATCTTCATCTTCTTCACCTTTTGTTTCTCAACTGTTGATGTAAACCCTGACTCTAAAGTTTGATGATCAACATTATTAGCCTTTCTTGATGGACACCCTAACCCTAATTGGTTGTATGATCTATTACGCTTCTTTGATCTTGAAGATGAATTCAATGATGAATTAAACCCTTTTGTTGATTTTCCAGGACCCTTCTTCATATCATTCATCCTCCGCTTCTCAATTGTTGATAATTCATTATATGCCCACTCACGCTTCGTTGATGAAAAATTCAACTGTTTTGATGATTCACTAGACTTTTGATCAACACTACCAATCTTCATCTCTGAACGTGATGATGATTCAACATGAGAATACAACGTTAGCCTTGGATCAACATAATTCGTCTTCTTCCTCTTCTCAAACCCTAACATATCACGTGTTGTTGATGATTCTCCATGTTCAACCACCCGTGAAATTAGATCGACATCATCATCACTTTTAATCTTCTTCACGTTGCATTTGATGACTAATTTAGTCACCTTATTAGAAGAATTCGACATTGATTTTCCTTTGCCTTCATTATCGCCATGATCGGGAGAATCTTCCATTGCAGCTGCTGTTGCCAGTGAGTTGTTGTAATTTAGGTTTTATGGAGTGGTTAATTAATATATAAAAGGTTAGTTATGGAGTTATAATCTACTTAGGAAAGTTTTCCTAATTAAAATTAGGTATCTATTTTTATAAATATAAAACTCACTTAATCCTATGAATAAATGTTAGTATATAATAATATGTACCTTATTATTATTATTTTCCCTTTTCTTCCGGTAAACAATCCTGCACAAACTGGTGTTCGATACATACCTGCGTGACTGTCAAACATTCGTATTTTTCCCATTTGTGTTACTAATTGAAAAGATGATTATGTTGTTGATTTTTGTGTTTCTCTGCCTGGCAAGAATTGTTGAACAGCATGTTGATTTGCTTTATTTCATTGAACTTGCTAAACATATCACAGTTTCAAAGGAACCAAATCCACATGACAGGGACATACATAGTTGATCAAACGAACCAAACCCTCTGCTTCTAGATTCTATCAGGTATATATATTAACATATCATAAACATCAAATGTCCAGGATTCGAGTTCAAGCTGAGATTATGGACTATCTCTATCATCATACCAATCTCAATCCAACTAGTAAGTTCACAAAGACGGTAACAATCCAGCTCTCAAAAGAAAAAGAAAATACAGCTTCTATAAACAAGAAAGCAAGAGTAAGTATTTCCAAACAAATAGTATTATGCCTAGAACAACTTAGTAGTATATGTGTTAATGGCAAAAACTACAGAAGAGTTCAACAAAAGCACAATAAACAAAGGCTCATCTTTAGTACCAAGATGTTACCAACCATGTTGGCAAGATCATTAACATTATCATAAACCAGAAACTTCAGTTCTTTCAAATAAAGAAAGTACTGTGACAATCATCATAAAGATAAAAGCACGAAGAAGGAGTAGAAACATCAGAAAACAACTCGATTTCAGAGGCTCCGGAGAAGAATCCCTTCAAAAGTAATCCCAGGACCAAAAGCCAAACCAAGTCCCCACTCCTCCATCTCCTTCTCCTTCAACTCCTGCCTCATATAATCCATAACATAAAATATAGTATTACTACTCACATTCCCAAAATCCATCAAAGCCCTCCTACTACACTCCAGCTTCTCACTTTTCAACTTCAAATTACTCTCAAGCCTATTAAGTATAGCAGGTCCACCAGGATGAACAGCCCAAAACAGCTCATTAAAATCCACCAAACCACATTTCTCCATCAGCCTCTTACAAAACCCTTCAATATTCTCTTCAATCTTCTGCGGGAGGTCTCTTCCAAGCTTGAAATTTATACCCTCTTCCGACAATCTCCCGTCGATAACATTCTCCGTCCCGGGCAGGAATTGCTGAACGGCATAGTTCAGTTCCATGAAAGGCGACTCCTTTTCCACAGGATTGGCTCCCACAATCACCGCGGCAGCTCCATCGCCGAATAACGCGGCCCCGACTAGATCGTAGGGTCGTGCCTTGTTCGGAGGACGGAAGCCGAGGATGGTAGTTTCTGAAGTGGTGACCAACACTCGGCTTCCGGGATTGTTTTCGGCTATGTCTTTGGCTACACGTAAGCCGGTGACGCCGCCGTAGCAGCCGAGGAAGTAGAGCATTACTCGGTTGACGTCGTTTCGTAACCCGAGTTGGGTTGCTAAGTGTAGGTCTCCGCCAGGTAAGCGAATTTCGCTTGATGAGACGTATACTATGTGTGTGATGTCTTTCACTGGTCTGCCCCATTCTTTTATGCAGACTTGGCTTGCTTCTAAAGCCATCTCGACAACGGCGGGATTCGCGATTTCGAGTCTCTGTTTGATTGTAGCTGAGCCTTCTGTTGCCAGTTCTGGGTAGTTGTCTAGTATTTCCTTTGACATCACTGTGTACCTTGTCTTCACTGTTGTCGTTTTGCCTGATCAAATAAAAATTAAATACATTGTCACTAAAGTGAAATGAATGGAAAACTAATGGTGGCATTTTGGCTTACAGAGCCGTTCAAGCTTCTCCTTGATGGATGCATCAGCACATTTGGTGTCGCGAATGTATCCATCAACCAAACATTCTTGAGGAATCAATTGCTGAGGAAAGGCTTTGCCAATAGCGAGAACAGTTGCTTTTCCAGGTGTAGGTAGTCTCCTGGATGGTCCTGAGAAATGCACACTAGCACCATTGTTGTTGGTCATGTTTGACAAAGCGAAAGAAGCAAGAGACAGTCAGGACAGAGTGAAAGAGAGGTTTGGCTAGGAGGGTATAAATAGAATTGGATATAGATTTAGGTGTAGTTCTGGTGTTAAAGAAGTCTAACATGAATTGTAAAAGAAATGATTAGTTAATTTCAATTAGTTGGTGATATTCTGGTTCTTGGGTTAGAAGTGTGAATTCTATATGGTCAGTTTCTTGTTTGCCAAATTGATTTTGACTTACTTTATTTCTCTTACAAAGTGTATGATCTTATGAAACAACATCTTCAACTTGCTAGAACTTCATGTATTTACTACAACCAGTGACCTCTGCGGCCTGTTAAGTTCCAGCAGTTCATAGTCCTGCAAAGGACCAAACCTACATGACAGTGATACAGTTGATCAAAGAAAACAAACCCTTGAATGGATATACTATACCTGACAGTTGATCAAAATTTCCCTCAATTTGGATAATAATTCATTTGACCCTGCATATTGGGTGTTTTACTAAAGGTACCATAAGTGTTTGGTTTTTTACACTACAATGCTTAGAAGTTTGATATATATATATATCATGGTATTAACCGATTTGATGATATTTGATACATTCTACCTATAAAAATAATTGGATTTTTAATATACATCTATTTTTTTTTCCATGTAAACATCTATTTTTTTTTTCCATGTAAACATAGTCCTCAGGTTTTATCAATATTTACACCTTTAAGTAGGGGCCAATACCGCTCGTGGCACGAAATGAAACCCATTATTAAGGGATATAGTTGAGTATAATCATGTCGGTAAATGTGTCGAACCATTAACCCATTTAATAAGCGTGCCGTGTTCGTATTGGTATAATCGTATCACGGGTTGACCTGTTTATTGAGGATATATATGTAATTTTAAATTTTAATATTTTATTTATGATATTTTATTAAATAAGATTAATTTTTATTAAATAAATTTGTGTTAACCCGTTTAATAATCGGGTTAACGTATCAATTTTGTGTTGACATATCGAATTAGATAATAACCCATTTATTAATCGTATCATCGTATCGTGTCTGTGTCAACTCATTCTTAATTGTGTCGTGTTCTCTCAGGATATCTAATAATAGATACAAGTATGATATTTATAAAATTAGGTTACTTAATCACAAAGTAATCCTAAACTATTAAGAAAACCTTTTACTATTTATGATTCTCTAATATTTATTTCTTAATTAGAATCCATCTTAAAAAATATCATTTCTAATCAAATATGATACTTCCAAAACAGTATTCGAGTATTTTTCTAATTACAAACCAATTATGGATACCGGATTATACCCAAATTCTCGTCACAATCCTAACATGAAGTTCACAATCCGTTTAATAATAGTGTCATGTCAAGTTAAACGAGTTCGTGTTAGGATCAACACGATCCGCAAACCCATTTTACCAACTTTACCTTCAAGTAAGTTGTTGCTGCTTTATAAACTTAGGCATAAGAGTCTTAGAAGCCCCTGAACTTGGCTATATTTTTCAAGTTAGCCCTCCAACTTCACGAATGGTCAATTTAGCCCCTTAACTTTCAAGTTTTATGTCAAATGAGTCCCTTTTGCTGATGTGGAGGGCATAATTGACATTTTAAAGTTAACACTTTTTGCTGCCAGATCAGCCTCCACATCAGCAAAAGGGCTTAATTGACCCATCATTTGGAAGTTGAGAGGCTAAATTGACCCTCCGTAAAGTTTGAGGATTAACTTGAAAAGTATAGCCAAGTTCGGGGGCTCCTGAGACCCTTATGCCATAAACTTAACATGAGACCTTTTTTCGTTTTATTATATTCATTTATGAATTTATTTGATTTATCATTATTGATTGATTTAATACTCATCTATTTTTAGAAATAAAGTAGAAGGTTTGAGACCTACACAGTGGGTTTTTATGTATGCTTGGATTCCTATAAAATAATTAAATAATTGCTTACATTTCTACGGGGTGTCACCTCTTGCTCAAAATCCAATATACCATTCTCACACGAAGCATTTTGAAATGGATTTGCATTTCATTAGAGACAAAGTCGTAAAGACTACATCGTCTGAAAACCAATTACGGACATCCTTATCAAACAACTCAATTTGACTCGATTTCATATTTTAGTTTCCAAACTCATCTTGGTTGATACAATCATGTCTCGTTTGAGGGGGGTTGTTGAAGACACAGGAACTCGATTCCATATCTTACTTTCTTTTTCTCCTAGTATCAGAGTTTTAGACTAACATAAAAGCTTCCTCCTTTAATTATTTTATTTCTTTTTTAAATGTCTCTAACTTATACAAATGAAGCGTCTTCGAGAGAAACCTATCCAAACACAAACTCAAAAACATAAAACATGCCAAACACAACCCTGCTATTATCATTAACACATAGTTAAAGCTCTAAATTTCAATTTATCGATCAAATTAGACAAAGACAATTACCTCAATTGGAAGGCTCAAATTACACAACTATTAAATCATTGGAACGGAAGGACTTCATAAGTTCTGATAAACAACCTCCAGTTCAATTTCTATAGCAGACATCAAATCGAAAATACAAACTTTGGAAGTGTTCAGAACAATTATTATTGTATTGCACTACTACAATTTGGGCTTTTAGCGACATAATAATGACGACAGTTTGGTAGTAGTATTGTAATTAACTACATTATTGCAACAGGAACAATGAACCACTAGTAATCGTTTCTTATTTACAACGATCCTGGTAAACCGCTTGTACTATCGATCTGTCAATTACAACGGCCTAGTACGATCGCTGTTAACATATCTGTCAATTACAGCGGTCCGTTATGACCACTGTAATAGATATGCCAATTACAGAGGTCCTCATAAACCACCATAATTGAATTTTATAAATTTTAATAAATAATTTGGTTTTAAGATGGCTCCAATTTTTGTATTTACGCTTTTTTTTTTATTTTCCAATTATTTTTTTTATAAAACACTAGTTTTTAATAATAACAATTTAAGATGCTTTAATTATTATTTTATTTTATTAATAGATCTAGACTATTAGAATTCCTTAACTAAAGCCCAGTAACCTATTGTAAATTTAGGTCACAGTTTCACACTTTGATTAAGTTGAACAGAGAGTTTGAATTTACCGCCATGGTTGTTAAATCTCAAAGCTCTTGATTTATTATCTCCAAAGTTAAGGTGAGAGAAGAAGTTGGATATCGTAATCTTCTGCGACTTTTTAGCTTATGGTAATTGATAATCTTCATCAACAAATTTCTCTGTTATGTTTTTTCTTGTTTGGGTAGAAGTAAATTCAGTATTAGATGAAGATCGGGTTTGTTATTTAAATGTGGAATCATTGTTGTTGGGTATAATTAATAGATTATAGAATTACAATGATATCTTCTCCATTACATTCCACTTCCAGTCTTTTCAATTGCTCTTTATATGTTTGAATATATTTATTATGGAGTTTCTGTATGTTTTCTGCAAATATAGCATATACAAATGTTATGGCTGCAAAATTTCATGAATGATTTGGTCTGTAACTTAAATTCTTCTCATTTTTGGTTCATATCTCATATTCTTCTCTCTCATTATTGCTCAATTGTTTAAATGATCAAATAGATGCATGAAATAGAGTTCTTTTTTTATATGACTATAAAAATTAGAGAATGATCAGATTCCTAATTGCAAACTTATTTGTTATTGTGTATTGTTTTCCACTCAAGTAAGTATAAGTGTGTTTCTTTGATAGAGAATAAGTATTGTACTCATAAGAGTGTGTTCTGTGTTTGAGAATAATTTTTCTATTAATTATTAGGTGTCAATAGGAGTTGTGATGCAAAGTAAATCCTTAATGCTGAATGATAAAAAGAAATTATAGGTGTTTAGATATTTATGTGTTAAGATGTTGCTCTTAGGTTATTTGTTAACTTATTGAAAATAATATTAGAAAACTGTGAAATGGTAGAGCAGTTCTTTCTCTCCAGTAGTACTGTCAAAATCCAGCTCGTGACCGCGGTCGGTCTGTGACCGGCCCGTCATGGGGATGGTAAAAAATAAATATTATGATAGAATACAGACTTTTAATAACCGGCCCGTTTGAGCCCGTAACCGTAATGGATTGACCGCGGTCAAGCCTGCATTTGTATAATAATAATAATAATAAATTCATCCTATGTTATTCTAAATCTAACCCTAATCCTAAAATTTCATTCACGAGCTCTGTGTTGTGGAACACGGCTCTGTCAAACCCTATTTCTGTTCATCATCACAGTAACCTCTTAATCTTCTATTGTATTGTCTTTTTAAAGTTTAAAATTTTCATTCATAATCTCGTCACAACGTTCTCTAGCCGTCGCTCGCCTCCATACTTGCTTAAAATTGTGCTGCTTGTTCCATTGAAAGATGTAGTTCGATCCTGGGTGTTGTGGACCACGACTCTGCTCTTCCTTATTTCTGGTCATCATCATATTTTCCTATTGATCATCTGTTGTCTTGTCTCTTTGAAGTTCAAATTTCTCATCCATATTCTCGTCATAGCGTTCTCGAGCAGTTGGCAGCGCCTCCATATTTTTTGATCACTTTGCTCTTTGTGGCCGCCATAACTGAGAAGGTTAGTTTTCCTTTCTCATTTCAACTAGGTAGTATCAATGCTTGATATTTTTAAATCTACTGAACCATGTGCGAACCTTTTTATTTTAATGTTAAAGTGAAATCACAATCATCTTGGTTGGTTTGTATATTTTGATATAAATTCATTACATGCAGGAAACTAAATAAAGTTGGAATTGAAATGAGATAGTGTCATTATGATTTTCTGTGTGTGACTTTGAAATATTGTCATTGTGATTTTCTGTGTGTGACTTTGATAGTAGTAATGTGAAGTTTAGAGACAAAATAAGATTGTGACACGATGAATCTGTAAGCTACTTATGTATATATGGCTACTTATGTCATTGTGATTTTATGTGTATGACTTTGATGTTGTTCTTGAAAGAGATTCAACAATTAATTTCACGAAAACCTAAGAGATGTGAAAATCAATAAATCTCACTAAACCCTAGATTATGTGAAAATCAATAAATCTCTAAACCCTAGATCATGTGAAACTAATAAATCTCACAAAACCCTAGATCATGTGACAATTACTAAATCATTAAAATAGGATTTGAAGAGAAATCAATTGTGTACCTGACATCATCGTATGGTGAATTTGAAGATGACGAACCGTTGGTTTGTAATCTTCCAGGAATACAGAATGAACTTAGCGGAAGCACTACAGAAGGAAAGTAATGTTTTCTTTTTCATATTCTTTTCCCGGAGACCACGACCATATAAATACCTAATTGCACAGGTTAATTTCTATTTCGGTCCTTCAACAAAATAGAAATTACAAAAGGTCTCTACACTTTAATTCCTATAGACATTTGATACCTTAATAGTCAATAATCCAAACTTAGACCATAACTTTAATTGACTATATAATTTGACCGTTATATGTATTCTATTTATATATTTAGCCCACATTTAGAATATCAATTCTAACAATCTCCCACTTGGGCTAACATATGTCAAATAAAATACATACACCTTAAGTGAGCTCAAAACACAGTCATACAAGGTATCCATAACAATCTCATCCATTAGTTATATTGATAAAGAACTGAAGGGACAATTATCATTTCCCATGACTAAGTCCATCATCAATCACATCACCAATACCCCCAAATGACATAAATTTATCGTAGGAGTGTAGCATGTGAACTACATGTAATATGATATAATCATGCATGTTTCCAACTGGTCACACTAAAGTGAGATCAAACACAAAATAATACAGAGTGTAATAAAGAACAAAATGAGTACTCAATTCCATGTATAAATAGAAAAAAATATATCCAAAACAAAAAAAAAAGGAGCATTCAATTATATATATAATGACCAAACTCCCACTAAAGCTAAACAATTGTAAACAATATGATACCCATATGAGCAGTGTGCTCATGAAAAACCTTTGGTATGACTGCTTTAGTAAGCGGATCCGCAATCATGGAGTTTGTTCTTATTTGCTCTATAGATATTTGTTCACTCTGTACTCTCTCCCTCACAGTCAGGAACTTAATTTCAATATGTTTCAATCGAGAGGAGCTCCTGTTGTTATTGGAGAACAATACTGCTGAGTTATTGTCACAATATAACATCATTGGCCTCTCAATACCACCAAATATACGCAACCCTGTGACAAGATTTCTTAGCCAAATAGCTTGATTTGATGCCTCAAAACATGCTACAAATTCTGCTTCCATGGTGGAAGTGGCTATAAGAGTTTGTTTCGCACTCTTCCAGGAAATAGCACCACCAGCCAAGAGATAAATGTAACCTAGTGTGGATTTTCTACTATCTTGGCATCCAGCAAAATCAGAATCAGAATACCCAATGATCTCAAGCTGATCTGATCTTTTATATGTGAGCATATGTTCCTTAGTTCTCTGAAGATATCTTAAAACTCTTTTGGCTGCCTTCCAATGATCCATTCCTGGATTGCTGAGATATTGACCTAACATGCCAACTATAAAAGAAATGTCTGGACGTGTACAAACTTGAGCATACATTGGACTCCCAACCACCGATGCATAAGGGATCTTTTGCATTTGCTGAATTTCAAGTTCACTCTTAGTACACTGATCAAGACTAAATTTATCTCCTTTAGCGACTGGGGTATCTGCTGGTTTGCAATTTTACATACTAAATCTCTTGAGCACTTTCTCAATATAATTCTTTTGTGATAATCCAAGAATACCTCGAGAACGATCTCGATATATTTGAATTCCTAATACAAAAGAAGCTTCACCTAAGTCTTTCATTTCAAAATGCTTTGAAAGAAAAAATTTGGTTTCATGCAACAAGTCCTTACAGTTAGTAGCAAGAAGTATGTCATCCACATACAAAACCAGGAAGATAAACCTACTCCCACTAAACTTGTGATACCCACAATTCTCAACAACATTTGTCTCAAAACTAAATGAAATAACTACTTGATGAAACTTATAGTACCACTGACGAGAAGCTTGCTTGAGCCCATAAATGGATTTTTTTTTTTTTAATTTGCATACCAGTTACTTTGGGTCTCCAGACACAAAGTTTTCTGGTTGCTGAATGTATATGGTTTCATTAATGTCTCCATTAAGAAACGCAGTCTTAACATCCATTTGATGAAGTTCAAGATCAAAATGTGCAACTAAAGTCATGACTGTCCAAAAAGAGTCCTTCGAAGAAACTGGAGAGAATGTCTCTTTATAGTCAATCCCTTCTTTCTGAGTATAGTCTTTAGCCACAAGACGAGTCTTATATCTCTCCACATTACCTTTAGAATCCCTTTTGGTCTTAAATATCCATTTACAACCAATAGGTTTCTTTCCTTCAGGTAATTGAACAAGATCCCATACTTGATTGTCTTGCATAGATTTATACTCTTCACCCATTGCCTCAATCCACTTATGAGAGTTGGAACTCTGCATGGCATGATAGAAACTAACTGGATCATTATCCACCATGTCTACAGTGTCCTCATGCTCCTGAAGAAATACGAGATAATCATCCGGAATAGCACTTCTTCTCTCTCTAGTGGACCTTCTTAAAGGCACGGGTTCTTGAGGTTGTTGAGATTGATCTTGAGGAAGAATAACTTCTCCATCCTACTGAAAAGGTTGTTCAACATTGTCTTGTATTGGAACTTGAACAATGACAGGTGCAGGAACCTGAACACTACTAGGAGTGATGACAGGAATCAACACTAAGTGTTCTTGACTCGAAGAATGTGAATAGTGACAATGTTTCTTTCTTTATTTCTGCCCCAAAATCAACACCCTCAAAGAATGTTGCAATTCCCGTCTCAAAAATAGTTCTAGTAGTAGGGTTATAAAACTTATAACCTCGTGATCGCTCAGAGTAACCGATAAAATAGTTGTTAACAGTTTTGGAGTCCAATTTCCCCTCATTAGGCCTATAAGGCCTAGCCTCTGCAGGACATCCCCAAACATGAAGATGCTTAAGACTAGGTTTACGCCCTATCCAAAGTTCATAAGGTGTTTTTGCAACTGCTTTAGTTGGTACTCTATTGAGAAGATATACTGTTGTTTTTAATGCTTCTCCCCACAGTGACTCAGGTAATGATGAATAACTTATCATACTTCTCACCATATCCAAAAGAGTCCGGTTACGTCTCTTAGAAACACCATTCATGCTAGGTGTACCCGGCATTGTGTATTGAGGGACTATACCAAATTCCAGTAAGAAAAACGCATAAGGTCATGGACGTTGTTCACCTGAACCATCATATCTACCATAGTACTCACCACCACGGTCAGATCTAACAGATTTAATCTTCTTTCCGAGTTGATTTTCAACTTCGGCTTTATAAGATTTAAAAACGTCCACAAACTCCGATTTTTCATGAATGAGAAATAGGTACCCATAACGTGAGTAATCATCTATGAATGATATAAAATATCTTTGACCATTCCTAGTTGCTACAGGGAATGGGCCACAGATGTCTATATGTATTAATTCTAAGACATTGGATGACCTGATGGCACCTAATCTCTTTTGTTTAGTCTGTTTTCCTTTAATACACTGAACACAAGAGTTTAAATCAGTGTAATCTAATGTATTTAAGATACCATTAGACACAAGACGCTCAATTCTAGATTTGGATATGTGACCCAAACGTCTGTGCCAAAGTTCAGCTGAGTTATCTATATTCAGCTTCCGTTTGGTACCTCTAGTACTGACTTGCAGAGTTTCATGATAACAAGTATCAATATCCAACATATATAAATTATCACATTCATTCAAGAAACCAGTACCCAAAATATTTGAATCCATAGATAAACTAAATAAACTGTTTCCAAAAGTACAATTAAAACCAGATTTGTCCAAATAAGAAACAGAAATCAAATTCCGTCTAAATGATGGAATTACAAAAGTATCTATAAGATCCAAGAAATAACCAGTTCTCAAACATAATCTAAAATGTCCTATTGCCTCAACTTTCATCGGATCACCAGTTCCTACATAAACATATCTTTCACCGTTAGTTGGCTTTCGGTAGTTTAGGCAACCCTGCAATGAAACACTTATATGAGCGGTAGCACCAGAATCCATCCAATAAGCGTTTCTAGGAGCTGAAGTTAAATTAACTTCAAAAGAGACTAAAACAAGGTACTTACCCTTCTTGACACGCCATGCAGCGTATTTTGGACAGTCCTTTCTTACATGTCCAGCCTTATTACAAAAAAAGCATTTTGGTTCTTTAGACTTCTTTTGCTCTAGAACAACAACAATAGTCTATTCAGTAGTCTTGTTCTCAACAGACTTCTTTCTTTTCTTGTTCTTGCCCTTACCCGTTGAAGAAACCAAATGAGCACTCTCTTTCTTACTAGCCATCATCTTTTCCTCCTCATCAAAACAATGAGCAATGAGCTCATTAAGAGTCCATTTGCTCGGTTGGCAATTATAGGATGTCCTAATCTGCCCATACTGAGGTGGAAGAGAATTCAAAACTAAATGGACTAAAAGGTCATCTGGTAAAACCAAATCCAGAACTTTTAGCCTCTTGGCTATTTGAGACATGCTCAAAATATGCTCTCGAACACTACTATTGCCAGCATACCTCATGGAGGTTAGTTTCGCTAAAAGCATCCCTACTTCAGCCTTGTCATTCTTGACATAGGCCTTCTCCAGCTCGGCAAGGTAGTTTTTAGCATTACTTTCTCCAATGGATATGGCTCCTCGAACATTTTCTGGGATTCCTTGTTACATGATCATCAGACCTAAGCGATTAGAATGCTCCCACTTCTCATACTGAACCCTCTGAGCATCAGTACTCTCTTTAGTAAGAGAAGCAGGTTCGTCCATTCTGAATTCAAGGTCCAAATCCATACAACCCAGATAAATCATAATGCTTGATTTCCATGAACTGAAGTTTGACCCCTCAAGCATAGGGACAGAATTAGGATTATATGACATGCCAGCTGAAAATAGAGAAATTAAACAAGATAACGACTATAAGCTCATGATCCACAAAATGAAACAAAACACAATAATAGAGTTCAAATAATGGAAACAAGATACCAGACACATCACTAATATTTTCATCTTTAGACGTAAAATAATTCACTGTAATTGGTATCTCAAATAGCAATCAAATATTGATAATTTAGTCCTGCTAAATAATAAACCTTCCTTTGGGCCGACTTATTATTCACATGGAAAACAAAACAAAAATAATTATCACCTATTTATTGCCACATATGTATTCAAAACTCAGCCAGATAGCAACCTTCCTTTGGGCCGATATACTACCCACTACGAATTTTAATACATCTGTTCAATATTCCAAACTAACTAATTTACACAATAGAGATCATTTTGGTGACTTATTGCTTCAACTAATTCATTTTTATAAATATTAAACACAACAAGGATATTAAATTCCAAAATTCAAACTCAATTGACAAATTAAACTAAAATAATTATAATTAAAATTAATAATTGTCAAAATACAAAAAATAATTAAATTAATCAGTCCGAAATTTTATAATTCAATCCTTAAAAGACAAAACTTAAAGATCAAATCACAAGAAAAAAAAAATGGACACTAATTTAATATACATATAAGGTAGGGTCAAATAAAATAATAATATTAAAATAATAAATAATTAAAATAAATGGTCTACGTTCAGTCGCCGCCAATGTCGTTTGCCATTGTCGATGACCACCAGAATATCACAAAAATTTCCGGCTACCTACGGTCATCCATAGTTGGCGTTAAACAGCCGTGGACGGTTCCTAAATCGCAACAACAATAACACGATTTCGAAAACCGGTAACCAAAATCTAATTTTCAAAATCGATACCAAGCAATAACAATCAATTGATGGATTAACTATTCAATTCAAAAGGTTTAGCAATTAGCCACATGGCTTTGATACCAGTTGAAAGAGATTCAACAATTAATTTTACGAAAACCTAAAAAATGTGAAAATCAATAAATCTCACTAAACCCTAGATCATGTGAAACTAATAAATCTCACAAAACCCTAGATCATGTGAAACTAATAAATCTTACAAAACCCTACATCATGTGAAAATTACTAAATCATTAAAATAGGATTTGAAGAGAAATCAATTGTGTACCTGACATCATCGTATGGTGAATTTGAAGATGACGAACCGTTGGTTTGTAATCTTTCAGGAATACAGAATGAACTTAGCAGAAGCACTACAGAAGGAAAATAATGTTTTCTTTTTCATATTCTTTTCTCGGAGACCACGACCATATAAATACCCAATTGCATAGGTTAATTTCTATTTCGGTCCTTCAACAAAATAGAAATTACAAAAGGTCTCTACACTTTAACTCCTATAACCATTTGATACCTTAATAGTCAATAATCCAAACTTAGACCATAACTTTAATTGACTATATAATTTGACCGTTATATGTATTCTATTTATATATTTAGGCCACATTTAGAATATCAATTCTAACAGTTCTGTCTCTTTAAAGTATACTTAATTGAATCTATTGTTTATGAATCATCTTTAATTATATAATTCACTTTTCATTCTATATATATACTTGGCTTATATGGTTCTTTTTGCCGCTATGGTAAACAAATTATTTTTGAATTCCAATTACCAATCATGTTGTTTGAGAACTGGTCTGAAAATGTTCAAAAAAAAATTTCGCTTTGATTAAAGTGGAGCATTTGAGTTAGTATTCAGATGATAAAATTTTAGATTACATGTCACTAACACTAAAAAAAAAAAGGTCATTATAATTAACATTTCAAAAAAGTCGTAAAAATTCTTTTATGACATTTTTTAAGATGTCATTTTGAAAGGCATTGTAAAAAATATTAATTTTTTTACGATATTTTAGAAAATGTCATAAAATGTCTTATTAATATTAGTAAAAAAATGTCATAAAAACTCATTGATGTAATAAAAAAAATATCGTAAAAAGTCTTATTAATACTAATTAATAAATGTCATAAAAATTTTTATTAACATTAGTGAAAAAATATTATAAAAACCCATTGATGCAACAAAAAATATCATAAAATATCTTATTAACCTAAGTAAATAAATGTCATAAAAACTAAAATTAATAAAAGTAAAAAAAAAAATGTCACTAAAAACACATATTAATATAAGTAAAAAAATTGCAATATATAATAACGTTCAACTGTATCACATAATTACAAATTGAATTCAAACCACTCTAATACCAATCACATTTGCATTATAGAATCACAAATCCAGTAGAAGTATAAAATATAACCGAACAATAAAGTAAGTCAAACCAAAGTACCTAACCACCTAACTAAATAATACCAACCACTAAGATCCAACTAACTCTGCTACCTAAGACCAACCTGCTGATGTACATGTACTAAATATCTGAGGTAGAAAGTGTTTGTCTGATTTAAAACATCTATGTTTCCTATGTTTTGAATTTGATTCACAGAAGAAGTTGTATAAATAAAACACAAATGTTAAGGACTTGACAATACCAAAATAAGTAATTTTCATCAATGACCTTACTGAATTGGGCATCAATCTGTTTCTATTAACTCTATGATAGTCCCTTCTTAGAATTCCAAGACTGATTCACAACTTGTCTTCTCCATTCATGAATAGGAACATGCAAAGCAATTAGAAAAATCAGTTTACAGACTAGTGTCACAAGGCAAAGTGTAAATAGATATGAAACTTAGCAGTAAAGAACATTAGATGGATGGCTTACACCAAAGAAGCCACCATAATCTCCAGGTTTTGTGATGTCCTTGTGTGTCATAGCTATTAGCAGCAAGACGCACCTTTGATACAATAGATACATGATCGCGAACAGCCACTCTTCCTCCCATAGCCACAAAGTCTCCAACCCTGAAAGGAAAATATATGATATAGATGATTGTCAAGATATTTGGAGATTTTCATGGTCCCCAGATGCCAAGTCAGATAGAAAAAATATAAAAATGAAATGAAAAGATGCCAAGTCAGATAGAAAACAAATAAAAATGAAATGAAAAGACTGAAGTAACATACATCACTGAACCTGCAAGTCTAGTTTGTTCGCAGAGCATGCAATTTCTACCAATGTTAACATTATGACCAATCTGCAATGAGAGCCAATAGTGTTCTTCCCTATTTAGTATCAAGAAATATAGTATAATTAGCAAGCATGAGAGCAATACCAACCTGTACTAAATTATCAATCATTGAATGATCAACAATTACTGTATCTCTCCAACTACAAAACCAAGAAATATAGTATAATTAGCAAGCATGAGAGCAATACCAACCTGTACTAAATTATCAATCTTTGAATGATCAACAATTACTGTATCTCTCCAACTACAAAACCAAGTAGGTAGTAGCATAGTATTCAACTTATTAGCTGTTTTCATACGGCAGAAAAGTACAAAGACTATATTGTAAATGAGAATGAACTGAATCAAAACAACAGTACTTCTCACCTGCCTTTATCAATGTAGGGATTTGCACCAATCTCCACATGGTTCCCAATCCGATCCATTAGCATCTAATGAGTGAACAAATCATACAATACATCAGTTGTGATCCTAAACTGAACAAGACATAACTTAGCAAAATACTAAACCTGCTTGAAATTGAAAAACACGAAATTATTTCATTACTACAAGTAAACAATTGAATACTCATGTCACGAACTTGTGGTTTCTTCACCTTGTTTCCTTCCTCATTGACGAAAAACCCAAACCTTGTCGGACCAAACAATTTACATACAAAATCTAGAATTACGATTTCATTACCACACAACCAAAGTTTGCAATAACCAAAATTTACCATCTTGCCTAATGCAAGCTCCATTGTGTATAACACACGATTCGCAAACAATGCAGTTACTAAGTGCAACATTGTACCTGAAGAAAAACAACACACAACTGCATTCACCTATGTACTATTTTCATTCAAAATCTAAGCTAAAATCTCTATCACATACCCTATCTTGGTACACGGACCAATTGTAACAACAGGTCCAACATTGATCCAACATAAACATTAGCCCGTAGTACAGCTTCAGAGTGAACTACAGCTCCCACCTCAATCCTCACCGTGGAATCAATTGTAGCAGATGGGTGAAATACCCCACCTCCATTATTCCATTTTTGAAAATTATGGTCAGTTCCTCGTCCTGAAATGAAACTCATATAATCAAAGTATCCAGCTTCTCTCAAACATGTTCACGAACACTTGAAGCATATTATGAATCAATAATTTGATTTACAAAACAAGATAGAAAGATACAAACCAGAGACACTGGAGATGTTATAGAAACCGATCTGCGATTCTTCATAATCAAACATCTAAATTCAAAGCGATTCTTCACAATCTAACGAGTTGCGACTGGAGACCCCAGTCACAGAATAACCATAGCGATCGGATTTGGCGTGTCTAACTAGAAATAAAAAATCAACATCAATAGCGGAGAAGTGAACACGATGGTGGACTGGTAGAGATGACGGCAGATTGGTGAACACAACACAGATGGTTGAAGACGGCGGGACGACAACAGCTTGATGAAGAGAAAGTGAAATTAGGTTTTAGCAATTGAAGAGAAGATGTGAATTATATTTTTGGAAATTTACAAATTTTAAAATGTAAATTATACATTTCAGGATCAGCTCAACTTTTTCAACTAATTTATTATTTAATGGATGAGAATTTTACTTTTTTATTAATTTTTAAATAATATTTAATAAATATCATATATTATAACAATTATGATATTTTTTAATTGTTATTTTACTTTTTAAAACATATCTTATTATTTATGATATTTTTAACGTAAGTAATGTAATTGTTTATAAATACGGCACATTTTAAAAAATGTCATTAAAAAATGTCATAAAAACCGGCTTTTTGTAGTGTAAATTTTTTTGTTTAGTTTGCTTCAATCCAAAAAATTTCACTTTGATCGAAGAAAATTTTCATTTTTTTTCAGGTCATGGTTTTGCATCCTCTAGTGAGATTAATTGGCTTTCTTACATATTCTCTGGGAATTTGATTGTTTTATTTTGTCTTGGGAAAAATGAGTTCTAATTTTTTTAATTATTGTTGTGAAATACTAGTATCTAATGAATTCACTTATTTATTAATTTTTTTTATATCTTCTCATATAGTTGATTTAAGAGACTAAAGGCAATTTGGAGGCTCAAATAGACCAACCGTTGAATGTGAAAAAGTGAAATTTGCTAATAAAGTCGACTATTATTCAGGCATTTTAGATTAGTACTCAAATAAGATATATAGTCTAAAATAAGTCAGTATATATGCTTATTTTACATGATATTTTCAATACCGTTATGCACATTAATAATTATATATATATTTTTAATTTTCAATTTTTATAGAATGGAATCCCCTACCATAGATGTCAATGAAATGGAACATCAAAATCAAGGAATAGGTTCTAGTGTAGGTGTTGATGGTTCTAGTGATAATAGAGATAGTCGAAATAGAAGTAAAAACCTAGGACCTATTCGAATGTTTGGAACCATTTTACTCCAATGGGGATCATAAATGGAAAGTAAAAGGCAAGATGCAATACTTGCAATAAGTTACTTAATGGGGGAGGAGTTGTATATGAGACTACAACCATGACACGTCATATAAAAATTTGTCCAGAGTTGAATAAACACAAGGCGAGTCACCAACAAGTTAATGACATGCTTGAATCTTATGGGGGTAGACAAAAGTGTCGAAAGATTAATCAAAAGATTGTAAGGGAGAGGTTAGCTATGGCAATAGTTAGACATGCTTTGTTATTTTCTTTTATTGAGTACGAAGCCATTAGAGATCTTTTGACATATTTGCATCCGAATATAAAATTTGTCATTAGAAACATCATAGCTTCATATGTCTTGAAATTGTACGAGAGAGAAAAAGAAATGCTTAAACATGTATTGAAAGAGATTCCTGGTAAAATTTGTCTCACATCTAATGTTTGGATTGCTTGTTCCATTGAAGGATATATTTATGTGACTATTCATTATGTTGATAGTGGAGGGAATTTGTGTAATAAGATTTTATCTTTTGCTTCATTTCCTCCCCCACACACTGGTCTTCAATTGGCCAATAAAGTTTATGAAATCCTAGAAGATTGGGGTATAAGTGAAAAGATCTTTTCAATTACCTTAGATAATGCTAGTGCGAATGACAATATGTAGGATAAGCTAAAAGATTCATTGTCCATACGACAGAGGTTGGTATGTGGTGGGAAGTTTTTCCATGTGCGTTGTTGTGCACACATTCTGAATCTAATTGTTCAAGATGGATTACATGAGACCAAATATGCTTTGCAAAAAAATCAGAGAGAGTGTGAAATATGTGAAGGGGTCGGAAACTAGGAGGAGAAATTTTAAAGAATAAGTTAGTGGTATTGGGTTTGAAGGCGGGTTCACTTACGAATGAATGTGTTAACTAGGTGGAACTCAACTTATTTGATGCTTGAAAGTACATTAGAATATAAAGATGCCTTTGACTTCATGACCTAACTACAAGTGGTGTCCATCTTAGGAAGAATGAGAAAGGGGAAAAGATATGTGAGATATTGAAGCCTTTTTTATTCCATTACCATTTTCATATCGGCTTCTAGTTATCCGACTTCAAAATTGTATTTTCTTCAAATTTGGAAGATTGAGAAACTATTGCTTGAGTATAAAAATTGTCAAGATCATGTTATCAAGCATATGGTTCAAAGTATGCAAGTAAAGTTTGACAAATATTGGGATGGTTATAGTGAGATACTATCACTTAGTGTTGTTTTAGACACACGCGTGAAACTTCAATTGGTAAAGGGTTATTTTGAAGAGATTGATGGTGAATATGGAGTAGTTAGTAAGATGGAAGATATAAAGAGAAATTTGAATTTGCTTTCTAATGACTATGCTAGTTTATCACCATCACCCCCACTTTTTTCTTCATCAACAAATCCTCCAATATCAAGGCCAATTGGTAGTAGTAGCATACTTATGGCAGGAGCAAATGTAAGTTTTCTGATAATAAATTTATTTTATATGATTTTATATAATTTTTATTAAAGTAGGTAATGTAATTACTATAAACATGTTTAATTATTTTTTTTCTGTATAGGATACAATACGTATCTTGGGTCGAATGAGTGAATCTCTTTTTGAAAAAAGTGAACTAGATAGGTACTTGGATGAAGCACCTCTTGAATATGGGCATTTTGCGAGTATGGATGCCTTGACTTGGTGGAAAGATAATCAGTCAAGGTATCTCAATTTGTCTCATATGGCTAGTGATGCGCTTAGCATTCCAATGACTACAGTGGCCTCAGAATCTGCTCTTAGCATTGGTTCAAGAGTCCTAAACAAGTACCGGTAGCTCTCTTCCTCCAAAAAATGTGCAAGCTTTAATTCATGCACGAAATTGGATGATTGGTTATGCTCCTACAGGTAATAATAATCAATTTGATTAATTTATTCTTATGTCATTTTATTGATTAATGAATTATCATTTTTTTTTACAGATGATGAAATTATTAATGGTGGAGATAAAGAGATAGCCCTAGGTGAACATCGCATTTCAATGGAAGACTCAAATATTGTTATTAATGATGCGAGAGAGGAAAATAGATAAATGGGTACTTATTGTCATTTTTCACTTTTGGTATTTTGAGAAAGTGTTTATGAAAAATGCTTGAAATAAATTATATATAGTAATTTTTTTTTCAAAGATTGGTTTTGGTTTCATTGTAATAGAAGGATGCTTGGAGAAAGAAGCAGAGATCAAGATGGTGTTGTGTGCTTGTTTTATTTCTTGATCTATTGAGCTTATTTTATGTTGTTATGTTTTGGATAGTTATCTGTAGTTTATTTTAAAAAATTTGTGAAGGATTTGTATTTTTGGACTATGGATTTATTGTAAAGACATTAAGTAATATCATATAACTTGAGGCTGCTATTGGATGTTTTTATTATTTTGTTTGAGGCTGCCATTATTTTGTTCCTTTTTTTATTTTGTAAGTAATTAGTTTCACATTCATTCTCATACTTGTAAGTGATTGACCACTAATTGTTCAGATGCGAAGAAATGAGTTTTTTAGGTAAATTGAAGTTTCATGCAAGTTATTTGGACAGTAGAGAGTGAATATTACTACATGTGGTTTAATATTGTTTGATTATATTTATGTTGTGCAAAGGCAGTAAAGAGAGGTACATATTATTCTACTCTTAAGGATAACAAGCTTTCTTGTTAAGATGATGTCAAAAGAAAAGGAAATTCACTCATAAAAGTTGATCCGTATAGTTAGTTACTATTCACTTCATGGTGCTTTACTTTTTCATCATATATTGAAATTTGACAAAGTTTTTCAATGTTCTTAAAATTTAAAGGATGAGTTAGTGGTATTTTAATCTTAAGTTGAACTTTTATTTTTTTTTTAAAAAAATAATTTTAAAATGAAAAAAAGGGCCTGGCCCGTGACCGTCCATGTGGTCAACGAATGGGTACGGTCAAAAATTCAATGACCATTTAAATATGAGTTTTTTTAGGCCGTGACTATACAGTCACGGGCCTGACCGTCTGACAATGCTACTCTCCAATGATATTTATAATTGTTTAATTTGTTTAGATATATAGATTGATGACATTCTTGTAAATACATCTAGCCATCAATAACTAAATGTATTGTGTTTGTCATAGATTTATTTGTTTGCTTTATCTAATATCTTTTTGTATGACAACTAAGTGGATATGAATTATTAATCCTAAAAAATCTGAATAATGCATTTGTCAAAATCAAAATCAGTAAGTTTTTATCTCACTTCATATTTTTCTCATTTTCAAATTTGAAATTCTACGCGTGATGGACTTTATTCATATAGATACTCACCATTTCTTTTTCATTCAAGTAAAAAAAAAATTTTCACTTACTCTATATATACAATTAGTTAAGATGATAAGTAAAGAATTAAATACTCATTTTTTTTTATTTGAATACAAGTTTTGCATCTCCAGCATAATGAATTTTAATGGGTATATTTCTCTTTCAAATACAAATTTTGCTTGTGCAAATATAATATGCTATTGTTATGCACCGACTATATAAGTTGACATAAAGTTACACTGTTTTATTTGAATATTGTGGTTATTGATTAATACATTTAATAGTGCTAATACTCACGACAAAAGTTTGCTTGTCGTGATAATGGAAGAAAACGGGTCCTTATGGCAATGGGGACTGATTTGAGAAATTACAAATGTGCTTTGACCAAAGCAATTATAACAATATATAAAAAAAATAATAAAAAAAATAACCTAACTAATGCAACTAAAAAAATAGTTATGCTAATGCCACCATTAAATACTGAAGAGCAATGGATTACTTTTGTCAATGATTGTCTTTCTACTAAATTTGAGGTGATATAAAATGAATATTGTTTTGTACATTGTCAATATAAGGCATTTAATTTTTTTTTTATTTTAACATGATAGGAGTAATGTAATACAATGCGTGAAAATGCTCAAAAGAATAAAACTCCGCATACTACTGGACGACTTGGATATGCTTGTCTTGAAGAAAGATGGGTAAAACATGCTTAAACTGTGATGATAATTATTTGAATTTGGCAATAATTTGTGTATAATTGATATTGTTGGAGTGATTGTGGTTGCCGATACTATTGAAGTGTTGATAATAAGAGTTTCTTATATTAGCAATAAATTGAAATTTTGGTATGTTGAAAAGGAAAAAGAGACTCTTTATATTTTTCTTCCAGATGTAAAGAGAATTATGTATTTGTATTGTTTGCTTATATAGGAGGCATAACATATAGCTAAAGGTGAACCTCCCGAAGTTAGTATAACAAAGAAATCTATAGCTGCACATCTCCATAAGGATAAAAAGCATCCAGAGAATGATCCTACTTTTATGAATACTCACCCTGCTAGTATAATTGTAAGTTGATAGACTAAATTGTATATTCTATTTTAATGAATCAATATTTTATTTTCTAATAAACTTATATGATATTTGAAATAGACTCGTCTGAGGTTAGAATCTCCAGGGAAACTCTATTTTCGATGATCCAATTGCAAAGATGATGAGAGAAGAACATAAAGGTCGAGTGCGTGGAATGGGGTTGATAGTTACGTCACCATCAATTACTGCTTCAATGGGTCACCAATAAGACTATAATGAACTTAAAAGAGAAGATTTGGCGATCAAGGATGAGATGAAAGAACTGAGAAAAATGGTGGACCAACTTATGGGCTCTAACTCAAATGTATGTGATTTTGATATTTCATTCTTTTTATATCAAAATATTTTGAATAAATTTAATGATGATTTTTTGTTTTTTTATTTTTATTTTTGTTTTCGTTTTCTTTTTGTGATTGTAGAATGTTCATCCAAATGCATTGAAAACAAATTTGGTTGAGAAAGATGATATGACTTCTCAACCAAAGATGAAAGAATGAGAGAATGATGTTGAACTTACCGAAACAATGATAATTGTAGATAAAACAAGTCGTTAATAAAAATATTAGAGGAGAGAATGTTGGAATGGTAAGGGTTATAAGGTATTTTCAAAACAGCGTTTTGTGAAAACGTTAATTGAAATAACATTTTCAAACGCGGTTGTAAAATCTAACTAACCAATGACTCTAAACGTTGTTGTATAATTGAATGTTAAATATCTAAAAGAATTAAAACGCTATCTAATAATCTAAACACTAAATTAAAATTTAATTACAAATCTTTTCCAAACACGCACTTCTGTAAAATTGATGAAAAATGATTTATAGGTGTAATTTATAAAAAATAAAAAATAAAAAATTGCTAGGTCAAGTGTAATTTGCCTTTTATGTGAATGAACATAATTTCAAAGGAAGTTTAAGGTGTTAACCTATGTTGCACGGACATAGACACGCAGACACGAATACGACACTGACACGAGATACGATAAATTTTAAAAAATTGGGACACGACACTGTTTCGACACGACTACTTAAAATAATATTAAGATAATATATAATAATATTTTTATAGTAAAAATATAGATAAATATTGATATGCCTACTACACAATAGTTATACAATATATGCACTTATATTTTTACCTTAAAATATACCATCGATGATATAAATTCATAAGTGATGTTAAATCGTCAACATTCACCTTTCAATATATAAAATTATTAGAGTTTTAATTTGATTTTAAACGTTTTAAATTGACAAGTGACAAATTGATATTTTTTAAAATATATATAAAATAAGATAATTAATTAATAATAGTTAAAAATGTCGGTTATATATAGGACACACATGAAAAAGTGTGTCGACACGTGTGTCCAAATTATTTATTTATTTATTTAACAGACACAATTTGGACATGGTATCCGGTAAATGTCGGACAATTAAAGTGTTCGAGACGTGTTTAACACGACATTTCTAGATTTACAGAAGTGTCCGTGCATCATAGGTGTTAACCCATAATGAAACGGAAAATAATGTAATAAGCAGAGAAAGTCACATCCAATTGCAAATATCAAAACTTCAGTGGCTTTCTGTAATTACGATATACTTTTTTAAAACATAAACCCTATAAAACCCCAAAAGAATGAGAAGAGGGAACTCTAAAAATTTCGCTCGAGACGAAAATGTCGGGTTTCTCATTTCCATTCGGATCCTCCAGCAGTACCACATCGACCTCCGCCGCATCCCCTTTCGGCGCTTCTTCATCGCCGTCGACTTTCTCTCTCTCCACCAATCCCAGCTCAACCTCCGCACCTCTCTTCAGCTTCACTCCATCCACCAATGCCGCCGCCGCCACCGCCGCCGCCACAGTCCCTTCTTTCGGATTCGGATCCGGATCCACTCCATCTCCTTTAAAGTTCGGTTCAACCGCCGCTGCCGCTCCTTCAACTCCAGCTTCGTCTCTCTTCGGAACTCCATCTTCCGGTCCTAATTCAACCGGTTCACTCTTTGGAGCGACTCAAGCATCGACCACATCTACATCTCCGTTTGGAGGAAATCAATCCGCCGTTAAACCTACGTCTCTGTTCGGGACCACTCAATCTGCCACGTCATCTTCGCCTCTATTCGGGTCTACTCCATCTGTGCCTCAATTCGGAGCAGCGTCGTCTGCTTCAACCAATTGTACTCCTACCCCAACTGCATCTCTATTCGGAGCAACTCAATCATCAGCAGCAGCCGCGTCAGCGTCTTTATTTGGCGGATCGTTATCTGCGAGCGCTACAAATGTGTCTCCTTTTTTATCTACTTCAAATTCTTTTTCATCTACTCCAGCACCATCGAGTTCTACGCCATCATTATTCGGTGGGTCCACCACAACCGGAGCTTCATCCAGCGCTGCATCTTCGTTTCCCAGTTTATTTGATTCGACCTCATCATCGAGTACTCCTACTACTAGCACAGTCACTACTGGATTTTCCTTCTCCAATAGCTCTCTATTTTCAAAACCGACCCCTTCAACTGCCTCCACTACGATTCCTTCATTAGCCTCCTCTTCATCAGCTGCTAGCTCTTCCGGCTTCTTATTTGGTACACCAGCTTCTTCATCATCGGGCTCTCAACTCTCATTTACTTTCAACAATGCTTCTTCTGCTGCTACACCTTCCACAACACCGGCATCAATTGCGAAGCCTACTTCGCTTTCTTTTGGAACTTCTACAGCGCCTTTGTTTTCTACTGTCACAACTACCTCAGCCGCCACACCAGCAGCTGCTAATACGGCTGCATCTTCGGCTTCGGCTTCAACACCAGCAGTACCTGCTTTTGGTGTTAGTTCTTCTCAAGCTGCGACTCAGGCTTCTACATCAGCACCTGCTACTTCAACTGTAGCTACCACCACTAGTTCCTTTACTGGTTTTGGCACGAGTAGTTCATCTACTTCTTCAGGGACTACTGGTTCTTTTACTGGATTTTCATTGTCCACTAAAACAGCCACTCCTGCTTCTGCTTCACAGACACAATCCACTACTTCTGCACCTGTATTTGGTATGTTTTGTTTTCTTTTTGATGCAAGATGGTTATTTTTGTTCTCTTTAGTGTTGCTTGTTTAATAGTAGCTTGTCTGTTATTAAGATAGTTGTGCAAATTTATGTTGTAGGAGCCCCTGCATCTAGTTCTGCTGCTGCTGTTACGGCTTCTAGTTCTGCTGCATCGACTGCTCAGACGTCATCTTCTTTGGCTCTTGCAGCTTCCACTAGTGGGTCCGTTTGCTACTTTTTGTCACTTGCTTTACAAACTGACAAATCGTCTCATGTTGTGTTATAGTATTAAATATCCATTAGTGAAGAGCTTTCAATTCTTTTTTCCCTCCCTTTGTCATGGTTAGTAATTAACTCATGTTTAAGGTTTGTGTTAATCTCCTTGTCTAACAGAACAAGTTCTACTGTCGCCACAACTACAACTACCACACCTAAATTGCCTTCTGAGATTGTTGGAAGGACTGTTGAAGAGGTACTTTATGTATTTATGTAATTTAATGTGATTGCGATTTTTATCTTAACTTGCCTGGAGCTCTTTTCTAGAGTTCATTACTATTATGGCGAGATTTTGATCCTTTACTTGGAGTAGTTACCCTTTTCGCTGAAGAGATAGTGGTTTTTCTTATGATTACTAAAGGATCTTAGTTTGCTAATAATTGTGCAGAGCTCATATACTCATTTTTTTTTCATGTTTTGAAGAGTATGATATAGTAATTAATATATGTAAGGCCTATAACTGAATTCATTTGGGTTTAATCATATGGATTCAAGATTATCAAAGAGTGGAATGCAGAGCTGCAAGAGCGCACTGGCAAATTCCGAAAACAGGCCAGTGCAATTGCTGACTGGGATAAAAGGATCTTGCAGAATCGAGATGTTCTTCTTGGACTTGAGGTAACATATGCTCTGTTGAGTTTGAAGTGTTGCAATTGTATTGTGTGCGTTAATTACTATGAAAGTTTAACATCTCATCCCCTTAACTGTATTAGTGACAATAAAGCTGATAGCATAAACTCACCCTTAAATTTTCCCAAATAAGTAGTATAGGAAGGTCCTTAGCTACATACGCCTGTTGTTTAACATATACTTTACAGATTGAACTTGTTCATACTGTTATGCAGATTGAAGTGGCCAAGGTGGTCGAGACTCAATCGAACTTGGAAAGACAACTTGAGTTGATTGAGACTCATCAACAAGAGGTATTCTTGAGCTCTGATCGGAATTTATTTCTTTCCTTGTTCCTGTCTCCTTTATTTTCTTCTTGTCTTAACCACTCATTGTGATAACCAGAATGACAAATGAACCATCTTGGTCTCAGATGTTATATCTTAGCAAGTGTTCTAGTTTTGTTGCTTGTGGTTGTCTTGATGTTGATTACTTATCCATGCTGCGAAAAAAAACTGTTGACTGCATGTTTTGACAAATATATCAAGCAGATTATGTTTTCATGTACAATATATTTCATGTTAAAGTCTATTAATCTGTGTTAATGAGAATCTGTAGAGTTAAGACAAGAATGTTGCAGTGTGACTCAGTGGTGCATCAGGTTCTTTATATAGACGCTTCAAAAACATTTAACTCATTTCATAACTAAAGGGAAAGATGTACATTTTTCTATTTTCTGTTTTTTCTAGCAATTCGCCGAAATATAATCTGATGACAAATAAAGTTAAACAACTACCATTGTCTATTTGATTATCTACTGGCTTATTGATTACTATGAATTAAGATTTGACTGGATTTTCTCTTTCATCCTTTGTGGTTCCATGTTGGTTACATCCTCATTCTTCCCTACATCTGGCATGAGATCAAAGATCGAAGAGAATAGGAACTGCTTTCTTTGGCAATGTGATGCCTGTGTCTTGACCTGGAGGAGTAGTTAGTTTTTATATGTTGACACGAATGTTTACGACTATATATATATATATATATATATATATATATATATATATCATTGTTATTTGTCTCTGATTCTGTTTAGTAATTGCCTTTTCACTGAGCCTGCTTAGACATTTATGTAAGGTTATGTTAGTACAGGTATCATAGTTGTATCTTCTCTTTTGTAGGTGGATAAAGCTTTACAGAGTATTGAAGAAGAAGCAGAGCGTATCTACAAGGATGAGCATGGTTTACTTCTTGATGATGAAGCTGCATCAGTGAGAGATGCAATGTGAGTTTTTTACTTTATTTCATTTTTCATTTCAATTCTACGAATCTATCATGTTTAATTGGTTTTTCGTTCAGGTATGAGCAGTCTGAAACTATAGAGAGGGAGCTGGAGCATATGACTGAACAGATAAAATCTATTATTCAGACTGTAAATGCCAATCAGGTAAAGTGCTTTGAATTCAGTTTTTACATAATCTTTTTCAAAGATATTTACTGATGACGTATTTCCTTTGATATGTTTAGGGAGGAGAACTTGATACAACTGATGGTATGGCTCCATTAGATGTGGTGGTCAGAATCTTAAACAACCAGCTAAGTTCTTTGATGTGGATAGATGAGAAGGTTGGTATTTCTTATACGCACAATTTTATGATTTGATTTCCGCAACGTCGGATAACATACTTTATGTGTAAGGTCTACCTCTGAAATCTGTAGGAGGCTGGTTTATAAATTACAGAGACCGAACTATGTAGTCTGTTTATTCAGTCTTCTTTAGGATATTAATTAGCCTTCCTAGTCTTGTCTGAGATCTTACTGATTAGAATTGATCTTTTGAAAATCCAATTATGTGACTTAATTTCTGAATACAAGAGCACTGATATCTTTCCATCTCATCAGGCCGAAGAATTCTCTTCACGAATTCAGAAACTTGCATCACAAGGTTCAGCTGCAGATCGAGAACTAATGGGGCCGAAATACTGGATGTCTTGATCGCTCCTCATCAGTCATACCGACGTAATTATGGAGGATAAACTTCAAGTCACTGGCTGCATATGTGGAATTTTGGATACTTGTCGTTAACATGTAATTGCTTTGCTGCTAATGAGCAATCATTTCATGGAAATTCAATGTCTGTTGTGTTCTTAACCGTTTAAACTACAATTCAATCTAAGAAAACTACCAACAGAAAGCACTATAGAGCAGTTGATTGATCAAATCCACAGATCTTATACATTTTTACAAATTGTTCAATGTTTATCTACATTTATCAAGCTCAATTACCACTAGCTCGAGCCACAACGACAACAAATATAATTACAACCGATAAAAGCAGAGACGATCTAACTTTATCCTCTAAATCAACACTAATTTCTTCACCGGATGGCCTGAGAACCTCATTCATGAGCAGTAAAAAGTTGCCTATGAGTTCAACTATCTTTCCTTTTGTGATGTTCAATATCCATTTCAATAACTCTCTGACCAAGTTTGGTTCATCTTCTTCACTGCTCTGAAACTCTCTCTTTTCACTTGATACACCACTCTCCTGCAGCTTCTTGACCATTTCATTGTTCATAACAGCTTCCCAAATAGCTTTATCTGACGCCAATGAAATCACCAGTCTCTACAAACCACAAGTTCAGTTTCAAATGAATCCCAGAAACGTCAAACATATTGTACAGACAAAAAGGTTACCTTAACTGATGGATCTGTCTGTAATGATCTAAACGTGTCATAAACTCTTCCCAATCCTCTTGACACCAGTGTTCTCAAATCACCAGACTCCATCCCCGACCAAGAAACACTCTGCATCAAACTAAAAACACACCAAAACTCAAGATTCCATCAAAGGGTATGACCTAAATTAGACAACAGTAACACAAAACACATAAAGCCACTCACTTTTGAAGAGCAGCGATAGCTTTCTCCACTTCAGGTGTCGATGGAACAGCTTCAAAAACACTGACATCTGCCAACCCATTTTCGTTTTTCTCTTCTGTTCGATTAACAAACTCTATTTTCTTACAAGTAGATGAAGTTTTATAAGACTGTTTGAGAGGCAGAGTATTGAAGTTTGCTGTTGAAGAAGAAGAAGGTAAATATGGAGAATTTGCAGAGGAAGAAGGATGGATTTGAATCATAGGAAAATCTATATTCATAGCTCCTCCTCCCATGTTGATTGAACTTGATTGTTTCTGTTCGGTGCGGTTCTGTTTTGTTTTCACTCATAATCAACTTATCTTTTCTGTTGACCAATCATCTTCATGCACATCACTGCGACCAAATCATTCTTAATGGGAAACTTCCATAAAATATGGATATTTTGTTTAAGTTTTCCTCAAAAGTCTAATTTTAATTATATAATTTTTTTTACTAATACTACACAGTCTAATACTAGATAGCCTAGATAGTCTAATCATTATGGCTACTTTTATTGCCTATTCATACGTGGCAATAAATAATGAGTAGTGTTACGCAACCTACTCTTTGTGCAACCTACTCTTTGTGCCTAGTTTGGTTATCTACTCTTACGTGTTAATATATTATTGGATATAAATTTTATAATAATTAATGCATTAATTTATTTGCCCAGTAATGATTGATAGCCTACTATCAACCATTACTCATAAATGATTGATATCAATTTAATAATAATCAATTTATTAATTATTATTAAAAATTTTCATCAAATCAGTACTTGCTATGTAAGAATAAGTAAGAAAAGTAGTCACAAAGTGTAGGCTATCAATCATTACTCAATTTTTTTAAAATTTTATTTTCCCCTACGATTCCATTTTACATTTTTACCTCTCCTATTTAATTAAAACTACAATATTACACTCCTATCTTTTAAAAATGAGTAAAATTGCTCGCACATATAATATATATATATATATATATATTAATTTTTAATTTTTTTAATAATGTTAATATAAATTATATTTAATTTTTTAAATAATTAAAAATATGTTATCTCATAAAATAATAATTAAAATTGTAATATATTAACTTATATTAAATTTAATATCTATAAATTTTAATTGATAAAATATTATGATATTTTTTAATTTTACAATTATTTTATTTGTTAATTTTACAAATATTATCATATTATGTAGATAGATAGTATTAAGTTTTACAATTTTAATTCAAAATATGTATAATTTATTTAACTTACTATAAAGATTAAAAAAAAAAGATTAGAAGATAAAATTATCTAAATAAAAAAAGTAATCTTTGTATAGATATTAATAGTTGATAAAGGAGGTCCTGCATTCATCTTGGTGTATTTACCTGTACAAAGGTAATGTTTGTTTATGTAATAGTGACCATTACTTTTGATGAAGAGTTATTATTTAGAACGGTGGGTGTCTAATGTTTGATATTCTATGTGTTATACCTCTGATCTTAATATATTTTCTACATAAAACTATATTAAAAAATGTAATTGGAGCATTCTTGATCTTATCAGGTTGGTTTTTTTTATTTAAATAATAATATATTTAAATATATTATTATTTGAAGAGATGTAATAAAAGAAGACATATTTAATTAATATATTAATGAATGATAATAATATACTAATTAGTGGCATATGAGTAAATAACTTGAAAAATGAACCTAATTTATAGTATGTTATTAATAATGGCATTTGAGTAAATAACTGAAAGAATGAACCTAATTTGTAAAATGGAATGGAACAATTTGAAGCATGCCACGTAGCCGGGTTTTGTAACTTATATATATATATATTATATAAATTCGAAATTGCCCTCATTTAAAGTGTAAAGTTACTTTTTTACCCATTTAAATATTATAAATAAATAAAAGATGAATCCACCTAATTCATCATCACACCTCAAATACAACTTCATCTCCTCTAACCTTCATCATCACACTTTTTCTCGTGACTTTTCTTCGTGGTTAATTAACAACTCTAACCTATTGATGTGGATGAAGATTGAAGTTTGATATGAGTTTATAACATAACTATTTCTTTTTTGTTAACGATTCAAGATTATTATTGTTAAGGGTTGTTAGGCTTTTTGTCGAATTTGGGTATTTGTTTATGTAG
The DNA here is from genome assembly GCA_031304145.1 of Cardiospermum halicacabum. Classification (NCBI taxonomy): domain Eukaryota; kingdom Viridiplantae; phylum Streptophyta; class Magnoliopsida; order Sapindales; family Sapindaceae; genus Cardiospermum; species Cardiospermum halicacabum. The sequence continues at coordinate 7,822,983 of CM062399.1, read as the reverse complement.
TCTAAATTTATGATTTTGAATATTAGGGATTTATTATGGGGGATGATAAGAGTGTATGGCTTGACTTTGATATATCCTTGTGCTTGATAGTTAGAAGATATTGATTGTTTTGGTGTGGTGTTTATTTATGATTCAAAAGAGAAAAGATGAAGGAGAAGAAACTGGTGGAAATGGTCATGAACATGATGCGGTAGCAAACGAAGAAAATGAAGAAAATGCAGATGTTTGGTATGTTGATCCCATGGCTGATTAGGGATGATAATGACATGTTATGTTCATGTTCTGTAGTATGCAGTACTTGTGTTTAGTTGTATAGACTGGTTAGGTTTCTTATGGACAACTAAAGGAAAAACTAATACTTAGCATACTAACGTTGTGATTTTCATGCCTATCACAAACAGTATGAATATCTAGATCATTTTGCTTTGAATGTAAATAAGTTTAAACTTTATTCATGTGAACTAAGTTAGTATGTGATGTTGAATTTTGAAATTGCTAGTTATTACCTTTTGATATAGATATAATTTGAGTTGATGGGTGATTTTATCCTCAGAATGTTGTTGGGTCTTGCAATAAACCATTATAACATTACATTGTGGGTATGTTAGATTAAAACAAAAGCGTCTCAGATGAAGACTATAGTTTGCACTCCACGTGAAGCTCGTTGCATCATCTGTGTTTCAGGAGGAGTCCAAAATCTAGGCTCCACCCGAAACGCGTTCATCAGTGCAGGAGATCAAATTTCTACATGAAAGAGAAAATTTTGTTCATGAATGTGAATAAAGTTGCTCGTGATGGGAACCAATTTCATCTCTGAACGCTAATAAATTTTTTCCATCAACATAACCAATTTAATTCCATCTGCCTAATACGTTTCATGTTGAGTCTATTGTTAAGGATCCACTTGAAAACCCCATTGCACCATGAGCAGATGAATTCATGAGGAGATGAATTCATACCAAAGATGAAATGCATTTAAGAAGGAGTCCCAAAAATAGACTCCATCGGAAACGCGTTTATCAGTATCGGAGACCAAATCAATATGTGAAATAGAAAATTTCTAATTGGGAAGGAAATCAATGTTACTAGTGAAGGGATCAAATTTCTTCTATGATGGATGATAATTTTTCCACGTAAACTTGACCAATTAATTCCAAAGTCCAATTCATTTAAAATGGAGGTTAGAGTTTTGGAACCAACCCAAATGCCAAAACCTAAATGCTTTTTAGGTAGAGCCAAAACTTCATAATCCATTCGAAACGCGTTTTCAAATTAAAAAGACCAAGTTTATGTAAGATAAAGTTTCTATGTAAAGGAGAAAATTTGATCTATGAAAGACACTAATATTACTTATGAAGGGAACCAATTTCATCCGTGAAGGGAACCATACTCTAGACTCCCCCTGAAACGCAATTAGCCTCTGAATCTGAATTTTTTTCCCAGAGTTCCACGTCTAGAAAAATTATTATCGATCACGGATTGAATTCGTTTCATTCACGAATAACATTGTTATCCTTTACTGATAAAGAGAATGATTTTAGTGTCGAGTCTAGTTTTTGGACTCCTCCCGAAACACATTTCGCCTCTAAGTATGAATTCAACTTTCAATGGCCAAAAGCATTTCAGGTCGAGTTCAAACTATATGCTTCACCTAAAACGATTTTAGATACTGGAATGTAGTATCTTTTCATATATTTTACAGAGCATGTCTGCACTTATTGTAGCATCAACCACCTTAAACGCAACATAATAAGAAGATTGAAGTTTGGGTTGCGATAACAAGGGTCCAAGAAGATATAATGGTCGCACTTAAAATTTAGTGAAGCTTGTGTTATGAGGAAATAGTAAAAAGGGTAGTTAAAACTTCATTTCTCATTTAATGATATTAGTTACTAAACTTATAAATAAGATATACAGTCAAGGATAGTATTGGAATGAATGATCATTTTGTGAAAAATAAGTTTGGAATGTATTAAAAACTTATAAGAAGTTACGGAGGCCCATTAACTTAAATTTAAAGATTATTGGATCAGTTTTTGCAATTTTCCCTTTAATTGACTATTTCAATCAAACTATTCACCTTTACTTTTACTTGTACCTTGCAGCGGTAAAAGGTTAAAAAAAGAAAAAAAAAAAAAAAAGATCACCATTTTTAATAAGCTAATATGTTTGGTTTGTTTGATTTTTGGTTATTAACTTTTAAAAATTATTTTGCATGATATTTAGATAATTATGAAGTGTTTTTAATCTTCCAGAAGATTTTTTTTAAGAACTTTTGAAGTATTAAATTTTTGAAAATAGATTATATTTATGTTCTTATATAGCTAGAAGTTAAAAGTAAAACAATCTCAAACGAGTATTATTTCTAATTTCTCGGTAAGTGTCTCTGAAAGACAACGCTGGGACCTAAAATCTACTGGATTTATTGGTAAAATAATATGATATAATTATATTTTAAATTTTATTGATTGTTTTTCTTTATGTATAAATTTCATTAATAAATTCACTTTTTTTTTAAAAATTAGTTTTCTTCCTTGCATGACTTTGTCACTGCCAAATAAAAATAAAAACACCTCTGTCCATTAACCAAATATCATAAAAAACAGCTTTTAACCATTATAAGCAAAGGGGAAAATGTAAAATTATCACATTGTCTCAAATGGGTTGTAAAAATAACACATGTCTTGTTAGTGTTGTTAAATTTATTTCAAAATATAAAAATGTCCTCCATGTCTTAAACGGTGTTAAAAGGAATTAGAAAAAAAAAAGGTAGACATCAACGGGTCAGAGAAAGGTCGGAGAAGACGAAGTTCAAGTTCATGTTTCTTATCCTTCTCTATAGCATCTAAACAAGTCTTTCCTCCTCTCCTTGACAGCTTTCTTATTTCTCAATCCTTCTTTAGTGGGCTATTTAAAAATTGCAGTATTATGATATCGAAAAACTAATTCTGGTGGCTATTCAAAGGTTGAAGTGCTGTACTGCTGGAAACTAATCTCCCATGGAAGAGAAACACGTAAGTATTTTTAGTTAGCTAGACCATAAGGTTTTCGTTTTAGTTATTCTAATATAAATTCCACACTTTGTAATAGGAGATTGTTGTAGATTGATTTAGAGTTTTATCTTGGAATGTTAATTTAGGGCTCAAGAATTGCAATTGATTTCGATAACCATGTTCACGGAACTTGGTTACTTTTTCCCGTCATTTTACATATGGGTTCATTGAGTGTTGTTGAATTTCTTCTAAATTGTGTAATTGGTTGCTATTATTTAGCTATTTATGTGGAGAGTCTTACATATTGGTCAATTTAAGGAAACCATGTTGTTGTAACCAATTGGGTTTTATTGGATGTTACATAATGTAATGTCAATTTAGGGTTTAAGAATTGCATTGATTACGAAAATCATGTTTAAAAACTATTGTACATCAATGTAAACACATTTTGCAGGAAAATATATGGGATGGACCTATGTAAATTATAAGTACTTTCTGCTGTGGAAGACTAGATTTGTAACTTAATTTAGTTTTCATTCTATATTTAGGAGATCAATAATGCAAACATGATTTGTTGTTTTCATTTTGGTACTTGTAAATATGTAGGCTCTACATTATAAAAAATAAAAAAAAATTTATGCAATTAATTATACTATTTTTTTTAAGAAATCGTAAAGTATGGTTTAGCCTTTTAAAATCCATTTAATTATAATGTAAATATTTGATGTTGGTGTTCATGAATTAGAGTATTAGGTGATGATACTAGTTTTTCTTACTATTGATGTCGATCTCTATAACTATAATATTATTTTATTTGATTAACGATGATTATCATTTTTAAGTGTTGATTATTGGCGATTATAATTTTGCAAGTGTTAAATAATGTGAAAATTCTAAGAAATGGGCTTTTTAAAGTTTAAAATACAATTATAGGACTGTTTTGAAAAACATACAAAAACAGGCTTTGTAAAGTTTAGTTTTCACTCCATAGGCCGAGTTTCCAAAAATACCCCTGAAACTTTACAATTCACAGATGCTGTGAATTATGCTCACAGTCTGTGAATTACGCTCACAGCTGTGAATGGCCTATGGAGTGAAAATCAAAGTTTAGGTTTGCAAACTTTTCAAAAGTGGCCTATAATTGTATAGTAAACTTTTGATGGCCTAAAAATCCAATGGACTCAATATTTTTTTTCTTCTGTTTTTAGTTTTGATATTTATCTCTATAAGTCGGTCATTCTATTTTTAGAATTATGATGTTTATCCTTCTACAAATGTTAAAACTATGTTATATGGTTGAGTAAGTTATGTCCTTATATTGGTATCTATATAATGGTATTGTAATATTAATTTAGTTTATATTTGATTTATAGTATGGTTAATATTAATTTAGTTGATTATTCAATTTATATTATGGTTATATATACTATACTGATGTACCTAATTCATTCATGTATAGACATTGAGTCAACACTTCTTATTCTTAACGAATGTTAGAAGTAATGAAGAATTACCTAACATTGTTATTTCTCAATTTTACGCAGGGTGGGTTGACTACTAGATAAACCACAGAATATTAAGACTAAAAGGCTCTACAAGCAGAGTTCCTTCGGACATTTTCTGAAGACATTTAATAGAATGTCATTCTCCGGTGTCCTAGTTGATTCATTACTTTACCGCGAACTTGAGCATGATAATATGGATAAGGAGTTACGATTTTTGATTGGTGGTAAGAGTTGTAGATTTAAAAAAACTAAATTTTGTCTCATTATTGGACTAAGATGTGGCCAATATGATCCTAAGGATGAGAGGAAAAAGGGAACTAAGTCAGGAATCCACGTCCATACTTCAAGAGTCAACCAGTTTGTTGTCTCAATATTAAACAGCTTTAAAGAAAGGTACGAGATACATACAACAATATCTAATTTTAAATTTATTTCATATTGTGTCAATTTTTTAAAATATTACTTTGATTTTTTATGGGTTGTTGTCTTGGATTTATAATTATTTATTCATATTATATCAAGTTAGATTATATAAAATATTATTAACCTTGTTTTTATGTTAGGTAAATTTCAAAAACCCGGTGACAGTTTTAAACTGTTGATGTTATACACTGTTGTCGGGTTTTTTCTCGGTATTGACAAGCGAACACATGGTCCAAAGTGGATTATACATCTACTTGATGACATAGAAGCGTTTAACAAGTTTCCATGGGGAGAACATCTTTTTAATGATACCCTTAATAGGTTTCATCATGCACTTCGTCGAACAACTAGAAGTGGTGCGATTACTAAAAAAAAAAAAAGAATTAATTTGTGTACAGTGCCACAATATCATTTATATGGGTTTGCAATTACACTGCAGGTATATGTATATTATTTTAAATTATCAAAACTATTTTCTTATATCTACCTCAATTTTTTATTTTATTTTTATAAGTTTGAGTTGGTATTATTTACTTGCTAACATATATATGCTTTACAGATTTACTTTTTCGAGATTGTTTAGGTGGTTAAGCCATTAAGACCTGAAGAGTTACCTAGGATCAATAAGTATAGGTATAGACGTAAGTCTAAATGTCAGTTAGCTTCCAAGATTCTCGAACTTAAGATAAATCTAAAAAAAATTTCTCTAATTTAGGACTTTTTTGGACCTAGTATGGACTAATTTTTTGACTTAATGTTCATTAATTGGATTCAGTTATCTACAAATGATATTTTATTCTAGGCACAACCAAAACTTTGTGTGTCTACTGAAGAGTCTAGCAAACATTACTTTGAAGGAATGTCTTTGGAATCGGAAACGACGAATTTCAATGACGGAATTGATGGTTATGAAACAAATGATAATCAGGGGTCTGACGTTCCAGCTTCTTCTGACAGTAGTGATTCAGAGAATGATGATTCCCCCATTGCAGGATGCTTCCCGATTGATGATATGCAATATGGTGGCTATCGATCTCCTAATGGCATTTTCGATGATGAGAATCAAGACGAAGGACTCTCAGTCAGTGAACAAGCAAAGTACCCTTTTGATAATATGTCAAAAGCAAAAAATCTTGTTCAAATGTTAATTGAGCGAATTAATTTTATTGACAAACGATATAATCATCGGTTAGCCGTTATACACTCTGACTTAACAAGCGATCTAAGCTCACTGAAGGAGTTAATTACAGAGGCCATACAACCAATCACGTAATTGGTATAATTACGTGTGTATTTTGTTATCTTCTCATCATCATGATGTGTGTATTTTTTTATTTAGTAAGAAAATATTTTTCGATACGCTGAGATCTAATTATTATTTTTTAATTATCATTTTCTATAGGATTCTGAGGTAGAACTGCAAACAGATTTGGTCAGTTCAGAAAATTATGTTCAAGAGCACAATGTCAAACATGACAACAATATTCTTCCTGACAAGCAGGCCGAGGTAAATAACGCTGGAGGCGACACATTGCAGGTATATGTTACTTGGAAACACAATTTTTGTACCGCTTTTAAAAAATATTACAATTATAGCTTTCTATTGTTCAATTACATGTAACGTATACCAAACCATTAGTATTCAATACCATTTTACTGTTGTATACCATCAGGTTTATATTCATTATATGATAGTATTACTTTATTAAGTTTTAAGGGAAAAAATATTTTTATAATATCTACATGTGCTAGAATATTGAGCAAGAAGCATCACAGACAGATTTTCTCGTGAAAAGTCATCATGTTACTGACTCAGTTTATATTCAACATGAACTACAAACGCAAGTGAACGAATCTGACGGTAAACCGATGCATGTAAATTTGATATGGAAATAAAAAATATTTGTACATTAGCATATCCTTGCAATGATTCAATACATGTCATTATTTAATTTTAAGTATCAATCCTCACTATATCGAAATTTTATCCACAATTATTTGTATATGTTTTATATTTAAACAAAACCGATTTATGATTATGAAAGGAACTTTATTTTTTTTAAAAAATTTCTTCTCCTTTTTAAGAATTGAACCAGGAAAACTATCAACTAGCGCTCGCCACTTCTATTAATTATGTTGAAGAGCCCACTATCAATCCAGACAATTGTATTCAACTGAAGGTAAGTGGAAGATATCTTTTGTTGGTAAAGTTTATGTATATATATATATATAGTCAATTACATATGTTTACTAATATATATAAAGCAATTAGTATTCAACAAAATTACATTGTCGTATATCATCAGGTGTATATTCGTTATATGGTAATATAGTTACTGCTTATTAAATCTTGAGGGAAAAAACAGTTTTTCTAATTTCTATTTGTGCTAGGATTTTGATCAAGAAGCATTATGAATATATTTTTCCATGAAAGATGATCATGTTACGGGGTCAGATCATATTCAGCCTGAACTACAAGCGCCAGTGAACGAATCTACTTGTGACCCGATGTAGGTAAATCTAATATAAAAACTATATATATCTATATAAAAGGGTTCCAAGTATTGCCTACGTGGCATAGCTAGAATTCCTCTGTAGTGGTTTATGAAATGAGATTTACATTTCCTTATTATTTACATTTATGCCATTTTCAATATTTATCATTAATTAGTAAAAATGACAAGTTTTATTTGTTCGTATTCTCTCTTCTTTCTCTTTTTCTTGGAATTCAAAAAGAATATTATAAAAATATTCTTTAAAAATTTAAAACTATTAAATTTCTATTAATTATATTTATTTTCCACTTTATTAACAACTTTCCATATGTCTAACGTCTCTCATGTTTGTATATATATTTCGTTCATTCTCAACCAAAAAAAATGGAAATACAATTATGTGAAAATTGGTAATATTCTCTCTTTCTTTCACTTTTCTATGAGAATGTTTGCATTCATGTATCATCTCTTTTTCTACCCATAGCAATGTAAATTTAGCAATATATTTTTGTGTTGTTACTATAGTGATTATTATTATTAGTTCTCAATTTTTACTTTTTAATGATGTGCTTATTATTTTCTTATTTTCTTAAATATATTCAGTGTTTTCACATGAATGTGTGTGTTTTTAGTTGTATATGAGAAATGGTTGGGTATATCACCAAATGTGTTAATTGGCAGGAACTAGAAATGGTTAGTTCTAATTAAGTTCTCTCTATACATTTTTCAATATCATTCCATTTTTTTAATTATTATTTTAGTTTTACAATAAAATTTGTGGAGTTTAAAATTTCAATAAATTTTCTATAGTCAAATAAAATTATAAAATTATATATTTCTTTATTTTCTGATATAGAAAATTTTTTTAAAAAATATGAAAAACTATGAATGTCTTGGGAAAAAAATGAAAAGTCAATTTTTATTGTCAGTTAAAGTAATAACAAAATTAAAAATTAATTCATGTCTTCTATTTTTTAATTTAATAGTTTTTTTTTCACTTAGTTATAAAAATGTGACACTCAATATTTTTAATACATTTTATTTTCTTTTGATTTTATTATTTAATTACTTTTTTGTTTTTATACAGGTCTTTTAAATATAAGAAATCAAAATTTTTTAGAAAATTAAAGAAAAATTTAGGGATACACTAAAACCAGGAGAAGAAAATCATGTAGTTAATTTAAAGGTCTTTTAAATATTATATTTATTTTTAATAAATAATATAATATTCATTATGTAAAATACTCTTATTCAAAGTTGAAACATCGGTTGGTATATTTCGCTCTATTCAAAATTTTATGTTACCTAATTTAGTGATATAAATTATATTTGAAAAAGGTTTAAAAAAAAAGAAAGAAGAAGAAACAGTGATCATTATAAACTATTTTCTGTTTAAATATAATATTTTATTTTCAAAATTTTATAAGATATTTAAAAATTTATTTATTTATGTTTATTATTGTATTAGTTTTAATGAATAATATCAATGCTAATATAAAGCATTTTAAATGAAAATAAATGAAAAATATTTGTGATAATATTAATTTTCTTTAGAATTACTCATATTAATCAATTGCACGTGGTTTGGAAAGTTTCAAAATTACTGCATTTATAAAATTTAATAATTTTTAAATATTTATAATTTTTTTTTTAAAATCTCAATATTCATTAAATAATTTTGATATTAATAATATAGAATTTACACATAAAATCATAATTTAAAAATAAAATAAAAAGTATAAATATTAAGAATAATTAAATCAATAAAATAGAGAGATAAATTATAATAAAATTATTTGTAATTTTAACAAATTATATAAAATATAAATATTATTTTATATAAATTTTTATAAATTAAATTTTATAAACAGCGCGCCTCACGCGGGCAATTCACTAGTTACAAAATATTTACAAAATATTTGTAAATTAGCATATCCTTGGAAGCATTCAATATCTGCCAGTATTTATCTTTAGGGATAAATGACATCCGGCCCCCTGTACTTGGCTGCTTGTCCCGTTTAATCCCTTGTACTTTATCTCCTACCATTTAGTCCCTTCAACTTGGTTTTTTTCTACCATTCCGCCACTTTTGATTAGGAGTGTGCCACATGTGCGTGACGTGGCATGGCATGTGTATTAAATGTTATAATAAAATTTCATTTTGCCCCTAATACTTGGCTTTTTTGTCACTTAACTCCTCGTACTTAAATTTTTCTTTTTCCATTAACCTTTTGTACTCTACTTCTTTTTTTTTTCACTTGAGCTCATTTATTTATTTATTTTTAATATTTTAAATATTTTTCACCATCTTATTTTCTAAAATTTCAATTATAACCTTACTTTTACAACTGCACAATTAACTAAAAAAAATAACATAACATATACTATTAATTTTATATTAATTTTTTACTGCATAAACTATTTTTATGGTTTTTAACTTTATTTTTAAAATTGCTTTTTTTTTGTTAGTAACAAAATAAAATAAATACATACAATAGAAAATTAATTTTAAATCAATCTTTAAAATTAAATCTTGAAATTAATTACAACCATATAAATATAATATAAGCATAAAATTTTCATTTAGACGGAAAATTATAAAATAGTGCATACTTCATTAAATAACAAAATAAATATTGATATGTAGCAGAAAATTTAAAATATAAAATAATAAGAATATTAAAATAACTATATAATTATTAAATTTTAATCTTATTTATTAACATTATAAATTTTTAAAATTTTAATAAACTTATCATATAAGTTAAATCTAAAATAATTTATGCAGTAAAAAAGTAATATAAAAATTAATAGTATATGTTATTTTATTTTTTATTTAATTGTGCAATTGTAAAAGTACGGTTATAATTGAAATTTTAGAAAATAAGATGGTGAAAAATATTTAAAATATTGAAAAATAAATAAATAAATAAGCTCAAGTGAAAAAAGAAAAAAAATAGAGTACGAAAGGTTAAGGGAACAAAAAAAAATTAAGTACAAGGGGTTAAGTGACAAAAAAGCCAAATATTAGGGGTAAAATGAAATTTTATTATAACATTTAATACACATGGCATGCCACGTCACGAGCATGTGGCACACTCCTAATCAAAAGTGGCGGAATGGTGGAAAAAAGTCAAGTTGAAGGGGCTAAATGGTAGGAGACAAAGTACAGGGGGCTAAACGGGACAAGCAGCCAAGTACAGGGTGCCAGATGTAATTTATCCCTTATCTTTATGTATCAACCCTCAATACATCAAATATCTATCCATAATAATTTGTACATCTATTATATCAAGGTAGAACCTGCTGTACAGTTATGAAATGAACTTTTTTTTTTTATTAAAATTTTCTCTTTTTTGGATTTGAACCAGGAAAGCTGTCAATTAGTATTGGCCACTTCTGTTAATTATGTTGAAGAGCCCATTGTCAATCCAGACAATTGTATTCTAGGTGAAATACAAATTCAACTAAAGGTAAGTATGAGATATCTTTTGCTGGTAAATTATATATATAAATATTTTTATATTGTCATTTACACTTTTATACTAATGTATAAAAAGCCAGTAGTATTCAATAAAATTACATTGTCGTATATCATCGGGTGTATATTTGTTATATGATTATAATATTTAGTATTTATTAAATTTTGAGTTGAAAAAATATTTTTTTTATAATTCCTATTTGTGCTAGGATTTTGATCAAGAAGCAGTACGAACAGATTTTTCCACGGGAGATGATCATGTAACAGGTTTAGATCATATTCAGTCTGAACTACAAGTGCAAGTGAACGAATCTACTCGTGCCCTGATGTAGGTAAATCTGATATGAAAATTCAAAATATTGGTACATTAGCATATTCTTGGAAGCATTCAATATTTGCCAATATTTATCTTTATGTATTAACCCTTACTACATCAAATATCTATCTAGCCTAATTTATATATCTATTATATCCAAACAGAACCGATTTATGATTATGAAAGGAACTTTTTTATTATTTCTTTTTTTAGGAATTGAACCAGGCAAACGGTCCATCAGCATTGACCAATTCTGTTAAAAATATTGAAGAGTTTAATATCAATCTAGAGGATTATATTCAACCTGAAATACAAATTTATTTGAAGGTATGTAGAAAGGATCTTTTGCTCGTAAAGTTAATACTTATATACTTTTTCAAGTATCCAAATTTTGGTTTGTGATTCTGTATGTAATTTATAGAAACCATATTAGTGTTTGAGTTATCATTTTTAAAATACTAAACCGTTGTAGGACTCTGGGAATGAAATCTGTTCACCACATTTTAGTACAAATGACCATGTTGGAGGTCTCTGTGCTAACCTAGCCAAGTTCATTCATTCTGATAACCTAACAGTGTTGACAAATGATTCTTGTGACCCGTCACATGTAAAGGTAGCATAATGATACTTTTATTATTACTTAGTAATTGATAACTTTATTTTCATGAGCATTTTTTTTATAACTTTTGAGGTGCATACATAAATTGAGTGTGAATAAAACAGTGTCAACGATTAAAATTAATGCAGGATTGTGAGTATCCATAAGATATAACTCATACAAAAAAACAGGGTCGATGACTCCATTTCTGATCCGGAAAAATATTTCCATCATCCTCACATTGGGAGGAATTTGATAGAAGTCGTCTGCATCCCACAACAAGTAAAACCATTCATCCAAACACATATATTTATTAGCTTTAATCTTACTCATTATTATTCATAGATATTATGTGTATACTTAAAGATATACTCTGCAAATAACGATTGACAGTTATGTTCTTGTAGGGTGATCAACCAGTACCAGACCAAATCATTAATATGAAAGAAACTTCTGAGGGTGTTCCAACATAAGTGCATAATAAGACCAATTTCACAACAAAGAAGATTAATACAGCTTTTGGATTAGATCATAATAGTATTGAACTAAATAATAACATACATGGAATGCTACCAATGCACACACATAAGTGCATAATAAGACAAATTTCACAACTCACAATACAATAAAAGACATTGGCAGACAGAAATCAACAACTTGTGAATGAATTATACAACTGGTGCAAATATATATATCATTCGTCCCATATGATAATAAACACATAACTTAATAATATAGTCCAATTGTGAATATTAACCATTCACTACAAACAAACATGCTTGGTATTTGACAAACAAAAAACAGAATATAACACACCTTAGTTCTATAATTGATCATGTTCTCCTAAACCTTAAACTTTCTAGTTCGTGTTCAAATAAACCAAAATGGATCACATAGCAGCTTACGTACGTTGAAGGCATGTGACTCGATTATGCCCGACCTTTCTGCACAGACTGCACTTGCGATGGAATGTATCAGGTATTACAAGTTGGGTCAGGTTGAGAACCGATTGGGTTTGGTGATGGGCAGGCTCGACTGTTGTGACCATGATATCCACATCGGCTACATTTTTACAATCTTGAAGGTTCAGTCAAAGATACACAACGCCTAGTACGGGGTCACCCCGGTTGAGTTGGAACAATTGGAGGATGAATTTTTCTTTTTCGTATAGCTTCCAGAATTGGAATTGGCCATAGACCAGGACAGCCTACAGGACGAGTTGATTCAACATATGCTTCAACTAGAACAGTGGACTTGAAATATGGAGAACATAAAGTAGTAAAGTCTATATTTTGTTCCCTGTAACAAGTAGAACAAATTATTTATGAAGATAACAAAAACAAGGAATTTTTATATTTAGTATAATGTTACCTGGCTGCCACTAATGCATGCACACAAGGTATCAAATCATTCTGGAAAACTTTGCAAGTACACATTTTTGCATCCAAATCCACACTCCACTGTCTTTCCCTGTATTTCACTTGGAATAAACTCAGACTAATAGGAAAAGCATCCATTGGCCTTGACAATTCAATTCTCTCCTTTATAAGAACATTAACAAAATATGTTAACTGTCCTTTCTGCAGTTGCCTTTGAGCATCGGAATGACAACCATAAAATCATCATTGGAGCATCGATCTCACATGCTCAGTTAGAGACACAATTGGTTAAAACTTTCTGCAATATTGGTAGTTATGATATTGAACCGCAAACTTGGGGAATGAGCACGTGACCAATGGATGGGATTCAACTTCATGATTAAAAGCTGCAAGGTGAGTCTCATGCAAATTATTCATTTTTTTTCATATTCGGTATACGTGTACGCTAAGGGTGGGAATAAATCAGGCCAGGCCAGACTTTTGGTTAAATAGGCCCGGCCTGTATTCTAATACTCTAGCTTGAGCCTGGCCTACAAGCCTATCATAGGCTTGTATTATAGGCCTGACCTGATCTGTTTAAAAGCCTGCTAGGCCTGAAAGCCTGTTTAAAAGCCTATAAATAACTAGTTATATTTATAAATAAAGTTTGGGCTTTATATTTATAAATAAAATATTGGATTTTAAACTTATAAACAAACATGTCAATAGATTTAATAAATAAAATTACATATAAATAATATATGGGCCGACCTATTAAGTTATGAAGGCTTTTATCATAGCCTGAGCCTAGCCTATTTAATTAAATAGGCTTTTGAAAAAGATTGAATCTAGCCTATTTATTAAATAGGCTAGGCCAGGCTATGCCTTATATAGGCCAGGCTGTAGGCCCCTGAAAGGCCGCCTGGCCTATTCCCACCCCTAGTGTACGCTATCGCAACTTCATAGAAAAGCTCAGTAGCTGTAGATGAATGAATTTTTTTCTTCAAGTTGTCAACTATATGTCTGACACAATATCCATAGAAAGTAGTAAGGAATACGCAATCTACTGCATTGATAATAGAATCATTCCAGTCAGACACAATGACTAAGTTTTCAGGTGAACCAATTACCTTATGTAGCCTTTCCATGAACCATAACCATGCCTTCTTGTTCTCAGAATCCCCATATCTTATAGCTATAGGATATAGTTGTTCATTTCTGTCAACAGCCGTAACAATAAACATAGTACCCCTGTACCATCCCTTCAGATGAGTTCCATCAACAGCAATAATAGGCTAATATATTTTTGAAAACCACGTATTGAAACACCATGTGATAAGAAAAGATACTAAAATCAATCATTGGCATCAGTCAAAATTTCAGAAATAGTACCCACATTTTCCTTCTCTAGAATATAACAATAAGATGGAAGCTGTTGAAAAGATTCTGATGGCTCCTCATAAGTTAAAGCCCAAGCATGTTGCAATGCAGCGTGTGCTTTTGAATACATTAGCTTAATCCTAAAAATATCCCTAACATCGGAAATGACATCCAGAGGACGCATAACTCTACCTTCACAATTTTGTAGCCTTGGTGCAACTAACTAACCAATAATAGCTGCAGTTGAGCAATGATGATATCGGTTTAGTTCTTCCATTGGACAAGTATGTAGTGGCTTGAAACTTCTTATTTCAAAGCATCCTCCATAACCTAAACGCACAGCTCGTAATTTCCACTAACAACGGGGTACCTTGCAAACTAGGTGAAGTACACTTTCCGTCGATCGGTTTACCTTTGGTTTGAACTTGTTATGCATTGCATAAATTCTTGTAGCTCTATTTAAATCACTATTCCTTTCAAATTTCTTATCCTCACATAATTCTTCATCCTTTCTGACATGCCAACCATTGTCATTAATAGGAAAATAAAAAAAACTTTGAACCAGGAATATACCAGCCACTATCTTCCAATTGAAAAGTTAGATTGCTAATGTTCGGGACAGTGGAGTCCATATTCATATTATCATTTACGGTATCAAAATCCTCAGTTGTTGCTGTTATTTGAACCTCTACATTTATCTCTAGTCTTAAACTTGGAGAGTCATGTTTAGTTAAGAGATAATTGCTTGCTTCACCAATATGAACATTACCACTATCATCACCTATATCAGCTGGTGACACCTGTTGTGTATTGTCAACAAACGCGCCATCAGTTCCTACTACATCATTGTTTTCAATCGCATTGTCATGCCTTTTAATGTGATTTCTACTGTAATTAGATCGTAGTGAACAAACTAAATTGGGAACAGCAGACTCAATAACCTTGCAAACATATTCAAGCTCTTTTTTATTTTTTGTATCAACACTCACTTGATCAATCACTGAAGCATAAATACGGCCAGCACCCGATAAAGTCTATAGGAATATATCAAATACATATTTGTCATTCATCAAAATACGACATTGACCATAGTTGTCTTTTCCAAAATAATGGAGTGTTACATCCTTTCCTTGATATTTACACAACTCCAATATCTTCTCTTTTACATTGATAAATGTTATATCCTTACTTATCAACATTGTCTGTACCGCCTTTATAACTGTCCACACCACTACATAGATCTTCCCATTTTCCATCGAACTTAACATTTACCACAATGTGTGTTGGTATTCATGATGGTATTAAATTACCCGAGAGGGAAATTAATTATCATCAATATGAATAAATATTTCAAGTAAGAAATATTGAATATGATATGTAACTACACTTCATATTCTAAAAGTAAGCATATCAACAAGAACCTATGCTAAAAATTAAGCACACAACAAATACTTCATTACAAATACCATTACTAATATGAGCTACCATATAGAGATAGAAATAATGGTCTAGATGGAATCAATGAAAGATCAATACATAATGGACAATATTACACACAACTTGAGAAATACCAATTGTAATTCTACTTAAAATTAAGTACTACAAACCACATTTAATAATCAAACTTACACCATACTTATCCACTTTCATAACACAAGCAAATTTTAAGATATACTTCCCAACAATCAAAGAATCAGAATGCATTATAAAATTTATCTAATCTATGTATATTAAAAACCCTAAATGCCATTAATTTATTCTATTATACCTAATAAATAAGCCAAAATAAACATTGAAGCTCCAGTATAGTCGACATATAATTTTAAGAAACTATTAACCTCTCATAAATTTCCAAAATTAAGGATGAAGTAGAAATGGTAAAAAAGCAATAACAACACTATGTGGAATAACAAGAGGAGCAGGAAAAATAAAGAAAAAATACAGACAAAAATATAGTACAAATGGAGAAGATACAGTGAAAATAACTTTTCTTTTTAACCGGGTTCTTTTTCCGTTTACTCAATTAAGAGTAATATAAACATTCACATATTCTTTCGTTATGAGTAACTCAAATTATTATTCTAACTGTTAATATTTTTTTTTTTAACTGCACTACCGACATATTATAAATTTAAATATTTCCCCTATAAGCAAAAGCCAATCCAACAAACAGGCACTAACTTGATTCGAGTTTTATTAAATCATGATAATTTAAACAAAACGACGACGTAAAACTGCATTAACAAGTAAAACGTTTCCCGTTAAAAAGTTCGTTAATAAGTCCCGAGGGTGTTTAAATTCAAACAGCGTTAAAACGAAATCGTTGACAGTTACTCCAAATGCGGGCGGGTTTCATCTTCTCACACAACTTCCTCTGCCCGATTTGAATTCACGAGCAGAGATTCTCTCTCATCTACGATAAGATCCACATTTTTATCATTTTTCACTTCTTTTGATGTTCTTTATCGTCGATCAGAAGAAGAACATCAAATGGCGGAAGGGCAAAGCCAATCGCAGTACGTTAAATTGACGAGAGATCAAGGTTTGGTCGACGAAATCACTCCTGGGGAACTCAATCAACCAATTGAAGTCCCTCAGGTCTCGCATTTTCAATCGATTTACTGTTTATTAGAGTTGCGATTTGTTTAGTTTTTAAGTGAATTGTTATACTAGTAGGTTAGTAGAGATGCAAATTGTTTCTTGAGGAAAATTGATGAATCGATGGATCTATTTACTTGTGTTCGAATTTGAAATGTTTAGATCTAGTATTTGTGTTCTGATTTTAGTCTGAATTTCTTTTAATTTAAAAAGAGTTAGTATCTAATATGCTGTTCTAGATGAGGACGTGAAATATTTGTTTTAAAATTGTTTAGTTTCATATAGTATTGCATTCTGAATTTAGTTTGATTTTCGTTTAATATAGTGAAGATTTAGTATCTAATATGTTGTTCTAAATGAGGATGTGAAATATTTATTTATAAATTATTTAGTTTCATATAGTCTATCCATTTTTAGTATTCATGGTTGGTTCTGAATAAAATATGGTTGTTATAGTGAATGTTATCTGTTATAGAAAGGGCTGAGTCTTGAATTATGGTTGCGGTTGAGCAGTTGAATGTACATAGATGCTTTGAGTGCGGACAAGTGTTACCAGAAAGTTATGAGCCTCCTGCTGATGAAGATTGGGCTACTGGAATTTTCGGATGTTGTGATGAAAAGGAGAGTTGTGAGTCTTCTAACTATCTCCCTACATATCTAATGTTTGATTATGAAAATGGTAAGATTTATGCCTGAGATTTATGTATAGCTTTATGAATGATTGTGAGTTCCGGTATTGTGTTTGGTTGTTTGTAGGCTTGACAGGACTTTTTTGTCCTTGTGTATTATTTGGTCACAACATTGAAACATTAAGAGACGATGTTCCATGGACCAATGCATGTGTTTGTCATGCATTGTGTATTGAAGGAGGGATGGTAATGGCAGCAGCCACCGCTCTCTTCCACGGAATCGACCCCAGGACTTCATTTCTCATATGCGAAGGTCTTTTTTTCGCTTGGTGGATGTGTGGAATCTACACTGGACTAGTTCGACAATCGTTGCAGAAGAAATATCATCTCAAGGTGTTTATTTTGTTTCTATAAGTTTTGCATGCATAAGTTTTGCATTTTGCTGACTCATTGCACTGTTCGATTTCTTGTATATTCAGAACTCACCATGTGATCCATGCCTAGTGCATTGTTGCTTTCATTGGTGTGCCTTGTGTCAAGAGCATAGGGAGATGAAGAACCATTTATCTGATAATGCAGAAACTTCCATGACTATGATTAACCCACCAGAGACTCAAGAAATGAATACCAGTGAGAATACTGAGAACAATGACTCTGCTGCCTCACAGTCTTCTGGGAACAACACGCAAACTACTTTGGAGTTGCAGGCTGTGCCGAATTCTGTTATTTGATATAATACAAAGTTCTAAGAGGTTTTTACATATTTTTTTTTTCTCTGTTTAATGTGGAACAAACAACATATACAGAGAAACTTTGAGTAGTTTTTAGTGAAGCAAATTATATAAGGTTATATAAATTGTTCATCAAACTTGCTTGTTATGTTGATGCAATATTTAGTAGTAGTCTTTTGTTGTAACTGCATCTGCAGAAATAGTGTTTGATTGACATGGGCCTTCACATTCTATGATGTAAATAACTGATTCGGCCCAAACGAAGTCCATTAGAGACCCAAATAAATCACGATATTTTAAAATGAATCCACGTGTCGAGATGTGATTCGATACATCTCCCGGCAAAAAAAATTGACCCGTTTTAAGCTAAGACCGGCCCGATAACCCGACTTTCACAGATTAACGAAGAAGAGGAGAGAAACCTTGTCGTCAATTGAAGGTGTTTAAACCCTTCGAAGCCTCAACACTGAACACAGTTGTGGGTTTTACGAGGGTTTTGACAACATACAAAAATGGCACGATTCCCGCGCCCATCCACACCACGACTCCTCTATACACTCTTCTCATCACCTAAATCGACGTCGTCTCCATCTCCGACAGCCGCTCTCCTCCTTGGGAACTTCCACTTGCGGCAATTCTCAGCCGGAGGCAATCTAGCGCGGGCAAAGGAAGAGAAGGAGCCATGGTGGAAGGAATCCATGGAGCGGCTGCGGAACATCGGGATCTCAGCTCATATCGACTCTGGAAAGACGACTTTGACTGAGCGGATTCTGTTCTACACCGGTCGGATCCACGAGATCCATGAGGTTCGTGGCCGGGACGGTGTTGGAGCTAAGATGGATTCTATGGACTTGGAACGTGAGAAGGGAATCACTATCCAATCTGCCGCCACTTACTGTACCTGGAAGGATTACAAGGTATATCTATCTATCTACTTGTGTTTAACTTTTTAATTGGAGTTGAGGAATGGTTTATGTGATTAAATTTTAGTTGAGTATTTCTGTAGGTGAATATAATCGATACACCTGGACACGTGGACTTCACGATTGAAGTGGAGAGAGCTTTGCGTGTTCTTGATGGCGCAATTCTTGTCCTCTGTAGTGTTGGTGGTGTGCAGAGTCAGTCTATTACTGTTGATAGACAAATGAGAAGGTATGAGGTTCCTAGAGTTGCGTTTATTAATAAACTTGATCGAATGGGAGCGGATCCCTGGAAAGTACTGAGTCAGGTAAGTTAGATTGATTTCTTTACTACTGTGAACTATAATATGAATTCTTGTGTTTGTTTGGAATTTTTTGGGTAGTTTGATTTGATTGCTTTAGCTTGTGTCTTGTAGGCGAGGTCTAAGCTAAGACATCATTGTGCTGCTGTTCAAGTGCCAATTGGATTGGAAGAACACTTCCAGGGTCTTATTGACCTTGTGCAGTTAAAAGCTTATCATTTTCATGGTTCTAGTGGGTGTGTCACTGAAGCTGCATGTTTGTCCTTGCTTTGTGACTATGTATGTCTTTCTTTTATGTTGATTTCATTTGTTTTGTTTTGTAGGGAGAATGTTGTTGCTAGTGATATTCCAGCTGACATGGAAGCTTTGGTTGCTGAAAAGAGGCGTGAGCTTATAGAAACAGTTTCCGAAGTGGACGATAAACTTGCTGATGTGTTTCTAAGCGATGAACCTATATCACCTAGTGAATTAGAGGTGTGTTGGGAAAATTTTCAATCTTAGAAGGGAAAAACAAGGTTGTAGAAGGATTTAAAATGTGAATATTGCCATGTACCATCACTGTTAAAAGTGTTTCCTATCCTATGAGGCTAAAGCATCATCATTTAAATTTAACTGCCTGCGCTTCATGTTTTATTTGAATATTTAATTGGTGAAAATATTATAATCTAGTATGTTTCACATAATTAACTATCATAGCTATTCTTCATTGTTTCTTTCTACCGAATAGAAATTAATTCTGCTTGTATTTTCTTTTAAGTTTTGTAATATGATCCTCATATCCTTTGAGCAGGAAGCAATTCGCAGGGCAACTATTGCTAGGAAATTTGTACCTGTATATATGGGTAGTGCCTTCAAGAATAAGGTATGTTGAATTTTTTTTTCTTTGATGTCATTGAGGGATGGGTAAAATTTTTAGGAATATTTGATATCTGCATTGTGAATTGAGATGTAACTGTGTAATACTCTGGATTCGCTTGGGTAATTTAGAATTCATAAGTCCTTCTATTTCCTAGTGCTGTGCAAGTTGCTGTGACATGTGAAATGCAGCACTTAGAATTCTGCTCATCTAATTGTTTTAGACTCCTTAGGTGAAATGTGCTTTGATGCTGTTTGTCATTTTCTTTCTCTCTTGCATGACAGGGAGTTCAACCACTTCTGGATGGTGTTATGAGTTATCTACCTTGTCCAACTGAAGTTAGTAACTATGCTCTTGATCAAACAAATAATGAAGAGAAGGTAATCATTCCACTTGAAGCTCATTTTTGTTGTTTCTTCCTTTTGATTTCTTCAGTTAAGTGATTAAGAAGTTCTCTTGTAGGTAATGTTAACTGGGAATCCTGATGGACCACTTGTGGCCTTGGCTTTTAAGTTAGAGGAAGGACGGTTTGGACAATTGACATACCTACGGTATGCGTCAGGGCATTATTTTCTAAACACCATGTTTAGGAATATTATTTTTACCAGTTATTGCAAGTTGCATAATTTTATGCTTAAAGCTCTTCATTCTTGATGGACAGAATATACGAGGGCGTGATCCGGAAGGGTGAATATATGATAAACGTCAATACAGGAAAGAAGATCAAGGTAAGCTATTTTGAGGATGTTCTTTCTTCTTGCTATCAACCTGTTCTGGTTTTGTTTTTCATTGGATTGGTGTTGCTCAACATTGAACTACTAGTAAAATCAAAATTTTATGCTGTTTGTTCATAACATATTTAGTGGAAAATTTTATAGCAGTTTCTGCATATGGTATTTGCTGTAGTTTAAAGTTAACATTTTGTAATGGTTTCAGCATAATTTTCAAAGTTATGAGCTTTATGAATGTTAGGATCTAGGTAGTTTCAGGGTAGTTTTGTTATGTGAGGTTCGTATCTCTTTCATTCTAATTGCCCACACTCTTCCTTTGAATTAATTTTTTTATAAAAAGCTGTTATTGTGACTGTACAGATTCCTCGTTTGGTGCGGATGCATTCGGACGAAATGGAGGTTAGTTATCGGAATTTGGAATGATGCCATTGCATTAGCTCATGAATGTTCTGATTTCTCAAGTGCACCAGCAGTCCAATTAGATTACTTCTATTTTGGTGAATTTTATTTTCTGTACAGGACATACAAGAGGCACATGCTGGGCAAATAGTTGCTGTCTTTGGTGTGGATTGTGCATCAGGTCTGACTGCTCACTTTAGTTCATTGCACTAACATCCCTTTCCAATTTTGCTATTTGTTTTGACGTTTTCTCGGCCTTTTAAGCAAGCTTCACTATTTCTTCTTTGTTTTGCTTGAGATTATTTTAATCTAGGTTTCTGTTATTTTGTCATCAGGAGACACTTTTACTGATGGGTCAGTCAAATATACCATGACTTCTATGAATGTTCCTGAACCAGTTATGTCATTAGCTGTTCAGCCTGTTTCCAAGGATTCTGGAGGGCAGGTAAGTTGCTTTGTATGATGGTATTCTTCTGTGTGAAAATATCAAATGGTATCATATATAATAATCTTTCTTTCCTTACTGTTATAGTTCTCTAAAGCATTGAATCGTTTTCAAAGGGAGGATCCTACTTTCCGTGTCGGTCTGGATGCTGAGAGTGGACAGGTTTATAATTGAATCTTGATTTGTTTTTTCAACAATTGAAAAATCAAAAGAGTGACTAATTTATGAATGACTCCTCATGTCCTCTTCAATTAGACAATCATTTCGGGAATGGGAGAGCTGCATTTGGATATCTATGTTGAACGCATCAGAAGGGAGTACAAGGTGAGCTACCCTACACTTCCCGTTTTATTTTATTGCAAATAAGGGATTCAAATGCTATTTTTGGTTGAGTTATCGTTTCCTGTTCTATACTAATTTACTTTCTTTTCTTCATAGGTGGATGCAACTGTGGGAAAGCCTCGTGTAAATTTCAGAGAAACTGTTACTCGACGTGCTGATTTTGATTATCTCCATAAAAAGCAAAGTGGGGGGCAAGGTCAATATGGACGAGTTATTGGGTAAGAACATGCACCATTTAGGTGGCAAATTTATGACACCAAGCATTTGCTAGAACATTATTTTTGTTCTTTTTTATATTGTAGATTTTTTGCTCCCTTTTCTGAGAATATGTCACTCTATTTTCTGATGTAGGTATATTGAACCACTTCCTATGGACTCACAAGCTAAATTTGAATTTGAGAACTTGTTGGTTGGACAAGCTATACCATCAAGCTTTATCCCAGCTATTGAAAAGGGTTTCAAAGAAGCTGCCAACTCGTATGTTCCTTGCCCCTCTGTTGTCTGGTTTTTAGTTTCTATATATATTTCCCAAATTTTGTGTGATTAAACAAGGAATCTTTTTGTTTCTGGTTTTAACCTCTTTAACCTATGGTTATTAATGAAATTATTCATATTATCCTAATACCGTCTCTTTCCTTGTTCCTTAATCATTCTCAAAATTAATCCTATTTGTACACTTGCATTCACAGGGGATCATTAATTGGACACCCTGTAGAAAATCTTCGAGTTGTTTTGGTAGATGGCGCAGCTCATGCTGTGGATTCCAGTGAACTTGCATTTAAGATGGCTTCAATTTATGCTTTTAGACAGGTAGCTGTTTTTCTCATTTCTGCTTGAACTAAAATTGATTTTATGTCTATTCTACATGTAGGTGTAGTATCATTTTTTATCTCCATCTCACTGCTAATGTACTCATAATAAATGAAACAGTGCTATGAGGCTGCAAAACCTGTGATCTTGGAACCTGTTATGTTGGTCGAGTTGAAAGTTCCAACAGAATTTCAGGGCACTGTTGCTGGTGACATCAATAAGTGAGTTTCTATGTTCCTAATCATTCTAAAATAACACAATGATGTATCACCTAATTATGATTATAAACTGTCTGCTATTTTATAATATTTTAGGAGGAAAGGCGTGATAGTCGGAAATGACCAAGAGGGAGATGACTCTATCATTATTGCTCATGTAAGGAATTCTTTTCTTTTTTATTTGCATTAAGTAAATTAAGTAAACAACTCCAGTAGCTTGCCAATTTATTTTTATCTGATCAGAACCGCTGACCATTCTTACCTTCTAAACCGATTGAAGGTTCTCATTCCATATAAAACTACCTTTTCATTTGATTTTGCTGGTCTTCATAGAGACCCGACCACCCACAGATGTGTTCATGTCTTATGACAAGAATCATGAATGTGTTTTCTCTGGCTTTCAAGAATCTTGTGTACTCATTCATCAACTGTCTTTTCTTTTTTTTCTTTCAGGTTCCTCTAAACAATATGTTCGGATATTCCACATCTCTTCGTTCCATGACACAAGTGAGTCGGAACACTCTTTTCTTCTACTCATGATTTAACCTTTATCAATCCCCATCTATATATCGATGATGTTTTTTCCTTCCATTCAGGGCAAAGGTGAATTTACAATGGAATACAAAGAACATTCACCAGTTTCTCAAGACGTCCAAATGCAGCTTGTTAACACATACAAAGCCAGCAAGGGAGTTCAATAATCAACAAAAGGAGTTTACCACTAATCACTCCTTTGTGAGTTATACATACTATATTTATTGTGTATCATGATTATTTAGCACATAAAAGTTCAATCCTAATCTGATCAACAAATTAGGATGAACAACAAATTTTGAAAGTGCATTAGGTATAACTAGAATGTCCTATAGATACATTTGCTGTCGAATCAGACAGTAACAGCAATAACAGACATGCTGTCTGTCTGTTTTTTCGAAGTTGTTTCTAGCTAATATGCCATCACCTGTACTTCAGATACTTCTGCATAATGTGAAGATTGTGACCATTTTGGTTGTGTTGCTTCCTTTCAATTTCCATATAATGCAATGTTTAAGTTATTATCGCATAAATTTACAGGTGTAACAATACTTAATCACAAGAAAGCATTCTCATTAATCGGTAACTTGTTCATGCAAACTACAGGAGTCAATCATAAAATTAAACCACAAATTAAATTGGCAGGGAATTCTGGTACATCTCAGATATAGCCATAGCAGTTTCTGGTACAGCGTTCTTGATTTTCGATATTCTCAACTCCATATATTCTTTATGGTTTGAGATCTTATCAACTATTGCGAACAATTCGCGAGCCTTTCCCTGAATTTCTTCTTCAATTTGTCTGATTGTTTCCTGCAACTTCAATTCCGAAGCCTTGACAGAAAAACAAGAATCAGTTTAGTTTCAACAATATTCTATTTCATTCTACAATGACACAGTAAGCGTAATAGCTACCTTTAGAACCTCTGCTGCTTCTCTTTCTAACATATCCAAGTTTTGGGCCTCGGTCTGAACATCATCCTCCCATTTTTTCACTTCTGCTGCACATGTTTGATTGTGTTCTTGCACCTCCTTCCTCAACAAGTTCAACTGAGCTTCTGTCTGTTACAAAAAAGCATTTACTCGTTTGGTAAGATTAAGCTCAGAAGAGACTATCAAATCAGCTAGAGCATAGTTGCATGATATGGGTGCTTATTCTCTAGAAACAAACACCTTAGAATTCAATCATACTATTTACTATTTTCAGCAAGTTCAACGGCTCAATGTGCTTTCTAAAGATTTTGTAATAGAATTGCATTGCTAACTGATATACTTGGTTCGAGCAAGACAAAAATTACCATGAAAGACAGAAATCATATGTGATGTATGTTAAAAATGGAATATCTCATGGAACAACATGAACATGAGTTGGATGCAAACAAATTATAAGTTGTAATAATGCAAGAAGGCAATTCTTGAGGAAATTATTGTAGAAAAGTGTAACCTGCTCAATATAGGATTGAAGAGTGGTGATATGATTCCTTTTTGCATCAATCTTTGAAGCCAATTCAGATGCATGTTGCTGAAGGGCAATGAACTGCTCCAATTTATTCATAGAGCTTTTATTGACATCATCAGCCATGGATTCTAGTATAGGCTTGAGTGCAGAATTGTAATCAATACCCAGGACCTCAGAAGGAGTAGAGGCTTTATCATTTAACACATACTGTATATCATTTCCAAGATTTAACCTAGTAGTCACAATGAATAAAACCATATTGCATCAAAGCTATAGAACAAAGTAAAGTAAGTAAAACTGGTAAGCTTATACCTCCTAATGGCTTGATTGCACTGAATAGAAAGAGCCTGGAGATCATTGAATTTATGCACCAACTTAGCATCAAGATCCCAACACTTCTCCTCCCAACCATTCCTAGCAGTTTCAGCATCTTGAATATCTCTCTCCACAGTTGCCAACTCTTTCTTCATCCTCTCCATATCTCGAGCATTAAACGTCTGCAATTCAACTCTCTTCTTCAACTCCTCATTCTCATCACAAATCCTCTTCATCTGCTCAACATTATCCCTAATCTCCTTCTCTTTCTCCTCATAAACATCCTCCAACATCCGAATCTTCTCATCAAAACTAATAACCATGGCATTGAACTTCTTCACATCTTCCTCCAACACACTCTTCTCCTTCTCCAATTTCTCCTTTTCAGTTGGCCCATTTTGAAGCTCCTCAAGTGTAGCAACTTTCTCAATCATTTCCTTCAAATTCTCAGCCACAGCATCTCTTTCTCTCTCCAACTTACCTACAAACTCCCTATCCAATTCCTCCACAGCATCATCATCACCATCAATGTATTGCAAGTAACTATTCAACGCGTACACATGAGTGCTATTACTCTCCACCACATTTCTATAATTATTCAACAAATGATCAGTATAAGAAGCAATCTGTACCAACCAGTGAATCAAAGCGAGATACGAAGGCCAATTGTGTGGCGAATTCGGCGACCGGAGAGTCGACTTGTTGATCTTGTAAGGGCAATTCAAGCATCTCAAGATAACGAAAAGCTCATCTTCCAATTTGGTTGTGGAAGACATAGGGTAATCGAGCTGTGCGATGAGGAATTTGAGGATTTCGGTGATGTCTTTGACGGATGGGACTTGCTTTGGTGGAAGAGCGAAGGGGAATGAGTGAGAGGATAAGTAGGTGTTGATTGAACGAATTGCGGCGATCTGGTGGGACCTGTCGGAGTAGACATCGGCTGTTATGGAGCCACGGCCGATGCCGACGGATGATGGTCTGCTGCTGGCGAAACTGGCGTCGGAGTCTCGTGAACCGCCGCCAAGACGGATGGAGTAGAGATCTGGTGTCGGCTGTGGTGGTGGAGGATTGAGTGACTCCTTGGCGCGACGGCGCGACGCTCCTCTCATTTTGCTTTTGAATTTTTGAAAACTTGATTGAAGTTGAAGATGAAGATCTAGGGCTTTATTTATTCCAGTCTGTGCGGGAAACCATTTTTCAAATTCTGTTCTCTGTTTCTTTTTTACTAAATTGACTTTTAGTCCCTATATTTCTCAGAAATTAACATTTAGATATCTAAACTCGATAGAATCTCAGTTAGACCCCTTAAGCTTAGTACACAATGCTTTTGCTGGTAAAAATGCAATCTTTAAGCTTGCTATACAGAATTTATTTAACATAAGACAATACAGTCTTCCGTTGATGGTTTGTAATTTGAGTGATTACAAAATACACCACCCTCAATCATCTTTTTGACTGGATTTTGTTGATCAAAACAGAACTGCAAGTAAACTAGATAAAGGCTTCGCGTTGTTTGGTGGGCAAATCCAGATCAGGTTCAGATTCACTAAGTCGAGAGAAATATTGATCAACCATGTCGTTTGACACTTGTTCCAAGCTTGATGGATTCCACTGCATAGTTTTTTGAAATGGTTAATCATACATGCTAACATTAATCTGGTTAATTCAATTTAGTAATATGAGTAATTTACCTTTAGATTCAAGTCCTTATCCACCATTCGAGCACGAATACCCTAAGAATACAACAGACATGGTGTAAAATGCAAATGATGAAAGTTTAATCGGTTATAAGGAGAATAATCCTGTATGGTACCTCATAAAAATCACCAGAAATATGTTGAGTTAATGCCTGTAAAGTCATTCTGTATTCACGAATTAGGCACTGATCATATGTCTGAAATCTACCTTCCCGGATCTGAACCAATAAAATTATTGTTAGAGTACCACAAGTATTAGAAATGTTGAATTGGAAATAGAGTGAAGATGACTGACCGACTTCAATGAAACTTTCAAGCTCAATGGCGGAGCTTCTTTAAGAATTTTCGATGTGTGCATGTACCATCTGTCATCAGTTCTAGCTGCTTCACTATCCTGATCAAATTATATCATGTTAAACTAAAGAGATGTACAATTTCAAATAATATCGTAATAAGCTCTTATTTAGAAGATAAAGGACTGGAATGTATATATAGCTCAAATCAAGGAAAGGAAAGTAAATGATGCTCTCAGGATATGCTTACCAAGCAATCGATAATTTCTTCAACTGAGTCTAGGCTGAAACATTTATCAATACATTCCATTCTGAACAAAAAAGACAACAAATCATGGATTGAAAATCACCATAGAAAACAATTGTCTTTAAAAATCCAAACTATATATTGTAAAGATTGCTTGGTTTGTTTGTGCTGAAAGAAAATAAGAAAAACATGGCGTTTCTATGTCCTATAAACTTATCTATATATGGAATTTCTAGCTCAAGAATGACTATATAAATTCAAGGAACCTGTGAAGTACACTTGTCTCTGGTGGTTCAACAGGGTCACTATAATTCTGTAGAAAAGCTTCGACCTCAGAAGGATCATCAGTGACCAACAATCCAAGCTGTTCTTCAACCAATGGATGCCTCTGAGGTGAGAAAAGCAAAAAATATCATTGATATAACCAGTGAGGTTAGCCATTCGGAGAAGGTAGGAAAACAAGGATTATAATGAGACAGACTTCGCTTAGGACAAAGTGTGTAGCTAGTCCACAAGCTGCCAATTCTGCTCCATACAGTTTTTCTCCCGTTAGAGCTAAGTACTCTCCTGCAGCAAGATGTTAACTTATAGATTCAGAGATGTTTGTCTTCAATGCAGTACACAAGGACCATGAGATGATAACTTGAACTTCAAAATCACTTTCATCGACTTAAAGTATGCACCAAACATACCTAAATGACCAGGTAGGTGCGAGAGGTAAAAGGATGCACCAGCATCAGGATGAAAACCAATTAAAGTTTCTGGATCAGCAAAAACCTACAAGTTTTGAAACAGCAATTACACCTACAGCATCTCCAAGCATGAAATAAATTCAAACAAGCCACCAATCACAAATTGAGGAAAATTGATTTTTAGAAATGTATATATCCCCTCCATACCGTTTTGCTGGTGGCTAGACGAAATGTACCCGGCATGGAAACTCCAGCTCCACCGCCCATAGTAATGCCATTTAAAATGGCAACCTACAAGGACATCCATTCCTAGAAAATTAGCTATGCCTTCCTGTGGTGTCTGTGCTCATGAGCCTAATCGATCTACTGCCAAAACAAAGTCTAACTAGCAGATTGACTTGGAGAACTTCAAACTAGATCACTGAAATGATAACATATAAATTCAAAGCGTGACATCAATTTCCTGAAGGACATTTCTCAAAGATTAAGCTCGATTCTCAACATAGTACAGAAGGCTGGAACTTGCACAGAATAGCTCCAGAACAAAGCGGCAAGCGTAACAGCAATGCAACAAAACATGCAGCTACTAGAATCTCAAATTACCCTTTGCACAACATCGTCAAAATCTACTAATCGAACATAGATGGTGCAAATTATAGCTAATATCAGGCAACAAGTTAAAAAATAATAATAATAAAATAAAAAATAAATAAAAAAAAACAAAACAAAACAAAACAAAAAAACACTTCAGAAATAACGAATACTCACATGTGGCTTCAAATATGTACCTACTAAGTACATGAAACTATATGCAGTCCTAAAAAACTCTTTACACTGCTCAAGTTTCCCTGCATCAGTAAACCATAATTTATCAGACTTGACTGCTAGTCAAACTAAAATGAACTCAAAATCAAGCAAGCCACCATCTCTTACCTTGTTTCATCAAATTATATACGGCAACAATATCTCCACCAGCACAGAAGGCCCTACCACTGCCCTTCAACAATTCAAAATGATTGCTAAGTTGTGAAATCATACAAAACTAACCACAAACTTCACAAACAAACCAAACAGGAACCACAAAAACATCCTCATTGAGCTACGATATCAACAATTATATACCTTCATTGTCACAAAACCCACATAAGGATCATCTTCCCAGGATTCATACAACTTAATCAACTTAGCAGCCTGAATACACGAACAAACAAAGACAATCCCAAAAATCCGATATTAAAACCATTGTTATACACTTAAAACACTCTCAATCTTATTTCAAAATCAGTAAATAAAAACAAAAATCGAACACAAAAACTCAATCTCCAAGCATTGCGCACACAAAATGAACAACAGACCATATTAGTGTTGATAGCATTGAGATTAGCTGGCCTGTTGAGAATCGCCATTCGAGAACTAGCTTTACTTTCAACTAACACCTGTAATTGACACCAATTCAATCTTCAAAATCCACACGTACAAATATAAAAGCAATCGAAAACTAAAAATCAAACAACAAAACATACTTGATTGTTAAGATCTTCATTGATAACATGTTGATTCTGTGTAGAAGATGATAATCTCCGGATACATTGAATAACTTCTCGTGATTTCTCATCACTACAACGCCTTGTGATCAAAACAGCTCTCAATAATCGTTGCATTTGCTCTCTCACTCTCACACACTCTCTCTCTCCTCTCTGATTCACAATTGGCTTAGCTCGCATAATCCAAAATTACAAAAATAAAATTGGGCTTATTTGGGCTTTTCGAGGATCCACATCATATATGGGCCCAATTGAACATCAAAAGTGAGCCCAATTTGAAAAATGACACGTGGTAACTTTTATGTTGATTGATTATGGGGGTCACATGATGAAACCAACCAAACAACGAACTACTGCTAAATCACATCATCACGTAATTGCACTTATCTACATCCTCGATTATCTCCATTTTCAATCATCTCACCTTATCTCTCAATCTCTATATATTGTCTTCACATTCATATCATCAATACAAAGAACCATTTTCACCTCTATTGCTTTAGTATTGTATTATCACATTTTGTCTCAACAATGGCTAAGAACCCAGTCAGAGTTTTGGTCACTGGAGCTGCTGGTAATGTTACATTTATTTCATTAGGAAGTTAGATTTGGAAAGAAAAGGGCTTGTGCTTTTCTTTGTAGTGAATAGATGTTTTGTGCCTTTTGGTTGCTTGTAGACTTCATTTTGGTATCTCTAATGCTTTGTTTGTGCTGAGGTTTTACATATAAATAAAACTCAGTTGGAATGGAAGAGAATGATTGATTGAGATGGTTTTTGTTGTTTCAATGGATAACTTTTATGTTGTTGTCATTCAAAAGGTCCTTGTAGTTTCATTTTGTGTAGCATTGGGTTGGAAGATTATTAAACATATGTGGAGTTTTTTGAATGTACCAAAAGAACCCATTAGAGTATTAATTACTGGAGCTGCAGGCATGTTCTTGTTCTGTTTCATTCATGTTTCTTCACTACATATCTTATGTCTCTAGACAAATTAAGTCTAGTTAATTGAATCTATGGAGCTCTTCTCTTCTCTTCTGTTTGTTATATTGTGTTTTGTTTTTGGTTATGTGAATTTCAGGAGCTATGCTTTGTTTGTGATGTGTGACAGGCCAAATAGGCTATGCTCTTGTTCCAATGATCGCCAGAGGCGCAATGCTTGGTCTAGATCAACCTGTGATTTTACACATGCTTGATATCGAGCCTGCAGAGCAAGCCTTGAATGGAGTTAAAATGGAGCTTATAGATGCTGCTTTTCCTCTACTTAAAGGTTTGGCTAGTGAAATTGGATTCTGCTACATAGAACTGTATAGTAATTAGTTGTGTACTTGATTTTCAATAGGTGTTGTTGCTACTACTGATGTTGCCGAAGCATGTAAGGACGTTAATATAGCCGTCATGGTTGGTGGATTCCCACGAAAGGAAGGAATGGAGCGGAAGGATGTGATGTCGAAAAATGTTTCTATTTACAAAGCTCAAGCTTCTGCATTGGAGAAGCACGCTGCCGCTGATTGCAAGGTGAAATATTGCATATAAGAACAAATGGTTTGCAAATGTTGGTGCTAAAATGATTAGAATACAATTTATGTTACACAGGTGTTGGTGGTGGCGAATCCAGCAAATACCAATGCCCTCATTTTGAAGGAATTCGCACCCTCAATCCCAGCTAAAAACATCACATGTTTGACCCGACTTGATCACAATAGAGCATTAGGCCAAATCTCTGAAAGACTAAATGTTCAAGTTAGTGATGTGAAGAATGTGGTTATATGGGGCAATCACTCTTCCACACAGTATCCAGATGTAAATCATGCTACTGTAACCACTAGCAGCGGAGATAAGCCTGTTAGAGAACTAATAGCTGATGATAACTGGTATCAAAACATATATACTTCACTTGTTCAATAGCCTTGTTATTAGTCTAAGCTTACACGCACTGATTGATTGATTTGGTCTCCCTCCGTGTGTTTTTATTTTTCTTAGGCTGAATTCTGAGTTCATTAACATAGTACAGCAGCGTGGCGCAGCGATTATCAAAGCTAGGAAGCTATCTAGTGCTTTATCTGCTGCAAGTTCTGCTTGTGACCATATTCGCGATTGGGTTCTTGGAACTCCAAAGGTTAGTACTATCACACAATGCTTCAATACAGACAAATGTATTGACAAATTACTTATGTTTAATCCAGGGGACTTATGTTTCCATGGGAGTGTATTCTGATGGTTCCTACGGAATCCCAGAAGGCCTCATCTACTCCTTCCCAGTTACCTGCGAAAAAGGACAATGGTCCATCGTTCAAGGTGAGTTTAGAGTTTCACTTTAGCTTCAAACATGCTTACAATATAACATATATAGCTTCATTTTCATACTTCTAATGTAAGTAATTATATGTCTGGTCATATATAAACTTGTTTACTGCAACAACAGGGCTGAAGATTGATGAATTCTCTCGCACAAAGATGGACGCAACAGCTAAAGAGCTTGCAGAGGAGAAATCATTAGCTTATTCATGCCTCAATTGATGATATATGTATATGTTCTTGTGCCATTGATGTTTCATCAGAGTTCTCAATAAGAACATTAAAAAGCAAGTTCAGTTTTCAATTAGTGAAAGTGAATAAGCAGCAGCATCCTCATTTGGATATTGTAGTGTATTTGGAAATTCATAGCCTATGTTCTTATGTTAAAATCTCATTTGCTCATTTCATGTACTTGGTTATGAAATTGAAGAAATAATATTCCTCTGTGGTTTTCTCTGATTCATATCATTTTTAGTCCATGAACCCAATTTCTCAATCATTCTAATTATTTATTTAAAAAACAAAAAATTAAAGTGGGCCAATTAGAACCGAATTGGGCTTCAAAGCCCAATAACCGAAATATTTGGGCTTCAGAAATGAAAGAGCCCAAATTATTTTCTGTTCAAAGCACAAAAGAAAGCGAGCGAAAGCGAATATTACGATTTCGGCGGGGACGCGACGGCGCTGTTGAACTGGGAGGAGGATTCTCTTTCTCAGGTACTAACCGATTGAAGCTCAAATTTTCTCTTAGTAGATGAAAAGAAGCCTTATATGATTATGTTTTATAAGAAATTAGCGTGTCATTGCGATGTAGCATTTGTGCAGTGAAAATGAAAGAGCTTTGATTTAGGTTAGAGAAGGTTGTAGATATTAAAGCTAATTTGAAGTTTAGTTGACTGAAGATGAGTTTTGGTAACTGATTACAGTGAGAAATCGATATGGATGAGTCGATGAAGCAATTCCAGCAAGAGTTGATTGAGGTTGAAATTGAAGCTGAACGTCTTCTTCTAGCACGACATCAAGTAATTCGACTAGAACACTATTCGTTATTGACTGCTTTAATTTGGTTGCAAAGAATATAAGAATATATGTGATTATTGAGATGCTGTGTGTTGTTGGTTGTTTGTTTCCTTTTTCTTTCCTTTGCAATTGAATGTTGTTATTAAAAAATCATTGCTTGATTTGAAGTTGCAATTGAGTTTGGATTCCATTCTTTATGTTGCTGATTTGTGGTGATGGATTTATAGATGGTTGAAAATGATAAATTGAGGAATGGGAACAGAGAAGCGCTTACTGCTCTTCGTAAGAGAGCTCGAACAACAAAAACCAGTGTCCCTACGCCTTTTGAGTCAATAATGAAGGATATTGGGCGCCCTGGATCGGGGCCTTTGGTGAAGGAAGTATGTACAACGTGTGGCATTCACGACTCTAATGAAAAAACATGGATGATGTTCCCAGGGACTGATGTATTTGCCAGGATTCCATTTCATGCAGCTCATACAGTTTTGGACACAGGTTTTTTCTCAAACCATTTACCTTAGACAATATAGATAAGTTTGTGTCCTTATTCATGTGATGGCATGTGAAGATGTACAAATAGAACCCGGATGTGGACTTTCTTGCTTTGTAGAATGTATTAGGTAGTTGATGTGTAAGATAGGGATGTTCATTTTCCAATGCTTTTGTGCTTCGTATTTTAATGCTATTGAGTGCGATGCTATGAAGTGGAAGCATGTTTAAAAATCTATGTGAACTCTTCAATGGAGAACCTTTGCTCATCATGATAGACTAACAAATAGAAATAAATAAGTACTGGAAACTTGTTATCTGTGTTCAAATGTGTAAAGGTAAGTAGTTCGAGTTCTTCAATTAGGTAGCTCAACTGGTAGAAAACATTTAAAATACAAATGCTTGGATGTGCTTTTCCATTTGAACAAATATCTGAACTAGTTGTGACTTATTGAACATTAAGTTTCTCTAGGCTTGCCTAGCTTTAATGTTATATAGACCTTTAGGATGAGAAAAGTCATTTATGCTGTTTATTGCCGATCTAATTTTGACTGTGCAACTGACTAAGAGCAGTAGCCTAAAATCCCTAGTATAAAGAGCTTCCAGCCATTCACGAAGATTAGTGGTGAAATTTAACCGTCCTTGTGCAATGAGTTTGAATTATAAGATGCACTCTCTGCTCGCAGGGCTGGCTTTCTTTTTTGATATCTTGAGCAATTTTGTTATAAATCAATACTTGATTATATTTCTTTGTAGATATAACAAACAATTTTTATGGATTCTATATTGAAAGAAATTCTGGGCAAACCATTCATTCATTTGAGAACTTGTCATTCATACTTATTTATTTCACTGGTATCAGTTACTTATGATACCAAAATTATATACCTGAGATATATAAATGATAATCACTATCGAGAAGCCAAGTAAAAGTACTCTATTTGTTGGTCCTCTCTACTAGTACTGGCAGCATGTTGTTTATAAGAAACTAACATGAGCAGGAAGAGGTTATTGAACTTCTTGTAGTTTAAGATTATTGTTTTGCTTAATGTTTCTGCAGATATTACCCCATCTTTTTAATTAATAGATATATCTACAGATACTTATAACAGTTACTTGTCTTCAAAATCTGTTCTGAAGCAGATCAAAATCGACTTGACCATGAAACCAAATCGCTGCAAAGTTACATAAAAGAAAAGACCTTGATCATATCAGAAAAAGGTGCCCTGGCAGACAAGATAGGCCCGGGTGTGCTGAGATCTTTAGTAACCTTAACTGACAAATCAAAGTAAGTCATGTCTGTGAAAGTAATTTTCTAGCTCTTGAACATTTATATGCTGTGTATTTGTTCACTTTTCTGATTGTTGGTTATCCTTAATCCTCAACCAGGGAGAAAGGATCGAATTAGTTCCTCATACTGAGCGGCGTACAACTTCAATGGTTACCAACTACAGGTATTAAAACTTCCCAACACTTCTCTGGCATATCATATGCATTTTATAGACTTGGGCATTTGCTTGTAAAGTTTTGCTTGGTAGAAATAGAATTGTTAGCCTTAAGATCTCATTAATTACTTTGCAAGTTTTAGTTGGAAGACAAGACTGTTGTTCTTATCCACGTGCATCAAGAGTACTCTAAATTGACTGTAGTACGTATTTCATGTGATACATGTATGCAACTGTTTGGTGCATTGAAATTTTAAGTAAAGGCTTTCTCTGCCTTGAATATTAGCTCAAACTTGATGGCCTGTGATCACAACCAATAATAGTCTTTAGCTTGTCTGCTTCTCCTTTTCTTCCTCCTCTTCTTAAATGAAGTGTCAGACAAGCTTGGTGTCGTCAGTTTTAGGGACCATTTAATTTTTTATACTTTTAACTAAAAGTGTGGAAGTTTCGTGGGGACTGCTCAAGATGTGTAGGATACCATGTAAACATCATTGTCGTTTTGTTTTGAAAGTGGTCCTTTTGCTGAATTTCTCCACATGGTTTTGAGAGCCTTACAGAATTCTTCTCCTTATTTGTTTTGCATAATTGGCCAATATTAATCAATTAATTATCCTCTCATCTCTATATTTCTTTCATAACTGCTATTGATACTTCAAATAATGTTGCCCGGAGCTTCCTCATATGAGGATTTTGTTATCACTTGATACGGTTCCTTTTCTTTAGAATTACCAAACTTTTGCCCAAATTTTTGCAGACAACATTACAAAGAGTAATCTATTATGGTATTATGGGTCTGTTTGGGATAATTTGTGTTTTTGACTTCTCACAGAGAAAGAAAAACATCACCATAGTTGCTTTCACTGAAAGCACTTTCTCAGAGTATAATTCAAACTACACTGAAAAATGTTTTTGAATCCAAAAAACTGTAAAGGTGTTTATATAAGTCATCCCAAATAGAGACTATGTAGTTTATCATTCATCATCGTGTTTTAACAGTATATTTACCTCTCCTTTTCAGATAACAAACCCATCAAAATCCCGGACTGTCAATGACAAGGTATCCAACACTCAGCTTCTTCTTCAGCTGTTCCGCCGATCAACCACTCATTTCACTGCAATCCCCAGCACAAAATCAAGGTAATACACATAACCAAACAACTACTAGAGTGAAATTTACCAAACAATACAGTCTAGAATCCTCATCATTCATCATGTCTGCAGTGGAATCATTTTATCACCAATACACTATTTACCTCGCTACAGCAATATTGAACACTGCCATATATATATAGTATTGAATAGTTAAAAAAATCTACAGCCACAAAAATGGTGTCTTAAAAAGCATGAAAAATATCTTGTTAATTAAGCTAGTAGATGTTGGGTTGAATCCAGCAGGTCTGGATAGAAAATAAAGTGATAGATCTAGCTCATCAGAACACTTGATTGCTATATGTATCTTTTAATAGTTAAGTTTTACGATGTTGACAAAACATATAGATAGAGAGTAGTTGAGTAAATTATTCACAGGACTACTCTTGGCCTGTTCTACATTTATTGTACCGTTTTTGTTTCAACTTCGAAAAGTCTCCATTCATTCATTCACTTATCTTCAGCCAAGGAACTGTCAACTCTATTACAACATATTTCAATTTTTATATTTAAAAAAAAAAAAGTGTTTGAAATCTCAATTGTGCCCGTTCCGTTTCTTTATTGACAACGCTTCTCTGAAAACTAGAAAGGAGGATATAAATGGAAAAGGAAATCAAAAATTTCAATTGTCGGGTGTAAAGTAGTTGTGGTGAGTTTTTGGAAGTACGTATTGATATTGATCTCTTTAAAAAGTGATTCTTGTTTAAATTGGCCTACTCAACATTAATACCATTCGTGCTGCTTCCCTTTCTCCCAACCTAAAAAAATTGGTACCATTTTGTAGTGTACTGTACATGTGTGTAACTATACATTAATTAGATTCTTTGATTTTTAATTTTTAATTAGCAAATTCGATTTATACCAAATCTCTCAGAGTTAATAGGTAAAACTCTTGATATTAAATATTTTCCACTGATATTCTCATTTAATAATTTTGATGGAAGGACATCTTTCTAAAGACTCAAATTGGATCATTTCACTGAAGTATGAAGACCACCCGGACTACATCCTTATCGACTCTAAATAAGAATATTAAAAATCAAAGCACACAAATAAAATTTGAGGTCAATCAATCAGATCAAATTTAAAAAGAGGGACCATAAAGTTCGACCTAAACTTTTCATGATACTATAGCTGATAAAAAAAAATCGAATTAACTAAACAAGAATTTACCAACCATCGTTATCAAAATAAATTCAACGAAAAATCAGAAACTTAAAATAATAATTTAGAATGATAATGATGATAATAATAATACAAACTCTGACTAACTAGTAGACATTCCGTACAAAAGAGTCAACGTCCGTGTCAGCCTTTTTCACCAAATGCCACCAGACTTCCACTGTCCAACTCGCAACCCCTTCACTCTCTCCCCCACTCGACTCCTCCACTCCACTCGCTCTTATCAACCCTACACGTGTCCAAATCCCTCCTCCCCACCGTCCGATCCCAAGCGCGTCGATCGACTTCTCCCATTCTCTCACCTCCCACGATATAGAAGCAAAACCGAGTTGTGAATACATAGAATAATACATCGTACGTTGAAGATTTGATCGTCGCTTCCCCTGTCTCCTTCAAACAATTTGCCCCTCGAAAAGTTGTTTATTTACGGGAAATGCCAGTGTATGTCGTTTTTCGCTATTGAATTCGAGAGGGAGGGGAGGGTCCATGAGTAAAATGTCTGTTGTGTAGTGTGTGAGAGTGAGATTGATGTTGTTGTTGTTGTGTCATGACGTGTATATAGTTATGTTTTTTTCTGGAGTGTTTGGGCACACAACACGTGTTTCATTCTCATCTACAAAAATTGCTTCACTCTCCTGGTTAGGGTTAGGGGTTGAGATTATAATTACTTCTATTCACGTAACAGTCATTTTCAAAAGTTACCAAGGTAAAACTTCTTTTGAGAGGTCAACTTTTGACATATTACTGCTGGTTATATGTTCATCATCGATCAACAGAAGTTTAAATTCTATTTAACTTGGTTTATCATCTTGATTATATATTTTTTAAACATTCGTCACCATTCAGTTTTAATTTTAGATTTTTCAAGTAATAATTGTCAAATGTTTGAGAAAAAATTAATTTTAAATATCATTAAAAATAATTTCAAGAGATTAAAAATAAAGAATTGATCCATGAAAATAAATTAACCTTTCAAAATTATTTTTAAAAATTAAATAATAAAATTTTTAAAAAGGTGGTATAATTTTTTTAAATATAATAGTATAATAAATAATTTTTCTTTGACTTAATATTTAATTATGCTCCAAAACTAATTAGAACTAATTAGATCTAATCTGATTATTTTGATTTGAATTTGTAAAATTAATTTACTATATTTTTTTTAACTCTTTCCATGTAAAATACATATTTATTATATTTTTCATAAAAATTATATAAAAATATAATAATACGTAAAATTATAAATTATCAACTTTTTTTTTTTCAGTTTTATACCGAGGAAGAATTTTGGGGTGAATCATGCTGATGTAGTTTATGAGCGGGTATCCTACTTGTGTTTGTTTCCACAACATAAATTTTTGACACAGTTAAACATTTTTATATAAAAAAAGTAAA
Organism: Cardiospermum halicacabum; assembly: GCA_031304145.1. Lineage (NCBI taxonomy): Eukaryota > Viridiplantae > Streptophyta > Magnoliopsida > Sapindales > Sapindaceae > Cardiospermum > Cardiospermum halicacabum. Next base: position 7,783,696 of record CM062399.1, on the reverse strand, counting down.
ATTAAACTATAAAAATATATATATAAAAAATGAGCTTTCTGGTAAGCAAATCAAAATTTGTTTTTGGTATTACACACCAAGGAAAAAGGTTTAAATTTTTTCTGCTTTCTCTTGTGTAATATTAGGAAGCACAATTTTATTTTTCAGTATTATACATTAAGAAGCAGTGAAAATTCAAACTCATTTTTTTGCTATATAATAACGAGACAGTATTACATATTAAGAAGCGGACTTAAATTTTTCTTATTTCCTAATATGTAATATCAGAAAGTCATTGAATATATTTTTTTCTTAATATGGGAGAGTAAAAATAATTATTTTAGGTTAAAAAAAACTGAAAAATAAAAATATATGTAATAATTAAATTATGTATAATATATATTTTTAAAAATTTTTTTTTTCTTATAGATTAGATTAGAGCTACTATTATTTTACTAACTAATAAAATCATTATGAATTTATTTGAAATAATTTGCGCTGTAAGACCATCTCCAACCCACACCCCTACTCTATCTCAAATATAAGGCATACTCTATCACTCTATCCTGATTTTCATTCCAACCCTACCCATACCCTATATTCATTTTGGGGTCAAATTGTAATTATTTTATTTTTGTGGTTAAATTTTGAATTCATTATTAATATGAAAGATTAATAATGATAAGTGGTGTGGTGTAGTAATAAATGTAAATTAAATTTATAATATTATTAAAATTTAATAAATAAATAATTACTTAAATTAATAATATTATTAACATAATTAAATAATTTATTTTTTATATTCATTAATAAATAAATTCGAATTAAAATAACATAAAACACAAAAGTATGAATATTATTTTAGTAACACGATAAATAACGATTCCATTATCATAATAAAAGTAAATACTAAAAGTAGATATCTTTCTATTTAATTTTCCGAATTACTATATCGATCACACTTTTTATAAATTTAATTCATGTACAAGCTACTTTATGTAGATTTTAATTTATCATTAGTTATTTTATTATTATTTAGTGTTATTATTTAAATTTTTACATTAAATTATTATTATCATTAAGAATAATTAATTAAAATATTTTAAAATTTGATATTTTAAATGTCATATATTTAATGTTAATTTATAATTAATACTTTATAACTATCAAATATATGGTTAAAAGGATATAAATGTAAATATAATTTTATAAAATTGCAAATAGATCCGATAGGGCGTGGAGGAAAGTAGAACACTATTAATAGTGAGGGACTTGTGTGCAAACATCCTATATTTTCTCGAAATCAGAAATGGGGTATGTGGGTTGGATTTCAAATTTGTAATTTTTTTACCCTATATATGAAATAGGGTAGAAGGGTTGGAGTTGGCCTAAGAAGATAAAAGCACCGATTCTATTTTTTTTTTATATATAATAACACCTGAATTTTTAATTAAATATTAAAAAGTATTTTATCCTACTTGAATTTCTAATTAAATAATATTTAAAAATATTTTTAAATTTAAAAATCAGTAAAAAATTATATAAATCATACTAAACGGTCACAATTTTTTTTTTTATATTTTTTTAAACTGCAATGAACAGTAGACACCGTGGATGGAAGAATCAAAGCTAGGTATATAAAATACTACTATGATTTATAGCAGCTAAATGTGTAAGATTGATGTGATCGAAATAGTTAAATCAAAGCTTATTAAACATAGCTAGGTTGACCTTTTTCAGTTGAAAAGTCATGTCCTTTATTGGGTCACAGATAATTAGGTCAATCTGATTAATAAATAACTCGTCGGTGCACTTCCATTAATCCAAAGATATATCATCAGACACGTTAATATAACTATATAGTAATCCATTGTTCAAAAAATAAAATAAAATGTGATGCATCATATCATAGAATAATAAATGAAGCCAAACTTGTAAGAAGAAACACATCAAACAGAACACATGACATGACTTGTGTTTGTGTTTTGTGTTGAATTGTAAACTGAAAACCCAATGTGTGAAGTCAGTCAGATGAGTTTTTGACTTTTGAGACTCTGAAAATCCTGTTAAGATTCTGAGAATTTAATTTTACATGAAACCAACCAAAGCAAATTTTGTCTGTTCAAATTTTGATTTGATCTATTTCAGGTTATGGATATATATCTTTCTTATACCAACCACATGCAAACCATTGAAAAAGTCTTACATTTCGGCTTCAATTTTAAGTGACTTATTTTTTAAATTTTTTAATAAATAAACATAAAACAAGGATTTTCAGTTTAACTAATTGATGTCTCGTACTTCTATCTATATGTACAATCCACAATATCCACTTAATCATGTTATATATATATATATATATATATATATATATATATATATATATATATATATATATATATATTACGGATTTTTATTTTTAAATGTTCAATTGGTCAATTTCCTATTTTGTAGGTATACATCTAATCGCATATCAACCAACTTGCAAAGTGCTTAACATATATTGATTTAAATGAAAGAAAAAGAAAATTGTTTGAATACAATATAAATTAACAAAATTATTTTTACAAACAAAAAATAACCATTGATTCTTTTTTTCAAAATTAAAAAATAATAATAATAATTTATAATGAACTCGAATTCGAATCCTTCAACTTTAAAAAATTATGAATTTGGTAAATTATATTCAAATTTTTTATAAAGCCGGATCGTATACAGCTCTAGTCCTGCTTTTTTTTTTTTTTTTTTTTAACTTTTTTACAGCCACCTTATAAAAATAATGAATAATAATAGTTTAATTAATTAAAAAAAAAAAAAAAAAAAAAAAGCAAATAAGGAAAAGGAGTAGCGAGAAATGAAGCAAAGAAACAAATTCATGAAGGCATGATGACTTAGTCTGACCAAACTGAACAAATATAGTATGTGGGTCCCTCCATCGTCCTTTAAACTAAGAACAACGCGTGGTCAGTCTTAAACCTCCTTTGAATTGAACCACCATCCCCAACCAAAACAATTTGAAACCATACTCTCTCTCTCTATTTGGACCCCTTCCTTCACTCTAAAAATGTCTCCTACTGTATCTGTACTACATACATGGTGGACCTATACTATTACTTTCCATACCATCTAAATATGTCTAAACAAATACTAATTTAATTTTAGATGGGATTATGGTTAATTAAGATATATCAATTTATATAAAATTTAGGAAAAAAATTTCCGTGTGCCATGAAAAATTTACTATGTAATTATAGATTAATTTTTTATTTTCACTTCATAAACCATTCACAATATGTGACCGTAATTTATAAATTGTGAGTCTAGTTTATAAAATTTATAAATTAAAAATATTCAGAGGTAGTTTAACAAATTTGGTATATGATGTGAAAACTAAATTTTTAAAAATTTATTTTTCATATTTTTAAAAATAGATCCATAATTATATTTTAAAGTTTAAAAAATCTCTTTAAAAAATATTTCACTAAAATTTAATTCAAATTCGAATAAGATTTTAATAGTTCCCGAAACAAATGAAACTAATCTAAATCAAATGCAGTTTAAATGATTTATATGGATGATTTATGTTGCATGCTCATTTTTGAAACATAAACATAATTGCATATACTCGTGTCGATTAAATAAATAAATAACAAAAATATTTAAATATGTTTGTTCAGTATTTAAATATTTTAATTAATTATTTTATTTTATATTTTTTAATATAAAAAGAATAATTATATATTTATTTAAAATATATAAAATTAAATTTAACATTCTAAGATTAATATTATGGATTATTTCCAGAAAACATCCACTTTTTCAAACGTTTCACTTTGAGTACCCGGTTTTGAAAAGTTTTGTCAAACCATCCCAAAATCAAAATCACTAATGGTTTTGATATTTTTTTGACTGGTTTAAAAATTTTGTGATATATAAATATTTGTTTATACATTTGAATATAAAAATTAATACTTTTAATATTATTTTAGTTATTATATCGAAATTTTTAAAAATTCTCATATTCCATATATATATATATATATATATAAAAGTATGTCAATATTGATGTAACTTAGTTCAAAATACATTTAAATGAATAACTATTTAAAAGTAACGTTTAATACTATTTTAAATAATACTAAAAATAAACAGAATTTTCAAATTCCAAAACTTTTAAACAACTCATTCTAAACATTCAACTAATAAAAATATAGGTAGATTGAAATAAATTTATTATATATTTTAATCAATTTATAATTATTGAATAATCAAGGTTAGAGAGTTTAAATTTTAATTTTAATGTGACATTCTTTTGAAATTATAAAATTGATATTAAAATATTTAAGTAAATTTAGAATGCAAATATAATATTTGAAAATTTTATATAAAATAAAATAAATAAAGTTTAAAAATTTAAAACTAAACCAACGAAACATTATTTTTATTTTCGAGCCATTCAATTTTTTATTTAAAAAAATAAATTTTCACCACTTTTAGGGATTAGTGTAATCTTTATTTTTTTTTAAAGGGTCAAATTGATTAATTTATTAAAAGTGCAAGTTTGAAAAAAAAATTGTAAAATTTTTAAAGCTGAGTTATATAATATAAATTAATAGCACTGTCATAACGGATAGTCCGCTCCGGTCCGTATGGACTTTTTCCAAAAAAAAAAGGACCAGAGCAGACATGTCCGTTTTCTAAAGCGGATTTATTTCTCAAGTTCGGATCCGCCCCGCAGATCCGTACGGACGGACCTAGACATGTCCGTTAATTTTTAACTTTTTTTTATTAATGCATCTTGTTGAAGAGTTGTATATTTTTCATGGTCTTTGTTACTCAATTTATAAGTTATTTTACATCCATTTTATTCAAGTACGGATATATTGATTTAACTACCACAGTAATAGAGAATCGAGCCTAATAATAATAATAAAAGATTAAAACTAAAACACTAGCTAGCAAAAAGTATAGATGTCACATGAAATAAACGATATAGTGACGGTCTAAAAAATTTTTAACTTGCAAAATCTCAAAAGACTATCACAAAATATAAAAACAACAGTTATCAAATTTTTCGAAAAAAAAAAACACTTTAAAGCGGACGGGAGTAGATTGACACCAGTTTTCTAAATTCATATCCATACACTAGTTATCAACGGCGGATGTCTAAAAGAGGTGGATATCGACACGGTGAAGTTTAGAGTTTATTAGTTGTGAATCTTTTTTTTTTATATTGAAGTAGATTAAATTAGAAAATTTTAATTTCTAAAAAAATTATATTGAAAATAGCGGATATCCGCGGATGATATCCGCTCCAGTCCGCTAAAGTCCGTTATCCGTACGGAGCAGATAAAAAAAACCCACGATCAAAATGGACACTAATTTTCTAAATCCATATCCGTACAAATTACGGGTGGACCTAGACAGTCTGCGGACTTTGAATCCGTTTTAGCAGTACTATAAATTAAAGTTATAAAATAACAAAATAAAATTTTACTATTTGAAAATTAATATTTGACCATTTGAGATAACAATTTTTAGATTAGTTTTCATAATAAAATGAAAAACACTAAATTATTCCATTACAAGAATATTGAAGACCCATCTAATCAAAACAAATGGAATATACACAAACTATCAAATTATTGAATAAAAACCAACCAAATTTAAATAGAATCCATTCAATGATTTAGTGCAATCAGACAAACCAACTATACACAAAAGGAAAATTGAGAATTTTCCTCCTAATACACATTATAAATAATAAAGCATACAAAGGCCATATTGTTTGAAAATTTATATACATATACACACTAGTGATTTTCAAACAAAACACACACAAAACCAAAAATACACAAACACAAAATGGGTAAAACAGTAATTTCACGGCTTTTCTTGCTGCAGACATAGCTTATACAGCAATCTCAGCCTATCTGTACACACAACACCATAAGCCGCCTCATAACCCTCCTCACCCTCACACACTCTCTTCTTCTTCAAACAAAGAAAAGACTACTCAAAGACAGAGCTCATGGTCTAAACTGTGCAAAGGACCAGAACTGTCCCAGTATCACTAATATCTGTATCTATTTGTGTCTTTAGGGTTTGAAATTTGGAAATCTGATTTTCTAGGTTTTTTTTTTTATTTTTTTATTTTTTATTTTAAATTATTAATTTTTTATTTTTTTATGTTACACAAAATAGACTAAAAAATTATATGCATGATGATGATTTGATTTAATTTAATCTAATCTAATTTTTTTTCAGGTGGTATAGGATTTCGGTTTGGGAAAGAAGCAGATTTGGAGAAAATGTTGGAGTATGAGTGGGCGAATCCCTCAACAATAATGTTGACTGGAGAAGAACCGACAAATCAAGAACAAAATCCAAGTCGACAAGTTTTCGACCATTACACCGCTACTCACCACCACCACCATAACAACAACAATAGCAACCAATTTGAAGACCAAACAACCACCGCCAACACTCACCACAACATCAACAACTTTCTTCAAAACCAACACTTGTACCAGCAGCAGCAACAACAAACTCAACACGCTCACCATCACGTTCACAATCACAATTCCCTCTTCGACCCACGCGCATACGCTAGCGCGTCCACTTACGCTCCGCAGACAGGTATCCTTCCTTCCGTAGACCATATCGGAACCGGAGGAGGAAGTTATTTTCTCGTCCCGAAGACGGAGGATGTTTCTAGACCGATCGATTTCGCTTCCAGGCTTGGATTGAATTTAGGTGGACGGACTTATTTCTCCTCCGCCGACGACGACTTCGTCAACCGTCTCTACCGCCGGTCTAGACCTGGTGAATCCGGTTCGACTAACTCACCGCGGTGTCAAGCTGAAGGTTGCAATGCTGATCTGACTCACGCTAAGCATTATCATCGTCGACACAAGGTCTGTGAGTTTCACTCAAAAGCTTCGACAGTCATCGCTGCCGGTTTGACTCAACGATTCTGCCAACAGTGTAGCAGGTTTTCGATTTATTTACACTAATACCCCTATCACTCTCACCTTCGTTTTTGGCTACCAAAAACGGTTACGATTTTTTCATATTTACGAAACTGCCCTTGGGTTTTGTTATTCCGTTTTCGAGGAAACTAAAAGAGAAAAGCTAATGATTGAATATTGGTGATCCCGAGGGCATTTGCGTCCGTAATTTTTTTTCTTTTTTTCCGTTCAACGTACTTGACGACTGTTATTAAGACCGGTTTAACTGATTTTTAAATACCACTCATCATGCATTTTTCGTGTTGTTTGTTTGTTCTTCATTTCATTTTCTCGATAAATGAATGAATGAGTAGACATAATATGACAGAAATGCCCACGGATATTTGCAATGATTGGTCTCCCGTACATGTCAAAATCCCGAGGGCATTCTCGTCTCCATGAATTATTATCATGAACATAACCGCATAAAAATCCTTTGTCTCTCTATTACGTATTGTTTGGATTTTGGGGAACTAACTCTTTTTGTTTTTTTTTTCTTTAGATTTCATCTTCTCTCAGAATTCGACAACGGAAAACGCAGCTGCCGGAAGAGACTAGCAGATCACAACCGTAGACGACGGAAGTCGCAGCAGCAGCAGCCACCAAATCAAGAAAATCAGAAATCTCCGCCGTCTGAGACTCTCGCAAGTAACTAAATCTTCTTCTATCTTCAACACTCATTCCACTGTTTTCACATTTCAAATCTCAAATCTCATAACAAAATGCAGAATCACCGGCGGATTCAGGAGCTCATTCGTCGTCATCTGTGACGGTCGCGATATCACCGCCGAGAATGTCATTGGACTGTTTCGGTCAAAGATTAGCTTATCACAACCAACCAAACGCTTCCTCCACAGCTTCTCCTCCTCCTCCCAGCTCACTTTATTTTCCCGTCGGGTAATTTAGTAATTTCACCTATTTCTATAATCAAATAGTGTTTATTATCACTTAACGTATTAGAAGACAGGGTGTTAAATTTAATTAGCTTTTCTTATTTTATAATAACATGATGAACTAGAACTACTATTTTACTTATTCAAATGCTGTACTACTCTTGATTGCATCATCTAATTCATTCTAGTTAGTAGCATTACATATTTTAGTGTCATCATTACAGGCTCATAATGAATAATTAGATTGAAAGTATCAATATAGAGAGTAGCCCGAAGAAATTGAACCGGCTTATTATGTTTGGTTAAGTTGTTGAGTTAATTCGGTTTATTTACCGATTATTTTTTCTGTTCGTTTTCATTTAAATTTAAATCAAAAAATATTTTTTAAAAAAGTTTTGGTTCCGTAGGGAGATGATTGATTGTAACACAAAAAAGTGAAGAAAGGAAGGAAGAATTGGACCTTTTACAAGACAAGTAAAACTAGGCATTTGACTGACTGAGAGATATAAATAGAATAGATGATAATAAATGATAGTGGATGGAGAATTGGGGTTTTGCAAAAAGAAGGGCTCTGTTTGGTTTCAGGGATAGTAGTAGAGGTGATGGCACGTGTGGTGTAGGTTTGCTATACAATTTAGGTATTGCATTATTGAGCTTTTGTCTGCTGCTGGAATTTTCCGGGAAAATACGGTAAAAACAACTAGTGAAAAATGAAAATTTGAGAATGACAACTAATATTTATTTATGGTACGGGTTTTTTCATTTTTTTTAAGGAAAAATATTTTGAAGTGAAAATGAAAATTGAAGCAGTGATGCAGGTCTGTCTCCTATATGGAGGATGTACTAAACAAAGCCATTATTGTAAGTATCAACCTCATGGCCCAAAAAATCTCTCTATCTACGTATATTGGAAAATATAATATTTCTTTTTCTTTTCTTTTACAATATTGTTTGATTTAACTTAAATTTTATTTGTTCTAGCCGATGACTTAGGTCCTATACGGAACCAGGACTCTGACTAATACTAGGTGGTTTTAGTATAGTTCATCTTTACTTCACACAATGAAGAGAAAAATATATATAGGTGGGACTTCAAATATCTTCCTTTGCTTATACACATCTTCATAGAGACATAGGTGGTATAGAGACACAGTGGTTTGGGATTTAATGGACAAATAATAATAAAAAATTAAATTTAAATTTAGAGTATGTTCCACAATTTATATTTTATTAAAAATAAAAATAAAATTATTATATCAATTATTTTTTATAAAAATATTTATAAATGTTTATTATCACTTTTAAATTCAAAAAGCTGAAAAAGTATTTATATAAATAGTGCCAAACATGCTCCCAAGTCGGGAGAATAAGCTTTATATTAACGGCGCTACTCATGGTGATGGTTTAAAGTAATAAAATTCGATTCAAAGCATAACCCAACAATTATACACATTAACTTTATGTCTTATTAACCAAGTGTTTTGGTGGATGTGTGTAACACTTGTATGTTACATATAATGATCAATCAAAACCAAAATGTCTTGTCAAATCTTAAAATAAATAAAGTTATTGGAACATTTTGTCTCGGTTTGTTGATGCTGATATCTAAATTTGTATCTTATAGTATGATATTGTTGTTTCCACCAAGTGTGTTGTGTAATGTTTGTTCTTCTGTAGATAAGTAAAAGTCATGATCAAGGTTTTATAGGAAATCTCTATGCAACTTCCAGGAAACTGTGTTGTTTGTGTTTGTGGGTCCTTGCTTTGCTTTATGTTATTTAAACCGTATTGTCTACTCTTTTAGCTTTTCATAACCGAAGACAACAAAAAAGAAGTTGGAGTCTCTTTGATAGATACATGTTGATAGGGAGATTTATTAAGGAAAAAAAAGTTGATTAGAGCTTAACTTATGATTATAAGAGTTGATTTGGGATTGTTTCCACGGCTAGTTTCACTATAAAAGAAGAGAGATAAAATTTATTTCTAAAAAATTAAGATTTTTGGATAAAAAATATTTTTTATTAATTATTTAAATAACATCTAAAATAATTTTAATAAATAAATAAATAAGGGAGATGAAAAACGTTATATGAATGTGAGATTTTGATGCGAAAGAGAATTGAAGGTACCATAATTCACATGAGAGTAGGTCCCATGACTGGTGCATTACCAACTTAATATAGGGGCTGAAATTGAGCTAATTTTCAGTCATATCATTTCATGCAGGGGTCCCATTATACTTGTGTCTGAAAATGCATTTTTCATATTCAATTATTTTCTTGTCACATTAATTACCTGCTTAAATTAATACGTCATCTTCTTGAAATATTTATTTACAAAACTCGTGATAAACATTAATCCTTATTTAAAATAAAAAAGAAAAAATCATAACTCCGGTTGGAGAAATGTCACTTTCTTACCTTTTTGCCCTCAAACCTTGCTCTGTGTTGATAAAGGAAGAACATGTTTTTGCTAAAATTACAAGTCCCCACAACCCATACTTAAGGTTGATAACAAAATAAATAGCATTTGATAGTATTGAATGGAGTATAAAGATAGAAAGATAAAAAAATCATAAATGCTATATATGAAAATGATGATGCAATTTGGGTCGGGTTTGGCTGTTGATGGGGTCCATGATCTAAGTCTAAACTCGAGAATACTTTTCAAACCTTGCACGTGGACATACACAGAGAGAAGTGTGGGGTCCAGATTTGGATATGGGTCGGATACGGAGTTGCAGGATTCACTCACGAGAACCCAACAATGAACCAACGTGTTCATCAGATCAGAGTGTGTGACTCATGATTATTGTCCTCTCTAGGGACTTCACTTAACCCTTTATTTACATTATATTTTTATATATTTTAAATATATAATTAAAAATGTGCCCAGTACATTTGTGTAGTTTAACATTATTATTTAAAATAAAAAATGTGTAAAATCATATAATATTTATATAATATAATTCTGAGACCCTACTCTGTTATGATATTAGGTCAAGTAATAAATATATTTCACAGTTAAGTGCATATCTGTTCCCACGCAGCTATGTAAATTTAGATATTATTATATTATAGTGATTTTTATTTTTATTTTTAATTTCTCATAGTATATCTATTTGTATGGAGGTTAATAGTATTGTTCAGTGGATATAATTATATTAGTTGAAGGAGAAAGATATTGAATTGAATTACCAGATTGTAGAATAGCTGTACAACATTAAAATTTTAAGCATCTGTCTTGTTTATTTTACATAAAATAATAAATAAAATTTTATTTAGTCTCACCTTTTTTAAGTTGTTTGAATATTGGCTTTGATTTTTAAAAAAATTTATTTTAAATTAAACTAAAATATATCAACTGTATAAATATTTAATTATTTTTAAAATTATCAGTCAATAAAAATCAATATATTTTATATTTTTAATAAAAACCATTCAATTTTCACTTATTTATAAATTATTTTAAAAGGAGCAAAATGAGATAATATTAAATAATAATAATAATAATAAGTTTCAAAATTTATAATAAAGGTTATTTCAAAAAACACCCACTTTTTCACACATTTTATTTTGAGCACCCGATTTTGAAAAGTTTTGCCAAACCACCCCAAAATCAAAACCACTAGTGATTTTTGAGTTTTTGTAAGTGGTTTTGGTGTTATATGAGTAATTTTTATTTTAGGTATTTCATAATCTTCAAATTAAAATATATAAAATTTCAAAACCACTCATAAAAATACCAAAACCACTCACAAAAATATCAAAACCACTAGTGATTTTGATTTTGGGGTGGTTTGACAAAACTTTTCAAAATCGGATGATCAAAATGAAACGTTTGAAAAAATGAGTGTTTTTTTTTTTTTTGAAATAACCCTTTATAATAATTAGAAACGTGTATGGGAGCAAGTACTGATATTTTTATTTTTTTAAGTGTCCACTTTATTGTATATAACTTTAGAAAAAGACTACACTATGCGTACAAAGCTTAAAATTAGCATGAAAATACCTTATCATGTACAAAAGAAAACTTGCCATTTTCGGTTCTAAAAGTTGTCTTCTTCTCTGATTCATGAGATTGGGACCATGCATTTTCTCTATTGGCATGGAGCATCCATCACGTTAAACTGATATTTCTCTTTCAAAAGTCAAGCAGATGCTAGACATATAGTAAATAAAATAGGTTTTTATTTATTTTATTTTATTATATATATATATATATATATGGACTTTTTAAAGTTTTGAATTTTATTTATAGATTCAGTTTAAAATTCTTTCAAATATAAGTTTGGTAAAGTTTGATTTGCATTCCATAGGTTGTGCTTCCAATGTTATTCTCGATTAAAATTTTTTCAAAAATCGCGCACTTCATATATTTGTGATCTACGGATCACTTATTTCTAATATGTAATCAAAATTTTTGATTTAGTAGTTATTTTATTTCTGATTTAAATTAAAAAATATCTGAAGAGATTTCAGAATTTGTGAAGTGATATTAGAATGATAGTACGGAAATAAAAATTCAAGTGAAGAGTAAAATTGTCGGCCTGCCTATTTATGAAAATCAAACATTCACGAGACTTATTTTTGTAAAAATTTGAAAATGAGTCTAAAAAAGTTAGAAACTTTAAATGGTCTATTTTTAATAATTTCCACAATAAATAATTATTTTAAAAAATAATAACTTATTTACTAAGTTATGATTATCAAATAAAATAATAACATCATCTTCACTGCCATATATAAATAATATAATTTATTAAGTTGATTTGAGAATAATAATATATTTGTGAGCCAGAAAAAAGTGTTGTAGCAGTTCTTTATCAGCTTTTATATTAATGTATGTTTTGGAAGGCATTAATCATCTCAAAGAAAATAATAAAAATATACCAATAAAAAACATGAAAAAAATTGAACTAATAAATTAAATGGGTTATTTTCAAAAGCACCCCATTTTCTGAAACGTTTTACTTTGAACACCTGATTTTGAAAAGTTTTGCAAAATCATCCCCAAAATCAAAACCACTAGTGGTTTTGGTACTTTTGTGAGTGATTTTGGTGTTGTATGAGTGGTTTTGATTTTAGAGAATTTCCGAATCTACAAATTAAAACATATAGAATTTCAAAATCACTCATACAACACCAAAACCACTCACAAAAATACCAAAACCACTAGTGGTTTTGATTTTGGGAGTGATTTTACAAAACTTTTAAAAACCGGGTGCTCAAAGTGAAACGTTTGAAAAAATAGGGTATTTTTGGAAATAACCCTAAATTAATTATTGATTATGAATTCACTAGTCACGATTCAATTTTCTTCCCTAGAAAAGGAGAACGTTCAATTTCAATAACCCTAACTATTTCAAATGGGGAGTGAACCCATGGAAGTAGATAATGAAAAGTCATCAATTCCATATTCAAAGTTCAATTATAAAGGGGAAACTACGCCAAAAAAATGGCTTTTAGCAAAATATATGTATAAATATTAAAATATTAATGAATTTTAAATAATGTTAAAGTTGGTTTATGGTATTACGTGAATATCTTTAACTTCAATTAAGTGTAAAAGCATACATATAAATCATAAAATACTAAAGAATTTTGAATAGTACTAGAGTTGGTTTGATGGTGTTATGTCAAGCATCTCTAACTTTAGTTAAGTGTATATATGTCTATGTTGGTAGTTTGATTCAGTCAAATAAAAATCTATTCTACATAACATATTCTCTATTCCTAGAAATTAGGAAATACTTTTTCTTGATTTTATTTCGGTTGTATTCTATAATATATTTTATGATGATTACGATTTATGTGAATGCTAAATAAAGCCAAACAGTTACACTAATAATGTATCACTTTGAAATCCAATTGCTCTAGTTTATTATTGTTATATGAACCCTAACAATTGGTATTAGAGCCTCACTGCCTCTGAGGAAATAACAATTTTTTGAGTGATAAACACAACAAGATGAGTGACGATAACGTTGATAAAAATTCCTCACTTTGATGGTCACGGTAACCACTAGAGTGGACTGATGGAGAATAGTCTTAGAGCAAAAGGTTTGTGGAGCTTAATAGAAAATGATTTTGAAGAACTAAAGATAGAAACAATTACTAGAGTGGACTGATGGAGAATAGTCTTAGAGCAAAAGGTTTGTGGAGTTTAATAGAAAATGATTTTGAAGAACCAAAGATAGAAACAATTACTAGAGTGGACTGATGGAGAATAGTCTTAGAGCAAAAGGTTTGTGGAGCTTAATAGAAAATGATTTTGAAGAACCAAAGATAGAAACAATGTTGATAGAAGCACAACAAGCCTAATTGGAAGATTCTTGAACCAATGATCATCAAGTGAAACACTATCAAGCTATTAAAAAAACTATTTTTGAAGAGATCCTAGACCACCGCACAACAAAAATAGTCTGGGATTCAATGAAGAAGAAGTTTGGAGGAAATTCAAAAGTGAAGAAATCTCTTCTTAACGCATTAAGAAAAAAGTTTGAAGTTCTTGAAATGAAGAGGGATGAGACCATCGATGGATATTTTGCAAGAGTGATGACAATAGCAAACAAGATGAGAGTAACGGAGAGGAGATGATGGATACTAAAATAGTACAGAAAATTTTGTGTACCCTTACAGAGAAGTTTACATATATTTGCGTGTCTATTGAATAATCCAAGGACACCAAAACCATGACAATTGATGAGTTACGAAATACATTAGTTATTTATGAACAGGAGTTTAGACGAGTTCGCAAGGATGATGAAGATCAGGAACTCAAGATTGAAGGACGATCATTAACTAGTAGATGAAGAAACTTCAGTAAAGGAAGGGGTCGGGGCAGAGGAAGAGTTGTATTCAAATAGCCGCCCTTAAATGTTACAAATGACATAAGTTAGGAAATTTTAAATATGAATGTCCTAAATTAAACAAAGAAGCAAATTATACCGAAAGAGAAGAAGATGACAAGTTATTGCTGATGGCATATGTTGAGCTCCATGAGACAGACAGAAGTGATGCATGGTGGATTCTGAGTGTTCGAACCACATGTGTGGTAGCCAGTACGGGCGAAGCCACACATAAGCGTTAAACACCCAAAGTTTTGAAAATAAAAATTATGTATTAATTTTTTTATATTAAAATATTTAAATTTAAAAAATTATATAATTTTTGTCATTCTCACTCATTAAGGTATATTAATTTCAGTGGCGGAGCTACATGAGCTGTATTGGTGTCATTTGCCACCACCGCTTTTCGAAAAAAATTGAAATTTCACATTAATTTAATGTAT
This sequence comes from Cardiospermum halicacabum, assembly GCA_031304145.1. Taxonomy (NCBI): domain Eukaryota; kingdom Viridiplantae; phylum Streptophyta; class Magnoliopsida; order Sapindales; family Sapindaceae; genus Cardiospermum; species Cardiospermum halicacabum. The sequence continues at coordinate 7,768,521 of CM062399.1, read as the reverse complement.
AAACAAAAGTTTTTAGTAAAATATAAAACATAATGACACCATGTAATTTTTATGGTGAACCCACAAGTACTGAATTCTGCCTCTACTACTGATTAATTTTAACGATTTTAACATAATAATTTATAAACTTATTATTATTATTATTATTATTATTATTATGAATTACAACTATATTTTGAACACCCAAATAAAAATTTCTATGTTCACCACTGGTAATCAGGAGATATTTTCGAGCTTGGACACCAGTTTCACCCATTCAATCAAGCTTGAAAACAATATTAGAATGAAGGTTACTAGGAAAGGAGAAGTAAAATTATGCCTAAAAAGGGTCTATTATACTATAAGTGATGTATACTGTGTTCCAAAACTAAGAAATAATCTGTTGAGTTTTAAGCAGGTGCAAGAGAAGGGTGTAGGAATCTTATTTAAATATGGAGTATGCATTCTCTATCATCCATTGGAGGCAAAGATATCTGAATTAGTGGTGAGTGCAAACCGAATGTTCATTTTGCTGGGAAATTACGTGCTGCTGTGGAAAATGAGAAGTGTCTTCAAGTAGGTAATCTAAATGAGTAAATTCTATGACAACACTGCTATAGACATCTTAGTTACAAATAACTACGCACGTTAAATAACAAATATATGATTATTGGTTTGCCTCAAATTCTAGAATTAGATTCAATGTGTGAGGCTTGTATGAAGGATTTGAAACTCAAATTTTGAAGAAAAGCAAGTGGAGAGCTACTGAGCAATTAGAACATGTTCATGGTGATCTTTGTGGACCCATCACACTATCCTCAAAACAACCACAAGGTATCTCTTATGCTTTAGAGATGATTTTTCAAGAAAGGTCTGGCGTTATTTTCAGAAACTTTCTACTATTTTAAATGCTTTAAAGTACTTGTGGAAAAAGAAACTAGTTTGCTGATTAAACATTTAAAAATAGACAGAGGTGGAGAATTTAACTTAGCAGAAGTAAATGACTACGGTAAGCAACATGAAGTGAAGATACAACTGAACACGGATTACACTCTATAACAAAACGGAATAGCTGAGCGCAAGAAACCTACAGTAATAAACCTAGTAAGAGCAATGTTGACGGAAAAAAATATACTCAAAGTTTGTTGGCATAAAGCTGTGCAGTGGACATTTTATATCTTAAACAGATCACCTACCTTGGTTGTCAAAGATATGACTCCAGAAGAAGCATGAAGGGTAGAAAAGCCTACTGTGGATTATTTCAGAGTTTTAGGGTGCGTTGGACATGTTCAAATACTAGATTGAAGACGAATAAAGCTTTAAGACAAAAGTGTAAGCTGCGTATTCTTTGGATTCAACAATAAATCCAAAGTATACAAATTGTTTGATCCTATTAACAAGAAAATTATTCTCGGTCGAGATGTGATTTTCGAGAAAAATCACTTGTGGGCGATAACAATAGTCAAATTAAAATCGAAGAAGATAATATTGTTGAACCTGAACCTGATGTACATTCACCGGTGGAAGTCACTTTAGACGTCGAAAGAAATATTGCAGAAGAGAGGGTAGAACCCTACGTCTCCCTACACAACTAACTGATTTTATTTCAGATGAACCAAATATGATGGCCCATCTTGTCATTTCAGATTCAACAAGTTATGAGAAAGCCATAAAGGAGGAAAAACGAAGATTAGACATGGATGGAGAAATAAGATCCATTGAGAAAAATCACACTCGGGTGTCTAATGGTGTTACCAGCTAGAGCAAAGAAAGTCGGTGTGAAATGGATTTATAAAATAAAACTGAATGAGCATGGTAAGCTCAACAAATACAAAGAAAGACTTGTCGTAAAATGATACATCCAACAATATGGAATAGATTATACTGAAGTATTCCCACCATTGGTTAGAATGGATATAATTCGAATAATTATAACTTTGGCAGCTGAAATGGGATGGAAATTGCATCAATTGGATGTTAAATCGTCTTTCTTGCATGGAAATTTGGAAGTAAATATTTATGTTGAACAGTCGAATGGTTACAAAAAAGAAGGGTGTGAACAAAATGTATACAATTGAGGAAGGCTCTCTATGGGTTAAAAAAGACACCTTAAGCATGGTTTAGCTGTACAGAAGCTTACTTTTTGAAGAAAGACTTCACAAGCAGTTCCAACAAACAAACTCTTTGTCAAAAGGAAGGGAGGGAAAATTTTGATTGTAAGTATGTATTGTGGATGACTTGTTATATATAGGTGATACAAAAAAAGCTACTTGTAGAACTTAAATACTCCATTGAAAAAGAGTTCGATATGACAGTCAGATTTGGGAGTGATGAAGTTCTTTCTTGTCATCAAAATTATCTAAAAAGATGATGGTATATTTATTTGTCAACGGAAATATGTTGGTTAGGTTTTACAACGATTAGGAATGGAAAACCACAATCATGTAAGCAATCTGATTTTTCCTGAGCAACAAATTAGCATAGATGACGGAGGGGGGAAAACAGACGCAACTCAGTTTAAACAAATTTTGGATACTCTGATGTATCACACAACTACTCGATCTGATCTTATGTTTGTTGTGAGTCTCATAAGTCATTTTATGGTCAATCCCGTAAAGCTCTGCAGTCAAAAAAGTGCTAAGATATCTAAAGGGTACAATAGATTATGAAGTTTTTTACAAGAGGTACAGAGAAAATTCCTTCGTTAAATTTACAGACAGCAACTATGCAGGTGACATGGTAGCAAAAGTACTTATGGATATGTGTTTTTATTGAGTGGAGGTGTTGTAGCATGGTCTTCATGCAAGCAACCCATTGTTACCTTATTAACCATAGAGGCTGAGTTTGTAGCAGCTTCTCCCTATGATTGTCAGACGATTTGGATGAGAATAGTATTATAAGACATCAGACTGTCACAAGACGAAGCTACAATCTTAATGTGTGGCAATGTTTCGATAATCAGATTGTCGAAAAATCCTGCTCCAAGCATATAGGAGTGAGATTCCACTTCCTTAGAGATTTAGTCAAATAAGGCATTGTTGATTTGCAATTCTGTGGAACCAAAGATCAACTAGTAAGACTTAATGACTAAACCACTCAAATTTAGATGTATTATAAAAATTACGACAAGGACTGGGCATGAATACAAATTCTTTGAACTAATCCTTTTACCAAAGGAATAAGTTAAAGGGAGGGGGATTCTTAGTAGTTTGATTCAATCAAATAAAAACCTATTCTACGGGAGATATTCTCTCCTAGAAGTTAGGAGATATTTTTTCTGGATTTTATTTCTGCTGTATTCTTTATCTCTCCTAGAAGTTAGGAGATATTTTTTCTGGATTTTATTTCTGCTGTATGTATTCTTTATCATATTTTCTGATGATTCTATTTTATGGAAAGACTATAGAAAACTTAATAGTTATACTAATAAAGTATCATTTTTAAATCCAATTGCTCCGGTTTATTATTATTCTATAAAGTCTAATAGGTTACACTTTATTTGAATATGTCGGCAACATGTCTATCACGGTAAAATTTAAAGATATGGACCTAACTTTTTCGAACTAATTACTAAATTATTCAAAACTCGCTAACTATTCGTGTGAATGATAAATCTGGTATTGATTTGTCCATTTTATAACACATTTCTTCATGAGATAAATACCTTCTCATTGATATCCACACAACCCAAAATCCACACACGTAGAAGAGTTCATATTGAATTAAAATTTTCTATGGATATATGATTTAGACATAAGCTCTTTTTCATCTTTCATCCAATGCAGTTCCTCATAGATTGGTTTACTTCCATAAAAAATACTTCTTCGAAATAGTTTCTCAGTAACCATTTCAAACATATCTCCGGTAGCTTATTCTTAATTCAATACATGAAATGAATATAAACTCATCTAATTAAAAACCACTGATGAATTGGAAAAAAACATCAAATTATTCATCCATACAATAGAACTTAATACCCAATATAAGTAATTCAATATTTTCAAAAACAACAAAACCCTAATATTATACACATCTTCCACCCCATAACAACCAAACCAACCCAATATCTTCTACTTAAAATAATCCAACCATTTTAAAAAGTATTTAAACTTTCCGATCACAAAAACAACTTATATAAGTACAGATATCATACACCTCATCCATCAAAAGAGTTCCAGATCTCCTCATCATCGTCTTCCTCATCCTTAGCTTTGCCTCTCAAAGACAGCAACTCAAACTGTCCACTCGAAGCCTGCATAAGGTCCAACGTCACATTGGGTTGACTCTCTTGCATCCGAACGGACCACCCATTTGGCTCAACCTGCCATGGATACACACATTGACTGTCTTGTTGGGGTGGAGGAGGTGGAGGTGGAGGTGGAGGTGGAGGCCAGTAGTCTTGGTCGACGACTAAGTGACGTGCGAGGATGGTGGCTGTGCGATTCTCGTCGATGAGCTCACGGAGAGCGTCGCTGCATCTTGATGAGAGGTCGGAGTCGGACTTTGATGGTGATGACAGAAGAGAGAGAGCACGTCCTGTCCCTGATGTTGTTGTTATGTACGGAAATCTTCCTCCCATCACTTTGTTCACTGCAACCAATTCATTCGAGCAATCTCAGGAATTTTGTAGGTCGTGTTGATTAAGATTGATCATGAGGTCATCAATGTATATAAGTTTGTTCGGTGTTGGAATTACATCTAATTTTTATGGATTCAGAAATGTAAGAAATCATTATATTTACCATCAATATACATATAAATGATATGTTACTTATTAACTTAGATTATCTAGTATTAATATGTTTTTAAATGTTATTATTTCATTAACATGTAAGTGTACTAAAGTACTAGAGATAACTAATTTTTATATTTTCATAATGAAATATAAATATCTATATATTTATAAATTTCCGAACTAATAATTAGTTAGTTCTATAAATGATTATATTGATCTATAAATATGTCCGGGAGGGTGAATCTTAAATTTTAATAAGCACTATTCATATTATTTTTATAATTTTATTAACATGAAAAGTTTTAGATATTAGAAAAAGAATATTTCCCGTAGAATAAATATCTTATAAAAATTAACTTTGCATACTATAAATATGATCGGAGAAAATTACAATGAAAGTATTTTAATAATGGGAGAATTGCATAAATATTATAAAATTAGTAAAATACACCGCTTAAAGAAAACAGACAATATCTCTTATAACACGTCATTAAAAAAAGAAAAACAAAATAAGCTCAAATACTATAACAAATTAAACACATTGAGATTTATTTGTCCGGCACCTGTATAAAACGATCTGTAACTATATACTGTATATATTATAAGTTTGTAAATTAGAAACATCATATATCATGTTAAATGAGAATGAATCTTAACTACTACTGCCGGTGACCATAAATAATGAAATTCTAAATAAGGATTATTTCCAAAAAAATTCTCACTTTTTCAAACGTTTCACTTTGAACTCCCAGTTTTGAAAAGTTTGGAAAACCACCCCAAAATCAAAACCACTGTATTTTTTTAGTGGTTTTGGTGTTGTATGAGTATTTTTTTTTTAGAAATGGGTTAATTACAAAAAAACCCCACCTTTTCAAACTTTTTGTATTAGTCCACCGGTTTCAAACATTCGTTACAAAAAACCCAGATCATGCAAGCTTTTTGCATTTACCCAATGGTTTTAAGGGTTAATTACAAAACTCCCCCACTTTTTCAAACTTTTTGCATTAGTCCACCGGTTTCAAACGTTTGTTACAAAAAAACCCAGGTCATGCAAACTTTTTGCATTTACCCACTGATTTTAAACCTTTTTTCTATTAAAAAGTACTGTTCCAAAACCAGAAATGAGTAACGTTTGAAACTAGTGGGTTAATGCAAAAAGTTTGAAAAAGTGAGGATTTTTTGTAATTTACCCCTGGTTTTAAACCTTTTTTCTATTAAAAAGTACTGTTCCAAAACCAGAAATGGGTTTTTTGTAAGTAACGTTTGAAACCAGTGGGTTAATGCAAAAAGTTTGAAAAAGTGGAGATTTTTTGTAATTTATCCTTTTAGGAATTTCCGAATCTACAAATCAAAGCATATAGAATTTCAAAACCACTCATAAAATACCAAAACCACTCAAAAAAAATACCAAAACCACTAGTGGTTTTGATTTTGAGGTGGCTTTTCAAACTTTTCAAAATCGGGAATTCAAAGTGAAACATTTGGAAAAATGGGGTTTTTTGGAAATAACCCTTCTAAATAATTAGATAAAAAAAAAAATTCTATATAAATAGATATTGTGTGAAAATTAACTTATATTTATATTTGTAGCGATAAAACACATTGTTGAAAAAGATAGCTTAAGTAACCCTAACACTACAATGACATAAAATAAACTCAACCAACAACAGAGTTAACACACTAAGATTTATTGGCTTATAGTCTAACCTATAAAGTCCATCTACATACCTACATAATACAAGTTAGTAAAATGTATTTATTTAACCTAAGTACACCAGCATTGACCGATAACAACAACATGTACAAAATCCAATCAAATTCCTAGAAAATCAGACAAGACACCTAAAAACAAGCAACTAATCCAACTTATCCGTACAATATTGAAGTCCTTCAAAATATAAATTCAAATTAGACCAAACATCATAACCACCCCTCTCTGAGTACACTAAATAGTTCTATATTAGTACAACTAGAAGAAAGAATCTATCTAGTTAGATTTGCTTTGCATTGAAGTGTATATATATAGCTCTAGACCTAATAAAAATCCTCACCAAACACAACAGTTAAGCATGTTTCAAAACTGTAGACAATCAAAGATATAACACCATATTTATATTATACTTCTATTATTTCCTGTCATCAGAGTACTTATATGATAGCTTCTACAAAAAGTATAAATAAGAATATACGAAATTTTTATTTTATAAAATTTATTTTTCTTTTTATTAAAAATAATCGATAAAATGTATTTAAAATAATTTTAAAATAATCAAATTTGTAATTTATCCGCGGAAGGTTATATTCCTAATTTGAAATATTATTCGAATTATTACAAAAACAAATATATGTATATACTATATTATAACGGTACACCTATAATTATTCTAATAAATAATTAGAGGTGAGAATCATATTAGAATTATATTATATTAAAAAATTTTAGCTAATGCATAAAATTATATATTAAAATAATACTAATAATAATTTTAAAATTCAATACAAATATATTAAAAAATAATTTTAATTTATTTTATTTTATTAAATAATGAAAAATAATTTAAAAAAGACTTACCCTGAGAAGAGTTTCTGGCGATGGAATCATGAGAACTCTTTCTTCTACGCTCATTGTGACCTGCTAATCTTCTTCTGCAACTTCTTTTAGCGTCGTCGAACTCTGACACAACGTGAAATCTATTGAAACGATTATTAACACATTATTAAATCGATTTTTATTTCATTGAAATTTAAATAATATATATTATATTAAATATAATTACCTGCTACACTGTTGACAAAACCTTTGCTCCAGCCCTAACACGATAACTTTCGGAGATTTCGAATGCATCTCACAAACCTTATGTCGCCGATGATAATCCTTAGCGTTAATAAGCGCCACGTGGCAACCTTCTACTTGACACCTCGGCACCGACGCCGCCGCCGCGTTCAAAACCGAACACGACGCCGCCGCCGCAGCCGCACTCACCGTTTCTCCATAGTACGGCTTGCCTCTCTTAACAAGAGAAAAACCTTCGACTCCGAGGCCTTCTACGGCGGCGACGGGAGGAGAACAGGAGGTGTCTTCGAAATAGTGCCGCTTACCGAGCTTCAAACACATGAGATGTGGATCCGGATGCAAACTCGATCCATCTCCTCCGTAGAGCGACAGCTGCTGATTATTCTGATGATTCTGGTGATTGTCACTGTAATTTTGAATTTGAGGAAACATAAGAAGCGCGTGAGGTACGGGAGCGTGGTGCGTGGAGGTGAGGTTGTTATGAGCTGTAACGGCCGGCGTTGTGGTGTTGTAAAGCGTGGTTGATGTTGTTGTTGCTGCTGTAGTACTATTAAACCAATCGAATCTTGAGTGATTGTTTAGCGTCCATATATTCTCGAACGAGAGATTGTTGTTATCGTTTTCGTTTCCTCCATGCTCCATTTCTCGCGAGATAATGATGACGGCGATATCCTCTAACGGTATATATAGCTTTGCCGATTTTACGCTAACATGAGAATAAACCCCTGCAAACAAGAGACTGTTATTAATATGTGTATCTATATATGTATATATATGTGAAGAAGCTTTTGGGTGTTCTCTGATGTTTTTATCTAAAGAAGAAAATCAACAGTAAAAAGTTAGAGAGAGAAAACGTCAGGTTGTGTGAGGGGAAAAATATAAAATATAGAAGGTGTTGGCACGTGGGAGATGTGTGTTGGCACGTGTGGGATTTGAAGTGAAATGACTGATGAGAGATAGAGAGTTTTTGTTATTTTTATTAGTGTTGGATCACGAAGGTGGTGTGTGTGAGTAAAAATAGTGAAACACGCCGTTAACTGATCGTGTACAACACTGTCCCATCACTGTTCATAAATCGCATGCAATTTTACACGTAGAAATTGCATGAATATTAAGGCGTGTTCCTCACTCGCTTCTTGGGGATGTAGTGGTTCGAATTGGAAGATCGAAGTAATTTTATTATTAGGGATAGTCTCCCGAATCTCGACCATATTTAACAAATTATAAATCGTACTACTTATTTTTAAAATTTTTATTTTTTTATTAATTTAATTATTAAAATTGTTTTTAATCGGAATGATTTTATATGATTTCTTTTTTCAATTTTTTAAATTTAATAATAATTTTTATTATTATTTAAATAGAAATTGAAAATTACGGATATTTTTGGAAAGTATTTTAAACCCTCAAAATATTAAAGGATGAATTACATTTTGAATACCAACTTTGAATTCTAATAAAATATAAATTTAATTCATTAAATTTTTTTCATAAAATCATCAAATGACAACTGGTTCTTTTAATTTTTTTCGATCAAAATTTTAAAATTGGCTTTACGTTTAAATAAAAAATCATTACTTCTCAGAAGACTATATAATAAAATCTAGTGTCACTTCACTATTTATTAACAATTGAAATGTTACATTTCTCACAGCAGTTCTATAAAGAAAACATAACATACGACCCAACGATTTTATAACTTACATTTCCTATCATTTTATGTTATTATTATATAGTTGGTATTATTCACATATGTATTGTGATGGTGTTATTGTATGGGAAATAAGTCGCGTCAACATTTAATGCAACACAGACTGTAAAGTAATGATACAGTCTCCAATCAGGGGAAGCCACACACGCATCTCGAAATGGTCACCAAAATCTTCCTCTCAAAGATTGACCATTTTGCTTTGATTGTGACCACTCCTCACTACCATACCAATTCTCCTTCTGATAAATATCTTCTCATCTCATCTACTTCTACTATATAATAAATAAGTATATACTATAAACACCAACTATTCTTTCTTATTCACTGTTTCGTTCCACTGAACCAGTTGTTCAACTTGAACTTGGGGGATATTAAATGGTGACGATGGCATTTATGTAAATAAATGGGAACGTGGAGGGCTTATTTTCAGTATATGTATACCAGTGGGTATGCAAAAACAACAGGTTACTTTTCTTTTTTGCTTGAAGGAAAATGGTAAGACGAAGATGTAATAAAAATCAGTGCCTTAATTAAAATAAATAAAATCGTTTTGTTTAATCACACGCGATATTAGGCGCGTAATGTTCTATTTTTTCTTTAAGTGGATTACGTTGATAAACGATGGTTTAAGTTCGTAATCAAGGTTAATTGAAGTTGATTGGTAGCGACAGCAGCATCACTCTTGTCATCTTTTCACATCTTTTGCTGATACTAGTCTATTTGACTATATATATATATATATATAAATTTTAATTCTTAAAAGACAATTACATATATTTGCTTTCGAAATTTCAAAATTTAAAGTATTTTTAGCTATTTGTTAGCAATTTAAATTAATAATTATTTAATAATAAATATGATGATTAAAAATAGTAAAACTAGTGTAGTTATTTGATTTTTTAATTATTAATAATTTAATACAAAAACATTTTAATAATTTTAAAGTAACATTTAAAAAAATAATTTTCAAATAACATTCGTGAAACCATGAAATATTAATATATAACGTTAAAAATTATTTAAACCATTAAAATAATAAAATATTAATATGTCAAAGATACAATTTTAATATAAATTAGGAGGAAAAATAGTAAAAAAAAATTAATAAATCATGATTATAAATTTGAAATATAAATTTAAATTAAAAGTATATTATATTAATTCATAATAAAATCTGTTTTTATATTTTTTGTTAATAAATAAATAAAACATGTTAAATACCCTTGATATAGTAGTAAAGATAGCGGAAAGAAAAGAAGTGAATGAGTTGTATCTATTTTTAGGGTTGTGGTGATAAAGCTGCCTGTGTATTGCTGACCAAACTGGATTTGTCATAAAGATGTATCATTAAAAGACTGAGGTCGTCGATCATGTTTTGTCATTAGGTATCCAAAGTCACTGGGTCCCATCTTATTTATTTTCAATCCACTGCCACGTGTACGGTCCTTATTTCCCGACTATGTATGCCAGGGCATCTTTTTGAATGAGTTAGGTCTACCACCTCTCGTTCAAGATATAACGGGTTTAGAATTTAAACCCTAATTCGGCTTCACATGGAATGGAATCTAAACCCCAATTAAGTTCCTTTTTTACTTGGTTTGATGTATATTATTATTAATACATAAGAGTTCCTTTCCAATTTATTTTAAAATTTTAAGGGCATAATTATTTTAGAATAATTACAAACTTTATATAAAATATAAAACAGATACAAAAATGATAAATACCGCAAGCAAATTGATTAATACCGCATTTATTTTCCAATTATATCCTTAACATTATTAAAAATAAAAAAATAGTTTTTTTATTTTGAATGAAACTCTTTATTTCGTTCTCTCATCTCAACTGATTATTTTTTTTTCATGATTTAAACTCTTCAATTTCTTTTTATCGTCCCAGCTCAAATAATTTTTTTTTCAATGGCTTTCTTTTCATTATCTCAATCCGTTTAATTTTTTTTTTTTTTCAATTACATAATCATAGAATACATGGATGGAAGTAACTACACCTTCGTATCATTATGTTTTATTCGAAGAGATTGTTAGATACCGCAGCAAATTTATTAATACATATCTGTCAACTCTATGGACATGCCAATATTTCTCAGATCCCTAGAGGAGGAGAGGGAAAATAAGGTGAGTGGACTCTTTTAAGAGGAAAAACTGTTTTTGTTTTTGAAATTCTTGAAGAATACGGGAGATAAGTTGTGGAGAAGAAATCAAATAAAAGGGTAAAAGTGGAATAATACATGCGGTATTAATAAGTTTGCTGCGGTATTTAACAATCCCCAACAGATATGATATCATTATAAATATAAAAATAAAATTTCTTAAAATTATAAAATAAAATACAAAATACAAGGTCTGACACATTTAGATTTACTTATAATAAACATTATAATATTTCTTAAATTTATAAAATAAAATGTAAAATACAAGGATTAGACCTATTTGTAATAAATATTATTTACAATAATAACATCTATAATAACATCATATTATATAACAATATTTTTTAGAGCCATCCATAGGTAGAAATTTAAAATTGCTAATAAATGATGTTAGAAAGGTTTGATTATATCTCTAAATTAAAAAAATATAAAAATAAAAATATTAGTATAAATAAAAAATTAAGTTTTTTTATTTAATAATAAATAATATTATATATATAATGAGAATTGCGATTTTCATTATTTTAAAATTTAAAATTTTTTATTTTTAAATTATTTATAAATGCGATGAGATCACTTGTTATTTTCGAAAGGAATGAAAAAAAAATATAATTTCAATTATATAAATGAATTGATAAATTTAAATACAGATTTAAATATAACCCATATTTAAAAGAAAAAATCTACAAATTAATACTATTAACAATAATAAACCAATAAAAAATGTTAAATACATTTATGAAAAAAGCGAAAACAGTGAAAAATAGAGTTCCAAAAAGGCAGGGTAATAATAATAAGTGTGAAGAAAGAGAAGAAGAAAAAGGAACTATCACTTTGTACTTGTGAAGTGGGTGTTTGACACGTGTATGTCAACAAACAAAGGTGCCAAAAATAAATAAATAAATAAATATGTTCACTTTCTCTCCCGTACTTTATCAAAGAGAGTTATAGAGGAGGCAACTGTTGTGAGACATGAAGAAGTCTGGAACTCCATTGTTTCTTTTAATGAAACACATCTTATTACATTACAATTCAGATAGAGATTTTTGATACTATAGGAGGGGACCATTTACTCTTCTTCTAATTCATTTTTCTTTGTTTTCATTTTTATTTTTATTGAAATTTTTTCGTAACTATTTCTGGATGGTTGTTACATAAAAATTTAAAAACCATATGTGTAATTTCGTATTTAAAAAATAATCATTATTTTAATAATTAATGAAATCTCACGAGAACCAAAAATATAAAAAATTATTTAATTTTGATGAAATCTTATTCTTAAGTAAATTTATAGTATATTTAATTTAAAAAATAAATGATAAATTAATATTAGATATAAAAAATAAAAATTTATCTAAAATAAAAAAATACTGTTTATTTTTAAAATAATAAATTTTAAATTATTTCATTTGCGATTCAAATTTACTTACTATTAGTATTTTTAAAAATTATTCATATACAATTTTAAAAATAAAATAATTAAAATAAATTTTAAATTAACGATAATATTTGAATAAATTAATTTTTTTATTCTAACTCTTTCCCTATAAACTTTATTCATATATTATTCAAATACTTCAGCTGACGAGAATCTCTTTCTCAAATGAGAACACCATGGTTAAATTAATATAATAATAATAATAATAAAATAATGAAAAAGATAAACGAGAAGCAAGAAGAAAATGAAAGACAAAGCACTACACAACATAACACAAGCAAATACAAAGCAAAGCTGAGTCAAGATAGGTCCACTAATCGCTGCACGTTTTTCTGTCTCTGTGAACTCATAAAAGAAACTTTGTCCAGATGTTATCACATTCACATTAACTTTATTTATTTATTTTTAAAAATAATTTAGATAATAATAATAAGTGATTTTATAATGATTTGTCCAATATTGCATGCTTAGTTTGATTTGATCATATGTGCTCCTTCATCGTTTTAATTGGATAAATGTTCCACTGTGTTTAGTCTAGTTGCATTTCCACTTTGGTTGTGTTGGGATGAGAGAAATATAGATCTAGTTTTGTTCCTCTATTTTTAGAATATGTTTGGTGACATTTTATCCACTGGGTCGAGGAAAACGTGGATATTAGATTAACATTAAGAGTTCATAATTTGATAAATATTTAAAAATATTATTATTATTTTATAATATTGGAGTTCTAAACTCCATTCAATTATTTGAGGAGCTCTTAAAATCAATGAATCCATCTTATTATTATTATTAATATTTATACTTGATAATTTTTAATTTGAAAATCTATTTAAATGATAAAAAAATTAGAAATTAATCTGATTATTATGAATTATTATTGTAATTATGAAATTTACCCACAAACTCTAATTAGTATGAAATATTAGTGGCTAATTATATTAGGGTTAAGATAGTTTTTTGTTTTTGTTTTTGTTTTTTAAGAAAAGAAACTTCAACGTAAGTAGGAAAATATATGGGCCTGAACACGCAGCTGAGAATGGAAATAGGCCGATATATGGGCCTTAACACAGCTAATAATGAAAAGCGGGCCCGGTCCAAACCTAAACTCGCATAGACGTGTAGACAAAGATTGGGCTCATCCATTTAAGCAATGTTTGTTTGGTGGACCAAGATCTACGAATGTCACTTCTAACTCAAAATAGGTGAGTTCCATGAACTTGAGTGGTATTATGTGATGTGGAATGTAGTAATTCCACCCGTTCATATGAATTTTTCTACTACAAATGTATCGTAGTAGAAAATTGAATGGGAAAATTGCGATGGAAATACATGAGATTTTGGATATTGGAATATATATATATATATATATATATATATTTATATATATATATATATATATATATATATATATATATGAGTTTTGGTAATTTTTTCAGATGAGTGCAGTGAATTTAAAAAAATGTAGATAATGGTACTTTTGGTTGGTTTGTTTTTTTTTTTTTTTTAAACCACATTTTAGTTAATTTAATTTTAATAAAAAATTCAAATAAAAATATTTTTGTTCTTATTTTATATATTAAAATTTATAAATAAATTAATTTTAATTATATTAATTCTAATAAAAATAATTTTGTTTAATTAAATAATATACTTTAATTGTAATTACAAAAACTCAAATAATAAAAAAATTATTTTTATTTTAAAAACCCCAGCCAAACGTACTTTAACCTTATTCCTACATTTTTTTAAACTCACTGCACTCATCTACAAAAACTACCAAAACTCACACATATATATATATATATATATATATATATGTCAATTTCCAAAATCTCATGTATTCTCATTGTAATTTTCCCATTTATTAAAGTATTTTAAGTTTTACCCTTTAACATCTCTCACATACTCATTACATCAATTACTGTAAGTTATAGTTTCAAAATAGTTCATCACGTAATTGCTTTTCACGTCTACTGATTATTTTTCTAAAAGCTTCAATATACTGATTACTTTTTGTTTTACTTGTTTGAATGGTTAAAACTCTTCAATTCTCAATACATTTATCTGTTTAAATATTAAACCCTATATATATATATATATAAAGTAACCAGATCAAAAGAATTTACAAGCAAGCACTCTAAAAAAAATCAAAATGAGTGAGACAAAAACTCATCCTTTTGTACAAGATGAAATGGAAATAAAAGAAGTGAAGAAACTATCTCAAGTCGGAGAAGTAAATATACAAGAAGTAAAAGAAATGGAAATAAAAGAAGTGAAGAAACTATATCCGGTAGAAGAAGTAGAGATACAAGAAGTAAAAAAAAAGAACAACAGAGTGAAAAGAAAATTTTGGATTTCGATCTCAATAAATTCTATTACGAGGAGGAAGGTGAACTTCATCCTAATGAGGAGATTCAACAAACAATACTAGAGATACTAGAGATGTTGAGAATTTATCTCCCAGATTTATTTTATTTATTTTATTTTTTAATTTTATTTTTGAGATTTTAAGATTGATGAGATATGGTGATTTTCATTTAAGTTTTAATGTATGCATATTTAGTTTTTATTTTAATTAATATATTTTTTTAGTAATCTAATCTAGTTTTATGGTGTTTTTGGTGTTTCATCTTCATTTTTAATTTCATGTATTGTCAACTGTGCAACAACGTAAAAAAATAAACAAGTAAAAATTAAATGCGTGTTATGTAATAAATGTGAGAAAGTAATAAGCAAGCAATTTTTTTTTAATTGTAGAATGTAATTGAGAAAATTAGTACATGAAGTTTTTAACGATGCTAATATAGTTAAAATAAAAATGAAAAGAGTGTGGTAAGATATTAATAGCTTATTTGATTGATAATAAAAAAGATAAGACTGTTTTAGAGCTTGATGTAGAAAAATAAAACACTATTTAATGTATTAATATAAATTTTTAATATTAGGAGATGGAAAAATAAAACATTATTTATTGTATTAATATAAATTTTTAATATTAGGAGGTACTATATCTATATGTCAAATTTTATTTTACACATAATTAAATAATTATCAATTTTTATTATATTAATTAATTTTTATTTATTTATTTTAATATAGTTTGACCATGTTTTTAATTTTACTCTTTAAATGTTTTATTTATGGTATTTTATATCTTTCATTATTGAATTTTATTTGTGGTTATTTTTTGAAATAAAAAATAAAATTGAAAACAAAATTAAAGTGAAATAAAATTTCAAAACATTGCTCATGCTAAGAAATTCATTACATTTTGCACTATGGTAGGATCACAATTGATTTGTCTTGGAAGACGATCCTCTATTTCCCATGCAGTTTTATTCATGTGAGGAATTTTGTAATTGTTGGATCCTTCAACTTTCATAATTTCCTATGTACACAATTGTAAAATTAAGAAAACACGATTAATCATTTTCGTCGGATATTCATCAAAAGACTTTTTAACTACATGGATAAGTTCATCCACTGTTTTTGGACACTCTTTCTGTTGAAGTGATTGAATGGCGTTAAAAAAACCGAGATCCAAAATATTTAGATTCGGTGAGTTTGGAGGTTGACACACTAATCTAATATCAAAACAATGTTCCGAAACAGCTTTTTAAAAATCCTTGTCACTTGGATTCACATGTGTCATTGCGTTATCTTGTTGAATTTATATAGTTTTTCTTATATCCTCTCCAAGCCACTTTAGTTGAATTTTCGGTACAACATGTTCGATAAAAAATGTCTTTATAGAATCTTTGATAACTGAGGTCATCGGTTTAATCTCTAATGTTTCAACATCTTTATTTCGACTTTTTCTTTGTGCTGGTTGTGAGGTGATAAATGGAAACACTCCTATTTTCCCCGAGAACACTTTATTTCCTTTATTGTCAAATCTTGGACGTGCCATAGCAACTAAAAACATTACTTTTTCAATGTTATTCTTATGCGCAAAGGTTCCTCTTCTGTGGGAAATAGATAATATTTTTCAGACTTCTTAGTCATATAGAACCACTTTTCATCAATATGTACCACATTAAACATATTCACAAATTCGGGCTCAGGAGGCAAGCTTATTTTATCTAACATGGACAAGCAAAATTGGAAACGCGCTTTTTTATTTTCTTCTCTCAAGTGCGACTTAATGACATTTGAATGACGTCGAATAAGACCTTATTTTACACGCCTATGTAATGATGTTCAACTAACACTTGTACCCGTGGCCTTTAAAGATTCGATAAGTGACATTATAGTCTTTCATTGATGTCAAGAAATATGAAGAATATGATTTAAATCAATTTCAACTTGTTTTCGCCCACAATTTTTTTTTTTGGGTAAGATAAATCAACTGCTTCACCATCTCGACAATCTTTTGCGCTTGTTTTCAAATCCTTTGAACTATCCTTATTTGAAAAGAGAACAACTCTGCGACCTCTTTGGTTGTATTTTTTTAACTTGGCAGTAATACTTCATAAAGTGTTGTAAATTGTCCGCCTTTACTGATTTGATAAATTTATTTTTGACTTTATTACTACTTCCTCTTCCTGCAATGCATTTGTGAAAAAAAATCTAAATTAATAAATAATATATAGAAATAAAAATACATAAGATTGGTTAAATTATTCATTAAATATCTAGCACTGTAATAGTACATAATGTTATGAAACTTAAAATCAAGTATAAATTTTTATACTGATACATTCTGTTTTAAAAAAATTGAAGGAAAAAATAAAAAACCTTCGTGTATAGAACACTATAAATAATTTTGTAAAAACAAAATAACATAAACATTAAAAATTCAATGGAAGATTCCATAAAAGGTAAAACTAAATATTAAAAATACTTAGGAAATATGTAAAAGATTAAAAAAAAACGTTCTTAAAAGATGAAATTAAATGTACCCATTTGAAAATTTAAAAGAAACACTACAAGACAAAATTTAACAATAAAAATATTAAAATAAATTGATAAACATGCAGATAATTATTTATTCTAAAAAATATAACTAAAAGATATAAATAAAAACGAAGATTTTTTGAGTTCAAAACACAAACATAAACCTGATATTTTGAGACAAAATCAATTCATCTTCCACAGGTACATCTTCAGCATCTACATTAGTTAACAGTGGCTCAAACTCATGATCAAGCTCTAAATTTAAATCGAAGATTACTGTAGGCATGGTTGTATTATTTTCTTGTATTTCAGACTCAAAAGTAAATGGAATAGCATTCAAATCAATTCAAACTTCTGTCTCATATGTTGTTGGTTCGTTCAAATCAATGTGTTCTTTTCTGTTGGCAGGCATGAATACATTTTAGCTTTAAATTTTGTTTATATATATATATTAAATAAATTAATCTATACTACTCCACTATTATAAAAAAATAAAAAAACAGACCTTTGCTTCCCTGGCTTGGCACACTCATACTAAGAGTCAAAGAATGAACTCTTAACTGAGTTATTACATAAGATAGAGAAGAGCTCTATCTTTAGTCTTTTTTATCCTCCCACATCCGAATTGATTCTCTTTCTCTCACACTAACATATTCAATCCGATTCTTGCATTAATCTTCTTCTCTCTCACTGACTGGATTGCTTCCTTGACTCCGACTAACTGGAATGATGGAAAGTTGTGAATCCTTATATATTTTATAATTTGGCTTTAAGAATCACTTGCTATCAAAGGTGTGGTAGGAATTAGTCTCTCTGGACTTTAATATTAATTAAATATTAATAAGTTAGGTTATTATTATCACTCAATAAAAAAGAGAAGTGTAGTTATGTATAACCGCTGCATGCAATAATTAGGGATGGGTTAGGGATGGGTGTAGTTCTATATAAACTTTATACTTATCATGGAATGAAGAAAATTTATTTTAAAAGTTCATATATTCAAAAAGGGTATTTTAGACAATTTTATTAATTTCTTAATTTATGTGTTTTTTTTCTCAGAACGACATTTATTATGAAATGGAGGGAGTATATGTTATGTTTTAATCTTCTCATACTTCTCATTTCATTTATTTATTTTATCACACATGATAAGCACGAGTATGCTCTCTGGTTGTCGTCCAGATGAATCTTCCAAAACAAAAAGTGATTGTAATGATGTTCTGATCATGCTGAGATGCTGCTAAATTATTTGGATATATTGAGTTATTTATCTGAAAAATATAAAAATATGGAAATAAAAAATGATAAAAAGGGAAATGAAAAAGATAGAAAATTATGAAAATAGGAGAATGGAAAAATTATTTTAAAAAATTAGTAGATGAATTGTTAAAAAAAACAATATCCCAATTGTTGTTTTTATTTATTCATATTTATTTTTATATTTAATTTATTTGTTATATTTATTTTATTTAGTATATTATTAATTGTGAATATATTATTTTTTATAGATCCGATAAAAGAAAAATGTCATAGCTGAAAAATTGAAAATTCATGCCCTGAAATTGCAACGTCACTACCACGATCTAAAAATAAACCGGAATAGTAGCAGTACATTACCATTCATTTCCAATTTTTCAAAATCGTTGGTGCAAAATTGCTAATTAATTTTTTGTTTCGATCAAGCCTTTAAATAAGTAGTGGAAGCCGTATTTTTATTTTAAAAGAATAATATTGAAAATCCGATATTGGGACCAACATATCGATAACATTTAAAATAATTAAAGAATATTACAAATTCTCAATATAAACACAATTACATAGTTAATGACAATAAACATATATTGAGTAAATTGTACTTTACAATAAAATAATTTGTTACAAAATCTACTCCATTGATTCATTATACTTCTTATTGTACCTGGGAAAACATTTTAAAAACATGGAAAACGTAATTGAAAAATACTTAGTTTGAATTCCCATACCTAATACACGTAGATTCATTTTATTTTTCCAAAATATTTTGTAAAAATTTTTGGATTTTAAAATCTATCTTATCCCAAAAGTATGCTTTTCTTTCAAATCCGTGATTTTCAACCCACTTCTATGTACCAAAAATATATTTGGAAATCAATGTTGGCTTACTTGTATCACGAGTTATCAACCCAAGACTCATTTATGGATATGCATGCTAATATGTCATAACCTCATGCCAATGTCGATGTTCAATGCACTGAATAAACCTACAACTCATGTTTGGTCATGCATGCCAATATGTCATAACATCATGTCAACACCAAAATTTAATACACCACACAAACGTACACAACTCATATATTCACCCAATACACAGCGGAAGATCAGGGAGATAAGGTAGGATGACTTATTAAGCAAGTTTAATTGACTTAAGACATAAGAGATATTTCATGTTCAAACATATTAAAAATAAAAATTTTCAAATACACTCACTTGACCATTCCATGGTGTTTTGACGACAAATTTAAACGATGGATCTTTAAGTAACGAAATTCCAATTTTCGAAAATCGGGTATTTTCATTCACTCTTGAAACATTGTTGTTCTTACTCCTATATTTTAAAAGTATATATAAAAGGAGAGTTTAATACAATTTGAAATAAAAAAATGGCAATCCAATCAGAAATTCGATGAGTAAATGAAGATAACAGTCACACTTCCAAATCCGAAACTTTTGCATACATTACAAGAAATTTCAGAACTAGGCAGAAATACCAAGACAATAAATCATTTAAAAATAATCAATAAATATTTTACTTTAATACAAACATGTGACCTAAAAGGACAGTCAAATCGGAGTTCAAACAAAGGAGAACAATAACGAGGAAGTTTGTTGTTCAAATATGAAATTTCTGCACATTGTATTTTTTTAAAATTCAAAATTGGTAACCATCCCAGTAATTAAAAATTATCACTAAATAAGAGACTTTAAAACAAAAATGTAGGCACAAACAACACCCGATCGAAGTTCAAATGAAGGAGAACGATAACGAGGAAGTTTGTTGTTCAAATATGAAATTTCTGCACACTGTGTTTTTTTTTTTAAATTCAAAATTAGAACCAACATATTAAATTAATTAAAAATCATCACTGAATAAGAGACTTTAAAACAAAAATGTAGGCGCAAACAACACCCAAATCGAAGTCTGGATGAGGGACAACGAGGACCAACATGACAAGAATTTTTGGCTATACCGAATTATATACCAAAATGTCTACCGAATTATAATTCGGTTTCAGAAACCAGTTTTATGTCCGCATTAGATACCATATTACATACCGAGCTATAGTATGGTTAAAATGCAGATTTTTCCCAGGTCACTATCTGAGTGATTTTCTCAGTTTCAAAATATGACCAAACGACATCATAATACAACCAAAGTTTAAACACATCATCCATGTATATCAAACAACACATACAAACAATTCATTTGTCAAGCGATCCAACCATTTGGGCAAATAAAACTGAATAAGTTGCCTATATGACCAACTTATTGCAGCAGTTATAGCAAAACAATGCAAGTTCAATATTTCTATCATGACTTCCTATGATCAATACCTATCAATTCTCAACATTTTCAAGTTATCACAAAGAACTTTTAACAAGGTGATTAACCCATTTAACATCATGATATCATAAATCCAACTTAACATATCAATAGGGTGTGTAACCAATACACATACAAGACATCAATATGCATCAAACATGACTCATAAAAGGGGATTGGACTAAGGGTTGACTCACTAAACAACATTCCACAATATATCAAGATCATGCACAATATATATATATATATATATATATATATATCATGAACTCTTATATTTCAAATTAAATCAAGACATTCACATTAGCCACATTAATCCATTATGACTTATTAATATGAATTAGTTAACTTACAATTAGGTAATATTAACACCATCATCGCATGATTTATAACAATCATATTATAAACAATTAAGAGATGTCAGACACATATTAAGGTTACACAATTACACATGTTCACCAATAGCATCTCATCAAGGTTTATCAATCATTTTTTCATTATTCAATCATATCAATTTCAATTTTAATAACAATATTTATGATAATGTTAATGTCCATGTCAAGAATATTATCAATTCTCATATTGAGAGCGATTTACAATACTTTACCAATAAAAATATTCGGGTTTATTAACCAATGCCCCAAAACAAACCATAGGATAGAAAACGGGATTCAATATGGACCCTTATCCCAATATGAACCGAAGTTCCAATGCAATATGGACCGAAGTCCTTTATGGACCGAAGTCCTCTATGGACCGAAGTCCCAATATGGCTTCCGCGCCAAGAAACACGATATATTTGTGTCGAAGTACTTCTAATCCCTAGGCATGCCTTACCTTCTATCTTCTAGAGCAAGTCTAAGGGCAATTGGTTTTAATACCACATTTTCATTCCTCAAGGTACATTGTTTCCAACAGGACATTCATTCAAATTATCATGCTTTCAACATGTCAAATTATTGACCATAATTAGACCAATCGTCCTTTAATTCTCAATTACCAATATCACCAATTTGCATCAACAATCATCAATAGCAACCAATTCAACAATATTCATCACAATAAACATAATCATGACATCCAAACAAGAATGCATTGCGAAATTTAAGTCTCTATCTTAACTCCGTCAATTCACAAACAATGTGGACTTAGTCCACCCAAACTTCAATATCCAAATTCCACCGCCTAACATGCTCCTAATGCATTGTGGCATGTTCTAACGCCCTAATCATGGCAATAAGCATGTAATTGACATTTTTATGTATAAGCCAACTTGATTAACACTCTTTACAAAAATTTCCATTTTGAAGATAGGTATGAGGAAAACAAACCTTATTATGCATCAAACCAAACCGAGCTACCAAACTTGTTCATCCGACTCCAATATTTCATTTTCTATCATTAGGAGTGCCTACATGTATACCAACAACACATAGGTATTCAAAAACCACTAACACACTCAAATTAGACTCTAATACGATTCCTTAGGGCATTATTATATTCTACGAGATTTGAACTCAATTTTTGTTTTAGAATTTCACTTGTATGAAAACTCACCTTAAATGACTCATTTGACCCAAAGCTTCAAATTTAAGTGCTCTAAGGTTTGACCAACACCTTAGGCATATTTTTAACCTTTAAACACAACAAAATCCCATTAAAATCACATGTTTTCAACCCAATTCTCAAAAGTGATGTGAATTGGTGTTTTAACACTCTTTCCATCAAATCAAATATTTAAAACATTATTTTCATTAAAAGTCTTTAAACACCACATCTCTAGTCATTTAGAGGTAAAACCAACATCAAATATCAACTTCCAAAGTTTTTAAAACACTTAAAAATCACACATTTATTATCAAACACCATAAATGACAATAATAGTGATAAACCATCAAAATACAACATGATAAAACATAATCAATGCACCAACCATAAAATTTCCAATTTTAAGAACTAGTGTAACGTCCGCTCCCCGCCCCGAATGGACCCGAGGCCCGTTGGCAGGACGCTATGTCATTCACAAACGGTCTACAGATTGACCACTAGCCCCACAGACCACCATTACGCTCTTCAGCATGCTTTGTCCTCACTTGCATGCTTTCTGGGAAACTTCCCAAAAGCTCACCCATCCCAAGTTTGCTCCAAGTCAAACACGCTTAACTTTGGAGTTCTCAATTTTTGGGCTCCCGAAAAATAATGTTCACATTGGTGATATGAGTAACAATTCAATTCTTTTAAACCATGTCTCAATATGGGGTGTTACAACAACTAGGTTTTGGACAAATTGGACATTATAGACATTATAGACATTAAATAATTAATTGGAAGCATTTAATTGATTATATAAAGCACTAACACGATACTAATAAAATTAATCATGGCATAAAAATGAAATTTAAGGCATTTGAGGAAATTTTAGAATCATACTAAGTAGTATGAATGAAGCCACAAGCTTAGATCGCTTCCATAAAATCAGTTTTGTAGAGAAAATAGATTCTGTGAAAATCTTGGATGGTTAGGTTTTGAGTTGTTTAGAGAGTGTTTGGAGAGAATGGAGGTAGAGAGAGAAGGGTTTCTAGAGAGTGGAGGAAATGGTGAGAAAAATATGTTTTTATATGGCGTTGGTGGGCTTAGGTTGATGGGCTTGATGAAAATATTATTTTTAAGCCCATCATGAATCAAGTCTACTAACTTCGCTATTCATTCCGCTCTCTCCACAAGTTAGACCGTAAAAATTATTTTCATAATTTAAAATTTCATCTCTACACCATAATTGTTACTTTTACCATAAAATACATTTTATTCCAAAAATGCCCTTTTGACGTCGAAATCATATTTTTCTATAAAAAATTGTCATTTTGATTTAAATCTCATTTTTGTGACTAAGAATCATTTTATCCATTCTAAACATATAATTTAACCATAAAAATTCATTTCCCCCAAAATATCTCTTTTCGGTTTAATTTTTATTTTACAATAAAAATCATAAATTTCACCTTAAATCTCAATTTAACTCTACTGCTTCCATTTAGTCTAATGTATCTATTTCCAATTATTCTAAACCCTCATAATTGATTTCTACTTCAAAATTTTCAAAAACTACCTCTGAAAATATTTTTAACTGTGAAGTCAACCTTTCGGTCAATATTGGCATTTTGGTCAAATTTTGACTTTTGGTCAAAGCTGAATAATTTGGTGAAATTTGCTTTTTAACATCTCAAAATAAAAATCTCTTATGTTTTAATAGTCTCAAATCTCATCCTTACCCTAAGGAAATCACCAAAAAAGTATCTAACTAATTGCTAGATTGAAATTGCGGACGTTACAGGAATTTTCAGGGGAAAATTGTATAACATGGATATCGGATTTGAAGGTCCATTTGCAAGTCAGGGATTTACAAGATACTATATGTGAAAAGAATGAAACTTTTATCAAACAAAAGGCTCAAGATACTATATGAATATTGAGGATCCACTGATTCTGTGGAAATATCTAAAAAAAAATAGATTTGAAAGAATGAAAAATATAGATCTTCCAAAAGCTCAACATAAATGGAATCATAGGTTTCAATATTTTAAAACAGTTAGTGAGTATAGTTCTGAACTCCACCGGATTGCTACGATATTACAATTTTGTGGAGAAAAAAAATTGATGGGGAGAGAATTGAAAAAAAAATTATCCATCGTCCATGTTGATCAAGTAACATTACAATCAACAATCAGACAAAATAAAGTTGATATTTTTGATGATTTGCTTACCAATTTGATGAGAATGGAAGAACAAAATAGATATTTCTGAGAAACCATGAATTACGATCTCCTGGTACGATGGACAAAGAAGTAAATAATAATGTATATCGGGATAGTCAAAATCCGAATCGTGGCGAGGGTCGTGGTTTTATACGTGGCCGTGATAATTACAATGAGAATGTGGATGAGAGCGTGATAACAATAATACGTGCCGTGGTCGAGGTCGAAATCAATGGAGATGTGAAAATCGTTTTCATCTGTATATTCGTGGAAATCTGGTTTGGATAAGAGATGAATCCCAGAACTCGAATGAAAAATCAGGAACTCGAAATAACAATTCTCTAAGTGTTTGTTACAAATGTGGGAGCATTAAACATTTTCTTCGCTAATGTCGAACTCCACAACATTTAGTGGATTTGTATCAGGCTTCCTAGAAAACGAAAATGAAAGCTGTTGAAAAAAATGATGCCAATGTGGAGTATGGAGAATGAACATCTCAAGCAAATATTTCAAATTTTCATACTTCTGATTTTTTTTTTATATTCGAAAAATTTCCTGAATAGTACTGGAAATGTAAATAGAAGTTATGTAAATATTTTCTAACTATATTTTGAATTTTGTTGTATATTGTCATTTTGTAATTAAAATCAGAAATATCAATGGATATATTTTCTAATGTAATTGTTATGTTTATTTTAATAGGATATAGAAATTCAATGAAGTATTTCAGAAATATGTTTGATTGGCAGTGCTACAACACATTCTATTCTCCGAGATAAATAACATTGCCTAAACATATCCGAATATAAGACTCAAGTAAATATCATATCTGGTTCTACTGATTTAATTGAGGGATATGGAAAATATATAATACATTATATTCGAGCAATTCGAAACGGAATTTGTTGAGTTTTCAAGATATCAGACAAAATGGATATGATAGTGAAACAATAAATGAGCAAAATATTGAATATTTATATGTTACGTTTTTTCTTATAGAATTATTCTAGAAAAACTCCATATACTATCATTTGGTTTATATTCTACAAAAATATCTCAAATTGAAGTCTAAGCAGTAAGGAATAAGAAAATAATTAACCCTAAAGTTTTTTATTAATGATATGGTAGACTTGGTCATCCTGGCTCCATGATGATCTGTAGAATTGTTGAGAATTCCAATGAACATCCATTGATTGATTTGAAAATGTTGATATCAAAAGATAATTTTTGTACTGCTTGGACTCAGGGGAATTAATAGCTAGACCATCCCTATTAAAAATAATGTTGAGTGTCCATGATTTTTGGAAATAATTCAAAGGGATATTTGTGGACCGATTCATCCACCAAGTGGGCCGTTTAAATATTTTATAGTATTGATTGATGCATCCGCGAGATGATCATATATATGTTTATTATCAACATGGAATGTGGCGTTTGCTATGTTGCTTGCTTAGATAATAAGATTAAGAGCACAATTTCCAGATTATCCAATTAGAAATATTCGTTTAGATAATGCTGGTGAGTTACATCAAGGGCTTTTGATGATTACTGCATGTTAATTGGTATAAATGTTGAACATTTAGTACCTCATGTTCATACCCAGAATGAATTAGCGGAGCTTTTTTATTTAAAGGCTTCAAATGATTGCTAACATTGTTGTTACGAACTCAATTACCGATTTTTTCTTGGGGTCATGCAATCACACCGACACGCTTGAGACCCACTGCATATCATGAATATTCTCCATTACAGTTGGTAACTTGAAATAAACTAGATATATCTCATTTGAAAACTTTTGGACATGTCGTATATGTTCCCATAGCACCCCACAAAGAACCAAAATGGAACCACGTCGTTTGACAATTTATGTTGTGTATAATTCACTGTCCATAATTAGATATCTTGAACCCATGACGGGTGATATGTATAGTGCAAGATTTGCAGATTGACATTTTAATGAAGAATTATTTCCATTACTTGGAAAGAATGAGCCTTCTAATATTGGAAAAAATTAACTCGTTTGGAAAAGTGAAAAGCTGTATTATTTGGATCCACGTACTGGTCAAAGTAAAAATGAAGTACGTATGATAATTTATTTACAAATGGTTGCAAACCGATTACTAGATAATTTTGTTGATAGAACTAAAGTTATGAAATCTCATATACCAGTGTGTAATGCACTAGCTCGTTTGGATATGCGTATTAAAAAATCAAAACAGATGGTAATTGGTGAGGCATCTGAAATCCAGAGAAAATGGGGTAGACCTATTGGTTCCCAAAATATTGTACCACGAAAATGAAAAGTTAAAATTGGGAAAACTATTGATATAATACCTACAAAAAATACCAGTCAAATTTTATAAATTGTGGAAGTTGAAAATTCAAATGAAGAAAACACTTCTAAAGAGACAAATGTATCCAAAAAAGAAGAAATATCTATTAATTATACAAAAGAAATTTGGAACCATGAAAATTTTGTTGTTGATGATATATTTTCATATGCAGTAGCTATTGATATCTTGAATGATGATTATGAACCTCAATCCATAAATGACTGTATGGAATGAAATGACTGTGTAGCGTCGAATCCCCATCCCGTCCGAGATCGTGATGAGAAGCCCAATCGCCACATTAACAATTACAAAACAAATACATTTTTTGAAAATCAATCAAACATGCGATATTTTAGTACAAGACTAATAAACATATCATATTTTCTCAAATGTGATTCTTTGGATTAGAAATCAAATAAATAATGCTTCTCTATACTTTGATTAAAAAAATGTTCATTTACAATCATTTAACAAATAAATCGTGTATTTATTTTATAATAGTGATAAACTTTAAATACTTATAAGCAGGAGTACAAATTTAATGAACTTCACCATGAGAGCCTTATGAATCACATGCCTTACTCAATCAAACTTGTAAATAAAAGTTTCAGGGAAAAAGAAAAAAGAACAAAAGAAGGGTCAGGCATAAGCCTGGTTTGCATTCTTTGTCCGCAAACAAGCACAAAAAAATGATCTCACCTTTACATTGATATGCAATAGTTTAATAGACAATGCATTTCTATTATGAGCATCTCTAAGCACACCATATTTCATCAAGCCAAGCACTAGCAATTCCTAACAACCATTCATACTAGTGCACCAATCAAGATATGCTATGTCATATATACATGTTCATTATATGATTTACCAATCATAAGATTAATCTCATTTATCTTATTATTAACCAATGTGTTCCATCAATCAATCATGATATCAATCAAGACAATCATTAATCAAGTCAAGTATGACTATCAATCAATAAACGATCAATCAATCAAGAGACAATAATTCAATAAAGACAATCCTTCAAGAGCCAAACCATTAAGCGACAATCATACGATCATACGATCGATCAAGGTCATCAATTAAGAGAATAAATTAATTGTTCCATCAAGTCAAACAAGAAAATCATTCAAGATGATCAATCAAGAGCCAGACCCCATTTAGTCCAAACAACCCGACTTTAAAAAGACCTTGACTTGATGTAATACTTTCGATACTTAGGACAAGACACAAGACATTTATATATATATAAAAAAGCAAACAATCAATCAACATCATTACAAGGATGACCAAGTTACGAAACTCAAGTGTGATCAAATGTATTTTGAAAACATATTCATAAAAAATAATATCCATTATCCATTTAACCTTTGGAATAATCAAAATAAATTGTTAGAAAATAACTCCAAATGAATTATTAAAAGAAGAAATATTTAAGAGCATCCTCAATAAGTTAGGACTTCACATGAGTCCTTTGGCTTGCTACAAAAGTGTTTTGTTTTTCAGAACCGCTTTCTTTAAAAAAAAAATTATTATTTGATGATAAAATAACACTTGTAAGAATATTCCGAAATTTTTTTAAGACAATTAAATAAAGGGTTCTTAAATTGTGAAAGCTGGTTTTCAAAAATAATTGAAAGTTTTCGTAGGTTGAAAATCTTGCAATGTTTCGCCATATAGTTTAATAAACATATGTAACTATTAGACCATCCAAAGTTCGTTAAAAACAAAAAGTCATACAGTCAAATAATGCTATCAATCAATCATGTAAGAGCATAAAATCAAGCATGTTAGAGATTCAAGTAGGATTAGCAAAATTTAAAGTCAATTTACAATCATATAATTCATAAATGGACTCACACCATCTTAAACAAGTAATCATCAAACTTACAATATTTAGATAAATAAGGCTTGGAAGGATTCGTATCCTAAGAGGAGTTTTTAAAATTTAAAGATGAAAAACAACCCACTAAATCATTTTAAAAAATAAATAAAAATTATACATTGAAACAAATAAAAAATCCAAGTGAAAACTAAGAGTAACATAATGCAACATAGCCTGACCGTGTATATCCGCACAGTCCGTGTGGATATCCTCCATTAATACTGAAAAACGGCAATTCACACGGTCTGAACGCGTGGATTCACTCTGACCATATGGAGTAATGATCTTTTATATTTTTAGCATACTCAAATCAGCAACTCACACAGCCTGTCACACTGATTGTGTGGATTCACACTGATTGTGTGGAGCATTGATTTTTTATACCTCTCAGCATATTCAAAGCAACAAACCACTTTTAACCCTAAAACCATATCCTAACTGCTCTTAACACTGTAAGATCAAATTAACATCCACAGAAGCATACACAAGATGTGTATAAATATATACATAACATCTCCTTATGATCTTTAGTCACTTTTCATATACTAATTAATCAATCAATCTATTTTACAAGACAACAATACACTTTAAAATGACTAAAAAAAAGGGTTGAACTAAGGGTTGACCAATCTAACATATATCAAAACACATCATGATCATACACAAGACATGCATAGGCCCTTATTTAGCCAAGATCTCCATTATTCATTATTATAAGCCCATTGGTTACTTAAATCTAATTATGAAACAAGTACGGTAATGAGGTACATACAAAGGTCAGTCACCTTGATGTATATGTTTAATTATGATCATTAGTCATCTTTACTTATTAAGCATGCTCATTTAAATTCCAATTTCAATATCAATAACAATATCATCTTGTTATTAAGTCCATTATCAAGTTTACTAACCATTAACCAATTTATCATCAAGTTTTTATCAAGTCCATATTCAAGATAATTACTAAGTTCATGTTCAAGGGCATTTTCAAGTTCATTATAAAGACAATTTCAAGAACTTCATCAAGTTTCATTTACCATTGCTTATTTATTTACCTTTAGCCAAATCATACCAAGTCATTAATCAAGTTCATCCATTTTTACAAGAATGCCCATAAACAAGACAATAGCTTCGAAAACGGGATCAAGTTGGACTGAAGTCCCAAGACGGGCAAGCACGTAGGTGAACCAAAATTCTAATATGGTCCTACCACCACAAGGTGCTTTGGAACCATAGGTGGATCGCCATCTCAAGACAGGTAAACTCATAAACAATGAGCCATCACCCTGTAAGTAGACTATTTGCGCCTATTAAACCATCATATCTTCATGGGTCGAAGTACTTATATCTATAGGCTTGCCATTCATTCTACTATCTATAGCAAGTTTATGGGGCATTTACTAAGTTCATGAAGATATGACTAAGTTCATGTTCAAGGGCTTTTTTCAAGTTCATTATCAAGACAATTTCAAGAACTTCATCAAGTTTCATCTACCATTGCTTATTTATTCACCTTTAGTCAAATCATACAAGTCATCAATCAAGTTCACCAACTTTTACAAGAATGCCCATAAACAAGACAATAGCTTCGAAAACAAAATCAAGATGGACTAAAGTCCCAAGACGGGCAAGCATGTAGGTGAACCAAAGTTCCAATATGGTCCTACCACCACAAGATGCTTCGGAACCGTAGGTGGATCGTCATCTCAAGATAGGTAAACTCATAAACAAGGAGCCGTCACTCCGTAAGTAGACTATTTGCGCCTATTAAACCATCATATCTTCATGGGTCGAAGTACTTATATTCACAGGCATGCCTTTCATTCTACTATCTATAGCAAGTTTATGGGGCATTTACATGATTACCAAGTATCATTATTAGGAATCCGTTCCTATCATTTTACAAGCCATTTCAAGACCCTTCAAGGGTAATATCCAAGTTAGCCTTTAGTCCATCTTAGGCCACTATAAGACATTAAGTCCTATTTTTTACAATAGGCAATTCTGTATTTCAAGTCTCAATTCACAACAATTATCATAATCAAATATCAATAGCAACCAATCAATCCATTTCATCACAATATAAACAATCACATCATCCAAGTAAGAATGAATTGCCAAAATTATGTCTCTACCCTAACTCCGTCAAACCACAAACAATGTACTTAGTCCACCCAAATTTTATTTCCTAAGAGCAGCGCCTAACATGATTCTACATGCATCATATATATTCTAACGTCCTAGCATGACAATTATGCTCATCACATCAATTTTGGGTGGTTATCTTATTTAACCAATCTCTTACACAAATACAATTAAGCATGAATTCAATACATCAATCAATAAAAAAAAAACAAGCATATAGGGCTAAAATGGAAATACAAACCTCGCATCCGTTGATCTATAAGCTAGAAAGCCCGCTCCTTGTGGGTTTCTACTTATGATTAGTCAATACCAAGGGTTACTCAAAAAACTACAATCAATAATGTCATCGTCAACATCATTACAAGACTCCAACATAACTCAATCATAACATAACATAGCTATTAAGGGCATTAACACACTAGATGAGATTACTGTTCTACAAATGGGTTGGAATTAATCTAAAGTAATTTACAATATTTTAGGATCATTATTTAACAACATTTGCTAATTAAAATCATTTCCCCTCGAGCAAGAAAAAACATCAATATTGAAAAATTAGGGCTTTTATCTCTAAATACAAATGGAAACTACGGACGCAAGATTATAACCCTAAATTAACTCAAAAATAGTCTCAAACCATTCAAGAATCAAATATACATCATTACTTTTGGAATCAAGAATGGTTGATGAAATAATGATGTAACCAATGACATTCTTGAAGGTTGTTGATGAAATAAATATGGTGATTTAAATAAATTTTAAGTGATAAATGAAGGATTAAAAGTTAGGGTTTGTTGGAGAAGAAGAGAGTAAATAAGTATAACAGAGAAGAGCGGGAGGAGGAATAATAGAGTGAATCGAGTGAGTGGCAGAGGTGAAGCTGTGTGGAGCATTGGGGGTTCAATTGAACAGCCAAAGATTTTAAAAAAATTATATATTAATTTTTAATAGTTTTATACTTATATACATTAAAAATTAAATATGTCTACACTATAGACAAACAAATATTTATGAGTTTTAAAAATTAAATATGTCCATCCAAACTTGTTTTTTTTTTTATTATATGCAATTAAATTTTGAATACCAAAAAAAAAAAAATTATCTATCTTCACCACCGACACCGAGTGGTGGTGTTTAAATAATGTGTCATGACCTCTTATGGGCCTAGTTTTGGATTGGGTCATTTTTAGGTCCAATCCAATTTCGGATCCATTTTCCAACAAAACTTGATCTACCACCTCTGTAATTTTCCAAAATTTTATTTTCAAGTTTTGAATAAAAAACCACTATTAATTTTGAAAATCTGAATCTTTCCATTAGGAGGGAAAAATAGTAATTTTGCAAAATTTAAAGTTTTGGCTCAAATTGACAATTTTCCAAGTCTAAAAATAATTTGGATTTTATACTTTCAATTGAATCAAATTTTGTCCTAAAATCCCAATTTCGGTTTGAAAGTCCCTTTATAAATATTTAGTTTCAAATTAAATAAAGGTTTTTTTTATCCTAGTCTTTTCATTTCAAAACAATTTTCCAAATCTCATCACTACCCTTAATAGCACATTTGATTTATTCTGATGAGGAAAACATCAAAAATTCAAAAATTTCAACTTGGCCCGAATTTTAGGCTCAATTTGCAGGCGTTAGAGACTAGCCAAAATTGAAAGAAGCAATTTAGGCAGTTAAATTCATTGAATAAACGAAATGTTTTTTTTGACTTGTAATCAAAACACCATAACTTGTTAATTCAATTGGTTATAAATGGGTTTCATTAAAAAAACGAATGAGAAAAACAAATTTGTGAGATATAAAGCCTAGTTGGTTGCTCAGGGTTTCTTACAAAGGCCTGAGATTGATTTTGATGAAACATATTGACCAAACGTGCTAATAAGGTCATTTTTACCAATATTGACATTATCAAGTTATCAACCCACATTATCAATACATGTTTCTCAATAACATCAATTCTACCAATTTTGCATCATTTAGTCTCCAATGAATTTCACAATAATATTCACTATTCATCAATTTTACCAATTTCAACAATTCGCATCAACAATCATCAATAGCAATAATATTCATCACAATAAACACAATCATGACATCCAAAAAAGAATTCATTACGGAATTTAGGTCTCTACCCTAACTCCATCAATTCACAAACAATGTGGATTTAGTCCACCCAAACTTCAATTCCCAAGGGCAGCACTTAGCATGATTCTACATGCAACCATACGTGCTCTAACGCCCTAGTCATGGCGATAATGATCAATACACTCAATTCTTGGGTGGTTATCTTATTTAACATATTTCATGGCATAATTACAAGTAGGCATATATTCAATGCATCATTCAATAACATACAATTATATAGGGCTAAAAACGGAAATACGAACCTCGCATCCGTCGATCCACAAGCTAGAAAGCCGCTCCCTTGAGGGTTTCCACTTGTGATAGCCAACACCAACACATTTTAAACATACTACATTCAATAATACCAATACAATCATCATCACTAATTTTCCAACACAACTCAATTACCGCACAACAATTCTATTAAGGACATTAGTATACTAATGAGATTAGAGCTTTTCAAAATAGGTTAGAATTAACTCAAAATTACTTAGTAACCACCTAGGATCATCAATTAACAATTTTCAATATTTATGAACATAAAAACCCAATTTATTCAAGTTAGGGATTTTCACAAAATAGACATTAGAGTCAAAAACCATTTTACTTCAATTGGAAGCTATTTAATCTTAAAACCATCTCAATAACAATATTTAGGTATCAAGACTAAAACACATATCATAAATTTTATACTCATCAAGTATAGAGACAATAAGGCAAAAGTAGACCTAGCTTTATTGGAACCTTAAACACATAATAACAATTCAAAATCAACCCAAAAACTTTATAAAGGCATTCAATAACCAAAATCAATAAGCTATTTTCGGATTAAAAATGAGTAGAGAGAGGAGGATTTTACCTTGAAGAGGAAAGACTCTAATATGGTGAAATAACCTCCTTAAAGCTTAATGAAGGTGAAAATAGAATTATTTTTGGTAGCTTTGGTGGTGGAGAGTGAAAGTGGGTGGCTAGGGTTTCATGGTAGTGTAGAGAGAAAACATAAGGAGGGAAAGTGGGTGTTTGTGAAGAAGGTGAATAGTAACCTTAAAGTGGGGTGGTTTCATGACTAACAAGTTGGGCTTTTAAATTAGATTGGGCCCAAATGTGGGTCCTATCCAATTTCGAGCCCGATTAATCCCGAAACCTGACTGCGTCACTTCGATTGATTTGTAAAAATTTTATTTCAATATTTTACATCAAAATAGCCACCGGTTTTAAAATTTGAATTTTCCGCCCAATAGGGGTAAAATGGTAATTTTACCAAAAATGAACGTTTTGACCCAAAATCAATGTTTTTCTAAATTTTCAATTTAAATAGACTCTAAGCTCCCAATTGAATCATAGTTTTCCCTTAAACATCAATCTTCGATTACGAAGCCAATTTAGTAATATTTCATTTTTGAATTAATAAAAGATTTTTTTATCCTTGACTTTTTATCTCAAAACAATTTTTCCTAATCTCATCATTGCCCTTAATATTATTTTGGACTTATTCCAAAGTGGAGAATATCGAAAATCAAACATGTAAAAATTTCAAATTGGCCCTAAATTTTGGGCCAAAGTTGCGAACGTTACACACATTGGGATATGGGTAGCTATTCAAGTCCTTTTAACATTTTCTCAATTTTAGGGTGCTACAGTACATTAAAGATGTTATTTGTCCATGTGTGTTCATTAAAAAATTGGGATCTGGATTTATAATAATAACAGTCTATGTTGATGATATGAACTTCATTGGAACTCAAAATGAAATCCAAAAGGCTGGTGAATATTTTAAATGAAAGACCTGGAGAAAACAAAATATTATCTAGGATTGGATATTGAACATAAAACTAATAAAATTTTGATCCAGCAGAAAGCTTATATAGAAAATATTTTTAAAATATTTAGTTTAGAAAGATTACTACATGAAGTCAGTTGGGAATGTATCTGGTTGAGATTAGTTATATATCATATCCAGAGTTCATAAGGAACCCACAAACATCAAATAAGCCAACAATTATTTATGAAGCCAACTATTATTCACTTATTATCTAGGCTTCTTATATCGCCCAATTTAGAGGTGTAGCGTCCAACCCCCACCCTCGGAGGATCTGAAGCGCAGGGATCGGGTCGCCGCACGAACTGTTAACATATACTTGTATACATATATATATATATCACATACTTAAACACGAAAGTAATTTCATATCAAAAAGCAATAGAGTACTTTTTGAAAAAAAAAATTATTGGATAAACATTTGTTAAAGTTTACATATATAAAATCATCATATAATGCCAAACTCGGATCACCACACGTATCGAGCTTAGTGTTCAACTCGCTATTAGGCCAAGTGGGCAAGTTGACAAAAGAGTAACAAAGTGAATTGCATTTACAAAATTTGTTCACAAAATAATGGAAGTGAAATCAATATCATGAGATGCATACTTCAAGTGAGGATTCCAACCCGAACTTCATTGCTCACTTAATCCACTTGAACACATATTTATATTGAAAAGTAAACAAACAAGAAAAATGGGGAAATAAAAGGGTTAGGTTATCGATGCCTAGTTAACACCATCATATACAAACAAACACATACAAATAAGCATCTTTCATTAGAAAAGTGAGTACACAAATGCATCCTAATGTCTGAAACATCATCACATAGTCGCCAATGTCCGGAAGGGATCACAAAACAGGAATTATAAAGTGAGGTAGGCCACTCGCGCCCTGGTCATCCTGAGCATGCCGCCAATTTCCTGACCAGACCACTAAAAATGGCATTGTAGCCTCCTAGATGCCCTGGTTAGCATACTGGTGTCCTAGACCAGGCCACGAAAAT
This sequence comes from Cardiospermum halicacabum, assembly GCA_031304145.1. Classification (NCBI taxonomy): domain Eukaryota; kingdom Viridiplantae; phylum Streptophyta; class Magnoliopsida; order Sapindales; family Sapindaceae; genus Cardiospermum; species Cardiospermum halicacabum. The sequence goes on along the minus strand of CM062399.1, from coordinate 7,732,145 downwards.
TGGTACCGGTACTCACCTAGCGCCCTGGTCTAAGTGACCATGCCACCTGCCAGGCCACGAAAAATAGTATGGGAACCTCCCTGGTGTCTTGGCTAGCGCCCTAGTCTAAGTGACCAGGTCTGCTGCCACTTGCCAGGCCAACAAAAGTGGTATCAAGACCCACTTGGTGCCCTAGTCCATACCTGGTCACTTTGCCAGAATGTCGACCAGACTTCGAAAAAGGGTACCAAAGTAAGTTCTCCCCTTAGTTAGCGCCCGGGCTCCCTTGGCAGGCCGCCAACCAAGACACACAAACCTGGAAAATAGAGCATTGACAATAGAATTTAACTTTTTCAACTTTCCACTAGTTACACTTGGTTTTTTTTTATTCTTTTTAACTACCATCTAAGGTGTATTTCATCTACATCAACCAATCATTTACCAACCATTAGGCGTGAACATACCATTTCAAGCAAACAAATCACACAAATTTCCATATTTTAGTTTATTGCCCTTAAATTTAACTCTTATAGGAAAAACGGGACAGAAATGGGTCAAAATCCTAGGGGATCCGAAGATCAATCAAATACATTTACAGGGGGTCCGAAGACCAGATCGGGTATCCAAAAGGATCGGGTGGATGTCGTCGCATCTAGGGAGAACCGTCGCCCTAAGTTAAGCGATACTTAAAGCTAAATTCACATTTTCATGTGTCGAAGTATACTTCTAGTTTCCCTATGGCATGACAATACATTCACCTAGATCAAGCTAAGGACAAGGGCATTCCTTTTAAAGTGACCAAACATGATTTATCATCTTCTTTCCATTATTACTAAAGCTCATGTAGTACCATTGATAACATTGAATAATGTTACCCAAAAATATTAATCTTTTCTCATAAGCCACAAGGCAAAACATTTATCATTGTCAATGTCATCATATCATCTCTTTTGCAAAACATGTAAGATGCAAATGAACTCACTTAAGACATTTACACCCAAAACTTCATTATCTAGTAATCAAGAGCTTCCATGGCCACCAAAACACATGACAAAAAACACCAATCATCATAAAGAATCACATACACATACAAGTATCTATTTTCAATTTACCACTATAAGTGTCGGCATGACATTATCATCACATTTCTCAACATATCCATTATTTACCATGTATTTGGTAATATTAACTCATTATCGTGCAGTCGACCACAAAAACAATCATCGTACAATAATGTAGACCGTAAAATAAAGGTGTTAATCTCTCCTTTGAAGATAACTAGCTAGTCTCCTCGGTTTGGTGCTCTCCAACACCTTGGTTGACTATTGGTACCAACCATAGCAAAACAAATCAACAATAGACATAAATTCATCCAAAATCACAAATCTAGCTCCTAGGGCCACCATCAACCAAATCAATTACCTAGAAGTGTTAATAGACCTCTAAAGATCCTAATCATGCCATAAATCGAAATTAAAAGCTTTCAAAATTAAAAATGCCATTAGATAGCTTCAAAAGCTTGCCAAGGTAAATAGTGAATAAGAGAACTTTAAATCACTTGTAAGGGTTTTAAATGATATTAAGGATTGTGGTTGAGAGGTTCAATGAGGTGAGTCTTTGGTGGTTGGGAGAAATCAATGAAGTTAGGGTTTTTGAGAGTGAAGAGAAGAGATGAAGGTGCTTGGAGTTTGGGGAGAAGAGAATGAGAGTGAAGAGGGGTGAAATGGTGGTGTGTGATGGGCTTTCATGGGTTGTTGGGCTTGGACCACAAGTTTGGGCCTAATAACACCCAAACCCACATTCCACCACCCAAACCGACCTAATCATCTATTCCGCTCCCAAAAAAATTTTGCAGCTCTAAAAATAAATTCATACCACTAAAACAATGTGCAAATTAAAAGTCACATTTATTTCAATAAAATTCAATTTTCCAAAGTTAAAACCAGTTTTGCAAAACTCATTTCGAAATTATTTTCAATAACCAAAATTGACTCTACACTTTCAAATTCGGTCTCTTATAACTATTTTGCCCTTAGAGCGGAATTTTTTTTTTCTATTCCAATATAGAAGTTTCGAAAATCAATCTTTATAAAAGCCAAATTTTTAAATAACAAAATATTCAAAAATTTCTAGGCCCTACTTATGGACATTACAAGAGGTGGGTACATAAAAAAGGATAGAATGAAGCACATATCTCCCAAATTATTCTACACTCACGAGCTCCAGGAATTAAGAAAAATTGATGTGAAGCAAATTCGATCTTCAAACAATCTGATTGATTTACTAACGAAAACATTATCAACGTCCACATTCGAAAAAATTGCTTCACAAAATTGAAATGTGAATACTTTCCAAATTAGTTAATTAATTTATGGGTGTTTTAGTTAGAGGGAGTTCTATAAGATATCTGAATTCAAATTGTAACTCTTATCCAATTTTTATCTGACTGGGTTATTTGGGTAAAATTTTTAGTGAGACAACTTGTTGGTAAAATGTGAAGGGTAGTTTTATATAACGTGGAATTCCACCCATTTATATGAATTTTTATACTACAGACACACACTCATACACGTGTCTTTTAATTATTTAAGCATAATATAGTTATGCAATCTGTACATATGGAGCTCTGTAAATAGAAAAAAAAAAAAAAAAAAAGGATAATTAGATTAGTTGTTTACAAATCTATAAGTGTGCCATGTATGATTTTATTTTCCATTTATTGTCTTATCTTACTACATATATGTTACGTATTAATCTCCTCCTACCTCTCACTTTATTTATTTATTTTATTAGAAGGTGGATGATTATTGTAATTTTGAATGAACTTTTTGAATTTGACTCGAATTTGAGTACAGTTTTTATTTTAATAAATTATTCGTCAAATTTTCCGAGGGCATTTAATGTTAAAATTTGTATGTATTTATTAGTTATTAGATCTATAAATAAATAAAAAAAATATTATATTATTATTAAACTTAAATTTAAATATTAGAATTTAATTGAAATTTAATATATTTTAAATTTAGTCGAATTTGATGGAGTTTATTTCCTCTCCTTTTACATCTAAACTTTAAATGGGAAGGCCGAGTATAACAAACTCACGTACATACTTGACCGGTTGCTGTAGAAATAGTGTACGGTATCCGATTAAAAATCTAACATTAATAATAAAGAATTTGTAGTCTGATAGCTGGGATGATAAAGATGGGAAAAATATTACAATACAGTTCCACTGTAACATATTAAATTATTATTATACTATACAAAACCTTTCTATAGCAATTTGATGTTTGATGCCAAATTTCAATGATTTTGTCAATAAATGGTCTATAACATGGCTTACGTATGTTTTTAGATTTGTAGGAGATGATATTCAATAATGTTTCATTTAAGAACAAAATTGTCACAATTATGCCACATATAAAAGGTACATAGAGCCAAGGCAGGAGAAAGAAGTGATGGATATTGCTCTATTGTTTAAAGTTCAGATGTTATTTGTGGGCAAACAATTCAATTTAGAATTATTACTTCTTTTGAATTAAATCGTCACATACTTTTCTTTAGTGGAAAATATAAATGTCAAACATTTGTACTAGGCTTTACATATTTTTCTTGGAAATCAATGAGTGAATTGCCTTTTTTTCAGAGACATCACATCAACCATATTACTGTAATGGTTATTTTGTAATTATTTAAATCCCAACTAACTGGAAAGACTTTGATGGTTAATTTTAAAATAGAATGAAAAATTATATTATATTTTCTAATAAAAAGAAACTTTTAAAAATCGATACTTAGGTTACATGAAATCTATACCTTTATGATTCAATTATAAGTGGTATCTCACATTAAAAATATATATATATTATTAACTTTAAAATTATTTAATTATATTTCTTATTAATTTATGAAAGTATGTAACATTTGAAGATAATTATTATGATTCAAATTTTCAAAAATTTTCATTTTTATCAAAAATATCATCAATCAAGTAATAATATTTTTATATATTTAAAAAAAAACTTTAAATCATAATACTACAATAATAAATAAAACTATATCATTATAAACCTAAATTAAAAATAAAAATTTGCAAAAATTGAAATGTAACCGAATGACAAGCGGATTGTATTCTTCTATATCTCTATTCTATTTTGAAAGGTACATTAAAAAAAAAAAAAAATCAATTTATCTCTCCATATCATGAAAGGAGCAATTTACAAGTGAGAACCATTGCCTTCCATATTGAAAATCTGGCATGTTTTTATGAATTTGTTATATAAAACACAAATGTACTCTTATTAAGATTGCGCTCGCACACCATACAATATAATAATATAAGATGATACATAGATATCGTCGTTAACCCATCAATGTCATTTTTAATTTGATATGATAAGATGAGATAAGATAACCCTAACTTCCATAAAAAGAACCTAACCACTCACACAAACACGTCAATTGGATTATCAAGATAGATGTAGCCACAAGTGTTGAAAACTTAAAATATGGAACACTTTTTGAGTCCAACACACTCCAAACTCAAACCAAACAACTTTGCAGAGAAAGTACATACAACTACATTGAGTCAATCACACTTCTACAAAAACAACAACCAATCATCAACTGTAACTACCAACTTGCTTCTCACAGTTACACTTTCCTTTTCCACTTCTTCAATACACAAACACAATAGAGAAGTGTTTGTTAGTATCACCTAACTAAGCAACAACAATAGATATCAATCTATTTAGCACATTCAACTTATATAAAACGAAAAAACAAATCCAAATTCCCCAAACATCATGCTTTTCATATTATTCGTATCCATTCTTATATCACAGTGTATCTGTTTATCCGCCCCAATCCTACCCGTTTTAGATCCAAATCCAAATCTATATAGTTTGAAAAAGTATTTTATAAGATTTGGTTACATTTCCTCTTTACATTACTCTAATGTATCAAACGAGTCACTAAAATCAGCGATAGTGAAATACCAAACCAAACTGGGTTTACCTGTAACCGGTAACTTAGATTCCGACACAATCTCAGTTATAAAATCTCCGAGATGCGGGAACACAGATGACGTCTTCCATGCAAAGCAAAACTACGCGTATTTCCCGGGAAAGCCACGGTGGACACACGACGCGCCAATGAATCTCACCTACGCGTTTTCACCAACCAACTTCCTAACCTCCCTACCAATCTCCGACGTTCGCGCAGTTTTCACACGCGCGTTCAACAAATGGGCAACGGTGATTCCGTTAACGTTTACAGAAACGGACGAGTACGATTTCGCAGACATAAGAATCGGGTTCTTTAACGGCGATCACGGCGACGGAGAGCCTTTTGACGGAGTTTTAGGCGTGTTGGCTCACTCGTTCACGCCCGAGAGTGGGAGATTGCATTTGGATGAAGCGGAGACGTGGGCCGTTGATTTCGAGAAGGAGAAGTCGTCCGTAGCCGTTGATTTGGAATCGGTGGCGATACATGAGATTGGTCACGTGCTTGGTTTGTCGCATAGTTCGGTTAAAGAAGCTGTTATGTATCCGACATTGAAACCTAGAGCTAAGAAGTTGGAGCTGAGTGTTGATGATGTTAATGGTGTTCAAGCTCTTTATGGTTCTAATCCTAATTTTAAAATGAGTTCGGTTTTGGAATCTGATATTTTGGCTAATTTTGGAGTTGGGTTGACAAGTTTTGGGTCTGTTTATTGGGTCTCGATGTTATCGGTTTTCTTGTGCTATAGTTGATAGAATATAGAGTGGGTTTGGATTACATTACAATTCATTGTTATAGAGTTTGATGTGAACTTAAATGAAGCATGTTTTACTTTTGTCTCGAGTTAATCTTTATAGGAACATCATTTGTATGCTTGCATGATGTTAGTTGAAGTAACAAACAATTTATGGTTGTACTAAATTTTTTTATTATTTTTAGTACAAATATTTTAAATATTTGGATATATTCTAATATTTAATAGTAACAAATAATATTATATACTCTTTCAAAATTACATCCAATAACTTTTGTAATTATTATCGGAATAATAATTTTAATTATCATAATATATAATACAAAATTGTTGGAATGGCAGTGGTGGGAGAGCGGATAGGTGATTTAAAAAAAAATAGTTAACAAAAATATTTTATGGTGATTTTTTATGTGATTTGAAATAAAATTAAAATAATTATTTCCAAACTGGTATTCAACTTGCATTTTTCAAATTTTGGACATATATTATATTTGGAACTTGTTTGTTAATTGGCGTTTTCAAATAAAGATTAGTGTTTTTAAGAGTTTCGACGAAATTAAATTTCTAATTTTTTCAAAATAATTAGTTTGGTTAATAGTAATTTAACCGGCTGTTAATTTTTAAAACGCTATAATATAAACGTTTGAGAGGTTTTAAAATTAGAGATTGATTGAAAAGACCAAATTATCACATTTTTAATTAGAATTATATTAATTGTATATTAATAAAACAACTGTAACCTATTATAACATAACAATAGTTAATACTTTCAGTATTACTTTTTATTACAATATATTATAATTAAAATATTTTTATAATATTTTTTTAATATTATATTACATTTTTTATATTAGTCCAAATAATAATTGATATAAAAAAATAGTAAATTTTTTAAAAATTATTACTTATTAGTATTATAACAAATATTAAATATTTAATATATCATATTATTTATTTGAAGATAATAATACAAAATATACCTTATGAAAAATAAAAAATAATTCTTCTAATATTCTTTAACATCATTTTATAATTGAATCGGTTAATAGTACTATTATTAAACAACTAAATATTAAACAATGAACCATCAATCTGCTAACAGGTAATAATTGATTAAACCGCTAATATAATCCGCAAATGGTGACAATTATTGAATCCGCAAACCACTAACAACTCAAGGTCAAACATACTCTTAATATTAATAAATAATAATAAAATAATTATAGTCGATTTTTTTTATTTTATTTAACCATGATTAAAGCTGTAACTATTTAATAAATAATCACTACACAAGCTGATTATAATTTTGTTTAGAATTATAATTTATACTATAATAATATTTTTACTATAAAAATCAAAATATCTATACAACAACAATAACTAAATCTTAATCCCAAGTAATTTGGGTCGGCTAATATGAATCCAAATGTAAAATCACGTTCGGTCATCCGCATGATTTTTTCTCGCCATTTTACCTGAAACCACTTCCATGTCCACATCTAAGACACCCATATCACTCTTAATCATCTTCATCCATGTCTTTTTCGGTCTCCCTCGCTTCCTTGCAACAGTTTCATTTTTCCTCTCACAAATTTTCTAACAGGTGCATTAATAGGTCTCCTCTGTTTATGCCCAAACCGTCGCAATCCTCTCTCATTTTTCTTCAATAGGCGTGACCTCCACTTTCTTTCGTATCACCTCCTTCCTTATTCTATCCATCCTAGTGTATCCACACATCCATCTTAATATTCTCATTTTTGTTGCCCCCATTTTTAGAATGTGACTTCCTTTCGCAGCCCAACACTCAGTACCATATAACAATGCTGGTCGAACAGCTGTCCTATAAAACTTACCCTTTAGTTTTATAGGTATGTCCTGCCCACACAAAACTCCACTTGCACTCTTCCACTTCAACCATCCAGCTTTAATGTGATATTCGACGTCTCCATCCAATTCACCGTCTTTTTTAATAATAGAGTCCAAATACCTAAAACAATTCCCAATTTGAATTCTTGATCCTTAAAAGTCACACAACCTTGATCTTCATCCCTATTATTACTAAAACTGCATTTTATATACTCCGTTTTACTGCTACCGATTCCAAAACCCTTTTATTCTAGTTTTTTCCTCTATACCACCAACTTGGCGTTATCTCCTCCTTGAGTTTTATCTATTAGGACAATATCATCGGCAAACAACATATACTATGACACCTCATCTTATATATCTCGAGTCAACCCATCCATAACTATGGCGAAAAAAAACGAACTTAAAGCGGATTCTTAATATAACTCAATAGTTATAGGAAATTACTCTGTCACCCTACACTGCACCTCACATTTAAAAATCAAAATATTTATATTAAAAAAGTTAAAAGAAAAAATTATTCTATCCATTATTTCAAATTGCTTATTATTATGATTTATTCAAATTCTCATCTCTATCTAATTTTAATTACCATGAAACACATAATCTAAATATTCAAATCATTATTTAAACATAAATTTTATACGAATTACTATCATTCTAAGTTAATTATCTTTAGTTGGATTACAATCAGACGATGAATTTTTCAGTAGTAAAAAATTAGGTCAGTCAACTAAAGTAGTAAATGTAACTAACCATTATGGTAACTCACCTTCTTCATTATTAGGTCTAAAGCATTAAAGTTGTTCAAATTTACAGGTTTGTGTTGTGAGAATGCATTAACTCCATTCTTGACTTTTTTTACACAAGTTTCCATGTATAGATCATTTTCCACCACATTTTTCTCCATTTTTTCCTAACTTGGCAATTCTTCTATTTACAACCAAACATGCCATATAAACAAACTGTGAAAAACAACAATATAATTTCTCATTTCATATATACATTGTTTTAGAATGTTAATTTCGGTCCAAAAATATGAATTTTAATTGACTTAAAACTCTTATTAAATTTATTGAAAACAGTGTATAGGACCACACTCTCTGCTACTCTTTTATGTCTGTTTTATTGTCTCTACCTCATCGAAAGTCTTTTTCTCACACCTTCACTGTGTCACTGTCTCTCACCACCGAGAATATAAAACAAATAATTATAAAATATTTTTTTAAAAAATCCACAAGAACGCAGACATTATTTTAATTAAATTGGAAGAAGACGGTCAAATAAGGTATAATTTAGAAAGAAAAAGAAAAAAAAGGTTAAAACTAATCAACAATGGTGTAATTATATTAGGATTATAATGGTTATTAATTATTAATTAGATATCAAAGAAGATTTTGGTGGCTATCAGAGTTGACATTTTTTTCTTAGTTAATGATATCCACGTGTTAAAAAAATTAAATAAAATCTGCCACCACAAATTAATTTGTGTTAATATACATCGCTACTTAATCTTTGCATGGTTCATGAAATTTGAAAAAGCTTTATTTATATTTATAATTAATTTAATATTTAATTTAATTAACAAATACTATCATGAACCGACTATACACTACATGTGAAAACTGAGCAGAGACTGAAAAAGGAATTTATTGAAAAATGTAAAAAATCTCAGACCTCGTTAAACTATATATACATACATGCATTGCTGTCACATACTCGATTTAGCACAAGAAGTCTCTCGAACTATTTATTTTTCATTTATATAGAAGTTGACGAGGAGGTGCAGTGAATATAATTAAATTCAATTGTGTGTATTGAATAGATAGGTTTTTTAAATAAAATCATGTTAATCAGTGAAGAAGAAGATAGATATAGAGAATAGATTTTATATAAAGGAAAAATAAAAACAACAAAAACCATCCATGTGAGAAGTAATTGATTGAGAAAAAAGAAAAATCATTATCATGTGGTGGTTTTTATTTATAGTATTGTTTCTTACTCTTAAATTTTTCTTCACATGGATGTCAGTCTAGCTTTGTTGTGAAGAAGAAAGTACTAGAACAAATATTTTTCTTTATTTTTTAAAATTAAAAAATTATTAAATAAAATTAAACTAATAAAAGTGATAATTTTGTTGGTTTCTAATGATAGCCAAAACAAAAACAGTGTAAAAGTGACCTTATCATTTTTTTTGTACTTTGTTCCATGTGAGAAATATCAGTTAAATTAATATTTGTAAATTGAAGTATAATTTTATTTATTATTTTTAGTAAAAAAAATAATAGAGGGTCTAGCTTATTAAAAAGCTTTCAATGAATCTGTAAAAGTAGACAGCTTTAGGTACTATGAATTTCTTTCTCTATAAGGCATCCATTTGCATTCAATTCTCTTCTTTTTCCTTATCATACTCAACATTGCAATTATTTATTTAATTTTTTTAAATGCACACAAAAATTTCTTTTACATGCATGTTTGATCAAATCTTGATATAATTAAAAAAGAACAAAACAAATAAAGTAAATTACATTATTTTATTAACAAGGAAAACACACTTAGAAACAAACAAGAAATTTAAAAAAAAAAAAAAAAAAAAAACTATGAACAAAATAACGACATATATAGGGTCTATTTTGGTAATTTTGATTTTTTTTTTTTTTTAACACATGACGTCCTTGAGAAGCTTGTACCTGCGAGTGGCGGGTCTAGGAGATGGAGTACCGGAGGAGTGATGGTGGTGATGTTTGCCTTTTTCGGCGGCGGAGACGGAGGAGGTGGTGATTTCGTCACGGTGTTTGATTTTATCTCCTCCGGAATACTCTGATCGACCGTACAGTAACATAGAACTCGTTGGTTTCTTTGATGATTTTGTTTCGCTTCTACACCAATCGCATATCTCTATTGGCTCCGCGTGTTCACTATAATAGCTGCTACAATACCTATATATATAAATCATAAACAAAGTTAAAAAATTAAAATCAAATTAATTATATATGTATATATGTATAGAGGACATACGAGTGTTGAATGCGGTGACGGCATTTGTTGCAGCGGAAGAGCTTGTCGGAAAAGCCGATATCGCCACACATGCAACAGACATCAACCATTGTTGAAGAGAACAAGAGAGATGAGAAGAGAAAGAGTGAGAAAGAGAGAGACACAACACACCAACACTACTTCAGTTTGTTATTTATATATGGAGAAATAATTCTATGTTTTTTTAAAAATTTTTATTTTTCATTTAAGTCGGTGAAATGAATTATTAATTATTAATTTATTTATTTAAAATAGAAGGAAAATAAATATATGTACCCGAACAGGTAGACCACAGGTTGCTTGCAGTCGTTTTCAGTTAGGGGAAGAGAGATGTGAACCTTAAATTTTATAAATTGGAAAAAGGGAAAATTGGTATTAGATGAAATGACGGTTTTCTCCTTGGAGTTTTTTTTTTTGGTTATGTTCTGTACTGTTTTCTTGTTTCTATTTTGCTATGTATATAATTGGAAATTGATTCGTGTCTTGTTGATTGGTATGAGAATATGGTCACTTTCTGTTTGTGAAGCGTGAGGTACACTCTCTCTGGTCGATTATTTTTGGTATTATGGGGTGGTTGTTTCTGGTGGAAGAGTGGTGAGATTGAAGGGGAAAGAAAGATAGATTTGATTGCAGACGGGTAAAAGTTAGATGGTGGTGTGCGATGTATGAAATAAGGTTTTTGAAAGGGTGGAATTTATTTATTATTTTTATAAAAATATGTGCATATATGTGGTAAATAAATTATAAACAAATTGTAAAATAATGAAATACAAAAATGTTGAGAAATATAAAAAATTTAAATATTTTAAATAATAATAAAAGTAAAAATACTGAAATTTTTTTAAAATATAAATATAAATAATGAAAATAAAAATACTGAAATAATAAAAAATTATAAAATCTCTAAAAAGATATAAATGATGAAAATAAATATATTGAAAAATTCTAAAATCTCTGGAAAAAATGTAAATGATGAAAATAGATATACTGAAACAATGAAAGACCATAAAAATCTCTAAAAAAAATAATAAAGACTTCTGAAAATAATTGAAATTTTAATAAATTATGATAAAAAAATGATTTTTTTAAGTATAACTAAAATATTGAAAAAAGCTAATAAAAATCTACAATAGTAAATATATATTAAAAATTGAGACATTTAGTAAAATACCAATAAAATTGTATGAAAAAAATTAAAATATTAAAATTGACAAAAATATAAATAATAAAAAATAACATATACTAAAAATAATATTTATAAATAATAATAATTAATAAATTTTAAATTTAATTTTTAAATAACCATAAATATTATTTATTTAATTTTAATATAATTTTTAACTGAAATTATATATAATAATAATAGTTTTTTTTTAAAAAAAAAACTTAATTTAACATTTCAAATTAGAAATAATCCGATATAATCCATCAAGATTATACGCTAATTTTATTTTTGATAAGAGTGGAGTGAAGTGGATAAGGGAGACTGAAAAGCACGCGGAGATGACGAGAGTGGGATAATCATCTAATTTGAACTTCTAAAAGTGAAAAAAGTAAAATTGAAGTAGTATGGGATTTGGATATGGTACGCGCACTTGCAGGGAGTAGTTGGCGTCTATCGAAATTTTCAAAGCAGTAAAAATAACAAAATAAAAACTCATTTTATTTCACTTCATATTTATTAAATTTAAATTAATTAATAATTGTTGTGGGGATTAAAGGAATGTTAGGATTTCAAAGTACACAACTGTTTGGTAGTTAACTTTTAATATGTAATTTGTGGTATCTAAAGTTGTGCAAAATTTTCACTAGGTACTCCAACTTTTCGAGATTTCATGTAAATACTTCAACTTGCAAATTATAGGTTATTTAGATTCTCGGGATGACGTGACGTTAAGAGATTGGAGTACCTATATGAAACCTCACAAAGATGAAATACCTATATAAGGATCTAATTTGCAAATTGGAGTATCTATATGAAACATTGTAAAATTGGAATATCTATATATAAATCTAATTTGCAAGTTGGATTACTTATATGAAACCTCAATATGAAATCTCGTAAGTTACCCAGCTTATATTATCCCAACTTTTAAACAAATTCCAAAACATCATCATTATACAAATTGAACGGCTGAGATCTTTTGGACAGTGAAGATTTCTCTGTCATATTGTAAATAATCAATCCAACGTTGGAAAAACAATATAACATGTAAAGTTCATGTATGAGTGTTTACATATAAACAGAAGAAAGTGAAAGCCAATAAGGAAAGGGTGTGTGGGCCTCCATTACCTCGTAACGAAGTCTTCCTTTTTATTTTATTTTATATTTAAAAAAACAATTGTTCTAATTAGTTAGTGGAAAACTTTATAAACATGTATTAAGTATATATTTATTGTTTAAATAAAGTGGGGATGGTGAGTATATTATAAGATTTCTATAAAATAGATTAGTCAACTCCATTTTATATTTAAATTGGTAAATTAGTTAGTAGCTTTTTTGCAAAAGAATTTGTCTTCTTTTAATTTTTTTCCTAGTTCTTAGTTCCAAGAAGAAGAATATTATTTATTCGTTAACATGTGTCATTCATTCGATATTGTAAGCTAAAATTTTATCTAGATTTTTATCTAAGTCGAGTATAATTTAATTGGTAATATATAAATATAAATATTTTTTTAAAAATCTAAAGTGAAATGTCACTTCAATTAAACATGGAGATCTCAACTATGCTCCTATGTCACTTCAATTAAACATGGAGATCTCAACTATACACCCAAAATTATAGGAGCATATATAGTGAACGTGAATAATCAACCATGACCTAATGAAAATAAATATTTTCAAATTTTCCCCTCCAATAATAAATTAAACTGAAATAATAATGGTGATGTGATAAATTTACTATATTACATTATACAACGAAAATTAAAATGAATAGTCGATATAGTTTTATTTCCTTTTCGATTAAAATAAAGCGCTTTTATTAAATAATAATTAAGGTGTGGTTAGACAAAACAGAGGAAAGATTTGAGATCAATCTAAACGATAGGATTGTTTTTAAGTTGAGAAAATTAATCATGATTGAACTTGAATAAAGTTTGAGTGGAAGGTGATGGTGATTGTTGATTTTGATATGTCTGGTGGAGGTCCAGACAACTACCATTTTTCTTTGTTTATTCTATGTATTTTGGATTATAAGGCCATCAATATTGACAACAATAATAATAATAATAATAATAATATTATTATTATTATTATTATTATTATTATTATTATTATTATTATTATGATTTTGATGTCAATAACTCACCTTTCTCGTTTTCCTTAAGATAGTTTTCTTTATCATCAACATAGACTGTCGTAAAACTAAAATGCAAAACATAAGGTATTGTTTTCCATAATTATCCAAACATTGATCTTGGTATCATTTATTTATCTGATATATATATATATATATATATAAAAAGATGAACTATATATACACCTTTTTAATTCAATGACATTGCTTTCACCAAATTTGACAAAACCCTAAAGCTCTTAATAAGGCTCTATCCCTACATGTGCAACACTTTATCAAGCCATTCACGTTCCATTTTGCTTGCATAGGTCCCCTAATGTTTCTTCTCACGTAATTCTTGTATTGCAAAATTATATATATACACACTAAGGGTTGTCATTTATATAGGGGAACATGCATGGTGCAGGAGAAGGTGACGACGCAGCAACTTTTTATCGACGTTAACTAGACGCAAGTGTTCACATTATCATAAATTTTTTAAATTATTATTATTTTCATTTTTATTCATTTAAAATTCTGATAATTATTTAAAATTTTAATTTAAACTCATAAATATCTAAAAATATTAAAATTTAAAAATAAACCAAAATATCCAACAAACCATTACTATTTCACAAATTTTCAAATAGTTTACATGTCTAAATTTAACTTTAAAATTGTATAAATTTAAAGTGGATTTTTAATTTTTTTTAAATATTTTTTTCATAATTAATTATAATAAGTAATAAAATTAGATAGTAAGTAAAGAAAGGGCCAACCATAGGCTAATAGGGTAGGTTAGTACGTGGAGGATGGAAGTGGGGGCCACTAAAGATTTGGGGGAAGAGAATACCATAAATGGGTCTGACTTCACATCATCATCTACCATCCACGTGGCGAGTGGTCTTGTCTCTTCCGGTTTGATGTAAATCTGAACTGGTCGCTTTGAAGAAACTCACTTAAATCCTTTGCAATCGTACACATAATAACTCAGATTCATCATAAATACTATGTATATCTCTATCTATGTATCTATCTACATTTTCACTTCAGAACCTACCCGTTCTCTCGATCTCATTAAGATTTTTTTAGAGCCTCTATACTACCAAAGGACTATGTTTAGGAGCTGATATAACTAAACCATGTTAAACAAACTCATAGTTCTCTAGATTAACTATAGTAAAAATATATTTTTTTTTAATAAATAAATTTAAAATATCTACAAATTGAAAATCTACTTTCGAAAAAAGAAATTAAAATAGTGTTTATGCAAAAATACTTTTATTATTATTATTTTTTTATTAAAAGTCAAAAGCACCAATATTCCAAGCAAACTCTTACAGTCATGTTAGTGATAGTTTAGAGAGGAAACCAACAATACTTTGTGGGATGACCCCATAATAGTTTTTATTTTTACAAGTTGCATGTTTTTGTATATGATGATGTTCATGAAAAGTTTAAAAGTGGTTTTCTAACCAGTGCAAAAGCTGCAGAGAAGTATAACCATAAACACATAATAAAATAAGAACAACATGTATCAGAAGAAGTATTTTATGTACACTTTATTAGGTCACTATCTTTTCACTATAATGTGATAACTCCACTTTATTGAGAATCTAACTTCTTGTTTTGCGGCCTACTTTCCTCTAATCTTTATCTCTTAAAGACAATTAAAAAACTAAATTAGCCCTTGTTATAATTAATATTTTTGGCTCTTATTTATATACTCCTACTTATCAAAGTTTTTTTTGTCCTATATACTTATCAATGGCCAAAAACCACAAAATAAACCCTTCAAGTTATCATGTCCAAAGCTACCTCTATATGTTACAGAATTAATGAAACAGAAAAGTTATTTTAAAGAAAAACTAAATAAAAATTTAAGAAGAGACACTATAATTTTTTAAACTATATGTTTAGTGAAAAGTTTACCAGATAATTGGACAAACCATACAATACAAAATATAGTTATCAAAAGACCAAAACTAGCTAAAACTTTGCAGTTGTATCCTTGTGATACTATACGCCACACAAACTCATGGCAAACTTATTAGAGCCAGATAAATTTCTAAAACTAATATAATAATATACCATATTAATAATCTCTCTTGAGTTTATGGAAAAATTAATTTTATAAATAAATAATACGTATCAAGATCCTGAAATTATTATAAATTTTTTAAATTTTAAATGAAAATTTAAAATTTTTAAAAATTATATTTTTATAAATTTAAATAAAAATCTAATAAAAAATTATAGATAAAATGGAAATTCAATCCATTTAAAATTTTTTTAAAAAAATTAAACTAAAAATCCATATAAAATTATGCTAACTTTAAAAGTTTAATAATATATTAAATCTTTTAGTATTTGACGCTTAATTTTTTAAAAATAATTTTATTATTTTCTTGATTTTAAGCTAAAATAAAAAAAACCTAACTACGGATTAAATGAGTGATGAACAAATATCATCAAATTGATGGCAAGCTTAAACTATATAACGTGGCCTTAAATATAAAAAGAAGTACCATGTCTGAAGAGAAACAAAACACATGACGTAAGTCGACAGCAATTTGTAAGAAACCAAAGTGGTGGGGAGAGAATTACATCAATGTCAGCTTCATTCAAGCATGTTATCCAATTTAATCACACATCGATCTCTCTCTATCTATCTCTATCCATATATACGATCATCTCTGATCTGATCTGATCCTCTTAAATTGTAAGGCTAAAACCAAAACTGGACCTACCAACAAAATCCCACAAAGACAATTCAGACCATCTAAAGGACCCCACCACCATAAACACAACCACCTTTGTCATTATAATAACTTACTTTCTTCTTCTTCTATTACATACCATGATGTGCCCACAAGCCCCAACACCAAAGCTTTTTGCCTATGCAATTTCAGGGATTTTACCGTACACCTAAAAAACCCTCCTTTTCTGCAGCCCACCCCCACTCTAAAAGGTACCATTTCTGTCAATAAAATATCACTATCTCTCCACTCCTTTTCACGCCTCCCTTTCATCTAATTTCAATTTATAATCATTTTTATCTATATATTTTTGTTAATTTCAATTTATAAACCTTTTCAATTGATATTTATA